>BSUD01000007.1:134272838-134284724 GCA_033239045.1 Fagopyrum esculentum | reverse complement strand
TTTTATCTTTCATAATCTGCATGTTTGTATGTGCATTATGTGATTTTACTACCATTTCATCTACCTTTGCGAGAATCGAGGTCTACACCTAGTTTTGTTGTAATTGCAGGTAAAATGGTACGATTCGCATCAAAAAGGAGCAAAAGGAGTCATGAGTCAATTGGAGCTACATCCAGGGAGCATAGCCATGGATTAAAGATTTACTTTGGAGCAGATTCGAGAGATTTCACATTCTGTTTTGAATCACCTCGGTTGACCAGAGATTCATCTCGACCGAGGCGATCCAGAGACGCCGACTCGACCGAGGCGAACACCTAGGACGCGGCGAGAATATTTTATTCTTGGAGGAGATCTTTTAAACTTGGAAAGTGATCTTATATTTTTGGGCTTGGCTCCTGGAAGGAAGAAGATATGCAGAATATATATTTTACCTATATTTATGGGAGAATATCTTTCTAAGATTTATTATCTTTGGAGGGTTATTTTCCTATAAAAAGGGTCGGATTTCCCACAATTCCGACACCCGCTTACACCAAAGGATCCGCTATCGCAGCAGCAGCAGCATACTCCATTTGGGAGAGAGTTGAAGAACCTTTTTGAAGGTTGAAGGAAGATTGAAGATCATAGCTTTTATAGCTTTTTGGAGGGTTTTGTAAGATTATCTTCAATTCCTTTCCTTGTTGTCTTGTCTTATTGGATTGCTATCCAAGGAACGCTTTTGTTGAGATATTTGATTCAGTTATTGAAGTCTTTTCATTAAATTCTTCTTTGTTCAAATATTCACCTTCTTCCCATACATTTAATACTTTCATTATGATGATGAGTGGCTAATTTTCTTGTGTGATTCTAGGGTGATTGGCTGAAGGTTGTGGGAAAAACAATGATAGAATAATCTTAGATTCCAGTAGGATCCTGAAAGTTCGAGTCTTTAACCTTAACCCTAAGCATCTCGTTCGGTTGATGAACATCTCGGCCGGGGTGGAATTCTTCTGACCGAAGTGACTTATCCGACCTAAAACAGAAAGTTAAGTGTTAGAGTTTGCTAAATCCTATTCTTATTACACCTTCCTGGTTCAATGCAAGCTTAGGATGAGACTTACCCGGTAATTCCTTAGTTTGTGTACCAACGATCATAAGTGTAGGTAATAAAGGTTTATCCTTTATTGGGGTTTGAGTGTGCTTCCATCCCATCTTTGTGAGTTAGCCTGAGACTTACCCGGTAAAGGTTGATTCTATTCCCTTAGATGGTGTGTTAGTTTGAGGTTATAGTTCTTTATCTTGATTCCTTGAGACTTACCCGGTAATAGGAGTTACGGTTTAGGATTAGTGTGTAGTGAGACTTACCCGGTGATCTACTCCACTTTAGTAACACCTTCCCCACGCAAAAATCTCAGCTTTGTCCGCTTATCTATAGGTCTTGAGTTGGAACCACAACTAGATGCTTTAATTCCTAGAATTGCATGTTTGCTTTATTGACTTCTTATTCATCTTGATTGTGTTAATCGCTCTTGTGGTTAGTATTAACATAAGCACACCGTATTGACTTTGTTTCACCGAGTCCCTGTGATCGACCCCTGGAATTTTCTTGCTTTTACTACGATTGACCCGTACACTGCGGGTTCGCATCCTTGTTTTAAGCTTAAGTCTAGGGTTATAAATTTAAAGCTTGCACACACCGTTTGGAGCGAACAAGTTTTTGGCGCCGTTGCCGGGGACTTGGTCTAGACCGAGCCGGTTGCGGTTTGCTTTCGGGGCACTTGCCCCTGTTGCTACTAACTACTCTTTCTATGAGTTTTGTAGTTTTCAGGATTTCCGATGATTGCATTTGATCCAGCCTGGATAGCAAGACAAAGTGCTAGTGCGGACCATTATGAATACTTGGAGGAGAAGTACTCCTTCTATTGGTTCAACAATGAATGGGAAAGAGAAGAGGCCATTAATCATGAACTTGCAATGTGGGATGAACTGAATGTCCCTAAAAAGATTTGTGAGCAACCCCTTGAAGATTCTCTTGAATCAAGATGGGAGAGGTTGATGAAGAAGGTGGAGGAGCTCAAGGAAAGCACCCTATCCTATGCTAAGCCGGAAGAGGAGCATAAGGAAGTGCTGCAAGTTCCGAGCACCCATTCAATCAAACCAGAAGTTTCTTCTGAAGCTTTTGAGGGAGAAGAAGATGCGGAAGTTTTCGATCTAACTGTTGAGACCTCGGCCGAGGTGAAAGAGAGATCGGCCGAGGTAGAAGAAAAATCTGTAGAACTGCAAGATACGGAGAACCTATGCCAAATTACTGAGACTGTGGTCAAGGTGGAAGAAAGATCAGCTGAGTTGGGAGGGATTTCGTGTGTGGAATATCAACCTAACATGAAACTTGTCTCAAGCTTTGGAGAACTTTACGAGGTACATTCTCCTACTTCATTTGAAATCCCTATTAAAATTTTTGAATTTTTCAGGAATGCACCAGAGAGTTGGAGGTCTCTTCCGAAAGAACCTCCTAAGATCAAGATGAAACCTCCCTTGAAACTGTTGGAAGAAGATACTCCTTGGATTATAAGGAGTGGAGTTTGCAAGCACTACACCGTTAAGGCGATGAAGTGTCTCTTGTTCAAGTATGGGGTCCCTCGCATGCTAAGGACCTTGTACCATCCCCATGCTAAAGATGGGGAAGCTACTAGGATTCCCGAGAAGTTGTTTTCTCGATCAAGGAAAGGATGGGACGCAAGGATAGATTATATCCCATTGAAGTGCAGGAAGGCTAGAAGGATTCCGGTGAGAATCAAACCGTACAAGCTTGTACGTGGGAGATCTTACCATTTGCCGGTGAAATTAGGAACCGGAACCTTTTTGGAAGAATTTTCTGATGGATGTGATGAGCACTCCATGGTGTTCAAGGTACATTGAGTAATTCTATGGAGAAGGGTCCAGCTAGCGACCTTAAACCAAGCGCTTATTGGGAGGCAACCCAAGGTATTGCTTTCTTCTCCCTTTTCTAGTTTAGTTTAGATAGTTGCTTTGTTTTTGTTTTCCTCTAGACAACAACCAGGTATTCCAAAAGGAAGGATCACAGTTCAGGAGCTACCCTGGAAGAACAAAATTTCGAGAAGTTGAGGAAATGAGCTTTACTGAGATACATCTCGGGTACTGTTAGAACACCTCGATCGAGATGTGCTTCGCCAACCGAGATGGTCTTATCTGGGAGCTGTTTCTTACTTCTTCATGCAGTTTAGCTATGTCCGGTGAGTACTCTCATTTTCAAACTTTTATTTGACCCACTAGGACAGTGTGTCCCAAGTATGGGGTGTTTGTACTTATTTGACCACCTGATATTATTCGACTACCTTTGATGTACTCTATTTATCGGATATTCTATTTTATGCTTCACTTCTGCATTTATATGATTATCTGATATTGCATGCATACTTACAGGTTATTTGATTGAGAAAACGTCGAAACCGAAAATAAAAAAAATGGTTTTTTTTAAAAAAAAAAATTTTTTTTTGACCTCGACCGAGTTTGTATTGGCCAAACGAGGCATTTCACCTCGGTTGAACCAAGAACACCTCGACCGAGGTGCGTAACAGAAAGTTTTCGAAAACGATTTTGTGCTACTTATCTGGATATGATCTCAGTGAAGATTATGTTTACCTACTGGTTTTAAATTCATTATGTGTTTGAAAGGTTTTATAATATGTTTAAGTTGCTAAATGCTTTGTTTGAAATTATTGGCATGTTTAATACTTTGTTTTTATCCAAATTATGTTGAATTTGAAGGTTGACACCGCAGGTTAAGTTCTCTCACTTTCTTCTTGGAAAGATCAAGGCAATTCATTTCCTTCTTCTTCTTCTTCTTCTTAATCATGCTTAGCCCCTCATATACATTTTGCCTCCCTTTACCTATCCGGGAATTTGGAAGCAAGCGAAGTGGTGAAAGCAAGTTAAAGTTGAGAAGTGGGCTGGAAGTGAAAGTGTTAGAAAGCAATAATAGGTTTGGGGAAGTCAATCATGAAGATGAGTAACTCGGCACCATTCACATAGCCGGGTCTTTGTGTCTTGTCAAAGTCGGATTGAGCGATATTCCTATCGGGTCATGGTATGTGCATCAAGGGTTTGATGCATCTCAAGAAATTGATGATTGCTGATTTCCTAGGCTTCGGTTATTGTGCACCTCTGTCCATGCATCCCAAAAAGTAAAGTAAAAAAGAAAAAGTATGAAATAAGCAAAGCTTATTGGTGGAAGATGTTGCAAGTCAAAGTGAAAGTGAAGTTCATCCTTTTCCCGGATTCTAGCACCACATTACCTTATATACATCCCTACCCTATACGTTTCTTGACCTTTTCTTTTGGGAAGCCCTTGAGACCTTGAGCTTGTTGATTGACTTAGTGGTTTAAACTAGATTATACATGATTAATTTTGATAAATATGATTTATTATGCATTCTATGATTTTATGCAAAGATGAACAACTTTTTTATATTTTTAAAATGTTTTGAGCGTATTGAGTTTTTAAATTCCAGGAAGTACTCTCTTAGAGTGATCTATGATAGTTGCACACCATAAAATGTTTTTTTTGAAAAACTTTTCATTGATTTTCTTGACTTATAATCCATTCTATCTTGTCTTCTATATGAGGAACTTGCTTGGGGACAAGCAAGGGCTAAGTATGGGCTATTTTGATAGCATGAATTATAGTCTATATTTTGGGGTTTGTTTGGACCTTTTATCTTTCATAATCTGCATGTTTGTATGTGCATTATGTGATTTTACTACCATTTCATCTACCTTTGCGAGAATCGAGGTCTACACCTAGTTTTGTTGTAATTGCAGGTAAAATGGTACGATTCGCATCAAAAAGGAGCAAAAGGAGTCATGAGTCAATTGGAGCTACATCCAGGGAGCATAGCCATGGATTAAAGATTTACTTTGGAGCAGATTCGAGAGATTTCACATTCTGTTTTGAATCACCTCGGTTGACCAGAGATTCATCTCGACCGAGGCGATCCAGAGACGCCGACTCGACCGAGGCGAACACCTAGGACGCGGCGAGAATATTTTATTCTTGGAGGAGATCTTTTAAACTTGGAAAGTGATCTTATATTTTTGGGCTTGGCTCCTGGAAGGAAGAAGATATGCAGAATTATATATTCTACCTATATTTATGGGAGAATATCTTTCTAAGATTTATTATCTTTGGAGGGTTATTTTCCTATAAAAAGGGTCGGATTTCCCACAATTCCGACACCCGCTATCAGCGCAAAACAGCCCGCTTACACCCATTACGCAGCAGTGTTCGCTCCAAACGGTGTGTGCAAGCTTTAAATTTATAACCCTAGACTTAAGCTTAAAACAAGGATGCGAACCCGCAGTGTACGGGTCAATCGTAGTAAAAGCAAGAAAATTCCAGGGGTCGATCACAGGGACTTGGTGAAACAAAGTCCAATACGGTAGGCTAATGTTAATGCTAACCACAAGAGCAATTTAACACAATCAAAGATGAATAAGATGTCAAATAAAGCAAATATGCAATTCTAGGGATTAAGGCATCTAGTTGTGGTTCCAACTCAAGATCTATAGATAAGCGGACAAAGCTGAGATTTTTGCGTGGGGAAAGCGTTTCTAAAGTGGAGTAGATCACCGGGTAAGTCTCACTACACACTAATCCTAAACCGCAACTCCTATTACCGGGTAAGTCTCAAGGAATCAGGATAAAGAACTATAACCTCAAACTAACACACCATCTAAGGGAATAGAATCAACCTTTACCGGGTAAGTCTCAGGCTAACTCACAGAGATGGGATGGAAGCACACTCAAACCCCAATAAAGGATAAACCTTTATTACCTATACTTATGATCGTTGGTACACAAACTAAGGAATTACCGGGTAAGTCTCGTCCTAAGCTTGCTTTGAACCAGGAAGGTGAAATAAGAGTAGGATTTGGCAAACTCTAACACTTAACTCTCAGTTTAGGATAGGATAAGTCACCTCGGTCAGCCAAATTCCACCCCGGCCGAGATGTTCATCGACTGAGCGAGATGCTTAGGGTTAAGGTTAAAGACTCGAACTTTCAGGATCCTACTGGAATCTAAGATTATTCTATCATTGTTTTTCCCACAACCTTCAGCCAATCACCCTAGAATCACACAAAGAAATTAGCCACTCATCATCATAATGAAAGTATTAAAATATATGGGAAGAAGGTGAATATTTGAGCAAAGAAGAATTTAATGAAAAGACTTCAATAACTGAATCAAATATCACAACAAAAGCGTTCCTTGGATAATAATCCAACAAGGCAAGACAACAAGGAAAGGAATTGAAGATAATCTTACAAAACCCTCCAAAAAGCTATAAAAGCTAAGGTCTTCAATCTTCCTTTAACCTTCAAAAAGGTTCTTCGAAAACTCCCGACTTGGAGTAGGCTGCTGCTGCGTATTTTCGGATTTCTTGCGCTGATCGCGGGTGTTAGCGGATGTCGGAATTGTGGAAAATCCGACCCTTTTTATAGGAAAAATAAACCTCCAAAGATAATAAATCTTAAGAAGATATTATCCCATAAATATAGGTAAAATATATGATTCTGCATATCTCTTTCCATCCAGGAGCCCAGCCCAAAAATATAAGATCACTTTCCAAGTTTAAAAGATCTCAGCCAAGAATAAAATATTCTCGCCGCGTCCTAGGTATTCGCCTCGGTCGAGTCGGCGTCTCTGGATCGCCTCGGTCGAGGTGAACCTCTAGTCAACCGAGGTGACTCATAACTGAATGTAGAATCTCTCAAAACTGGTCCAAAGTGAATCTTTAATCCATGGCTATGCTTCCTGGATGATTCCTTTTTGCTCCTCAATGTAGCTCCAAATGACTTATGACTCCTTTTGCTCCTTTTTGATGCAAAACGTACCATATTACCTGCAATTACAACGAAACTAGGTGTAGACCTCGATTCTCGCAAAGGTAGATGAAATGGTAGTAAAATCACATAATGCACATACAAACATGCAGATTATGAAAGATAAAACGTCCAAACAAACCCCAAAATATGGACTATAATTCATGCTATCAAAATACCCCATACTTAGCCCTTGCTTGTCCCCAAGCAAGTTCCTCATATAGAAAACAAGATAGAATGGATTATAAGTCAAGAAAATCATGGAAAAGTCTTTCAAAACATTTTATGGTATGCAATTATCATAGATCACTCTAAGAGAGTACTTCCTGGAATGTAAAAACTCAACATGATCAAAACATTTTATAAATATAGGAAAGTTGTTCATCTTTGCATAAAATCATAGAATGCATAATAAATCATAATTATCAAAATTAATCATGTATAATCCCGTTTAAACCGCTAAGTCAATCAACAAGCTCAAGGTCTCAAGGGCTTCCCAAAAGAAAAGGTCAAGAAACGTGTAGGGTAGGGATGTATGTAAGGTAATGTGGTGCTAGAATCCGGGAAAAGGATGAACTTCACTTCCACTTTGACTTGCAACATCTTCCACCAATAAGCTTTGCTTATTTCACACTCTTTTTTTCTTTTTTTTTTTTACTTTACTTTTTGGGATGCATGGACAGAGGTGCACAATAACCGAAGCCTAGGAAATCAACAATCATCAATTTCTTGAGATGCATCAAACCCTTGATGCACATACCATGACCCGTTAGGAATATCGGTCAATCCGACTTTGGCAAGACACAAACACCCGGCTATGTGAATGGTGCCGAGTTACTCATCTTCATGATTGACTTCCCCAAACCTATTATTGCTTTCTAACACATTCACTTTCAGCCACCTTCAACTTTAACTTGCTTTCACCACTTTGCTTGCTTCCAAATTCCCGGATAGGTAAAGGGAGGCAAAATGTATATGAGGGGCTAAGCATGATCAAGAAGAAGAAGAGAGAAGAGAGTGAATTGCCTTGGTCTTTCCAATAAGAAAGTGAGAGAACTTATGCTGCGGTGTCAACCTTCAAATTCAACATAATTTGGATAAAACAAAGTATTAAACATGCCAATAACTTCAAACAAAGCATTTAGCAGCTTAAACATATTATAAAACCTTTCAAACACATAAAGAATTCAAAACCAGTAGGTAAACAAGATCTTCACTGAGATCATATCCAGATAAGTAACACAAAAATCGTTTTCGAAGACTCTCAGATAACACACCTCGGTCGAGATGTTCTTGGTTCAACCGAGGTGAAACACCTCGTTTTGCCAGAACTGTCCCGGTCGAGGTCGAAAATTTTTTTTTTTAAAACCATTTTTTTTTCGGTTTCGATGTTTTTCTCAATCAAATAATCTGTAGGTATGCATGTAGAATCAGATAATCATATAAAGGCAAATAAAGCATAAATATGAAAATATCCGATAAATAATATCATACATCAAAAGTAGTCAAATAACGTCAAGTAGTCAAATAAGTACAAACACCCCATACTTGGGACACACTGTCCCAGTGGGTCAGAATAAGTCTAAGGACAGGATACTCACCGAACATAGCTAAACTGCATGAAGAAGTAAGAAACAGCTCCCAGATAAGACCATCTCGGTTGGCGAAGCACATATCGGTCGAGGTGTTCTGACAGTACCCGAGATGTATCTCAGTAAAGCTTGTTTCCTCAACTTCTCGAAATTTTGTTCTTCCAGTGTAGCTCCTGAACTGTGATCCTTCCTTTTGGAATACCTGGTTGTTGTCTAGAGGAAAACAAAAACAAAAACTATCTAAACTAGACTAGAAAACGGGAAAGAAAGCAATACCTTGGGTTGCCTCCCAAGAAGCGCTTGGTTTAAGGTCGCTAGCTGGACCCTTCTCCATAGAATTACTCAATGTACCTTGAACACCATGGAGTGCTCATCACATCCATCATAAAATTCTTCCAAAAAGGTTCCGGTTCCTAATTTTACCGGCAAATGGTAAGATCTCCCACGTACAAGCTTGTACGGTTTGATTCTCACCGGAATCCTTCTAGCCTTCCTGCACTTCAATGGGACATAATCTAGCCTTGCGTCCCATCCTTTCCTTGATCGAGAAAACAACTTCTCGAGAATCCTAGTAGCTTCCCCATCTTTAGCATGGGGATGGTACAAGGTCCTTAGCATGCGAGGGACCCCATACTTGAACAAGAGACACTTCATCGCCTTAACGGTGTAGTGCTTGCAAACTCCACTCCTTATAATCCAAGGAGTATCTTCTTCCAACAGTTTCAAGGGAGGTTTCATCTTGATCTTAGGAGGTTCTTTCGGAAGAGACCTCCAACTCTCCGGTGCCTTCCTGAAAAATTCAGAAATATTAATAGGGAATTCAAATGAAGTAGGAGAATGTACCTTGCAAAGTTCTCCAAAGCTTGAGACAAGTTTCGTGTTGGGTTGATAATCCACCCACGAAATCTCTCTTAGTTCTGCTGGTCTTTCTTCCACCTTGACCACAATCTCAGTAATTTGGCCAAGGTTCTCTGCATCTTCCACTTCTGGTTTTGCAGATTCTTCTTCCATCTCGGTCGAGATCTCTTCCACCTCGGCCGAGGTCTCAACAGTCGGATCGAGATCCTCCACATCCTCCTCTTCCACAAAAACTTCAAGAGAAGCTTCCGGTCCGACCAGAGGAATGCTTGGAAAGTGTAACACTTCCTTATGCTCCTCTTCCGGCTTAGCATAGGATATGGTGCTTTCCTTGAGCTCCTCCACCTTCTTCATCAACTTCTCCAATCTTGATTCGAGAGAGTCTTCGAAAGGTTGCTCATAAATGTTTTTAGGGACATTCCTCTCATCCCATATCGCAAGTTCATGTTGAATGGCCTCTTCTCTTTCCCATTCATTGTTGAACCAATAGAAGGAGTACTTTTCCTCCAAGTATTCATAATGGTCCGCCCTAGCACTTTGTCTTGCTATCCAGGCTGGATCAAATGTAGTCATCGGAAATCCTGAAAACTACAAAACTCATAGAAAGAGTAGTTAGTAGCAACAGGGGCAAGTGCCCCGAAAGCAAACCGCAACCGGCTCGGTCTAGACCAAGTCCCCGGCAACGGCGCCAAAAACTTGTTCGCTCCAAACGGTGTGTGCAAGCTTTAAATTTATAACCCTAGACTTAAGCTTAAAACAAGGATGCGAACCCGCAGTGTACGGGTCAATCGTAGTAAAAGCAAGAAAATTCCAGGGGTCGATCACAGGGACTTGGTGAAACAAAGTCCAATACGGTAGGCTAATGTTAATGCTAACCACAAGAGCAATTTAACACAATCAAAGATGAATAAGATGTCAAATAAAGCAAATATGCAATTCTAGGGATTAAGGCATCTAGTTGTGGTTCCAACTCAAGATCTATAGATAAGCGGACAAAGCTGAGATTTTTGCGTGGGGAAAGCGTTTCTAAAGTGGAGTAGATCACCGGGTAAGTCTCACTACACACTAATCCTAAACCGCAACTCCTATTACCGGGTAAGTCTCAAGGAATCAGGATAAAGAACTATAACCTCAAACTAACACACCATCTAAGGGAATAGAATCAACCTTTACCGGGTAAGTCTCAGGCTAACTCACAGAGATGGGATGGAAGCACACTCAAACCCCAATAAAGGATAAACCTTTATTACCTATACTTATGATCGTTGGTACACAAACTAAGGAATTACCGGGTAAGTCTCGTCCTAAGCTTGCTTTGAACCAGGAAGGTGAAATAAGAGTAGGATTTGGCAAACTCTAACACTTAACTCTCAGTTTAGGATAGGATAAGTCACCTCGGTCAGCCAAATTCCACCCCGGCCGAGATGTTCATCGACTGAGCGAGATGCTTAGGGTTAAGGTTAAAGACTCGAACTTTCAGGATCCTACTGGAATCTAAGATTATTCTATCATTGTTTTTCCCACAACCTTCAGCCAATCACCCTAGAATCACACAAAGAAATTAGCCACTCATCATCATAATGAAAGTATTAAAATATATGGGAAGAAGGTGAATATTTGAGCAAAGAAGAATTTAATGAAAAGACTTCAATAACTGAATCAAATATCACAACAAAAGCGTTCCTTGGATAATAATCCAACAAGGCAAGACAACAAGGAAAGGAATTGAAGATAATCTTACAAAACCCTCCAAAAAGCTATAAAAGCTAAGGTCTTCAATCTTCCTTTAACCTTCAAAAAGGTTCTTCGAAAACTCCCGACTTGGAGTAGGCTGCTGCTGCGTATTTTCGGATTTCTTGCGCTGATCGCGGGTGTTAGCGGATGTCGGAATTGTGGAAAATCCGACCCTTTTTATAGGAAAAATAAACCTCCAAAGATAATAAATCTTAAGAAGATATTATCCCATAAATATAGGTAAAATATATGATTCTGCATATCTCTTTCCATCCAGGAGCCCAGCCCAAAAATATAAGATCACTTTCCAAGTTTAAAAGATCTCAGCCAAGAATAAAATATTCTCGCCGCGTCCTAGGTATTCGCCTCGGTCGAGTCGGCGTCTCTGGATCGCCTCGGTCGAGGTGAACCTCTAGTCAACCGAGGTGACTCATAACTGAATGTAGAATCTCTCAAAACTGGTCCAAAGTGAATCTTTAATCCATGGCTATGCTTCCTGGATGATTCCTTTTTGCTCCTCAATGTAGCTCCAAATGACTTATGACTCCTTTTGCTCCTTTTTGATGCAAAACGTACCATATTACCTGCAATTACAACGAAACTAGGTGTAGACCTCGATTCTCGCAAAGGTAGATGAAATGGTAGTAAAATCACATAATGCACATACAAACATGCAGATTATGAAAGATAAAACGTCCAAACAAACCCCAAAATATGGACTATAATTCATGCTATCAAAATACCCCATACTTAGCCCTTGCTTGTCCCCAAGCAAGTTCCTCATATAGAAAACAAGATAGAATGGATTATAAGTCAAGAA
>BSUD01000007.1:134185888-134272828 GCA_033239045.1 Fagopyrum esculentum | reverse complement strand
GAATGGATTATAAGTCAAGAAAATCAATGAAAAGTTTTTCAAAAAAAACATTTTATGGTGTGCAACTATCATAGATCACTCTAAGAGAGTACTTCCTGGAATTTAAAAACTCAATACGCTCAAAACATTTTAAAAATATAAAAAAGTTGTTCATCTTTGCATAAAATCATAGAATGCATAATAAATCATATTTATCAAAATTAATCATGTATAATCTAGTTTAAACCACTAAGTCAATCAACAAGCTCAAGGTCTCAAGGGCTTCCCAAAAGAAAAGGTCAAGAAACGTGTAGGGTAGGGATGTATGTAAGGTAATGTGGTGCTAGAATCCGGGAAAAGGATGAACTTCACTTCCACTTTGACTTGCAACATCTTCCACCAATAAGCTTTGCTTATTTCACACTCTTTTTTTCTTTTTTTTTTTTACTTTACTTTTTGGGATGCATGGACAGAGGTGCACAATAACCGAAGCCTAGGAAATCAACAATCATCAATTTCTTGAGATGCATCAAACCCTTGATGCACATACCATGACCCGTTAGGAATATCGGTCAATCCGACTTTGGCAAGACACAAACACCCGGCTATGTGAATGGTGCCGAGTTACTCATCTTCATGATTGACTTCCCCAAACCTATTATTGCTTTCTAACACATTCACTTTCAGCCACCTTCAACTTTAACTTGCTTTCACCACTTTGCTTGCTTCCAAATTCCCGGATAGGTAAAGGGAGGCAAAATGTATATGAGGGGCTAAGCATGATCAAGAAGAAGAAGAGAGAAGAGAGTGAATTGCCTTGGTCTTTCCAATAAGAAAGTGAGAGAACTTATGCTGCGGTGTCAACCTTCAAATTCAACATAATTTGGATAAAACAAAGTATTAAACATGCCAATAACTTCAAACAAAGCATTTAGCAGCTTAAACATATTATAAAACCTTTCAAACACATAAAGAATTCAAAACCAGTAGGTAAACAAGATCTTCACTGAGATCATATCCAGATAAGTAACACAAAAATCGTTTTCGAAGACTCTCAGATAACACACCTCGGTCGAGATGTTCTTGGTTCAACCGAGGTGAAACACCTCGTTTTGCCAGAACTGTCCCGGTCGAGGTCGAAAATTTTTTTTTTTAAAACCATTTTTTTTTCGGTTTCGATGTTTTTCTCAATCAAATAATCTGTAGGTATGCATGTAGAATCAGATAATCATATAAAGGCAAATAAAGCATAAATATGAAAATATCCGATACATCTAAAGTCGAATAATACATCAATGTCATCACGTAGTCAAATAATGTCAAATAGTACAGCAAATACCCCATACTTGAGACACACTGTCCCAGTGGGTATAATAAAAGTCTGAATAAAAGAGGACTCACCGGATAAAGAGCTGAACTGCATAAAAATATAATAAATAAAACCCTGCAGCTCCTCAGTAGTCCTGATCCGGTGGTGGTGGTGGAATGAAGGGGAACTGAGTAGGATCATAGGAATATCCCATGACATGCTGGAACTGTAGCTGAGCCATCATATGCTGATGATGCTGCCGCTCCTGCATCTCCCGGATATCCAAAGAAAGTGCAGCATAAGAGTCGATAACCTGATCCGTCAGGTCATCGATCCGTCGGTGCGCTGCTCTGTCCCTGACTCTCTGTCTCTTGCGCCTAGCGGGCCTGACTGGAGAAGTCTCAGCTGGCGCCGGCTCAGTGTCCTCCTCATCCTCATCTAGATCAATAATGGGAGGCGCGCTCGTCCCAGCAGTATCTGTCCCTGTGTCCATCGGGACGCCGCCTCCTCTCTCGTCAACTGTCTCGTCGTCATCATCCTCATCCTCAGCCTCCTCAGCCTCCTCAGCAGGGGCAGCTGCTCCCTCTCTATAGTCCTCCATAAGCGGGGCCCATGCTGTCTGCCAAAAGTGCGGGTCGAAGACCGAAAACTGTGCAGACCATCTGATGCCCTGAGGTGCAGTCCGCTCCCAAGGCATAGCAACGTAGGGTGTAGTCAGCCCACGGGGAACCAGAATCCGCCGCGTAATCATCTCCTGCAGACCCAGCGGCTTCGCAGCTGCTGCTAATGTGCAAATACTGAGGTCCATCCCGTGGTATGTGGCGATGTGGGTGACTAGACCTCCACAGCAGATATCTCCCTTCGCCTTGGCCTTGATCCTGTGCAGATCCTCTGCCAGGAGCAAGCCAAAGTCCGGGAAGCCGCCTGTAACCATGCAGTATAAAGAGAAGAGCTCCCCCTGTCTGATCTTCTGGGGCGTCTCAGTACGCGCCAGAAGCATCTCACTAAAGATCCGGTGGGCAAGTCTGAAGGCCGGGTGAAAGATGACCTTCTCCCTGGAATCACCAGGGCGCCATCTGTCTGCATGTGTAGTAATGTGGGCTATCTGTCCCCAAAACTCCCTAGCTACTGATCGGGAGGGGAAGTCTACAGCGGTAGGGGCAGGAAATCCAAAGATCTCTCTCCAGATCTCTAGTGGAACTATGAAGTTCCGGCTCATCAGCCGGTACTTCACAGATCCCTCTGTGGGTAGGTAGGAGAAGGAACTGACGAACTCGAGGGTAGGCTCGAGGTAGGCTGGGGCTCGGATCTCTAAAACTGATCCAGCCCGACTGTGGCGATCATCCTCCTAAGGTCAGCATCTAACCCTAGGCAGTCAAAAGCTGACACATCCAGAAATCGCGGTGCGATGACTGGACGTCCAGCTATCCTCTCATAATCTACCCGGCATCTCTCGTGGATGACCGGGCGGTAGGGACGGGAAGAAGAAGGAGAAGGGGAGGGTGAGGATCTGTCTCTCAGGGCTAAACGGCGATCTGAACTCATTTTCACTAACACTCTGTCAGACCACCTCGGTTGACTGACAACCCTCAGAAATCACCTCGGTCGAGATGCAGTTCGACCGGACCGAGGCGTAGCAGTGTCGATTTCTACTCTCTGATTTTCAGTTCTTTTCCCCCTAAAATCACTACAAATGCTTCCTAAGGGGTACTTATGGGTTTTCTCAGCAAAATCAAGGGCAACCAAAGCCCAATAAGCAGTAAACGAGGAGTTAGGGTTTTTCGAACGGTGGTTACCTCGTTTCGGTCGAAACACTCAGATTTCTTGCAGATCTGTAGTTTCAATCGATTCTTCTTCCCCTTAATTGCAGTTTTGAAGCAGAAATTGTCGAAAAAGAGTGAGAAACGGAGGAGAACGAGGTGCCTCTGTCGCCGCGGTCGAAATGGGTGAAATAAAAAGTGAAAAGTAATTTTTCCTTTTTATACTGTTACTGGATCTGCTGTCACCTCGGTCGAGATGGTCTCGACTGGACCGAGGTGGTATGGACCGAGGCGGTTCTGCAGAAACCCTAGTCGCCTCGGTTGCTTCAAGAAACAACTCGGTGGAGGTGTTCTGACAGTGACCGAGGTTCTTATTCCTTCTCAGAATCTCGAACTTCTGTCCATCCAGATGTGCTCCTTCCTGTTGTCTGTCCAGAACGCCAAAAACAAAGCAAAGCAGAGCAAAAACAAAAACTATCTAAACTAGACTAGAAAACGGGAAAGAAAGCAATACCTTGGGTTGCCTCCCAAGAAGCGCTTGATTTAAGGTCGCTAGCTGGACCATGATGCGTCTCAAAGGAGGTGGGAGGTGCCCTCACCCCATACTTCATCTCCATCGTGGGGTGAAGTAAGTAGATCCATCAAACGCTCCAAGACGTGCAAGTGCTCGTCGGGGAATGAATCGTCTATGGGCGGGCTATCCGTTTCGCGGGAAGATGCCGGTAGCCGGCTGAGGTGATCCGCAACTGAATTCTCGGATCCCTTCTTATCGCGGATCTCAAGGTCAAACTCTTGAAGCAAGAGAATCCATCGAATAAGACGCGGCTTGGCGTCTTTCTTAGCCATCAAGTAACGAATGGCTGCATGGTCGGTGTAGACAATGACTTTCGCCCCTACTAGATAGGAACGAAACTTCTCGAAAGCATATACAACCGCCAATAATTCCTTTTCGGTGGTAGCGTAGTGGCGTTGTGCTTCATCTAGCGTCTTGCTAGCATAATAAATGGCGGTGGTCCGTCCATCTTTCTTCTGCCCAAGCACCGCTCCTACGGCTACATCGCTAGCGTCACACATGACTTCAAAGGGTAAGGTCCAATCAGGAGGTTGGATAATGGGAGCGGAGATCAACGCTTCCTTAATCCTGTAAAAAGCATCAAGACACTCCTGCAAAAACTCAAAAACAACATCTTTACTCAAGAGGTTAGTTAGAGGTTTAGAAATCTTGGAGAAGTCCTTGATGAACCTCCTGTAGAAACCTGCATGCCCGAGAAAACTCCTCACACCTTTAACAGAACAAGGAGGAGGGAGTTTCTCAATAGTCTCGATCTTAGCTTGATCGACTTCAATCCCTCGATTAGAAACGAGGTGTCCTAGCACAATGCCTTCATTAACCATAAAATGACACTTCTCCCAATTCAAAACAAGGTTAGTGTTTTCACATCGTTTAAGCACTAGAGAAAGGTTAGATAGGCAATCATCAAAAGAGGAACCATATACAGAAAAGTCATCCATGAATACCTCCATGATCTCCTCTATGTACTCGGAAAAGATAGCCATCATGCATCGCTGGAAGGTAGCGGGTGCATTGCACAATCCGAATGGCATCCTCCGATAGGCAAACGTCCCCCAAGGACAAGTGAAAGTGGTCTTCTCCTGATCATCCGGATGGATAGGAATCTGGAAGAATCCACTATAGCCGTCCAAGTAGCAAAAGTGTGAATGCTGGGACAACCGCTCGAGCATTTGATCTATGAATGGAAGCGGAAAATGATCCTTCCGAGTCGCTGTGTTTAGCTTCCTATAATCGATGCATACTCTCCAGCCCGTAACGGTCCTTGTTGGGATCAACTCATTGTTCTTATTCGTCACAACGGTCATCCCTCCTTTCTTCGGAACGACATGCACCGGGCTAACCCACTTGCTGTCCGAGATAGGATAAATAATACCTGCATCCAACAACTTAAGAACTTCCTTCTTCACGACCTCTTTCATGATCGGATTTAACCGTCTTTGAGGTTCCCGTGAAGTCTTATGATTATCTTCCATTAGAATTCTATGCATGCAGAAAGAAGGTTTAATGCCAATAAGATCATCCGTGGTGTACCCTATGGCTTTTCGATGCTTTCTCAGGACATGCATTAACTTAGACAATTCAGATTCGGAAAGGGAGGCGCTAACGATAACGGGATAGGTAGAATCCGGTCCAAGAAAGACATACCTCAAGTGACTAGGGAGTTGTTTAAGCTCCACTACTGGGGGTGCTTTCTGGGAGGGATCTTCGCTTCCTCTTTCCAGTGGAGTGGTGTCAGAAACTGGATTTGATGCAATCTCAGTTAATACCGTCTCTCTGTTGACCTCGGTCGAGGCGCAAAGGGGTTGACCGAGGTGTTCTTCAGATGCCTCGCTCAGTCCAGAAAGTGCCTCGGTCGAGGTACTGCTACTGGATCCGAGGCTGGAAATCTTCGTTTCCTGGATTAGCTTTTCAGTTGTAGCTCCTGGATCTTCTTCCAGTGCCTTCAAGCTCCGTATATCTGCATCACAAGAAGCATCTATACCTTCCTCCATTAAACTGAAGCTTATAATTCTTTCGAGTGGATCGTTAATAAGGATAGAGCTCACCAATTCTCTTGATTCTTCTTCATCGTAGATGTTGAAGATATCATCAGTTAGTTGCTCCCCTTTCATTGCTGCAAGTAGTGCGAACTCCACCTCATCGCCGCCAACGTTGAATTTCAGCTTGGCGTTCTTGCAATCCACATTGCAACCCGAAGTTGCTAGAAATGGCCTCCCGAGAATGATAGGAACAGGATAATCTGCGGGAATGTCAAGTACGACAAAATCTATAGGTAGATAGAAGTTACCTAACTTGACCGGAACGTCCTCCAAAATGCCCACGGGATGGGTAATGGAGCGATCCGCCATGTAAAGTCGAATCTTGACCGGCTTGGGCTCTCCAAGGCCGATCTTAGTGCATAGCTCCAGCGGAATGATGCTCACGCTGGCTCCTAGATCGCAAAGGGCTTCACAAGTGACATCCCCAACTTGAATGGGAATGCAAAATGAGCCGGGATCTCTCAATTCAGGTGGCATCTTCTCCTTCATGATCTTTATGAGTTCCGAAGATTTAGATGTCATCCTAACTTCACCAACATCCTCCAGTTTCCTCTTCCTTGATAAGATTTCTTTTAAAAACTTCCCATAGGCGGGCATACCTAGAATGGCATCAAGGAAAGGAATATTAATATGTAGCTTATTCATCAAGTCAAGAAACTTACCAAAGTGCTTGTCTAGATGTGCTCTGGCTCTGGACTGGGGGAATGGAAGTGGTGGTTTATATGCAGGAGGTGGAACATAAGCTTCTGTCGTTCCTCCTTCTTTCTGTTGCGCCGCCTCGGTTGGCATCTCGGTCGAGATGTTCTTCGACTGGATCTGGACCGAGGTGGTCTGCGTCGAGCGAGGTACTGGATCAGCAGTTTTGAGTCCACTCCTCGTCGTTATGGCCATGCACTGGCCCTTAGGGTTAGTTTCCGTCTTTGCTGGAAGCTTCCCTGGATCTCTTGGCGCTTCATTCGCCCTATTAGCAAGTTGTTGTTCGAAGGACTTTTGGGCCCTCGAAAATGAAGTCATAGAATTCTCCATGGCGCCAAGCTTGATCAAGATTGCCTCCAGAACTGCGTCTTTCTTTTCCGGTTGAGACGAACTTGATCCTTGCCCTTGGCTTTTCAATGGAGTAGAAGAGGAAGAAGGAGAAGAGAGGAAAGGGTTAGAGGAATCATTAGAGTTGGAGTTTAAATAATTGTTACCGTGGTTTTGATTATTCGCCCTCCAGTTGTTGCTGTTGGATCCTCTATTGTTGTTGTTGTAGTTGTTGTTTCGGGGTCCGTTGTTGTTGTTACGGTACCCGTTATTGTTATTGTTGTTCCTTTGTCCTTGCTCTTCCTTCTTAGTTTGAGCCATTAAGAGCTCCTTCAATTCCTTCACGTCATTCTTCAATGATGTGAGTTGATTGTTGTTGGGTTGAGTCTCTTGAAAGTTGACTCTTTTAACTCCACCGTCAGCTCCTTGGTGGGTATATTTCTCCATATGTAAGGCTTGCTTCTCAATGAAGTCCCAAGCCTCATCAATCGCCATGTCCATGAATGTACCGGCGGAGAGTAGTTGGAGATTGAACTGGGTGCTTCCGTCCAGCCCTTTGAAGTAAATCTCCAACAACTCAATTTTTGGAATCCCATGATGTGGGCAATCCAAAAGGATATCCTTGAACCGCTCCCAAGATTTGGACAAGCTCTCCTTGTCCTTCATGATGAAAGCATTGATCTTTCCCCTCATTTCAGCAGTCTTTGAGGGTGGAAAGAATTTGGTTAGGAATTCCGTAGTCATCTCCTCCCATGTGCTAATTTTTCCTGGAGGAAGAGATTGATACCAAGTAAGAGCTCTATCTTTAAGAGAAAAGTAGAAAGGTCTTAGCTTGTAGTTGTTATTTTCAATTCTGGGAGGTCGCAAGGTCTCCATCAAGATCTCGTAGTTTTGAAGATGTTGATGCGGCGACTCCTTCTCTAGCCCTCCGAATTGACATTGGCGAATCATGGCTAGAACTTGCGGTCGAAGTTCGTAGTCATGATCCGCTGGATCTCCTAGGTTCACTCCTGGACGCCTCAGCTGTTGATTAGGGTCCATTCTTTGACCTAGGGTTTGTGGAATTCCTGCAAGAAGAACATCTCGGACTGGAATCCGAGGTGGATGTACATCGACCGGCGCGTCAGGTACTGGGATCTGCCTCGGTCGAGGATCAACTACTGGATCCTGCATCGGTCGAAGTAGAATCTGGTTCCGGATTGCTGCAATCTCAGCTTCGATTCCTGCATTCCTGGCCTGATTCTCTTCTTTTTCTTGCCTTAGCTCTTCTTTACTGAGACGTAGTAGCTCCTGCGTCTCTCTCAATTGGGCTACAAGATCGTGATCGTCTTGTTGGGCCATCTTCGCTTCTCTTAAGCGTCTCTTGTATGTCTTTTCTGGTTCGGGATCGTAAGGAACGATTTCCTTCCCAGCGCGGGTTCTTCGCATATACCTAAGAAAGAACCTGCAAAAGTCACTCAAGTAGAGTGGTTAGACCAAAACGGGGCAAGTGCCCCAAGAGCAAACCGTACCGGCTCGGTCTAGACCAAGTCCCCGGCAACGGCGCCAAAAACTTGTTCGCTCCAAACGGTGTGTGCAAGCTTTAAATTTATAACCCTAGACTTAAGCTTAAAACAAGGATGCGAACCCGCAGTGTACGGGTCAATCGTAGTAAAAGCAAGAAAATTCCAGGGGTCGATCACAGGGACTTGGTGAAACAAAGTCCAATACGGTAGGCTAATGTTAATGCTAACCACAAGAGCAATTTAACACAATCAAAGATGAATAAGATGTCAAATAAAGCAAATATGCAATTCTAGGGATTAAGGCATCTAGTTGTGGTTCCAACTCAAGATCTATAGATAAGCGGACAAAGCTGAGATTTTTGCGTGGGGAAAGCGTTTCTAAAGTGGAGTAGATCACCGGGTAAGTCTCACTACACACTAATCCTAAACCGCAACTCCTATTACCGGGTAAGTCTCAAGGAATCAGGATAAAGAACTATAACCTCAAACTAACACACCATCTAAGGGAATAGAATCAACCTTTACCGGGTAAGTCTCAGGCTAACTCACAGAGATGGGATGGAAGCACACTCAAACCCCAATAAAGGATAAACCTTTATTACCTATACTTATGATCGTTGGTACACAAACTAAGGAATTACCGGGTAAGTCTCGTCCTAAGCTTGCTTTGAACCAGGAAGGTGAAATAAGAGTAGGATTTGGCAAACTCTAACACTTAACTCTCAGTTTAGGATAGGATAAGTCACCTCGGTCAGCCAAATTCCACCCCGGCCGAGATGTTCATCGACTGAGCGAGATGCTTAGGGTTAAGGTTAAAGACTCGAACTTTCAGGATCCTACTGGAATCTAAGATTATTCTATCATTGTTTTTCCCACAACCTTCAGCCAATCACCCTAGAATCACACAAAGAAATTAGCCACTCATCATCATAATGAAAGTATTAAAATATATGGGAAGAAGGTGAATATTTGAGCAAAGAAGAATTTAATGAAAAGACTTCAATAACTGAATCAAATATCACAACAAAAGCGTTCCTTGGATAATAATCCAACAAGGCAAGACAACAAGGAAAGGAATTGAAGATAATCTTACAAAACCCTCCAAAAAGCTATAAAAGCTAAGGTCTTCAATCTTCCTTTAACCTTCAAAAAGGTTCTTCGAAAACTCCCGACTTGGAGTAGGCTGCTGCTGCGTATTTTCGGATTTCTTGCGCTGATCGCGGGTGTTAGCGGATGTCGGAATTGTGGAAAATCCGACCCTTTTTATAGGAAAAATAAACCTCCAAAGATAATAAATCTTAAGAAGATATTATCCCATAAATATAGGTAAAATATATGATTCTGCATATCTCTTTCCATCCAGGAGCCCAGCCCAAAAATATAAGATCACTTTCCAAGTTTAAAAGATCTCAGCCAAGAATAAAATATTCTCGCCGCGTCCTAGGTATTCGCCTCGGTCGAGTCGGCGTCTCTGGATCGCCTCGGTCGAGGTCAACCTCTAGTCAACCGAGGTGACTCATAACTGAATGTAGAATCTCTCAAAACTGGTCCAAAGTGAATCTTTAATCCATGGCTATGCTTCCTGGATGATTCCTTTTTGCTCCTCAATGTAGCTCCAAATGACTTATGACTCCTTTTGCTCCTTTTTGATGCAAAACGTACCATATTACCTGCAATTACAACGAAACTAGGTGTAGACCTCGATTCTCGCAAAGGTAGATGAAATGGTAGTAAAATCACATAATGCACATACAAACATGCAGATTATGAAAGATAAAACGTCCAAACAAACCCCAAAATATGGACTATAATTCATGCTATCAAGCAGCATACTCCATTTGGGAGAGAGTTGAAGAACCTTTTTGAAGGTTGAAGGAAGATTGAAGATCATAGCTTTTATAGCTTTTTGGAGGGTTTTGTAAGATTATCTTCAATTCCTTTCCTTGTTGTCTTGTCTTATTGGATTGCTATCCAAGGAACGCTTTTGTTGAGATATTTGATTCAGTTATTGAAGTCTTTTCCTTAAATTCTTTTTTGCTCAAATATTCACCTTCTTCCCATACATTTAATACTTTCATTATGATGATGAGTGGCTAATTTTCTTGTGTGATTCTAGGGTGATTGGCTGAAGGTTGTGGGAAAAACAATGATAGAATAATCTTAGATTCCAGTAGGATCCTGAAAGTTCGAGTCTTTAACCTTAACCCTAAGCATCTCGTTCGGTTGATGAACATCTCGGCCGGGGTGGAATTCTTCTGATCGAGGTGACTTATCCGACCAAAAACAGAAAGTTAAGTGTTAGAGTTTGCCAAATCCTATTCTTATTACACCCTTCTGGTTCAATGCAAGCTTAGGATGAGACTTACCTGGTAATTCCTTGGTTTGTGTACCAACGATCATAAGTGTAGGTGATAAAGGGTTATCCTTTATTGGGGTTTGAGTGTGCTTTCATCCCATCTTTGTGAGTTAGCTTCAGACTTACCCGGTAAAGGTTGATTCTATTCCCTTAGATGGTGTGTTAGTTTGAGGTTATAGTTCTTTATCTTAATTCCTTGAGACTTACCCGGTAATAGGAGTTACGGTTTAGGATTAGTGTGTAGTGAGACTTACCCGGTGATCTACTCCACTCTAGTAACACCTTCCCCACGCAAAAATCTCAGCTTTGTCCGCTTATCTATAGATCTTGAGTTGGAACCACAACTAGATGCTTTAATTCCTAGAATTGCATGCTTGCTTTATTGACTTCTTATTCATCTTGATTGTGTTAATCGCTCTTGTGGTTAGTATTGGCATTAGCACACCGTATTGACTTGGTTTCACCGAGTCCCTGTGATCGACCCCTGGAATTTTCTTGCTTTTACTACGATTGACCCGTACACTGCGGGTTCGCATCCTTGTTTTAAGCTTAAGTCTAGGGTTATAAATTTAAAGCTTGCACACACCGTTTGGAGCGAACAAGGACCATGCACCGTAAGGTCACCAACTATGAGCAGATGATGACGGTGATCAGGGATCGCTATTGCCTTGCAACTATGAGGAGAGACCTTCTTCAGGATTTTCTCGAGGTTGGATTTGATGATATCCCTATTGTTGAGATCATCATCAAGTTTCAAGAGGAGCTATCTTTGCTTGGTCCGTCTGCACCACCTAAGGATCATGATGTTGATCAGTTCTCTCGGAGGTTGAGAGCATCTACACGCTCTTATCTTGCTAGTTTCCGTTGTGATTCCGTGACGGACTATCAGGATAGAGCATCTGCTTATGAGTGAGACCGACCGGTTCAGAGGTGAGCTTCTCAAACAGGAGTTCTTGAGAAGAGGAAGAAGACTAGATCAGTCAGTACTAGAGCTGGATCAGCTGGGTTTGGGCGTAGTCAGATGCCGGGACACTTTGGTTTTCAACAGTCGATGTAGAGTTCCGACAAAGGACGGTAGTGTCATAACTACGGAGGTGTCGGACATTTGAGAACTGATTGTAAGAAGACTACGGTGACTTGATTTTCTTGTGGCAAGCCGGGAAATAGGGTTGCGTTTTACCGTCAAGGCAAGGTGCTATCGCAGTAGGGATCTTTACCCGTCAATGTTGAAGGAAGTGGACATAGACCTCAGTACCAGCAACAACAATAGTAGAGAGCTCCTGGTTTTGCCGCTCCTCAACATCCGGATCAGGGATAAGGGAGAGGTAGAGGACGAGTTGGTGGTTCTGCAGACACCAGAGATGCATCAGGCAGAGTTTATGAGCTGAGGAGTGTTGTAGAGCCAACACCGCCAGCGACCACATGTATCATTTATATTAATGGTTTTCCTATCATAGTTCTATTCGGTGCTACGCATTCCTTTATATCTGATGCATGTGTAGATAGATTATCCTTAGTTACCGTAGAGGGGAGACCCTTCTATATAGGATTACCAGATGGGGGTAAGATTAGAGGTACACAAGAGGTTCGGGATTGCCCTATTAGATTGGGAGGTCGCGACTAGCCATCTGACTTCTTTGTCATGTACTTAGTACATGAAGAAGTTATTTTGGGCAGGCTGTTATGGATTTCGGCAAGAGGACAGTGACGATAACTACAGAGTCAAGCCATGTGGAGATTTTCCGAGGATGGGATCTCGGGAAGACCGGTATAGTCATCAGTGTAGTCCGAGCTGCGAGACTTACCGGTCAGGGTTCCCAGGCTTTTTGGTGCTATGCCATGAAGGATAGTACGAGTCCAGTGTTGGAGGAGATCCCGGTAGCTTGCGAGTTTACCGACGTCTTTGGAGAGCCATCAAGTTTACCTCCATAGAGGAGTGTAGACTTTGGCATTGAGCTTGAGCCCGGGACGAGACCGATCTTGAAGGCTCCTTATCGTATGGCGCCTATCGAGATGCTTGAGCTTAAGAAGCAGCTCGAGGAGTTAGTAGAAAAGGGCTTCATCCGCCCTAGTGTATCTCCTTGGGCGAACCAGTACTCTTCATCCGGAAGAAAGACGGGTCGATGAGGTTATGCATTGATTACCGAGAGCTTAACAAGGTGACGATCAAGAATAAGAACCCATTCCCTATATCGACGATCTTTTGGACCAGCTGCATGGAGCTTCATTGTTTTCACGGATCGATCTGAGATCCGGATATCACCAACTAAGGGTGAGGGAGCAGGACATATCCAAGATGGAACTTCGGACCAGATATGACCACTACGAGTTTGTAGTGATGCCTTTCGGGCTTACGAATGTGCCCGCAGTGTTCATGGAGTTGATGAACAATATCTTCATTGACTTCCTAGACCACTTTATAGTTGTCTTCATATATGAAATTTTGGTATACTCTCGCAGCAGAGAGGAGCATGCGGGACACTTGAGGATCGTACTTCAAGTTCTGCAGGATAGAGAGCTTTACACCAAGCTATTTAAGTGTGAATTTTGGATGTTTGAGGTGGCATTCCTTGGTCACATCGTTTCAGCTGAAGGAATCAAGGTAGATCCGGCGAAGATCGAGTTTGTAGCATCTTGGCCGCCTCCTAGGAACGTCAAGGAGGTACGTAGTTTCCTATGTTTGACGGGCTACTACCGTCACTTTGTTGAGGGCTTTTCAGTTATCACCCGACCGCTCACTTCCTTGTTGAGGAAGACTACGAGATTTGTATGGTCCAAGCCATGCATGCGGAGCTTAGAGGACCCGAATAAGAGGTTGACCTATGCTCCTATCTTAGCTCAACCAGAGGGCATCGAGGGTTTTGCAGTTTACAACGATTCATCCAAGCTTAGGTTGGGATGTGTTCTGATGAAGAGGGGTAAGGTGATTGCTTACGCGTCGAGGAAGCTTTAGACGTATGAGGAGAATTATCCTACCCATGATCTGGAGTTGGCTGTTGTTGTTCACACTTTGAAGATCTGCGGCATTATCTATACGGAGCTACGTGTCAAATATTAACACACCATAGAGAATTAAGTATATATTCACTCACCGGGAGTTGAATAACCGCCAGAGGAGATGGTTGAAGTTGATCAAGGACTTTGATCTTGAGATCTTATACCACCCGAGGAAGGCGAATGTTGTAGTTGATGCCCTTAGTTGGAAGACTCTCCGGGAGATGGCGATCGCTCGGCTGACAACTCAACCTAAGTTACAACGAGACTTGGCATGACTAGAGATGGATATCCACTTTCCGTATTCCGACAACCATTTATCCACCTTGGAGGTGTTACCTGTGTTGGTAGAGATCCGACAGAAATAGGGTAGTTGCCCAACTTTGACACGGATCTGAGACAAGATGTCTCGAGGAGAGGTGCCATAGTTTGCAGTCGGTGCTGATGGAGTTTTGAGATGCCAGGAGCTCGTATGTGTACCTTCGGATCGAGAGCTAAGACAATGGATCCTACAGGAGGCTGACTCTACACCTTACTCAGTGCATCCCTGTGCGAGTAAGATGTATCAAGATATCAAACGCTCCTACTGTGGGGAGGTCTGAAGCCAAACATCACGAGATATGTAGCCTAGTGTGCGACCTGTCAACAGGTCAAGATCGAGCACCACCGACCAAGAGGAGAGCTACACCCACTTCCTGTTCCTCAATGGAAGTGGGAGGACATCTCAATAGGCTTTAATACCATTTTGAGACCGAGCCGAGGTTTGATGCTATGTGGGTTATAGTAGATCGATTGACGAAGACCACACGTTTCATTCCCATCAAGGAAACGTGGCCGGTAAGTCGATTGGCAGAGGAGTTCATGAGGCAGATAGTGAGACTTCATGGAGTACGTAGGACTATAGTCTTTGACAGAGACGGACGGTTCACATCGAGGTTTTGGCAGCAAGTGCCTGCCGCCCTAGGTACGACTCATTAGTTCACGACTACTTATCATCCTCAGACTGATGGTCAGTCGGAGCGGACCATCCAGAATCTGGAGGATATGTTGAGAGCCTGCGTGTTAGATTGGGGACAGGTGTGGCCAGATCATCTTCCCTTAGTGGAGTTATCGTATAACAATAGTTAGCATACATCGATCAAGATGGCTCTTTACGAGGCTTTATGCGGACAGAGATGTCGTACCCCACTTTGTTGGGACGAGTCGAGTAGTGCTAACGGTGTAGCACCTTCTCAGGTACAAGATGTTATGGCTCGAGTAGTGGTGATCCGAGAGCGGGTGTTACCAGCATAGAGTAGACAGAAGTCTTATAAAGATAAGAGGTGCATACCTCTAGAGTTCAGAGTTAGAGCTCAGGTTTGGTTTAGAGTATCCCCGACACGAGGTGTTAGAAGTTTTGGCGTCAAGGGGAAGCTGAGTCCCAAATATGTCGGACCTTTCGAGATTCTTGAGCGAGTTGGAGAGGCAACATATAGACTTTCTTTGGCACTGAGACTAGAGGGTGTTCACCCCGTCTTCCATGTGTCTCAGTTACGGGAGTATATACCAAATCCAAGGCACATCGTCATTCATGAGGATCTAATGGTCGAGCCCAACCATACGTTCGTAGAACATCCGGTAGCTGTCTTAGAGTGTAGTACAAAACAGTTGCGATCGAAGGAATACCAATAATGAAAATTCAGTGGTCGATGCGAGGAGCAGATGAGGCGAGTTGGGAGACAGAGGATAGTATCAAGAGTAACTATCCGGAATTTTATGCTTATGTAGTTGCACCTTTAGTAAAGTTGTTGAGTTCTGTTCTTTTGTTGAGGTATGCATGCTTTTGTGACATTTTGAGTTTTGTGCCCGAGTGGGAATACATGAGTTGAGTTCATGGTTTTTGCATTGTTGTTGTGTGATCTTGTGGTTCATTGCAAGTTTCGGGACAAAACTTCTTTGTAGGAGGATCTGATGTAAGATCTAGGTTTTAGCCTTCACCTCCCCGCGGTGAAGGGTGTCGCCCCTGCGGTTTTGCCCCAGATCGCCTCGATATGTTTTTATTCCGCTTTTATTTCCTTTCATAGATAGAAGATCCGATCTTCTATCTTATAGGCCATCCTTCCTATCTTGTTTCTAACCCTAAACGTCCTTCCTATCTTGTTTCTAACCCTAAACGTCTTTCCTTCTATCTTTTCATCCTTCTCCTATAAAAACCTGTCTTCTCTTCTTTTTCCTATTTCTTTCGTACATCGTTCATCAACCCTGAGAGTTGCAACCGTGTTTCCTTCTCCCCTTGTTGAACGTGTAAGTCTCCTTCTCTGAGTTCTTTATGACGTTCATGATTTACTGCATGCCTTTTCGTTCTGTTTCGTTTTCTTCTTCGTTCTTCTCTTTTTCTTCTTCTTCAAGGATCAAGACCGAGTCTTGTTTCTTGTGAGCGTTCTGTTGTTGATATGTTGACGTTCACAGGCTCCCTTGGCTGAGTTGTGAAGTGTTAGAGTGTTGAGAGAAAAAGCATTGTCCCTTGTCGAGGTTCTGCTGTCAACGAGAAGCCGACAATCGCTTTTGTCGAAGATCCGCCATGTGCCTCTATGTGCCGGCCCCGCGGAATCCACCCAGTACCGCCTCCGCGGTGCAAGCCGCCACCCCTGCGGTTTCTTTTATAGTTTCCTCGTCTTTGGTGAGTTGATTCCTTCCTTTCTTTCCTCGTTCCTTTCCTTGGTTTGTTGTTGATGTTGTTACCCAGAGAGTGATGTAACACTAGGGTCAAGCCCTTAGTATGTGGAGATCTTTTAGAGATCCCCGAGACTAGAAGTTATAGATTTCTAGCAATCGTTCAGTTTTGATTCGTAATGCCACATGCTTTCCTTGCTCCTTTCCTGAGGCAAACTAAGTTGTTTGCTAACCCTTGAGTTACTTTCGAGTGAGGTAAGTCCCCTTGAATTACTTAGCTTCATTCAGTATATTGGTTTGAATGTATTGGCTTGTTTGCGTTGTTTATTGTTGTTAACGGATAACCGGACTAGGATGACCTTTATAACCGTAATTGGCCTAAGTGTATGATAATTGGGCAATGACCACTTGTCTAGTTCTACATGAGACTATGAGGTGCTCTTGCGACGTAGGCCCGCAGGTACGGATAGTACTGGTCTATTCCTGTTGGTGGACGGAAGCGGAGGCGAGTTTCGGGAGATTCTCGTGTGACAAAAGAAGTTGAATTTGTAATGGATAACTTAATGAAAGATAATAACCTGTTGAGTGCGAGCACGCTATATGGTTATATTACCTTATGTGTGTTTCTACCTTTTCTACCTTTCCGATATCTAGAATGTTAGCTAACGGTTTATACCAATGTTGTAGATGCTCCGCATGTTCACGATGTTGTTGAGTGATCCGGATGGTGTAATATCCGGAATTTTTATTCCGTTTATTTCTGTAACAAACCCGATCTCGATCAGTTGACCCATATCCGTCTACTTAGTTAGACACATTATTATAAAATTTATCATTTTATGTAGCTTCCCTTCACATAAAATGATAGGATCTTTATAAAATTTTATCATTTTATGTAGCTTACCTTCACATAAAATGATAGGATTATTATAACCAATCCTAAACTATAACATGATCTGTATCCGTCTATTCCGTAGCCTACCAGTTTCCGATCCCTTGACTTCACATAAAATAATAAGTTTAGCCCCAAACCCTAATTTAGAATGTGACAAGGCCCGGACAAGTCTGTGACGAAGCTGTGACAAGGCCCGGACAAGTCTGTGACGAAGCTGTGACAAGGCCCAGACAAGTCTGTGACGAAGCTGTGACAAGGCCAGACAAGGCTGTGACGAGTTTGTGACAAGGCCAGACAAGGCTGTGACGAGTCTGTGACAAGCCCAGACAGGCTGTTGACAGCCCAGCGCCAGTGTGCCCAGCAGCGCGTTCAGCCCAGCGTCCAGCCTTCCAGCCCAGCGTCCAGCCCAGCGTCCAGCCTTCCAGCTTGCCAGCTTCAGCCCAGCGCATCTTCAGCTCCTTCAGCCCAGTGCACAGCCCAGAGAGGAGCCTGCTGCTCTACCTCGCGCAGCCCAGGATTCAGCGACCAGCCCAGCTTCGTCAGCCCAGGAGCACGCCAGCTTCACGCTTCTGTGATGAATATTACGAAGGAATGTAACTGCCCACTCTTTACGCCTTCCTTTAATTTTTTATATACCTTCCATATTCAGAAGATCTTCCACGTTTCCCACCAGCAACGTACTCCAATCTCACAGATCTCGCTTTCCATCGATCGAAGCCTCCTTCTGCACGCCCCATCGAGAGCCAACACGCCACTAGCGCCTCACCTCCTGCATCTACAACAGCGTCACCAGCGGGTGGAACGTTGAACCAAAGAGGAAGCCGGAGGGCCATCTGAAACCGTCTGAAGGCGCCTCTGTCCAGCAGCTGCTGAAGGAGGTGAGCCATCTCTCTTCTGCAGTCCAGTCTTTGCATTCTGGATGTTATATTTGTATAGATTATACATGTTTTTGGTTTCGTTGTGAATGGAGATCAAGCCAGGGAAGTGGAGGGGTAGTAAGTGAGCTTATTGAAGCCTCCTATAGTTCTAAGTTATGATCACTGGATAACAATGAGAGTAGATCAGATTGCCCTAGAAATAGAAGTGAAAAACTCCTTTTTAGAACTTAGCTTTGTAAGTGGGTAATGGTCACTGTTGTAGATCAATGTTTGAGAGTTAGGTTGAAGATCCACCGTTGAAATTTTAATAGATGATAGATGGATATACGTAGTTTAGTATGTCAAAATTTGAGAAGAAATGAACGGTCGGATTAAAAGTTATAAGCTCCCAAAGTAGGGTAGTTAAGCAGTTTTGTAAACATTGGAATTTTGGCTAAGTATAGAGATTTTAAGTGGAGTAGCCAACTTTGAGAATATTTATAAAAATAATGGATGAACAGTTTTGAGAAATTCTTGCTCTTAAGGTTAGATGGAACATCATAGATAATCTAGGGAATTATTTCGAAATTTTTATAAGCTTTTACGAATTTTATATTTGAAACCGAAGTTAGACCTTTACGACCTTTTGGAAAATAGGGAAATAAGAAAAGTGACAGTTTGTAACCAAACTAAACTTTAGGAGTTGGAATATGACTTTAGAGTCTCAAATAGGAGTTTAGACATGAATTTCGAAAAATTTGGAAGTCTCGGGACTAAGGGTAAAATGGTCATTTTTCCATAAATTAGAGTTGTAATTAGTTATGTCCTATTACGATCTTTTATCTTAGAAGTCTTAGACTTCTAATTACGTTGGAGTGTGCTAATGCACTTATCTCCTTTGGCAGGCAACTGAGTTGAGCTTTATAACAGGTAAGTCCTTTGGGCTTACTTAGCTGACTTCTAAATATGAGCATGAATGATGATAGTGGTGTGTGATTGAGATATTTAGAGTTATAGGTTGTGATAGATATTTACCGACCTATACTTGGCCTAAGAGTAAAGGGCGGTGGCATTCTGCTCAATTAGCTTGCGGGCGCTGGGGGTTTCTTTAGGGACTAGTCCATACTCGGTTTGTAGTGATGCTACCGGCGGAGGTCAGCTAGACCTACACCCAGTTGGATAAGGAACGGAGGCGAGAGCTGTTAATAGCTCTCGTGCCACAACTGTAAAATTGAATAAGATGAATCACCTAAATAATAGATAATAAACGGTTGAGTGCCAGCATGATGTTTGTTTATAATTTTTCTGCGTGTGTTTGTGCTGTTGTTGTTCTACTTATATTTGGATAGTTAGCTAACAGTTGATATGTTGTGTAGACTTACCACAGGTTAGAGCAGATGCCGAGTGATCCGGATGGTAGTGGTCAGCCGGGGTGTCGTACTTTTAGGACGTGTTGCAGTTTCTTTATTTGTGGGATTTCCAATTGGACCTTGGTTCTTTTCTTTTTTTCCGTACTTTGTTACCTTATGTTTTCCGGCTGTCAGTTGTTCTGGTCACATTCATACATTGTTAAGATTTATTTTATGATTTCTGGTATTTCCTTATTTGTGCCTTGTTGTAAGATCTTGTTAAGTTGTTGTCAAACTAAGGTCGGGACCCACTGTGCGGTCCTAACCAGTAACTCCCCGAGTTGTAAAATTTGGAGTGTTACAACATGGTATCAGAGCTCTAGGTTGGCAACAATGGCACTTGAAATCTTCTAAAAGGTCAAATAAGTAAATAAGCAGAACCTGAAAGGGGTCTGAGTTTTTCAAAGGGACTTTGGTTTTTAAAATGCATGCATAGTCGGGTTGGGATAGAAAGTACGGATGACCACCACTACCTCCGCAGATCTCGGCAGCTTAGTACTTGTAGAAATGTTATGTTGACTTAGAAGCTACTTATAAAGATATGTACAATAAATAAGTTTATGCCGAAGGTTAGTAGCATAATAATTATATTATGCCCTTAACGGAGATAACATAAAGAGGTTCTCACTCCGTTGACCCATCTAAGTAGAGTTTGAAGGGTATCAACATGAAGATTAGGATGCACATCTTATGTGCATTAGGGTAGGCAAACGGCGGACAACTCCTTCGAGCGTGTTGAAAAGCGTCAAGACGGAAAGCGAAGACTGAAGGATAAAACCAACGAGCATGGCAAGAAGGGGATCCTGAGTCAAGTTAACAGGATCAAATGAAGACTATACATGAGAGTAGTTCCGGAAAAGCATTGGATGATCGACAATTATGCAAGTGGGGAGCAACATCACATAGATTCTTTCAAGTGTGGTGACGATATGAACAACGTGGATCCCGTCAGAAACAGTCATAGTAATGAAAGTCAAAGTAAGATATGGAACCAATCCAGACAAAAGACATTAAATTTACGCTTACCGACGGACCAAAATATGAAGGTTGTTGTTAGAAGCAGGGCGGAATATGGCCACTATTGGCAAAGTAAGTCGGCATCCTAATCAAGCGGGTCCCACCTAGAAACTCATAACCTAAGAATTAAGAAGAGATATGTCGTCGAACCAACTATGAAGACTTAAAGAGCCACACAACTGAAGCTTATGGTTAGCCAGAAAGTGGAGGGTGGATTTCATAAGCATGGAGGCAGAGTGACTTTCTATAAGACAAGTGAGCTACAAGAAAGATGGTGATACAGATATCCAAATAATATAATCCTAAAAGCGGAGTCAAAGGATCACTATAAAGACAACATTATAATTTAACACCAACTAAGGAACAAGAGTGTGTGAAAATGATCTTGGCGTACCCAAGGGCCGTGATAACTTCCCTCTCTCAAAGGGACTTAAGTTACCAACACCAACAATTCACACCGGAACCTCGCAAGCAGCTGATGACCGAGGAAAAAGGAATCACAAAGATGTAATTACGAGCTATCATGGAAAATCTGATGAGTCCATTGACGACAGATGAATGATGCAGCTAAACTAGGAAAGAGTATAGTGGCCTTATAGTGAGAAATAGAAGTGTAGATTATAGAAGAAGCTAAAGGAGTATAAACGTAGAAACTGGAGGAGATAGATTCCACCAAGTAAATCAAACTTCAAAGAGATGTAAGAAAAGTAAGTCTATGATATTGTAGAAGGTCAACTATAGACTAAATGGTAACAACGGAGCCTTTACATGTGCGGGTTAATTAGTAGTGACGGGTTGGCATATAAGAAGAATGACCACATGGTTACAAATGAATTTTATCGACATGTGGAGAAGTCCTTAAAGAGATCAAATACGACAATTGTAAAGTCAAATCGATACAAGTATAAGTAACACCGAATAAGTCAAGTCAGTAAATCTAATTAAAATGGTAAAGGAAGAATTTGACGGTCAAAAATGACCCCTTATATCATTAATGATATAAAGAGAATGGTTGCGAGCAGTTGTTCACTTACAGGCTAAGGAAAGGGTACAAATCATAGTTAGTACATATGAAGTCGTATTAAGAGCACGAGAGGAGTAAGAAGAAGTAGATAATTTTGATCAGATCCTACGTCAGACCAGATAGAGGTTACTTAGCATTCCACACAAATAGAGCTGCTTGAGTTGGAGAAGCAGTTAGAGGAGTTAGCAGAGAAGGGCTTTATACGCCCTAGTGTTTCTCCCTGGGGCGCACCAGTATTATTTGTGAGGAAGAAGGATGGATCGATGAGGCTGTGTATCGATTATCGGGAGTTGAACAAGGTCACCATCAAGAATAAGTATCCACTGCCTCGCATAGATGATCTGCTGCACCAGCTGCATGGAGCGTCAGTGTTCTTGAGGATAGATTTGAGATCGGGTTATCACCAGCTGAGAGTGAGAGACCAGGACATACCTAAGACGGCATTCCGGACTAGGTATGGCCACTTTGAGTTTGTAGTGATGCCATTTGGGCTCACTAATGCGCCAGCAGTATTTATGGAGTTGATGAATGGGATTTTCATCGACTTCTTAGACCAGTTTGTAGTGGCCTTCATTGACGACATCCTAGTTTACTCTAGAAGTCGAGAGGAGCATGCCGGACACTTGAGGACAATGTTACAGATTCTACAGGATAGCCAGCTATATGCTAAGCTATCCAAGTGTGAGTTCTGGATGTCAGAGGTGGCTTTCCTAGGCCATGTAGTGGCTGCCGAGGGGATTAAGGTCGACCCGGCGAAGATTGAGTCAGTGTCTTCTTGGCAACCTCCGAAGAATGTTAAGGAGGTTCGCAGCTTCCTTGGATTGGCAGGTTATTACCGTCGGTTTGTGGAAGGGTTTTCCCTGATTGCCGACCACTTACTTGTCTCTTGAGGAAGACTACTCGGTTCGTCTGGTCTGAGCCGTGTCAGCAGAGTTTTGAGGAGCTGAAGAAGAGATTGACGTTTGCTCCGATCTTAGCACAACCTGAGCGTACAGAGGACTTTGTAGTGTACAGTGACGCATCCAAGTTGGGCTTGGGGTGTGTCCTGATGCAGAGGGGTAAGGTCATGGCGTATGCGTCTCAACAGCTGAAGACGTATGAGGAGAACTACCCCACCCATGACCTGGAGTTAGCTGCGGTAGTACATGCTCTTAAGATCTGGCGTCATTATCTCTATGGAGCGACGTGTCAGATCTTCACAGACCATAAGAGTTTGAAGTACATATTCACTCAGTGGGAGTTGAATAACCGCCAGAGGGGGTGGCTAGAGTTGATCAAGGATTTCGACCTTGAGATTCTCTACCACCCTGGGAAGGCGAATGTAGTTGCTGACGCTTTGAGTCGGAAGACGCCTCGGGAGAAGGCGATAGCCCGGTTGACAGTACATCCACAGTTGTAGAGAGACTTAGCTTGGTTGGGGGTAGAGATCCAGTTCCCCGATACAGCTCATAAGTTAGCCACCTTAGAGTTACTTCCTGACCTGTTGGGTGAGATCCGACAGAAGCAGGAGACTTGTCTGACTTTGACCCGGATCCGAGACCGGATGTCACGAGATGAGGCACCTCAGTTCACTATCGGTGCCGATTGAGTGATGAGACGGCAGGACCGTATATGTGTGCCATCAGACAGTGAGCTGAGACAGAGGATACTAGGTGAGGCTCATGCTACCCCTTACTCCGTACATCCAGGAGCGAGTAAGATGTATAAGGACGTGAGACGTTCCTTCTGGTGGGGTGGTTTGAAGCCTGATGTGGCTCAGTATGTAGCCCAATGTGCGACCTGTCAACAGGTCAAGATTGAGCATCGTAGGTCTGGAGGAGAGCTCCACCCACTTTCAGTACCACATTGGAAGTGGGAGGATATATCTATGGATTTCGTCACAGGGTTGAGGCTCAGTAGAGGTTTTGATGCCATTTGGGTGGTGGTAGACCGTCTGACGAAGACCGCACGTTTAATTCCGATTAAGGAAACGTGGCCGGTAAGTCGTCTAGCTGAGGAGTTCACCAGACACATTGTGAGACTCCATGGAGTACCGAGGACTATCGTCTCCGACAGGGATGGACGTTTTACCTCGAGATTTTGGCAGCAGGTACATACTGCTCTGGGGACGAGTCTCCACTTTACCACTGCCTATCACCCACAGACAGACGGTCAGTCTGAGAGGACCATTCAGACCTTAGAGGACATGTTGCGGGCATGTGTGCTAGATTGGGGACAGGTATGTCCAGATCATCTTCCACTGGTAGAGTTTTCATATAATAACAGCTGGCACGCGTCTATTGGGATGGCACCTTATGAGGCTTTGTATGGGCGGAGATGTCGTACACCGTTGTGTTGGGATGAGCCTAGCAAGGCTGATGGGGTAGTACCAAACCAGATACAGGATGACATCGCCCGGATTGCCTTAGTCCGGGACAGGATGTTAGCAGCTCAGAGTCGTCAGAAGTCCTACGCCGACAAAAGGCGTCGACCTTTGGAGTTTAGAGTAGGTGCACAGGTGTGGTTGAGAGTGTCACCTACGAGAGGGGTTAGACGTTTCGGCATTAAGGGGAAGCTGAGTCCCCGATATGTCGGTCCATTTGAGATCTTAGAGAGAGTCGGAGAGGTTGCCTACCGACTAGCACTACCACCGAGACTGGAAGGAGTCCACCCAGTTTTTCATGTATCTCAGCTGAGAGAGTACATACCGGATCCTAGACACTTCATCAGTCATGAGGACCTGATAGTCGAGCCAGACCACACTTTCGTGGAGTACCCAGTAGCCCTCCAAGAGCGTAGTACTAGACGCCTGCGTTCTAAGGAGATACCGATGTTGAGGATCCAGTGGTCTAGACGAGGAGCTGATGAGGCTACCTGGGAGACAGAGGAGAGTATTAGACGTAACTACCCTGAGTTCTTTGCGGAGTTTGCCGCTACCTCAGTACCGACGGGTTAGTACTGAGACGATACTTTATATGATTTCTGTGATTATATGTTTAAATGATTGTTTATGTTTATGTGCTTAATGGCGTGAGTAGTTGCATGCTAGAATATAACTCTTGAGGGGAAATGTTTGGGTAGATACCTTATTCTAAGTTTCGGGACGAAACTTATTTTAAGGGGGTACTGATGTAATATCCGGAATTTTTATTCCGTTTATTTCTGTAACAAACCCGATCTCAATCAGTTGACCCATATCCGTCTACTTAGTTAGATATATTATTATAAAATTTATCATTTTATGTAGCTTCCCTTCACATAAAATGATAGGATCTTTATAAAATTTTATCATTTTATGTAGCTTACCTTCACATAAAATGATAGGATTATTATAACCAATCCTAAACTATAACATGATCTGTATCCGTCTATTCCGTAGCCTACCAGTTTCCGATCCCTTGACTTCACATAAAATAATAAGTTTAGCCCCAAACCCTAATTTAGAATGTGACAAGGCCCGGACAAGTCTGTGACGAAGCTGTGACAAGGCCCGGACAAGTCTATGACGAAGCTGTGACAAGGCCCAGACAAGTCTATGACGAAGCTGTGACAAGGCCAGACAAGGCTGTGACGAGTCTGTGACAAGGCCAGACAAGGTTGTGACGAGTCTGTGACAAGCGCAGACAGGCTGTTGACAGCCCAGCGCCAGTGTGCCCAGCAGCGCGTTCAGCCCAACGTCCAGCCTTCCAGCCCAGTGTCCAGCCTTCCAGCTTGCCAGCTTCAGCCCAGCGCATCTTCAGCTCCTTCAGCCCAGTGCACAGCCCAGAGAGGAGCCTGCTGCTCTACCTCGCGCAGCCCAGGATTCAGCGACCAGCCCAGCTTCGTCAGCCCAGGAGCACGCCAGCTTCACGCTTCTGTGATGAATATTACGAAGGAATGTAACTGCCCACTCTTTACGCCTTCCTTTAATTTTTTATATACCTTCCATATTCAGAAGATCTTCCACGTTTCCCACCAGCAACGTACTCCAATCTCACAGATCTCGCTTTCCATCGATCGAAGCCTCCTTTTGCACGCCCCATCGAGAGCCAACACGCCACTAGCGCCTCACCTCCTGCATCTACAACAGCGTCACCAGCGGGTGGAACGTTGAACCAAAGAGGAAGCCGGAGGGCCATCTGAAACCGTCTGAAGGCGCCTCTGTCCAGCAGCTGCTGAAGGAGGTGAGCCATCTCTCTTCTGCAGTCCAGTCTTTGCATTCTGGATGTTATATTTGTATAGATTATACATGTTTTTGGTTTCGTTGTGAATGGAGATCAAGCCAGGGAAGTGGAGGGGTAGTAAGTGAGCTTATTGAAGCCTCCTATAGTTCTAAGTTATGATCACTGGATGACAATGAGAGTAGATCAGATTGCCCTAGAAATAGAAGTGAAAAACTCCTTTTTAGAACTCAGCTTTGTAAGTGGGTAATGGTCACTGTTGTAGATCAATGTTTGAGAGTTAGGTTGAAGATCCACCGTTGAAATTTAATAGATGATATATGGATATACGTAGTTTAGTATGTCAAAATTTGAGAAGAAATGAACGGTCGGATTAAAAGTTATAAGCTCCCAAAGTAGGGTAGTTAAGCAGTTTTGTAAACATTGGAATTTTGGCTAAGTATAGAGATTTTAAGTGGAGTAGCCAACTTTGAGAATTTTTATAAAAATAATGGATGAACAGTTTTGAGATATTCTTGCTCCTAAGGTTAGATGGAACATCATAGATAATCTAGGGGATTATTTCGGAATTTTTATAAGCTTTTACGAATTTTATATTTGAAACTGAAGTTAGACCTTTACGACCTTTTGGAAAATAGGGAAATAAGAATAGTGACAGTTTGTAACCAAACTAAACTTTAGGAGTTGGAATATGACTTTAGAGTCTCAAATAGGATTTTAGACATGAATTTCGGAAAATTTGGAAGTCTCAGGACTAAGGGTAAAATGGTCATTTTTCCATAAATTAGAGTTGTAATTAGTTATGTCCTATTACGATCTTTTATCTTAGAAGTCTTAGACTTCTAATTACGTTGGAGTGTACTAATGCACTTATCTCCTTTGGCAGGCAACTGAGTTGCTACAGTTTATAGAGCGATTTTGGTTTACAAAGAGTCGAGCTTTATAACAGGTAAGTCCTTTGGGCTTACTTAGCTGACTTCTAAATATGAGCATGAATGATGATAGTGGTGTGTGATTGAGATATTTAGAGTTATAGGTTGTGATAGATATTTACCGACCTATACTTGGCCTAAGAGTAACGGGCGGTGGCATTCTGCTCAGTTAGCTTGCGGGCGCTGGGGGTTTCTTTAGGGACTAGTCCATACTCGGTTTGTAGTGATGCTACCGGCGGAGGTCAGCTAGACCTACACCCAGTTGGATAAGGAACGGAGGCGAGAGCTGTTAATAGCTCTCGTGCCACAACTGTAAAATTGAATAAGATGAATCGCCTAAATAATAGATAATAAACGGTTGAGTGCCAGCATGATGTTTGTTTATAATTTTTCTGCGTGTGTTTGTGCTGTTGTTGTTCTACTTATATTTGGATAGTTAGCTAACAGTTGATATGTTGTGTAGACTTACCACAGGTTAGAGCAGATGCCGAGTGATCCGGATGGTAGTGGTCAGCCGGGGTGTCGTACTTTTAGGACGTGTTGCAGTTTCTTTATTTGTGGGATTTCCAGTTGGACCTTGGTTCTTTTCTTTTTTTCCGTACTTTGTTACCTTATCTTTTCCGGCTGTCAGTTGTTCTGGTCACATTCATACATTGTTAAGATTTATTTTATGATTTCTGGTTTTTCCTTATCTGTGCCTTGTTGTAAGATCTTGTTAAGTTGTTGTCAAACTAAGGTCGGGACCCACTGTGCGGTCCTAACCAGTAACTCCCCGAGTTGTAAAATTTGGGGTGTTACAGATGGTGTGGTCAGCCGGGGTTCCCGTACATTATAGGTCGGGATTGAGTTTATATTTCAGTTGTTTTCCCTTTGTTTTGAACTCGGTTGCAAGTCTACGCTTTCCTTTGTTATAACCTTTGGTTTCATATTGAGTTTTGGTTTTCATTTATTTGTGCCTTGTTGTAAGATCTGTTGTGTCGTTGCTACTTTGAGGGTCGGGACCCATTGTGAGGTCCTATCCCGTAATGCTTCGATTTTCTAGAAATTGGGGTGTTATAATAGGTAAGATCCTATCCATTATTTTCAAGCAACGTTATAAACACTTCTCCAGCAGTTAAAGACCACAAGGCAACCAAGGAGAAGCAACCCAAAGGTGATTACTAACCGTCAAATCAAAGAGTTGATTTTTCAACAAAAACTCTGCCAACCCTCAGGAAAATCGGCCGATATTTTCATCCGAGTCTTGCTACTGTTGTCAATTTTTGATCAAATTTTGAGGCATAATTTGAAGAATCCAAGTGCACACTGTGAAAGAGTACAACAAATGAGGAGTTAATGTGCCGACCTTGAATCAATTAAGAGTTCTAGCCATACACAAAACCAATCCCGGGTATCTCTCTTTCTAACTGCACAAACTCAAGTTATGTTCTTTCTCTCTTCTTAATCTCTTGTGTTCCTTTCTTTAGTCTCTTTCTACTCTAAACACTTGAGTCTTTTTCCTTGGGTGTGTTAATCAGTATCTATACTTCCTAACATATTAGTGCGTCTATCCACAATATTCTTTCTACCTTGTCGTGCGTGGAATAAACTACCTACAGGGGTTCCTTAACCATCTCTATAACAACCGGTTTTGGTTATCACCTCCCCACGGTGGCAATGGCCACCATTGCGGTCAGCCGCGGTCACGGCGGGATCGAGCCGCGGGTGCGGTGGACCCCCAGATGGCAAGATATGTTTTCCTTTTCCGTTTTATTTCTTTCCATAGATAGATTATCCGATCTTCTATCTTATGGGCCGGCTTTCCTTTGTTCTTGTAACCCTAGAAACGTCCTTCCTTCTATCTTTCCAACCGTTTCCTATTAATTTCTGCCTTCTCTTCCTTTTCCGTTTCTTGCATACGTTTTTCTTCAACCTCGAAAGCTGAAATTTTGTCTACAGTAGCCCCGTCTTTGGTGAGCTGCTTCCTTCCCTTGTTTCCTCGTTCCTTCCTTGAGTTGTGTTGGATGTTGTTGACCCTTGGTGATTTGTAAGACTAGGGTCTCTGTGCTCGTATAAATTTACTATATTAGACTAGGATTTGTGTTGGATGTTGTTGACCCTTGTTTCCTCGTTCCTTCCTTCCCTTAAAAAAATCTATTTACTATATTAGACTTGTAAAAACATTAATATTATTTATAATTTCATAAAAATAGTATTTTGATGCTCAATAAATTTAAAAATTATAAGAAATTAAGGATTTTAAACGATATTATAATTTTGATTAAATATTTAAAATAAAATTTTGTTATATTATATTGAACTGTGGCCGGCCGTGTGTGCAGGGAAATGAACGACAGTGAACGGACCTATAGGTGAGAATTGTGAACTTTTGTCAGCCATTGATGCGTCGTATCCAAAGGCGCATATGTGGGATGCACATCACCCATCTGTGTGCTTCACAAGGCGTATTTGTGCAACACATAATATGCAATGGTACACATGCCCAGTGCTCCTTGAAATTTTGGCCTTGGATCTGGGTCAAATAAACACTCTAAATTCGTTCTCAATTCTCACCTAATTATTTGTTCTTACCCGAATACATTTCTCACCTAAGTGCTAGTAGGTTATATTCATTTAAGAAGGTGCCACATAAATCCTCTCATTTGCACTTACGTTGAAGGACTTAAAGAAGTTTGCAACCATCCTTTCCGCGATCTTGGATTCTTGGTGAAGCCTTTTTCTTCGGGCCTCCTCGATCTCATATCTAACCACTTCTACCTCGAACCACTAAACCAACCATATGCCCCTGATCCGTCTCACCCAAGCTACCAAAACATGGTCGTGTTCATTATGTAGGATCGTAACAATGAACAATCACCATTCATCCTCCTCCAATTATGGAAAGCTACATTAATTGCCACTAGGACGCGTGGAAGAAAACACTTTTGTTATAATATATAAGATTGTAAATGGGATGTAACAAGGTTTTAATCCTTCTATCTCATGAGTTGCCTGAATGTAAGAACCTTAGTTGTTGAGTTCTGAGTTGTGCAGGATTGGCCTAAACCGCCTATGCGGCTTGCAGAGCCTGCCCTTACGGCATGCCTGGTCCGCCCTTGCGCCTCCATGAGCCGCCCCCGCGGTTTGTGGTATGTTGCAGCTGACTTTGTTGACTCTTGACCCGTGTTTTACCTCTTCCTTCCTCTATAAGGTTCTTCTCTCTCTCTTGATGAGGGTTTCACTTATTTGCAGCTTCATCTTCTCTCCTTACGTTCTCCTTCTCTTCTTCTTCCTCCTTGAATCTTCTTCTTGGTTCCTTGCTCTTGTTTGGGACTTTTAAAGAGTGTTTGATGTTGGTTTGCTGATGATGATGATGATTGAGGATGTTGTTGTGCTTGTGTTGAGCCAGATTTGAGCTTGTGGTGTGTGATCTCCCTCTATTAGGTTACAACTTGGTCAGTTCTTCATTCCTTTCCTCCTATCTTTCTTCTTTCTTTCGTCTTTCTTCTCTTCTTCCTTTCTAGCTTAGATTCAACAAGTTGATCTTATGGCAGCCTTCTTAGGCTTAGCTTGATGTATATATGTATGTATATGCATGTGCTTGGTTGCTGGACGTTGAAGAAGTGAAGAAAGGCAAGTGAAGGATCGAAGAGAAGTTGAGGACGAGCCCTCTGTTGTCCAGCCGCCCATGCGCCACCTCAGGGATCGCCCGAGTGCCTGGTGTCCAGCCACCCATGCGTGTGGTGCTGTCGCCCCTGCGCCTCCCTGCACTCAAGCCTTGCTTTGCTCTTGGTTTGCAAGTGTGTCTTGCTTCTAGGCTTGCCTAAGGATGGCATTGTCCTATTATTTCCTAGTGTGAGTGTGTAATATCATGCTAGGTATAGATGAGAGTGTAATGATGATGTTACGATCATGTGATGCCTTGTACGACTTTGAGGATTAGTAGGTTGTGAGGCTTAGGTTGAGGATAATCCTATGGATCCCTTGGGTCTAGTTGTGACCCCTTTGATTGATAGGAGATTGATATATCTCTATGCCTTGTTGTTAGACAGTGTCCCTCTCAGGTTTGGAGGTTGATCATGGTTGTGATTGTACGAGGATGAGGTAATTTCGTAGGAGTTACTTAACTACCATCCGTATATTGGGTGTTTGCATGAGTGATGAGTGTGTTATATACTTGATATGATAGTATGTGATGTCGATTATTACCGATCTATGTTTTATAGATAGCCTTATTCCGTGGCAGTGATAACCTTTCCCTCCATCCTGTAAGGGGTTGGGAGGTTCTCTGGCGTCAGGCCACCTGACATACAGGAAGGGCGCAATCCACTCCCACAGGGTACACGAGTTGTGTGACCGACACTACTTCTAGATGGATAGCAAGCCCAGAGGCGGGGATGATACGGTCCTCGTGTCACATAGTTTTATCTATATATATATATACACGATTTGAGTGAATGACCATTAAATAAAGATAAGAAAATCGGTAAATGTGTGACAACATGATTATGTGTTTATCTTTCATGCCTTGTGTATGTGCTTATGCAGTACCTTATATATGTATGGTTAGCTAATGGTTTTATACCATGTTGTAGATGCCTTGCAGCATAGGAGAGCTGCTGAGTGATCTGGCAAGGTGACAGGCCGAGGACTCTCGTACATTAGGTGGTTATGGTTTTGGGAATGTTTTTGTCTCTCTCCTACGTGAGGATGATGTTTTGTATACCTCCTGTGTGAGGATGATGTTTTATACTTGGCTATGATTGTATACCTTTTGGTTGTACAGTTTTATATAGTTTTATGTATTTGTTTTATATTTGTCAATGCCATGTTGTAAGGTCCAGTGAACTTGTTGTCAGGCTAGGGTCAAGATCCAATGTGAGATCCTAGCCCAATGTAACATCCCGAGTCCCGCGGATTTGGGGTGTTATAGAGTTGGTATCAGAGCCTTAGGTTGACAACAATGGCACTTGCTACCTGCAATGATATCGGATGGATAAAATAAACAAAACCCGAAAGGGGTCTGACATTTTCAAAGGATTTTTGGTTTTTAAAAAGTTGTTTTGGGATAAAACGTACGAGAAGTCGTCACCTTTGCCGTGGATCTCAACAGTATAGATATGTATATATATGTATTATAGATTATGTTTATGTGTTATATATATATATATAGGGTGTGGTTTCCATGAGAACACCCCTAACGTGAGAACATGAGAACAATCGTACACCATTGGATGTGAGTATTAAGGATTGAGGTATAGAGTAGATATCAAAAATAATAATAACTACGAATAATAATAATTAGGAATCCAACAATAACTACGAATAATTGACTCAACCAACAATAACTACGAATAATACATTAAACAATATGGATCATTCGTAACAAAACTAATAATAATTACGAATCTGTTCTCATGTTCTCACGTTAGGGGGTGTTCTCATAGGATCTATACTCTCTTTCTCTCTTTCTCTCTCTCTCTCTCTCTCTCTCTCTATATATATATATATATATATATATATATATATATATATATATATATATATGGCATTTATATAGTCATATAAGTTAGGTGTGCATACCTCGCAGATGGTTCGGACTAAAGTTGCTTCTGTTGCAAGCCGGGGTAGAGGTAGACCACCTCTTCCTTTGGGCGTGATAGGACAGGGACCGGTTCCCGCTGTTGATCCACTAGTGGTGGAGGAGGTTCATGAGGAGATTTATGAGAGTGTTGTCCCAGAGACGAGGAGTGGTGGATCTGTGAGACAGCGGTCACACCGAGTCCAGTCAGATGACTCGGATCGTGTCTCTATGAGGGGGTTAGAGTTTCGCGCTTACATCCGACGTGTAGAGGAGGCTGCCAGAGCGGGCAGACGGGCCCCAAATCTACTAGTGCATGAGGGATCTTTTGAGATGTCCTAGGGAACCACTCAAGTGCCACATATGCCTACACGTGTTAATGAGACTATTCGAGCTCCAAAGGAGTATAGAGGGCCTCGACTAGATACCTGGTTGAAGGTATTCCATCAGCTAGGCGCCCCCTCTCTATGGGAAGGTGGGATTAGAGATAGAGTTTTGGATTGGACATGTGGACTCAGCTCTAGAGTCCATCAGATGTCCAGTGGACAGGCGGATAGAGGTAGTACAGACTCTATTCCGGGATTTAACTCATCAGCGGTGGAGGACCATGAGGGGTCGAGCCACTAGTTACGATCAGATGAGGAGTATGATTCGGGAGTGTTTTTGCCATGCCTCACTGAGTAGGGAGAAACTCCTGGACTTTGTGGAGGCAGGCTTTGAGGATGTACGGATCGCATATGTCATTAGCCGCTTCTAGTCAGAGTTGGCATTGCTAGGTCATACTACACCTTCTGAGGACCAACATGTGTACATGTTCTCCCGTCGACTGAGGGAGAGTACATGCTGTTATATGGCGGGATTCCATTGTGAGTCCTTGAAAGATTACGAGGACCGGGCCTCTACTTATGAGCGCGAGAGGGCCAGCCAGAGGAGGGCTTCTCAGACGGGACGGTCTGAGAAGAGGCAGCGCACTGGGCAGACTAGTGGCGTTGGTGGAGCTTCAGGTTCTGGGTGGAGCCAGAGACGTCAAGGTTACCCCTCATCTGCATTGATTGCAGAGAAGGGACGATAGTGCTACAACTGTGGTGATCTTGGACATTTGCAACTAGAGTGTACGAGGCCACTGGTGTCTTGCTATACTTATGGCAAACCATGCCACAGAGATGCCTTTTGTAGGCAGGGTGGAGTTGCATCACAACAGGGTTCTTTCCCTGCCATTGTGGCAAGAGGTGGGCACAGACCACCTCAGTAGCAGACACAAGGACAATAGAGAGTCTCATATCGTCCTTCTACTCAAAGATCTTCTCCCTGGCCGAGTAGAGGTAGAGGTCGTGGTGGGAGTACCACCGACACTAGAGGAGCTCAGGGTAGAGTCTTTGAGGTTAGGAGTGTAGAGGAGCCACATGCACCGGCTGACACAAGTACCATTCTACTTCATGGTTTACTTGTTAGAGTTTTATTTGATACGGGTGCTACGCATTCCTTTATTTCCGATGTTTGTGTTGAGCGTCTAGGGTCTCGTGTGTTGCTTGTAGACTTCTTTGTCATAGTATTGATGCATGAAGAAGTCATTTTAGGTATGGATTGGATGCGTAGACACCGTGCAGTAAGGATGTAGGTAGGAGAACTGTGATAGTCTCTACCGAGGTAGGTCAGATAGAGGTCTTCCGAGGTTGGAACCTTCGGAAGACGGACCCTGTCATCAGTGTTGTACAAGCAATGAGGCTGATAGCACAGGGATACGACTCCTTCTGGTGTTACGCCATGAAGGATGGAGAGAGTCTAGTAGTGGACGATATTCCAATGGTCCGTGAGTTTATAGACGTGTTTGTTGAGTCGTCTAGCTTGTCGCCTCAGAGGAGTGTGGACTCTAGCATCGAGTTGGAGCCTGGTACAAGACCTATCTCGAAGGCCTCATATCGTATGGCGCCTGTCGAGATGTTGGAGCTGAAGAAGGAACTCGAGGAGTTGGCTGAGAAGGGCTTCATCCGCCCTAGTGTATCCCTATGGGGAGCACATGTCCTCTTCGTGCGGTGATAACATGTATTATAGTCTATGTTTTGGGATTGGTTTAGACGTTTTATCTTCATCAATCTGCAAGTATGGATATATATTCTTTGATCATTATGTTGTTTTGTTCGTCTTTGCAAGAATCAAGGTCTACACCTAGTTTTGTTGTGATTGTAAGGAAAATAGCACGTTTTGGAACGATATGGAGCTAAGGAAGCTAAGGAGTCATTGAAGCTACATTATGGAGCATTGAGGAGCTACAAGAAAGGCTCAGGATCCATGAAAGTTGGATGGAAGATTGATTTTGGACCAGATTAGAGAGATTTACATGTAGCTGAAATTTACCTCGGGTGGCTAAATCATCACCTCGACCGAGGTGATCTTCACGACGGGCTGGACCGAGGCGAATAATCCATAGCCACAAGATCTTTTATTCTTGGCTGAGATCTTCTACTTTTGGCAAGTGATTCTCCTATATTTTAGGATGGATTTTCTGGATGGAAGCATGTCTTTTTGGCTGATTTATTTGGAAGATTGGAAGATACTCTAAGGAAGGAAGTTGACTTTGAAGATATTTTATTTCAGGAAGGTGATTCTCCTATATATAGAGGTGTATTTTCGGAATACGAGATATCTCCAGATCCCGGGGAGATCAAAAAGCAAGTCTTAGAGTTGGAAGTTGAAGGAAGTTTGGAAGGTTGAAGAATCCAAGGAAGTTAGCTTTGAAGGAAGGTTGAAGGAAGTTGTAAGGTTTTCTTAGATATGTTTGATTGTCTTTCTAGTTGTGATTGAGGAACGCAGTTTGATTGTTTGTTTGATTGTTTGATTGAGTTATTGAGACCTTTGTGATAAGGTTTTCTTTGAATATTAATTCCTTTCTTATATATTTGATTATCGTTATCACGATAATTGTTGGCTAAGTTCTTTATGCGATTCTAGGGTGATTGGCTGAAGGTTGTGGGAAAGACGATGAAAAATGAGCCTTTACCCCAGTGGACCTTGAAAGCTCGAGCCTTTACCTTAACCGACGAACACCTCGGTCAGTCATAGAATATCTCGACCGAGATAGAACATGAACTGAGCGAGGCGAGACCTTTACTTATCCTTATCTGAGTTAAGGTTTCAGTTTTCCAAATCCTATCCTTGTTATATCTTTCCTGGTTCAACACAAGCCTATGATGAGACTTACCCGGTGATTCCTTTGTTTGTATACCCAAGATCATGAGTGTTAGGTAATAAAGGTTTATCCTTTATTGGGGTTTGAGTGTGCCTTCATTCCATCTTTGAGAGTTAGCCTGAGAATGACCCGGTAAAGTTTAATTTTATCCCCTTGGGTGGTGTGTTGGTTTGAGATTATAGTTTCTTTCCTTAGTACCTTGAGACTTACCCGATGAGATGATCTTTGGTTTGGGATAGTGAGTAGTGAGACTTATCTGGTGATCTATTCCAACCTTAGAAACACCTTCCCTTTGCAAACCTTCTTTTGAGATCTTGATTCGGAACCACAACTGAATGCTTTATTTTCTAGAATCCGCATTTTCTTTACCTAGTTATTACATCATCTTTGATATCTTTGCTTTGTTGCTTGTTTTTGATTGACAACCTAAATTACCGATTTTTGTTTCACCATTGTCCTTGTGTTCGACCCTAAAGTATTTGCCGTTATTACAATTGATCTGTACACTGCGGGTTCGCATATTGTTTCAGGCTTATATATTAGTTTATAAATTTAAAGCTATATCATTCACCATACACACACATCTGAGAGCGAACAAGTTTTTGGCGCCGTTACCGGGGACTGGTCCAGACCAAGTTCGGTTTCGGTTGTCTTCTGGAGTTGCGGCCCTTGCTGCTATTGATTGCTTTACTTGAGTGATTTTGCATGATCTTTCCTTAGGTTTATGCGAAGAACTCGTGCTGGAAAGGAAATCGTTCCTTATGATCCCGAACCAGAAAAGACATACAAAAGAAGATTGAAAGAAGCTAAGATTGCCGATCAAGATAATCGAGATCTTGAAGCCGAATTGAAGGAGGCATTGGAACAAGTTCGCCTTAGTAAAGAAGAATTGTAGAGAGAGAAAGACGAGACTCGTGCAAGAACTGAAGAAATTCAAGCTGATATGGCCGCTCTACGAGCTCAAATCTTACCTCGACCGGTCCTAGTTGCTCGACCGAGGCAGGATCCAGCCCTAGTAGCACCGGCCGAGATACACCCACCACCTTGGATGCCGGCCATGGTAGACCGAGGTGATCTTTTTGCTGGAGTTCCGTAAACCCTAGGTCAAAGGATGGACCCGAATCAGCAAGTGCGGCATCCAGGAGCTAATCTAGGAGATCCAGCTGAGCATGATTATGAACTTTGACCTCAAGTTCTAACCATGATTCGACAATGCTAGTTTGGAGGTTTGGAAAGAGAATCTCCACATCAACATTTACAAAATTATGAGATTTTGATGGAGACTTTGAGACCATCAAGAGTGGAGAATAACATTTACAAGTTAAGGCCTTTCTACTTCTCATTGAAAGACAAGACACTTGCTTGGTATCAATCTCTTCCAACTGGAAAAATCAACACATGGGAAGAGATGACTACGGAGTTTCTTACTAAGTTCTTTCCCCCATCAAAGACCGCTGAATTGAGGGGTAAGATCAATGCTTTTATCATGAAAGAAAAAGAAAGTTTGTCCAAGTCATGGGAAATGTTCAAAGACCTTTTATTGGATTGCCCTCATCATGGGATTCCAAAGATCGAGTTGCTGGAGATATACTTCAAAGATTTGGATGGAGACACTCAATTCAAACTCCAATTACTTTCTGCCGGCACTTTCATGGATATGCCGGTAAACGAAGCTTGGAAATTCATAGAAAAGCTAGCCTTACACATGGAGAAATATTCCCATCAAAGGGTTGAAGATGGAGCAAGGCGAGTTAGCTTTCCGAATACAACATCAAATGCTGCTAAACTCACCACGCTCAACAATGAAGTCAAGGCATTAAAGGAGCTTTTGGTAGCTCAAACTAAAAAGGAGCAAGATGTTGGGTATGTAGGAAGAGTAAATTATCAAGGGACGCGGAACAACAACAATTACAACAACAACAGCAATATGAATTTCAACAACAATTGGAGATCAAATCAACAAAATCCCGGTAGCCCTTATTCTCATTCTGAAAATGCTCTTAACACCCCTTATTCTTCTTCTACTCCATTGAGAAGCTAGGAGCCGTCATCAAGCTCGTCCCAGCCACCCAAGAAACCGGACGATGTGCTGGAGGCTATATTGATCAAGCTTAACGCTATGGAGACTTCTATGAACTCATTTTCGAAGGCACCAAAAGCCTTAGAACAAAAATTTTTCAACAAAGCTAATGAAGCACCAAGAGATCCTAGAAAAATTCTAGGAAGGACAGAGAATAACCCAAAAGGGAAAGTCATGGCTATCACAACACCCAGGGATTAAAGACTGCATATCCAGTACCTCGGTCGGACCACGATCAGACGAGGAACACCTCGGTCAAGGTGCCAACCGAGATGGAGCCCCAGAAAGCAAAAAAAAAAAGCTGAAGTTTATGTTCCACCACCTGCTTATAAACCACCACTCCCGTTCCCTCAAGTCGAGGGCGTGGGCACATCTAGACAAGCACTTTGGTATGTTTTTTGACATTATGAATAAGCTAAATATTAACATCCCTTTCATTGATGCTATCCTAGGAATTCCCGCCTATGGGAAGTTTTTGAAAGAGATCTTGTCAAAGAAGAGAAAGCTGGAAGACTTTGGTGAAGTACGGATGGCCTCTAGATCTTTGGAGCTCATTCAAATCATGAAGGAGAAGATGCCACCTAAGTTGAGAGATCCCGGTTCGTTTTGCATTCCCATCCAAGTTGGGGATGTGACTTATGATGCACTTTGTGATCTACGAGCTAGTGTGAGCATCATTCCTCTAGTACTTTGTGACAAGATCGGCCTTGGAGATCTCAAGCCCGTGAAGATGATGTTATACATGGCAAATCGCTCAATTTACCCGTCCCGTTGGTATCTTGGAGGACGTTCCCATCAAGTTAGGTAATTTCAACATACCTATAGGCTTTGTTGTGTTGGACATTCCCGCAGATTATCCCATTCCTATCATTCTCGGAAGTCCATTTCTAGCAACGTCGGGTTGCACTGTTGATTGTAAGAACGCCAAGTTGAAGTTCAACATTGGTGGCGAACATGTGGAGTTTGCATTATTGGCTGCAATGATGGGAGAGCCTTTGGAAGATGATATATTCAAGATCTGTGATGAAGAAGATTCTCGAGAATTGGTGAGCTCTATCCTTATTAAAGATCCTCTTGAGAATGTGTTGAGTTTTAGTATGATGGAGGAAGGTATAAATGTCTTGTGTGATGTAGATGTGCGAAGCTTGGAAACATTGGAAGCAGATCCAGGAGCTAGATTTGATAAACTGATTCAGGAGAAGAAAAGCACATTAGGTTTCGGTCCCAGTTCCAATTCTCAACCGAGTCAGTTTCCGGAGCAAGCGAGGTGATCTTCTCTGAAGAAAACCTCGGTCACCCACCTCGGACCATGACCGAGACATCAAGCGAGATGATGTCAACTGAGACTTTCGTGTGTCCAATACTTCGATCTAAGTCATGTTCACTGGAGAGAGAAGGTACAGATCCACCTCTGAAAGCACCCCCTTTCTTAGAACTTAAACCACTCCCGACTCACTTGAGAAAGGCTTTGGGTTACACTATTGATGATCTTGTTGGTATTAACCTCAAAGACAGTTAAATCCGATCATGAAAGAGGTTGTGAAGAAGGATATTCTTAAGTTGTTGGATGCAAGTATCATATTTCCCATATCGGATAGCAAATGGGTGAGTCCGGTGCATGTAGTTCCAAAGAAAGGAGGGATGACCGTTGTGACAAACAAGAACAACGAGTTGATTCCTACTAGGACCGTTACAAGCTGGAGGATGTGCATTGACTATAGGAAGCTAAATTTGGCCACAAGAAAAGATCATTTCCCTCTTCCACTCATCGACCAAATGCTTGAACAGTTAGCACAACACTCCCATTTTTACTATTTAGATGGTTATAGTGGCTTCTTTCAGATTCCTATCCATCCGGATGATCAAGAGAAGACAATTTTCACTTGTCCATGGGGGACATTTGCTTATCGGAGGATGCCGTTCGATTGTGTAACACACCTGCTACTTTTCAGCGTTGTATGATGGCTATCTTTTCCGAGTATATTGAGGAGATCATGGAGGTATTTATGGATGACTTTTCGGTATATGGTTCCTCTTTTGATAACTGTTTGGCTAACCTTTCTCTAGTGTTACAACGTTGTGAAGACACTAATCTTGTTTTGAATTGGGAGAAGTGTCACTTCATGGTTAGCGAAGGAATTGTTCCAGGACACCTCGTTTGCAACCGAGGTATCGAGGTCGATTGAGCTAAGATCGAGACTATTGAGCAACTTCCTCCCCCTTGTTCAGTTAAGGGTGTGCAGAGTTTTCTCGGGCATGCAGATTTCTACAGGAGGTTCATCAAGGATTTATCTAAAATCTCTAAACCGCTCACTAATCTTTTGAATAAGGACGCTGTTTTTGAGTTTTTGCAGGAATGTCTTGATGCCTTATACACGATAAAGAAAGCGTTGATTACCGCTCCCATCATTCAACCTCCCGATTGGACCTTGCCCTTTGAGATTATGTGTGATGCTAGTGATTTGACCATAGGAGTTGTACTTGGACAAAAGAAGGATGGCCGGACCAACGCCATTTACTATGCTAGCAAGACGCTAGATGAAGCTCAACTAAACTATGTCACCACCAAAAAGGATCTATTGGCAGTTGTTTACACTGACCATGCAACTATTCGTTACTTGCTGGCTAAGAAATATGCAAAGCCGCGCCTTATTCGCTGGATTCTCTTGCTTCAAGAGTTTGACCTAGATATTAACGATAAGAAGAGATCCGAGAATTCCGTGGCGGATCACCTCAGTCGGCTACCACTCATCTCGCTTGAGAAGGATAACCTACCCATTGATGACTCGTTTTCCGATGAGCATTTGCACTTTATGGAGCATTGGATGGAACCCTTTGTTTTTCCCCATGATGAAATTGAAGTATGGGTGAGGACACCTTACACCTTGTTTGAGGATGGCATACGGTCCAGCTAGCGACCTTAAACCAATCGCTTCTTGGGAGGCAACCCAAAGTATCGCTTTATTTTCCCATTTCTAGATTAGTTTAGATAGTTTGCTTCGTGTTTTTGGCGTCCTCCTAGACAGAAATCAGGTACTCTCCAAGAAGAAATTACAACTCATGAGATACATGGAAGGACAGAAGTTCGAGAAATTGAGAAGATGGAGTTTGACTGAGGCACATCTCGGTTGCTATCAAAGTACCTCGACCGAAGTGTTCTCTGTCAACCGAGGTGCTTAGGTCTGACATCCACTCTGACACCTCGGTCTGCTCAAGAATATTTCGACCGAGGTGTAATCAAATTCAGCGAGGGGTATAAAAGGGTGCGACGGTTTCTCTCTCCTCTCACTTTTCCCTCTCTTCGTACACCACGACCGCGGCGCTCTCTCTACTCAGATTCTCCATTCTCGGTCGTTTTCAATAATTTTCGGCTCCAACTCATCAGAGAAAGCAAGAGATTCAGTTTCCAAGCAACAAACAGCACAAAGAACGCTTCAAATCTGTATACTTAAGGGTATTTCGACAAAAACCCTAACTCGTTCTATTTTCGTCGATTCTGCGTAGATCTGGCTTTGGTTGCCATAGGTTGTTGTTGTTGAAAAGAATATAAGTACCCCATAGGAAGGAACTGGTAGTGTTTTGGGGGAAAAACCTTGCAATTTTCAAATCTCACCTCGCGCAATACTTTGCCTCGGTCGACTCGACTGCGTCTCGGCCTAGGTGTTCTTGACCCGACCAAAGTGACTTTATGCCATGAGCAGTTCTAGAAGATCAAATCACCAGTTGGCCTTGAGGGATAGGCCTAGTATTTCTCACCACTCCTCCGCTTCTTCTGCATCACAGTCCACCATCCCGGTGATCCATGAGAGACACCGGAGGGATTTTGATCGTATTTGTGGGCACCCCATCATTGCCCCACGAATCATTCATGTTGATGACTTCGAGTTCCTCTACGTGGTGGAGGACTTGAAGAAGATGATTTTGATGGTTGGCCTGGAGGACTTTATGGCCATCAGAGCACTGGCTTATCTAGAGCCGACTTTGGAGTTTCTGAGTTCAGTTACATACGTACCAGAGCGTAGAGGGATCAAGTACAGGTTGACGACCAAGAAGTATGTAGTTCCTTTGGATCAGCTTGGGGAGATCTTTGGCTTCCCGACCCCTATAGTGACATATTTTCCTTCTCGAGCACAAGCTCAAAGTTTTTGGGGCGAGATAGCCCATGTTCCTGATTATCGTGACAGATGGCAGCCCGGCAATTCCCGGGAGCGGATCATCTTTTACCTTGCTTTCCGCTTAGCTCACAGGATTTTCAGCGAGATGCTTCTGGCGCGTACTGAGACGCCTCAAAAGGTCAGACAGGGTGAGCTGCTGAGATTGTTTTGCATGGTTACAAGGGGAGTACCAGATTTTGCTGCAATGCTGGTAGATGATCTTCACAAGATAAAGGGGAAGTTGAAGGGCGATATTTGTTGTGGGGGGCTGGTGACCCACATCGCCACTTCTATGGGTCTTGAATTATCTGGATGTACACTAGTTACGGCTCCGAAGCCGCTGAGATTGCAGAAGATGATTACGCGGCGCATTCTCGTTCCCCTTGGTCTTGACACTCCCTATGTTGTCATGCCATGGGAAACGAAGTTTCATTAATCTATTCTCTGGTCTTCCCAGTTTTCTATTTATGATCGTCAATACTGGTCGGTTGTGTGGTTTCCATACATGCAGGATGTTGTTGCTAGAGAGGCAGCCGATGTTGATGATGATGCTGGCTATGGAGGAGACGCTACTATGGACACCGGTACTGATACCGGCGGGCATAATATTCCCACCGTTGACCTTGACGATGAGGCCAGGGAGGATGAGAGGGAGGCACCTGCACCGCCAGCCACTATGCCACCGCCACCTCAACAACGATCCCGCTGCCGTAGAGATTGTGAGGCACACTAGAGGATTAATGATCTTGAGAGACATATGACTGAGTCTTACGCCGCCCTGAGACTAGATGTGACCCGGCGTTTCGACGCTCAGACCCACTCCATAGATGGATGGACGCACAGGATGGAGGAGAGCTAGCATTACACGAGACGGATGATGGAGGTGCAGTTTCAGCAGGTCATGGGCTACCCGTTCGATCCATCCCAGTATCCCTACATTCCACCACCACCACCGCCGCTTCCGACTGACGAGGATTGAGAGCTTCATAGATTTATTTTCTATTTATTATGCAGTTCTGTTATGTCTGGTGAGTACTGTATTCTCATGACTTATATTTGTCCCAAGTATGGGGTATTGATGTATTATTTGACTTACTTGACTATGGTTTGTATGACTCCCGATGATATTATCTTTTATTCTGCTCGAGGTGCTTATATGTCATTACATGCATACATGTTTCTGTTTGAGAAAAACGTCAAAAACCAGTTTGAAAAATATTTTAGCTTGACTGAGACGTTCTTGACCAAACGAGGTCGTGAAAACCGAGGCACATCTCGGTTGAACACCTCGGACACCGTCAGAACACCTCGATCGAGATGGGTTTTTCACTGAAACATTTTCGAACATTTTGTGCTTCTATTCTGGATATGACCTCGAAGAAGATATTTGTTTGCAGATTGGTTTTGAAATCTTTATATGCTCAAAAGGTTTCTTGATATGTTTAAGTTGCTAAATGCTTTTTTTTGAAATTCTAGCATGTTTTATACTTTGTTTTTATCAAAATTATGTTGGATTTGAAGGTTGACACCACATTATAAGTGTTCTCACATTCTTCTTGTGATGATTAAGGCACTTCATTCTCTTCTTCTTCTTCTTCTTCTTGATCATGCTTAATTTAGGCCCTCATATACATATTTGCCTCCCTTTACCTATCCGGGAATTTGGATGCAAATGACGAAAAGCGTGTGAAGTGAAGTTGAGATCTTGGTTGAAAGTGTTAGAAAGAAACAAATTAGGTTTGGGGACGTTGATCTTGATGATGAGTAACTCGGCACCATTCACATAGCCGGGTGTTTGTGTCTTGCCAAAGTTGGATTGATCGATAGTCCTAACGGGTCATGGTATGTGCATCAAGGGTTTGAGGCATCTCGAGAAATTGATGATTGATGATCTCCTAGGCTTCGGTTATTATGCACCTCTGCCCATGTTCCCAAAAAGTAAAGTAAAAAAGTGAAAATAAGCAAAGCTTATTGGTGGAAGATGTTGTGAATCAAAGAAAGTGAAGTAAGATCCTATTCCCGGATTCTAGCACCACATTATCCTATATAAATCCCACCCTGGCACGTTTCTTGACCTCTTTTGGAAGCCCTTGAGACCTCGAGTATGATGATTGACTTGGTAGTTTAAACTAGATTATATATGATTGATTTCGATAAATATGATTTATTATGCATTCTATGGTTTTATGCAAAGATGACCAGATTTCTCATATTTATAAAATGTTTTGATCATGTCTTGATTTTATTTGCCATGAAGCATTCTCTTACAGTGATCTATGAATGGAGCGCACCACCAAAAGGTTTTGAAATGTTTTTCATTGATCTTTTTGATGACTTATAATCCATTCTATCTTGTATCTAAGATGTGGATCTTGTTTGGGGACAAGCAAGGGACAAGTATGGGGTATTTTGATAGCATGTATTATAGTCTATGTTTTGGGATTGGTTTAGATGTTTTATCTTCATAAATTTGCATGTATGGATGTATATTCTTTGAACATTATGTTGTTTTGTTTACCTTTGCAAGAATCGAGGTCTACACGTAGTTTCGTTGTGATTGTAGGGAAAATAGCACGTTTTGGAACGATATGGAGCTAAGGAAGCTAAGGAGTCATTGGAGCTACATTATGGAGTATTGAGAAGCTACAAGAAAGGCTCAAGAACCATGGAAGTTGGATGGAAGATTGATTTTGGACCAGATTAGAGAGATTTACACGTAGCTGAGATTCACCTCGGGTGGCCACAACATCACCTCGACCGAGGTGATATTCACGATGGGTTGGACCGAGGCGAATAATCCATAGCCACGAGATCTTTTATTCTTCGTTGAGATATTCTATTTTTGGCAAGTGATTCTCCTATATTAAAGGATGGATTTTCTGGATGGAAGCATGTCTTTTTGGCTGATTTATTTGGAAGATTGGAAGATACTCTAAGGAAGGATGCTGGCTTTGAAGATATTTTATTTTAGGAAGGTGATTCTCCTATATATAGAGGTGTATTTTGTGAATACAGATATCTCTAGATCCTGGGGAGATCAAAGAGCAAGTGTTAGAGCTGGAAGTTGAACGAAGTTTGGAAGGTTGAAGCATCCAAGGAAGTTAGCTTTGAAGGAAGGTTGAAGGAAAAGCTGTAAGGATTTCTTAGATTTGTTTGATTTGTTTTCTTTCTGGTTGTGATTGAGGAACGCAATTTGATTGTTTGATTGAGTTATTGAGACCTTTGTGTTAAGGTTTTCTTGTTTGAATATTAATTCATTTCTTATATATTTGATTATCGTTATCATGATGATTGTTGGCTAAGTTCTTTATGCGATTCTAGGGTGATTGGATGAAGGTTGTGGGAAAGATGATGAAAGAATGAGCCTTTACCCCAATGGAACCTGAAAGCTCGAGCCTTTACCTTAACCGACGAACACCTCGGTCATTCATAGAACATCTCGACCAAGATGGAACATGAACTGAGCGAGGCGAGACCTGTCCTGATCCTTATCTGAGTTGAGGTTTCAGTTTGCCAAATCTTATCCTTGTTATACCTTTCCTAGTTCAACGCAAGCCTAGGATGAGACTTACCCAGTGATTCCTTTGTTTGTATACCCAAGATCATGAGTTTAGGTAATAGAGGTTTTCCCTTTATTGGGGTTTGAGTGTGCCTTCATTCCATCTTTGAGAGTTACCCTGAGAATGACCCGTTAAAGTTTAATTCAATCCCCTTGGGTGGTGTGTTGGTTTGAGATTATAGTTCATTTCCTTAGTACCTTGAGACTTACCCGGTGAGATGATCTTTGGTTTGGGATAGTGAGTAGTGAGACTTACCCGGTGATCTATTCCAACCTTAGAAACACCTTCCCTTTGCAAACCTCAGCTTTGTCCATGTTATCTTTTGAGATCTTGATTCGCAACCACATCTGGATGCTTTAATCTCTAAAATCCGCATTTTCTTTACTTGGTTATTACATCATCTTTGATATCTTTGCTTTGTTGCTTGTTTTTTATTGACAACCTGACTTACTGATAGGTGATGGAATCACTATCAATTAGGGTAGTTTTTAGAGTCTTTTTATTTCATTAGTGTCGGTTTATGCTACTAACTCCTTGGTCCAGAAGAAGAAGATCAAAAGAAGCTAAAGAAGGAGTCATAAGCACTTAGGAGTGAAGATCGATCATGATAGCATGAATTATAGTCTATATTTTGGGATTTGTTTGGACGTTTTATCTTTCATAATCTGCATGTTTGTGTGTATGTTATGTGATTATATTACCATTTCATCTACCTTTGCGGGAATCGAGGTCTACACCTAGTTTTGTTGTAATCGTAGGTAAAATGGCACGTTTTGCATCAAAAAGGAGCAAAAGGAGTTATGGAGTCATTTGGAGCTACATCCAGGAAGCATAGCCATGGATTAGAGATTTACTTTGGATCAGATTTGAGAGATTTCACATTCAATCGTGACTCACCTCGGTTGACCACAGATTCACCTCGACCGAGGTGATCCAAAGAAGCCGACTCGACCGAGGCGAATACCTAGGACGCGGCGAGAATATTTTATTTTTGGCTGAGATCTTTTATCTTTGGAAAGTGATCTTATATTTTTTGGGCTTGGCTCCTGGAAGGAAGAAGATATGTTGGATCATATATTTTACATATTTTATGGGAAGAGATCTTTTCTAAGATATCTTATCTTTGGAGGGTTATTTTCCTATAAAAAGGGATGGATTTCCACAAATCCAAGATCATGCTATACCATCGATCAGGGTTTATACACGCAGCAGCCATACTCCAGTGGGGAGATTTGAAGAACCTTTTTGAAGGTTGAAGGAAGATTGAAGATTTTAGCTCATATAGCTTTTTGGAGGTTTTCTTTGTAAGATTACCTTATATTCCCTTCCTTGTTGTCTTGTCTTATTGGATATTTATCCAAGGAACGCTTTTGTTGTGATATTTGATTCAGTTATTGAAGTCTTTTCATTAAATTCTTCTTGTTCAAATATTCACCTTTTTCCCATATATTTGATTAATACTTTCATGATGATGATGAGTGGCTAATTTCCTTGTGTGATTCTAGGGTGATTGGCTGAAGGTTGTGGGAAAAACAATGATAGAGTAATCTTAGATTCTAGTAGGATCCTGAAAGCTCGAGTCTTTAACCTTAACCCAAAGCATCTCGCTCAGTCGATGAACATCTCGGCCGGGGTGGAATTCTTCTGACCGAGGTGACTTATCCGATCCGAAACTGAGAGTTAAGTGTTAGAGTTTGTCAAATCCTATTCTTATTACACCTTTCCTGGTTCAATGCAAGCCTAGGATGAGACTTACCCGGTAATTCCTTAGTTTGTTTACCAACGATCATAAGTGTAGGTAATAAAGGTTTGTCCTTTATTGGGGTTTGAGTGTGCTTCCATCCCATCTTTGTGAGTTAGCTTGAGACTTACCCGGTAAAGGTTAATTCTATTCCCTTAGATGGTGTGTTAGTTTGAGATTATAGTTCTTTATCTTAATTCCTTCAGACTTACCCGGTAATAGGAGTTACGGTTTAGGATTAGTGAGTAGTGAGACTTACCCGGTGATCTATTCCACTTTAGTAACACCTTCCCTATGCAAAAACCTCACCTTGTCCGCTTATCTATAGATCTTGAGTTGGAACCACAACTAGATGCTTTAATCCCTAGAATTGCATATTCCCCTTATTGACTTCTTATTCATCTTTGATTGTTTTAATTGCTCTTGTGGTTAGTATTTACGTAAGCATACCGTGACTGGACTTTGTTTCACTAAGTCCCTGAGATCGACCCCTGGAATTCCTTGCTTTTTACTACGATTGACCCGTACACTGCGGGTTCGCATCCTTGTTTTAATCTTACATCTAGGGTTATAAATTTAAAGCTTGCACACACTGTTTGGAGCGAACAGATCACGAAGCAAAGCTTTTGTTGCCTCACCGCCCCTGCGGGTCCTTGCAGCTGCCCCTACGGATGATGTTTCACTGGAACGCTCCATGTGCCTTCACCAGCGCCGGCCATGAAGTGTGTCACCGCCCCTGCGCCACTCCTTGGCGCCCCTACGGTGACCTTCCCTGAAGATATGAAGACCAGCTCCCCTGCGTCTCCCACTGTGCCCATGCCTGCGCCCCAACCTGGGAGTTGGAAGACAAAGAGGCTTTGTCGACGCCCCTGCGTCGACATAGGGACGCCCCGGCGACTGGACATCAGAAATGTCAGAAAGGCGAAAGGTCAAACGTTGAAGTGCATTAAAGATTTGCCCCAGAGGAATTGTGTAGCCGCCCCAGCGGCTCTAAAGAAGATCAACCGATTCTGCCCAAATCGCCCATGCGGTTCCTGAAGGCCGCCTCTACGGTTTAACGCTGGAAGCTTTACTCCGGTTGTTTACACCACCTTTATGGCATTTAAGGTGGCTGTTTTAGGCTGGCTATTTACTCCTAATTAAGTGTCTTTTGTAGTATAAATAGTTCATGGCTGATTGCTAGAATCATCCATGCTTTTCCTCACAATATCCATTTTAGACTTGAGTTTTCCATTGTAATGAGTTGCTAACTCCCTTGCTACATTGGGTTGGTTTGAAGTTGCTTTGTTACTTCGGTAGTAAGTACTTTATAATATAAGTTTTCATTCAGTAATATTATGTGTTTCCTTTATCTCCATTGTTTAATAGCATGTTTACTATTGCTTGAGATTGATCACCTTAGGTTCTAAAGTGCATGCAAACAACTAGGATTAATAGGTTCCGGGTTCGGGTCTTTAATCTAGTAGCAACTTTAAGTAATAACGGGTTGTGATTACTTAAAGAAAAGGAACACAAATATAAAGATAAGTTTAACGGTTTTAATCTTCTCTTTATATCCCTTAGTCTTTGTTTGAAAGCTAACCTGTTATTTGTTCTTGTAGGTTTACGGAACTTTAATAGGTTAAGTTGTGTTAATGTCGGTTGGCTCAACACATATATACGATCGAGACGGGAGATTACTTGGAAACTTGTAAAAGGAACTCACCAAAGTAGCAATTGCATGCTTAGAATCAACCTAGTGTAGATTCATCCATTATTGTCTTACTTGTCGCATTAATCGTTTTCATAAGTTTTTGTGCATCAATTCAACCAAACCCCCCCCCCCCTTTGTGTCACTTGTCATTATAATCAATAATTGCATCTAAAACACCTTAACTCTCTCGGGTTCGACCCTTACTTAATCACTATACTTGTTCTTAGTGCTAAGTCAGGATTTACTTTTGATTGGGTATAGACGACCATAGAAATACCTTCGGTCACTTACCGATCTTTGTTTCACTATAGTCCCTGTGTTCGACCGTGGAGTGTTTGCCATTATTACAATTGATCCATACACTAAGGGTTCGCATATTGTTTCAGGCTTATATTTTATGTTATAAATATAAAGCTATATCGTTCACCATACACACACGTCTAAGAGCGAACATGCGGAAGAAGGACGGATGGTTGAGATTGTGCATTGACTACAGAGAGTTGAACAAGGTGGCCATCAATAACAAATATCCATTGCCTCGTATTGATGATCTGCTTGATCAACTTTAGGGAGCGACATTGTTTTCCCGGATTTACCTACGTTCAGGATATCACCAGTTGAGGGTGAGGGAGCACGATGTGCACAAGACGGCATTCCGTACCCGTTATGGACACTACGAGTTTGTAGTGATGCCATTTGGTCATACGAATGCCTTAGCAATTTTCATGGAGTTGATGAACAACATCTTTATCGACTTCCTTGATCAGTTTTTGGTGGTCTTCATTGATGACATCTTGGTGTACTCTCGTAGTAGAGAGGAGCATACAGGTCAACTGAGGATGGTTTTACATATTCTACGGGATAGAGAGTTGTATTCCAAGCTCTCTAAGTGCGAGTTCTGGATGTCATAGGTAGCATTCCTAGGCCATATTGTATTCGCCGATGGGATCATGGTTGATCCGGAGAAGATTGAGTATGTTGCTGCATGGACGACACCGACGAACGTCAAGGAAGTGCGTAGCTTTCTTGGCCTAGCCAGATATTACCGACGCTTTGTGGAAGGATTCTCTGTGATTGCCCGTCCACTGACGAGTCTTATGAGGACCAACATGTGTACCTATTCTCCCATCGACTGAGAGAGAGTACACGCTCTTATATGGCGGGATTCCATTGTGAGTCCTTGATAGATTACCACGACCGGGCCTCTACTTATGAGCGCGAGAGGGCTATTCAAAGGAGGGCTTCTCACACAGGACGGTCTGAGAAGAGGTAGCGTACTGGGCATACTAGTGGCGTTGGTGGAGCTTCAAGTTCTGGGTGGAGCCAGAGACGTCAGGGTTACCCCTCATCTACATTGACTGCAAAGAAGGGACGATAGTGCTACAACTGTGGTGATCTTGGACATTTGCGACTAGAGTGTACGAGGCCACTGGTGTCTTGCTATACTTGTGGCAGACCATGCCACAGAGCAGCCTTCTATAGGCAGGGTGGAGTTGCATCACAACAGGGTTCTTCCCCTGCCATTGTGGCAAGAGGTGGGCAGAGAGCACCTAAGTAGTAGACACAAGGACAATAGAGAATCTCATATCGTCCTTCTACTCAGAGATCTTCTCCCAGGCCGAGTAGAGGTAGAGGTCGTGGTGGGAGTACCACCGACACTAGAGGAGCTCAGGGTAAAATCTTTGAGGTTAGGAGTGTAGAGGAGCCACCAACACCGGCTGTCACAAGTACCATTCTACTTCATGGTTTAACTGTTAGAGTTTTATTTGATATGGGTGCTACACATTCCTTTATTTCCGATGTTTGTGTTGAGCGTCTAGGGACTCGTGTGTTGCTTGTAGACTTCTTTGTCATGGTATTGATGCATTAAGAAGTCATTTTAGGTATGGATTGGATGTGTAGACACCGTGTAGTAAGGATGTAGGTAGGAGAACTGTGATAGTCTCTACCGAGGTAGGTCAAATAGAGGTCTTCCGAGGTTGGGACCTTGGGAAGACGGACTCTGTCATCAGTGTTGTACAAGCAGCGAGGCTGATAGCACAAGGATACGACGTCTTCTGGTGTTATGCCATGAAGAATGGAGAGAGTCCAATAGTGGAGGATATTCCAGTAGTCTGTGAGTTTACAGACGTGTTTGTTGAGCCGTCTAGCTTGCCGCCTCAGAGGAGTGTGGACTTCAGCATCGAGTTGGAGCCTGGTACAAGACCTATCTCGAAGGCCCCATATCGTATGGCGTCTGTCGAGATGTTGGAGCTGAAGAAGGAACTCGAGGAGTTGGCTGAGAAGGGATTCATCCGCCCTAGTGTATCCCTATGGGGAGCACATGTCCTCTTCGTGCGGTGATAGCATGTATTATAGTCTATGTTTTGGGATTGGTTTAGACGTTTTATCTTCATCAATCTGCATGTATGGATGTATATTCTTTGATCATCATGTTGTTTTGTTTACCTTTGCAAGAATCGAGGTCTAAACCTAGTTTTGTTGTGATTGTAAGGAAAATAGCACGTTTTGGAACGATATGGAGCTAAGGAAGCTAAGGAGTCATTGGAGCTACATTATGGAGCATTGAGGAGCTACAAGAAAGGCTCAAGAACCATGGAAGTTGCATGGAAGATTGATTTTGGACCAGATTAGAGAGATTTACACGTAGCTGAGATTTACCTCTGGTGGCCACAGCATCACCTCGACCGAGGTGATCTTCGCGATGGGCTGGACCGAGGCGAATAATCCATAGCCACGAAATCTTTTATTCTTGGCTGAGATCTTCTATTTTTGGCAAGTGATTCTCCTATATTTTAGGATGGATTTTCTAGATGGAAGCATGTCTTTTTGGCTGATTTATTTGGAAGATTGGAAGATACTCTAAGGAAGGAAGTTGGCTTTGAAGATATTTTATTTTAGGAAGGTGATTCTCCTATATATAGAGGTGTATTTTCTGAATACGAGATATCTCCAAATCCCGGGGAGATCAAAAAGCAAGTCTTAGAGCTGGAAGTTGAAGGAAGTTTGGAAGGTTGAAGAATCCAAGGAAGTTAGATTTGAAGGAAGGTTGAAGGAAGTTGTAAGGTTTTCTTAGATTTGTTTGATTTGTTGTCTTTTTGGTTGTGATTGAGGAACGCAATTTGATTGTTTGTTTGATTGTTTGATTGAGTTATTGAGACCTTTGTGATAAGGTTTTCTTTGAATATTGATTCCTTTCTTATATATTTGATTATCGTTATCACGATAATTTTTGGCTATTTCTTTATGTGATTCTAGGGTGATTGGTTGAAGGTTGTGGAAAAGACGATGAAAAATGAGCCTTTACCCAGTGGACCTTGAAATCTCAAGCCTTTACCTTAACCGACGAACACCTCGGTCAGTCATAGAATATCTCGACCGAGATGGAACATGAACTGAGCAAGGTGAGACCTTTCCTGATCCTTATCTGAGTTGAGGTTTCAGTTTTCCAAATCCTATACTTGTTATATCTTTCCTGGTTCAACACAAGCCTATGATGAGACTTAACCGGTGATTCCTTTGTTTGTATACCCAAGATCACGAGTGTTAGGTAATAAAGGTTTATCCTTTATTGGGGTTTGAGTGTGCCTTCATTCCATCTTTGAGAGTTAGCCTGAGAATGACCCGGTAAATTTTAATTCTATCCCCTTGGGTGGTGTGTTGGTTTGAGATTATAGTTCCTTTCCTTAGTACCTTGAGACTTACCCGGTGAGATGATCTTTGGTTTGGGATAGTGAGTAGTGAGACTTACCCGGTGATCTATTCCAACCTTAGAAACACCTTCCCTTTGCAAACCTCAGTTTTGTCCACGTTATCTTTTGAGATCTTGAGTCGTAACCACAGCTGGATGCTTTAATCTCTAGAATCCGCATTTTCTTTACCTGGTTATTACATCATCTTTGATATTGTTGCTTTGTTGCTTGTTTTTTTATTGACAACCTGAATTACCGATCTTTGTTTACCCATAGTCCTTGTGTTCGACCGTGGAGTATTTTCCATTATTACAATTGATCCGTACACTAAGGGTTCGCATATTATTTCAGGCTTATATTTTAGGTTATAAATATAAAGCTATATTGTTCACCATACACACACGTCTGAGAGCGAACATGCGGAAGAAGGACGGATCGTTGAGACTGTGCATTGACTACAAAGAGCTGAACAAGGTGGCCATCAATAATAAATATCCATTGCCTCGTATTGATGATCTGCTTGATCAACTTCAGGGAGCGACATTGTCCTCCCGGATTGACCTACGTTCAGGATATCAACAATTGAGGGTGAGGGAGCACGATGTGCACAAGACGGCATTCCGTACCCGTTATAGACACTACGAGTTTGTAGTGATGTCATTTGGGCTTACGAATGCCTTAGCAATTTTCATGGAGTTGATGAACAACATCTTCATCGACTTCCTTGATCAGTTTTTTGGCGGTCTTCATTGATGACATCTTGGTGTACTCTCGTAGTAGAGAGGAGCATGCCGGTCATCTGAGGATGGTTTTACAAATTCTACGGGATAGAGAGTTGTATTCCAAGCTCTCTAAGTGCGAGTTCTGGATGTCAGAGGTAGCATTCCTAGGCCATATTGTATCCGCCGATGGGATCATGGTTGATCCGGAGAAGATTGAGTATGTTGCTACATGGACAACACTGACAAACGTCAAGGAAGTGCGTAGCTTTCTTGGCCTAGCCGGATATTACCGACGCTTTGTGGAAGGATTCTCTGTGATTGCCCGTCCACTAACGAGTCTTCTGAGGAAGACTACCAGATTTGTGTGGTTTGATCAATGTGCCTAGAGTTTTGAGGAGTTGAAGAGGCGTTTGACTTCTACTCCTATCTTGGCACAACCAGAGGGTTCTGAGGATTTTATGGTATACAGTGATGCATCCAAGCTAGGCTTGGGATGTGTGTTGATGTAGAGGGGCAGAGTGATTGCATATGCGTCTCGACAGTTGAAGACGTATGAGGAGAACTACCCGACTCAAGATCTGGAGTTAGCAGCAGTAGTTCATGCTTTGAAGATCTAGAGACATTATTTGTATGGTACTACATGTTAGATCTTCACAAACATAAGAGTCTGAAGTACATTTTTACGCAGCGGGAGTTGAATAACCTCCAGCGTCGATAGCTCGAGTTGATCAAGGACTTTGACCTTGAGAATCTGTATCATCCAGGGAAGGCGAAAGTTGTCACCGACGTCTTGAGTAGGAAGACGCCTCGAGAGAAGGCGATTGCAAGACTGATAGTTCAACCTCAGCTTTAGAGGGATCTAACTTGGCTAGAGATAGACTCCAGTTTTCTGATGAGGATGCCCACTTGTACGCTTTAGAGGTTCTACCTGATCTGTTGGATGAGATCCGGTAGAAGTAGGGGACCTACCCGGCCCTGGTGATGATTAGAGAGAGGATGTCTCGTGGTGAGACACCACAATTCTCCATAGGAGCAGATGGAGTGATGAGACACCATGACCGCATCTGTGTACCTACTGATGTAGAGGATTTTACAAGAGGTTCATTGTACACCTTACCGGTACATCCAAGTACGAGTAAGATGTACCATGATGTGAGACGATCATATTGGTGGGGAAGACTGAAGCCCGATGTGACCAGATTTGTGGCACATTGTGCAACATGTCAGCATGTCAAGATCAAGCATTGTAGACCTGAAGGTGAGCTTCATCCACTACTAGTGCCACAGTGGAAGTGGGAGTACGTCTCCATGGACTTTGTGACTGGATTGAGGCCCATTAGGAGTTTTGATGCTATATGGGTTGTTGTTGACAGATTGACAAAGACTGCACGTTTCATTCCTATTAGAGAGACGTGCCCAGTGAGCAGATTGGTTGAGGAGTACACTAGGCAAATAGTGAGACTTCATGGTGTACCGAGGACGATCGTCTCTAATCGAGATGGGCGATTTACCTCGAGGTTTTGGAAGAAGATTCAGACTGCTTTATGGACGAGTCTACACTTCACAGCTGCGTTTTACCTCCACACGGATGGTCAGTCAGAGAGGACAATCCAGACCCCTGAGGATATGCTACGAGCTTGTGTGTTGGATTAGGGACAGGGATGGTCAAATTACCTCCCATTGGTTGAGTTCTCATACAACAACAACTGGCATGCATCGATTGGGATGGCTCCATATGAGGCACTATATGGATGTAGATATCGTACATCATTATGTTGGGATGAGCCTAGCAATATCAGTTGTATAGCGCCAGAACAGATTCAGGATAATATGGCTCGAGTGGCGCTGATCAGAGAGAGGATGTTAGCTGCACAAAGTCGCCAGAAGTCATATGTAGACAAGAGGCGTAGACCTCCAGAGTTTAGAGTAGGAGCTCATGTCTGGCTAAGAATATCTCCGACGCGAGGCGTCAAGCGTTTTGGCATAAAGGGGAAGCTGAGTTCCCGATATGTCGGTCCTTTTGAGATACTTGATAGAGTTGGGAGGGCAGCCTATAGATTAGCATTGCCTCCGAGGTTAGAAGGTATCCACCCTGTGTTTTTCACGTGTCTCAGTTGAGGGAGTATATACCATATCTGAGATATATTGTGAGTTATGATGATTTGGTGGTTGAGCCGGACCACACATTTGTTGAGCACCTGATTGCAGTCCTAGAGCAAGGTATGAGACATCTGTATTCGAAGGACATCCCCATGTTGAGGATACAGTGGTCGAGACGAGGACTTGAGGAGGCTACATGGGAGACTGAGGATAGTATCCAGAGCAACTATCCAGATTTTTATGCTGAGATAGATGCACCTATAGGATCACCGAGTAGATCTTAGTGCTATCTTGGTGAGTGTTGTGATTATATGCTTATGTGCTTATATGCCTTAATGTGTTTATTTTTGTGTTAGCTATGATGTGATATATGATCTTATTAGATCTTGATGTGCTAGCGCGATCTATGACTATAGCTTGAGATGGTTCTTTCCTCCACGCTATTCGAGTGTGATTAGGATTTAGCTGGAGATGGTTCTTTCCTCCATGCTACCTTGATGGACATAGTCTCGTTGGAAATGTTTTTCCTCCATGCTTTGTGTGTATGTATGATCTGGCTAGAGATGTTTTTCCTTTATGCCCTATGATGTGAGTATGGCAAGAGATGTGATTCCTCAATGTCTTTTGGGTAGCGTTATGGCCTTGATTTTTAGACTTGATGATTCCTCCATGTTGGTGTTTGAGGTTATAGATTGTTATAGGTTGTGACTTGTTGAACGGATATGTGATACCACCAATAGAAAGAGTTATACCTCGGCTTATGGGTCCGAGAGGATTTTGGATTTTTCAAGTTTCGGGATGAAACTTAGTTGTTGAGATGTAAGAGCCTTAGTTGTTGATTGTTGAGTTGTGTAGGATAGGCCTAAACCACCCCTGCGGCTTGCAGACCCGCCCCTACGGCCTGCCTGGCCCGCCCATGCACCTCCATGAGCCGCCCCTGCGGTTTGTGGTGTGTTGCAGCCGGATTTGTTGACTCTTGACCCGTGCTTTACCTCTTCCTTCCTCTATAAGTTTCTTCTCTCTCTCCTGATGAGGGTTTCAAATCTTTGCAGCTCCATCTTTTCTCCTTACGTTCTCCTTCTCTTCTTCTTCCTCCTTGGATCTTCTTCTTGGTTCCTTGCTCTTGTTTGGGAGTTTTGAAGAGTGTTTGATGTTGGTTTGTTGATGATGATGATTGAGGACGTTGTTGTGCTTGTGTTGATCCACCTTTAAGCTTGTAGTGTGATCTCCCTCTGTTAGGTTACAGCTTGGTGAGTTCTTCATTCCTTTCCTCCTATCTTTCTTCTTTCTTTCTTCTTTCTTCTCTTCTTCCTTTCTAGCTTAGATTCCACAAGTTGATCTTATGGCGGCCTTCTTACGCTTAGCTTGATGTATATATGTATGTATATGTATGTGCTTGGTTATTGGACGTTGAAGAAGTGAAGAAAGGCAAGTGAAGGACCAAAGAGAAGTTGAGGACAAGCCCTCTATTGTCTAGCCGCCCCTGTGCCACCTCGGGGCCATCCCTGCGCTTGGTGTTCAGCCGCCCCTGCGTGTGGTGCTGCCGCCCCTACGCCTCCCTGCACTCCAGCCTTACTTTTCTCTTGGTTTGCAGGTGTGTCTTGCTTCTGGGCTTGCCTAAGGATGGCATTGTCCTATCATTTCCTAGTGTGAGTGTGTAGTATCATGCTAGGTATAGGTGAGAGTGTGATGATGGTGTTATGATCATGTTTTGCCTTGTACGGCTTTGAGGATTAGTAGGTTGTGAGGCTTAGCTTGAGGATGATCCTATGGATCCCTTGGGTCTAGGTGTGACCCCTTTGATTGATAGGAGATTGATATATCTCTATACCTTGTTGTTAGGCAGTGTCCCTCTCAGGTTTGGAGGTTGATCGTGGTTGTGATTGTACGAGGTTGAGGTAAGTCCACAGGACTTACTTAGCTATCATACTTATATTGGGTGTTTGCATGAGTGGTGAGTGTGTTATATGCTTGATATGATAGTATATTATGTCGATTATTATCGACCTATGTTTCATTGATAGCCTCATTGTGTGGCAGTTATAACCTTTCCCTCCATCTTGTAAGGGGTTGGGAGGTTCTCTGGCGTCAGGCCACCTGGTATACAGGAAGGGTGCAATCCACTCCAACAGGGTACACGGGTTCTGTGACCGACACTACTTCTAGATGGATAGCAGGCCCAGAGGCGGGGATGATACGGTCCTCGTGTCACATAGTTTCATATATATATATATATATATATATATATATATATATATATATATATATATATATATATATATATATATATATATATATACGACTTGAGTGAATTCCCATTAAATAAAGATAACAAAAATGGGTAAATGTGTGACAACATGATGATGTGTTTATCTTTCATGACTTGTGTATGGGCTTATGCCTTACCTTATATATGTATGGTTAGCTAATGGTTTCATACCATGTTGTAGATGCCTTGCAGGATAGGAGAGCTGCTGAGTGATCTGGCAAGGTGACAGGCCGAGGACTCTCGTACATTAGGTGGTTATGGTTTTGGGGATGTTTATGTTTCCCTCCTGCGTGAGGATGATGTTTTTTATACCTCATGTGTGATGATAATGTTTTATACTCGGCTATGATTGTATACCTTTTGGTTGTACAGTTTTATACAGTTTTATGTATTTTTTTTATATCTGTCGGTGCCATGTTGTACGGTCCAGTGAACTTGTTGTCAAGTTAGGGTCAGGATCCACTGTGAGATCCTAGCCCAATGTGGCATCCCGAATCCCGCGGATTTGGGGTGTTACGTTGAAAATGATCAAACCCTAGTTTGAGTATGCACATAAGGAAAGCAATTCATGTTAACTTTCTTATATCCGTCTCGTGACCAAATGATGTGGCGACACACGTCCAGTGAAGCACACATACATGCACACGGGGTTCCATCCCAAAACCAATTGGAAATAGGAGGAGTAGCCCATGCTTATATGGTAGTATCACCTGATTGTGTGTTATCGATGTGATACTTTTTCCTATATCTCATCACTTCCCCTCAAGTGTTAACTAGCTGAACTAGTTAACACTTGACATTTTTTTTCTTTCTTGGGCCGAGCATCTCATTCTCTTTTTAGCTCGCCCACATTTTTCTTTTTCGACAGGTTTCACATCTCATTCTCTTTTAGCTAATCCCTGAAGTCAAGAAACCGGACCCGGATCGGACCTCCTCTGATACCATGTTAACTTTCTTATATTTGTCCTGGGACCAAATGATGTGGGGAGCACACGTCCAGTGAAGCACACATACAAGCACACGGAATTTCATCCTAAAACCAATTGACAATATGAGGAGTAGCCCGGATGCTTATATGATAGTATGACCTGATTGTGTATTATCGATGTGTGATACTTTTCTTTACATCTCAACAATTCATGTGCCCACTTATATTTATATACTACTTTTGGCATTGAAGTTCCTAAAAGTACCGAAGTCCTCCAATGATTGTGATTGTAGGGTTGCAAGAATGAGATTTTATGTACCTTCCGGATCAATTGTCATATGTTTGCTTTATTTAGTGAGGAGATTATGCCGCACAATTTTTTTTAGGTCATGTTTAATAAGACGGGGTTATTGTAGTTAAAGATATTTAAATTTATATTTCATGGTTGTAGGTAGGGGTGTCAAACGGGACCAACGAGTCTGGTTACGGCCGTGTTGGGTTAGAATCGGGTTTGGTGTAAACCAGGCTTGGTCATTAAGTAGTATGTATTAGGTTGGGTAACGATTGTTCGAGTTAAAACGGGTTATTGGGTAGCCTTGGTTCTCGGGTCATAACAAATCGGTTTAGTTCGGTTGTTGGGTCATCGATCTTGAGCCGGTTTACTTTGTTTTTTACTAAATTCGGGTAGCGGTGCCAATTGGGACGGACCAATCGGGTTCAAAGTTGGGTCAATTTATATTCGGGTTGATGTTGGGTTGGGTAATAACCGGTTTGGTTGTTTAACATCTTGATTTGGGTTGGACAATTTGTCAGGTTGAAATCGGGTTACCTAGTTAGGTCGGGTAGTTCTTAAATGAGAAGGATGAGTTCCTAAAACTTTTTTTTGTATCAATGATACAAACTATGTCCCTTAATTTCTTAATTAAAGTTATAGGTAAAAATGTTGATCATTGGTTGTAAATATGAAGAGTTATGGTTACATAATATACAAATTAGGAAAGAGAAGCAATAAAAATTGCATAATCATTTTTTAATTCCTTATTTAATCTTTTTGTATGAAATAACAAGGGTCTATTTTATCCCATTAGAAATATAAGAGTCGTGATTATGCTCATTTGTACAATAACAATCCACGAGCCCATTTTACCCAAATGAGAATATACACTTTTTGCATTATAATTTATGCAAATATATTAATTTGATCGAGATATCCAGATTCAAAGTGATAGGAACTTCCGTCCAGATACGAACTAGATTATGGGATGCGGTTGTATATACGAGTAATCATATGTTTGATTAGAATTCTAAAGCATGTCATTGGTATTCACATCAACTTTTAGTCAGATCAGATAATTATCCGTCAATATGATTGGTGATCCGAATGACTTCTGTCAAATCCGTTTGATTGAAATTAATTGACTTTAAGTGAATTTGAATATTAGCTGCTCGGTTTAATCCGGATATTTGGATATCCGACTAATCCACTTGATCTAGATCCGTTTGATCATGATAATACAATTATGTTTTTTATAAATATCATAAACGAGACTTATATTAGTTTGCAATATTGTTTCATTTATAAACGAGACTTATATCACTTCATAATATTGTTTAATTTGTTTGATGAATATTTCATACTAAACTAGACTTATATTAGTTTTCAATATCGTTTCATTTATAAATGAGACTTATATTTGCAATAGTGTTTCATCGCTTGTTAAATATCTCATATTAAATGAGACCTATATTGGTTTGTGAAGAACCGATAGGTGAATAAAAAGGATAAAAGATACTCTAGAAGGGGGTTGAATAGAGTATGGGAACTTTTCACAAAATCAATCTCAAGGCCTTGAAACCAATTTCAAAGGCCTTTATGTCAATTTGAGTTCTTTGTGATACTTTGATTTCAAGGGCTTTGAAACAACTTTCAAGGGTCTTGACTTTGTACTCCTGCAAAACAAAGTTAGTCACAATAAAATAAGATATAGTGCGGAATGTACAAGATTGACACAAGGATATGTTTACGAAGTTCGGCTCTAAATAGCCTACTCTCCGTCCCAGGGTATAGCCTTAGGATCTAACTCTCTATTATCAGCTTCAAAGAGTCCTATATACAAACTAGAAAAAATTCCTTCTTCTCTCACATTAGCCAATGCTACGATCTAGCTCCAACTCTTCACCTTGTTATAATAGCCTAGTTACTTCGCAGAGTAACACACACTCGAGTATAACACTCTTTAGATATACCAATGGAGCTCTCGAGTTTTATCTCTCTCTAGGGATAAAGCTTTTTAGAGAAAGAGAGAAAGAAAAACTATTTGATTGAATGAAGATGTTTTGGATTGCTTTAAGACTATTGATGTTTCCGTGTAAGCTTCTATAATTATTCTTCAATTGCCATCTTCATTTATAGCCTTCTATAGAGAGGTCTTCTAGCCGTTGGAAAGATGACCATTTGAAGATCACTCTTTTTCTCCATGAAGATCGCTTCTTGGTTGAGATGAGATAGACGTTGTGAATCTTCATCTCCTGAGAACACGTTGATCTCTCGCTCCTTGGTCTTCTCATATTTTTTGTAACAATATTAAATTATAGAGGAGATAATCTTCGTGTTCTTTAGTTGAGGATCTTTGTAAGATCTTTAATGGCCGGTTGAGATCTTCTTCACTTGATCATATCTTCTTGTTTGAGCAAATCTCTCGTAGAAGATTTTCTTAGTGATTTGAAATCTTTTTAATGTGCAGCCTTGACTTCTTTGTTCCCTTGGAATTCATTTCAAGGTCTTCATCGTTTGAATACTCTAAACTCCTTGTCTTTCAAGGTCTTCTAAGGTCCTTTGAAGTCTCTTGCAAAACCTGCACTTTATTTAATCCAAATTACCAAACCAAGCAACTCTATATATTATCAATAAATTGTTAGTGTATCAAACTACTTCATTTGTGTTTAAGTCTTCCATCATCAACACCTGTATAACTTTATAATTAAGGTGGAGTTTTCAGTTTAATTGCAATATCATTTCATTAAAAAACGAGACTTATATTAGTTTGCAATATCTTTTCATTTATAAGCAATACTTATATTAGTTGATAATATCGGATCATAAAGGGTCGGGTTACTTCGGGCAGTCGGGTCATATTGAGTCGGTTACTTCGGGCTATTGCGTAATTCGGGTTGGATTACTTCGGGACATGCATTTATTAATGCGGGTTAAATCGGTTTCAAGCGGATCGATTCCGGACATTCTCTTTTTTCAAGATTTTCGGGACCAAATCGAATTCTGGTCCGTCGGATCGGTTTCTCGGGTCGGATCTACTTTTTTAACGCTTCTAGTTGCAGGCGTCGTCTCTGCTTGATAAATGTTTATATCTCGAGAAAAAATGCCGTTTGCCTTATATGTACTTTAGATCATCTCGGAGTAGAAAGAGCAGACTTGGAATGCTGCATGGTGATAGGTCGTGATGACATTAAGGAGACAAAAGAAGAGAGACCAGGAGAGCAATGTTGCAGATAATGAAGCTTTGGAGGCACGAAAATGCAAGCAAAATAAGCTACAACCAAGTATGTTAAACTTATGAGCTAACACAATGCATTTACAGACGTTATGTCTTGAACACTTGCAAGTTTGCGCATAAGTGCTCTTAATCTGCCGGTAAGTCCTCTTTCCAACTCTTACGGTCCGGCTCCTTCTAAGCGTTGATCCTTTTATCCGTAAGTGTTAACTATCTGAACTAGTTAACACATTACACATTTTTCCAGATCGAGTATCTCAATCTAACTTGCCCACAATTTTTCGACGATTTTTTCACGTGATTCTCTTTTTAGCTAATCTCAAAACGGATTTGGATCGGACTTCTTCTAGTACCATGTTATTTTTTCTTATATTTTCTTCGGGTCAAAGACATAGAGGACACATGTCATATGAGCCTATCTACACAAATAGACGAGATTTCATCCTAAAATTAATTGATAATATAATAACTAACCCATATACTTACAAACTAGGGTAGGATGCTTTAGTATAAAATTATTTTAGAAGAAACTCATTGTTTATAAACGCTATCTAGAGTTTTCGCTAGGGTTTTGGGTTTTGTGTTGGATTCCAAATAAATAAAATTGTTTTAGTTGGATTTATGCATTCTGCTTTCCATTAGTATGTAACTAGTGTATTAAGTGCGGGTTCAATTTTAATAAATATTTAATACTTAGAAATTTATATGTATATTTTTTTGTAAAATAAAAATTTTTTAAATGAAATTATAATTAATATTATGATTTTTAATTCTCATTTAAGTATTTATCTCTTCTAATTAATTATATTTTAAATTGATTAGTTAAGATATGCTTGTTGGTAAAAAAAATTCGTAAAAGTTTAAAAAATATTTATTTAAATATTTTTTACAGAATTTAAAAACCAATTTTAAATTTATATTAACATTTATAAATCACTTTTAAAAATAATTTTTTATGCTTCGAGAAATGATAAGAATTTATACCTATTTTTGTTTTTATATTTCGAACTAACCCTATAATGTCCGGCTAATTCTCTTTAGGGTTGGTGATCCCTAGACTGACTTGATTTGTGATTGTACAATATTATTCATTCTAGTGAAATTATCTTGTTTTTTTGTTCGGGAACATGACCATTTTAGTATTATACATGAGAGATGATAATTATATTTGGAATTGTGATAGGATAGTTTTCTCAAAGAGACTATTATCCATATTAGACAAACTATAATTGAAATTGGGATTGAATGTGACGGCAATATGCATCTTGAGGATCACTCTTTATCTTAGAAACTCTAAGGGCCAGTTTGGTTCCAACTCCGCAAACGGAAACGGAATGGAAACGAATTTAGTCCATATGCATGTATATCCTTATTCATTTAATTTTATGGAAATCATTCCTTGTGGTTTCATGCAAAACACACTTTCTTCCTCACATTCGTTTCTCTATAGGGTATCAAAAGTAATCAATTCTGCTCCAATTATTTCAAACCATAAGGAATGATTCCAAAAACTACCATGAACAAGGGTAAACGTATGGACTAGATTCGTTTTCATTCCGTTTTCGATTCCGGAGTTAAAACCAAACGGATCCTAAGCTTCTGCAATTCCACGAGAGCGTTTGTGGGTGTCGTTCGTTTTAGAATTTGAAAGTAATAAAGAGAGATATGACACAAAATTTTATTACTCAATTTACTATAAATTGGGACACTACCAGATTAGAATTTTGTACTATATTTTATGATACATATTACAATAATCAGGGTGAGTTTAAATAAGTCGAAAAAAACGAAAAAATAGAAGGTCAATATCACTAACTAGGCCTTTTAACAATACTATTCTATTAAGTAGACCCATAATATGATCTCATTTAGTAAATATACCCTTAATAGAGTAATAGTGGTAGAAAATTGGAGGGTTAAAAATTAGAATTTGAGTATTTTTAATAAATAAATAATAATAATTTCCGTTTAGCACGATTGTTAGCCTACATGCACGATCTTTATAGAGTTAAAAAAATAACTTATTACCATTTACACTATATCGATCGTTAGCTTACATGCACGATCGTTGTGATTTAAAATTTTTGTTTTATTTGTGTAGCATGATCGTTAGCCAACATGCACGATCGCTATAGTTAAAAAATTACATTAACACGCTTGTACTAACGATCGTGTATGGTTTAAAAAACAATCATCCTTAAAGGGTTTAATTATATTTCTTAAAAAAAAATCTTTTTATTAATAGTATATATCTCAATTATTATCTAGTCTTTCACACCCACAAATTGCTATAGCGGTGCAAAATCTTGAATGTTCCGTTTTTTATTTAGATGGTTGTAAGAGGTTCTTACTCCTTACTACAAGAGTGGTATATTTAGGGTTAGAATTAAGTGAGATCGAACATATCTTACAATAGAAAGTATCAAACTCTATGAATCATCGGATTAATCGAACACTCTAGATTAAATAAGGATGAGTTGGGTAAGTAGGCAACTTATGTAATGGTGTGTACAAACTAGGTCCATTTTGTATCTTGTTAACAAACTAGGCCCCTCTATAATTTACAAAAAAGATTAATCAAATAAATTTATTATATTCTATAAATTTGTTGAATAACCCTCTTTCCTAAATTGTCGTATTAATTAGCTTAATTAAAACACATTAATATTTATTTGAGGCTTTAAATAAGGGAATAAGCGTTCAACAATTTCCATTAATTCATTGAATATCACTTAGACGATAGTTTGAATAATCATTCTGGACGCCATTGTTTGCTTCATCCGAGAGCTTATGTTCTTGCGTTCTTCAACATTGAAGCTATTATTTGTCATCTTCATTCCTTCTTAATCGTTCGATAGAAGTCGATGAAATACATAAGGCGCTTGGATTCAGAAACATATTGATTGTGTTCATCACTTTTTTCATCCGACAACCTTTACGCCATTGTTGGTCCTTTATATCTACTCATCATCATCGTTAGATATCGAGCATATACACAAGACGGTTGACTGCAACTACATATCTGTTTTTGTACCAAATAGATGTGTATGTACTAGGTAATTTGTACTTCTCCGGCGTTTTTTTGCGATTTATTTGAATTTACACCTACTTATTATCGGATTGTGGTTCAATGAACTATTCTATGATTTGGGTGTGATATGTAGTTATCTTGTGTATTAAATATGTGATTACGTTATGTACTATATATGTACTGTAAGCATGTTATTGATGTTTATGTAATAGGTATGAGTACTGTTTTCGTGTCATTCTATTACGGTGGTGCTTGGGAGTTGAAGAATGATGTATGGGAATACATTGGTGATGTTACAAGCAAACCTCTTGTTGTAGATGTATCTTGCACATTTGAGGATTTAAAACATAAGGTTTCCACGCAATTTGGGATATGTGAATCCGACTTTGATGTAAAATTGACGTACAAGAATCCTTTTAATCCTGCGCTCAAGCCATTTGACGTCACCACAACGGTTGATTTGGAAACATTTCTCCAAATAAATGGTCTGCAGCAGTTCATGTGGTGCGTGTCAATGTGTGTAACGACAGTTTGAGTTCATAAGTCTAACAATATTGTGACAGTTGATGAGGTACATATTGCAGAACATAATACGACAGGTTGTCTGCAGCTTGATTTATGTACATATTCATCAAATATGTCGGTGACAGTTGAAGAAGATCTTACGTCGGGTGACCCACTTGCGATAGTGCCTCGTGTAGATATATATGTACCAGATGTGCATGATTATGAGCTTGCTTTGGGTAAAACGTATGCTTCAAAGGTAGAGTTAAAGAATGTTTTGTGTTTGCATTCAATATCCGAATGTTCCTAGTTTAGGATTGTTAAGTAAAAAATGAAAGCAGTAACATCAAGATGTATTGACGAGGAATGTAAATGGAGGGTTTGCTTCACTAAGCTTGGGGGGTCAAGTTATTTTACAACAACAAGGTATGTGTCCACACACACACATGTTCGTATCACATGAGGAGAGCTGGTAACAGGGGTGCTTCCTATCAAGTAATTGCAGAGAAAGTGAAATCAATGTAAGTTGTACATTCTAACTGTAACCTTATGTTATTGATTGTAAAATGTGTATTAATATGTTTAACCAATATTTATGTAGGTACGGAAACTCGAAAAAGTTACTTTCTGTTAATCAGATAGTCATTGTTATGAAGAGTTTACATCGAATAGATGCTAGTTATTAGAAGTGTTGGAAAGCACAGGAGGCCGTGAAGGACATGATTAGAGGAACTTCAGAAGATAATTATAGTTTCATCCCTGCATATTTGTATATGCTAGAGGAGGTGAACAATGGTACAGTTTCTGCCCTTGTACTGGATGAGGAAAATCGTTTCAGATATGTATTTGTTGCGTTTGGACAATCTATCAGAGGCTTTGGTGCAATGCGAAAGGTACAATACTTTTATTCATGAGAATATGTAGTAAATTCTAATAAATTATGTATTTATAATGTGTACATATTTTATAAATCTGTAGGTAATCACGGTAGATGATACACATTTAAGTGGGAAATATGGAGGGGTGTTTCTCGTTGCAACTGCGCAAGATGCAAATCACCAAATATATCCCATTGCTTTTGGAATTATTAATAGTGAGAATGTTGCGTCATGGGATTTCTTCTTTAATAATTTATGTCGTATCATTCCGGATAATAAGGAACTTGTGTTTGTTTCCAACCGACATAATTATATTAAGAAGGGCATTGCATCCAACTATCGTTTGACGTTTCATGGTTTTTGTACTTGGCATCTTAAGGGAAACCTACGAAAGAGGACAAGATCAAACCGTATACTACAAATGTTTATTGAAGGGACGAAGAAATGTAGGGAAGCTGACTACGTTGAATTACTTAGACAGATATCATTGATATGTATCGGTATATAATGGATTTATATGTGCATTATTTATAGAATGTGTACAATGATGTTACTAACTAAGTATGTATATCATTTATGTGATATGTAAAATTATGTTACTATTTATGTACAGGAGAAGTCAAAAGTAGCGGAGTTGCTCACTGAGATGGGTATATCAACGTGGGCTCGTTCGATGTCTCCTGCAAAAAGGTACAACATAATGAATAGTAACAACGCTGAGTGTGTTAACGGCATAATGAAAGAAGGGAGAGAATATCCTATGTTAGCCATGCTGGATGAAATCAGACAATTCATGTCACGTTGGTTTGCGGAGCGCCAACAAAAATTGCAATCTTGTGTGGATGTTTCCACGCCAAAAATTGAGGCTATCATTTAAAAAAGGTTTGATGAATCAGGTTCTTACTTTGTGTACACACTTGATGCAAAACGGATGGAATTTGAGGTAAAAAGGACGGATGAACATGTCATAGTTTGTTTGCAAATGAAAACTTGTGCATGCAGAGAGTTTGATATAGAAGAGATATCATGCATACATGTAGTAGTTGCAGCAAAACATGTAGGTATGAGTCCTTCTTATCTTGTAAGTATATATTATTTCACAGAATATTGGAGATCTGAATATGCAGAGGTTATTTACCCCGTGCCGAACAAGTCAGATTGAGATGTACCGGTGTACGTTTCAGAATATTGTATTTACTATCTTTTGGAACCCTTAGCCCGACCCTTCGAACAGGCTCTACTACATTGACGTCTTGTTTTAACAAAATGATAAACAGTCATTACATATTTTTATAATATGTCATATACAGATTACCATATTCAGTTACATAAAGATACATATACATTACATATTGTACGATGTTTTGGGATTATAGACTAAACACTTGTGTTGTTCATACCTCGCTCGAACCACCACCTATTTCTTGAACAGAAGCATCATCTGCAGTCTCTTTTGGAGATGCAGCAGCACTTTTTTTAGTTGGGACATTCCCTCTTGTATCAGATGATTGGGCTAGAAGTTCTTTAACAAGGTTTTTGATTTTGTTCTCGGTCCTCTTGCTTGCCATGTACACAGTTGTGTCTATCATATCATATAGCGTTCCAAGATCCTTTGAATATGTTGTCAAATCATCAATCATAATTCCTTGTTGTTCAACCTTGTCTGCAAGAGCTTTCTGATCCCGTTCAATTGATTCCAACTTCTCCATTATTTTTGCAACCCAATCCGGCTGAGTTGCTTTCATTTTGAGAGTTTAATCAATAAAGTATTTACATTTTTGAAAAAACGCGGAAAATATTTTTTACATTCTGTAACATTATTTTGAATCATATAGATATGTTTGCCATATTTCTAGTTTATGTATTTAATTATGTACATTGCAACACTGACCTTGGACTATCCAAAATCTTTGCCTCTGTTTTTTCAACACACTTCTCCTTCTTTCCTTCGGGTTCTTTTTCAGGAGTTGCATTTATCGTTTCTGCAGATAGGGAGTCCTTGTTCTTATTCATCCTCTTTGACAATCTATATGACGTTTAACATATGTATTATCAACTACATATATTCAGGATTTAAAAAAAACTTGTTTTAATAAAATTGACAACCTGAGATGCTTGATAATCGGGCTACTGTTTTCTGCTTTCCTTTTCCCCTGCATCTTTTCAACATCTTTCACCTCCAAATTTGGTTTTTTTTTTGTTTGCATAAATTGTATGTTCAGTACACTCATATAATATGTAATCAATATGTAAATTATTTAACTTACTAGGTGGATCAACAAAGTCATCAGCATCTTCATCATCCTTCAAATTTGATATGTTTCTAATCTTTATTTCTGGAACAATAGGACTACATAACCAAAACCTATCAATAAATATGTGTACCTATTAACTACATAAAACAAAATAATGTAAAAAATCAGTACATAACGTACCTAAATTCCTTTTCCTTCTCGTGCACAACATTTGACCTTGTAATTATTAAGTCAAACTTTTCAAATCCAACTTCAAACAAGAAATCAATTCTCTCATCTTCTTCCTCTTTTGTCACCCACCTTTTGATGTCATCTGATTCACTGAGTCCTTGGACTGTTTTTATTTCCTTCTTTTCAAGGGTATTTATAATACCCTTAATGTCTGCATACCCAGGGAACGGTTTACCCCCTTTATCAGACTTTGATACCCAACGTAGGCACAATGGTGCAGCATTTTCATTTACTAAACTTGTGAATACCCTTGCAAGCTTTGGAATTGAATGGAAAGCAAATATCTGGAGAATGTGTCAAACAAACAGAAAATATTTATGCTTTTTTTCTGCCATTATATACATAATGATTATGTATTAAAATATGTGGGTATGCATTACATTTCCAATTCATAACTACAGAATGAAAATCAAAATCATCATATATACTTATGTACGTAATTACATCATAATTGTGTGGATTTGTACTATATTTTCAATGCATAATTTCTGGTTGCTTTAATGGAAAATTCATTTGCAAATAAACCACCAATCATAGTTACACATACCTGAAGCGCATGTGGAAAATCTCTAATGTTGTAGCCACCACTGTTCCTATCTTTTCCAGCCTCACAAGATTTAATGAACTTCTTAGTCTGGATGAAAGCTAATCTACCACACGGAAATGAGTTAAAAAGGTCCATATCATTGACCATGTTGATCGTATGCTGGTTGATTTGGGTTTTTCTATCTTTGGCCACAACAACACATTCAATGAAAAAGATGAGGGTCATTCTGTATTTGAATGGGGACTCCTTGGGTTCTTTCATGTAACTTTCTTCCAGATCCTTAGTTGAGCATCGTTCTACACCAACAACAGCTTTCATGTCGACATCAGGTGTTTCATCATATGCATCAAAGAAATCCTCCTCGTAGTTAAGCCCCGTTATTTCTTCAAACTCCTTGATTTCAAACCTTAGCAGTACCTCTTTGACTCCAAACAACATAGAGTGTTGTCTTCTGGTCTGAACCTCCCTCATCAACATAAAGTTTATGATATGGTTTGACATTTTCAGCCGTGTGCTCATTTCAATTATTGGTGCAAATACTTCATTCTTCATTCTTTTGTTGTCGGAATCAGACAACCCGTCAAGTATCATTGGTATAAGTTGGAGTCAACTGAAGCTATTAATACGAGCCATCCGGGGGGATTCATTTTCCACCCATCGGTAGGTGAACTGTAAAGGTAAATATAATATGTTGTAATATATTAGTACCATAAACAAAAACTGTATATGATGTAGTCTACAATATTTTGACAAACCTTTAGTTGGGGATTGTCTTCCCTATTCATTGTTGCAACATCCTGGGTGTATGTACCTTTCATTCCCTGTTCATAATTTGACTAATCAGCACATTTGTATGTGTATATGTGATACATATGATGATATACCCACAAATATGTGATGTCTATTACATATTGAACTACATTACCTGTGTACAAGCAAATGTTTTCCACAACCTGTACATGTAATACCAGAATATTAGATATATATAAACATATTACATTTTTGCATCAACTTGTGTATATTAGTAATACATATGCTTTCAGTTACAGAAATATGTGCTTACTCATGTACTAATCAGTAGATTTTTTTTGTTTATGAAAAACATATGCTTTTAACACCATATAACATGACAATTATATAAATATGTGCTTACTGATGTGTGTTATGCATATGATGTTTGTCAGTCTCATGCTTGCTTACTGGTACATAATTACAAATAGACCATTACATTTGACTAATTATTGATCTGTACATTTATCTAATGAGATACAATTGATTAACAACTACATAATGAATACATTTGGATACCTACTTGGAAGGACCAACCCCAAAAGTAGGATGTTCATTCCTCATGTGAGGCTTAATGGCCATTCACTTTTTTCTTGTCATAGTGTTTGTACTATCAATGAACTAATACGATTAATTGGTTTTGTAACTTATATTGAATGTTATATGTACATATTGTAAATACATACTTTGTATGCCTATTACGAGCTATAAACGTAACACATCCATGTATGATATCTCATAAACATCTACAATGATATGTAACAAAAATAATGTTTGTCTATATATTTGGTTAGTATTTTGAATCATAATCATTTTGCATGTTAATATGTATACATATTCTACATGTATCCAATATAAACTGTCTAAATAATATGTATATATTTGTTATTATTCAGTATAATGTAACCGACATGCATCAACAACAATCAACAATCATTCATTTCCACACCAAATTCTATCAAATATCAGGCACATATTAGACATAATTAGTACATACAGCTATAAGTTTGATATAAACATGTATCAGATTTGTGTGTACCATACAAATATAAAATAATATGTAGTTTTTTTTATATATACGAATATTTAACTGAACATGCAACATCGTCAATAAATTTGGAGTTTCTTAGCCAAATATCTCAAGAACAGATATGGGCATTTATATACTGAGTAAGTACATAAAAGATTGAACGGGGTGAATATTACTCTGTATTTGCCTAATTTGATTACATATTAAGACAATCAATTTCCATAGAATAAAAAAATTTCCACTGATTACTTTTAATGTTAGCCTACTTCGTTCGTTTGAACAATCATCAAATTCGTGTTTGATTTGTAATAATCTGGTACATAATCGAGTAATAGGTTGCAATAAACTTCATTTCGAACTAAAAAAATGTACCTTTTGGTGAGTTGGGGAAGACGATACTCTTAATATGTCTTCAGCGGTCTTCAATGTCGATATGCGTATATTGAGTGTATACTATCCTTCAATGGAGCATGATATAAACGCTTATAAGTATCGGCTTTACTGGATAAGTAGATGTAAACGAAATGTAAGGGGTGAAGACGATACCTTGAAGCGAAAATGCTGAGAGCTTCTTCAGAGAAGACTTGGACCTTGAATCGCCAAAAATGGAGAAGAAAGAGTAAAGTTAACCGGCACTTGGAATACGTGATGATGTGTGTGATTGACGGATGTACTCTCACTCATAGAGGTTGCAGATGGTGCGATATTATTGGGTATTCGGTTGCCTTTTTTAAAAAAATTATATTGCTTATTTAAGGCACGTTTTGATTACCGTTTTAATAAACTGCTCCTCAACTCTCCTATTTTATGTCCTTTGTAATTTATTTAATCTTTATTTATTTGGTTAATAATCCTAGGAGCCTAGTTAAACTGCACTAATAAAAAAGGACATTATATCACCAATTTTTTCATTAAATAATCACCATAGACATTCATAGGGGAGTAGCATTAGATCGAAAAGAAGATTTACTAATAATAAATAAAATAGTAAATTAGGAAATAAAATCTTATACTTATGAATGATTTGAATTGACCTTCGTTAGATACATTAATAACGATCATTAGTTACATTCAACAAAACACTAATAATGCTCGGTTGCTACGTCCAATATTGTTTATAGGCTTCTCAGCTCGAGTGGTTGCTTTTTAATTATTAAGTTATCCGATTTTAGTTATATCTTATAACGTTCCTCGATTTTAGTTACCCAATTTGAGTTATAACAAACACTTCTATTTTAACACCAATAATCTAAATTTTTAAAAACGTAACGGTTTGGTGCATTTAACTACAAATAATTAAGTTGAATAAAACAAAAACTAAGTTATCTTCCCTTGGGCGAGATTTATATTTTTGTTTAAAGAATGTGAATTCGGACATGACTATGATATGATACGTTGCCAAAAGTGTTAAAATCAAATAAAAAATTAGCATCAATATTAACAAATCTACCAACATGAAAAAGAGGTTTATTTTAATGGATTTTGTCATCTGTGTTGGATCCACCAAAGTGTGAGCTGTTCACAAAACTCCAACGGATCAGATCTTCGTATGAACACTAATGGCTGAGGATCCACAGCCTATCCATGGTCGTCATTTCATCCACACCACATCGGACCATTTTCGTTTTCCTTTTTCTTTACTACTCTTTTCATCGCATTTTATTTGGCATATATTGTTTTCATAAGAGCTTGGTTCAATTTAACGATATCCCTAAGATATACATCTCGACACTAAAAAGAAGATCGAGAGTAAACAAAAAGCACCAAACGAAGAACGAGATCCGGGAGAAACATAACGAACCGATGTGGGAAAATGCAAGAGGAACATACATATATTCAAAGTGAAGAAAAACAATAAGAACATATCAACACAAGAAACTACGCATGAAAACACTTGTATTTACTTATTGAGGTCACGGGGAAAGGACAATTATTTAAAGTCAGTGTTGAAATGATCCTTGTTAGGAAACTAATACTAGAGTTCTTACTAATAATAAGAAAGGGTTAAGGGGATATAAATAGAAGCTTCTTTCAATCTTTATTTCGCAACGGGAGACGGGTTTGTTGTCATGCTGTTGAGCTTGACCCACGAGAGACATAGTGCTAAAGAGAGAGTCAAAGGGGATCTTTCGTGTATGATCTCAAATGTAATCAGTTCCGGTATGTCGACCAAATGATGCAATGCAAGCAAAAGTTTCCAGATTCATGGCGATATAGAACATCGTATATAAGTTATCATGCTTGCATATCCATTATTTGAGTCTCCAACAATTATTCTAATAATTATATCCGATTTGACATATGGACGGATGTAAGATTTCATTAGAAACCAATCGACCATAAAAGAATAGTCTATCAACTCTATATAACAGTGGAAGACTTGATCAAATACTTTTCAAGTTTCCTTAAGTGAAACCCTTAATTAGGAACCAAACCCTAAAGTCCTTCCTTTGGGAGAGAAATCATGACAAGAGAATGTAACATGATATAAGAGAATGTTCCAAGCATATTGTTTAAGGCTATATAGCCTTGGGGAGTATAGCTAGCCATAGTCATTATGGATGCATCAAGTGTAACACAAGATTGCACGTAGAGATAAAATTGCATGATAGGACAATAATACCCCCATGGGCCAACTAACAAGTAACAACTGCATGCCAACTGGAAACTTTGGCAGAATCCAAACTGGAGCCCATGGGTTCACGTGATGTGCTTGCTAATCACTACCCCTCTCCCGCCTCTTTTATGTGTCTTTTTCAACTCTTCAAACCCATATTCTCTATTTAACACTCTCAATCTTAACCCTAAACACACCCAAGCTGAGTTTCCTCAACATGGACTCCTCCAAGGCTTCTGCCCTCTTCCTCCTTTGCTTACTCCTCCTCTCCTCCGCCGCACCCGCCTTCGGTTGCGGTGCTTGCGGCAAACCTCACCATAAGGCCTCTCCCAAACCCACACCCAAGACTCCCAAAGCCCCCATTGTGCCCAAATTGCCCATACCTCCAGTCACCATCCCGCCCCTCGTGCCAAAGCTTCCGGTGCCACCCGTCACCGTCCCACCCGTCATTCCTAAGTTGCCCATCCCGCCCGTCACCGTCCCGCCCAAGTTGCCCGTGCCACCGGTAACTATTCCGCCCGTAGTGCCAAAGTTGCCCGTACCACCCGTTACCGTCCCTCCGGTGGTACCCAAGCTACCCGTGCCACCCGTTACTGTCCCTCCGGTGGTGCCCAAGCTACCCGTTCCACCCGTTACCGTCCCTCCGGTAGTGCCCAAGCTGCCCGTGCCCATCCCACCCGTGTTGCCTCTTCCGCCCGTATTGCCCCTTCCACCAGTGTTGCCCGTGCCGCCCGTGTTGCCCGTGCCACCCGTGTTGCCAAAGCCTTCGCCAAAGGGCAAGCCATGCCCACCGAGCAAAACCCCAAAGTGCCCGATTGACACATTGAAGTTGGGAGCATGTGTAGACTTGCTTGGAGGAGTGGTCCACATTGGGTTGGGTGACCCGGTTGTGAACGAGTGTTGTCCGGTCTTGTCCGGTCTGGTTGAGTTGGAGGCCGCAGCTTGCCTTTGCACCACGCTTAAGCTAAAACTTCTTAACCTCAAAATCTTTGTGCCTATCGCTCTTGAACTCCTTGTCACATGTGGCAAGACACCTCCTCCTGGCTTTACGTGCTCTCTCTAAGTGTAAGTACCAATTTCCCTTACAAAGTATGTTCGTATCGTGGTCGTGCAATATATAACACTTTCTCTTTTGTTTTTGCAGGTTTGTTAAGTAAGTAGGGATCGAGTCGACACGACGAGCATCTACGCTTTCACTTTTCTTTTCTCGTTTCTCCCTAAATCTTGTATGAAATTATTGATTGATTATTGGATTTGGATGTAAGGTTGGAATTTGACTTTTTTTAGTTTCTGTCAACACAAAAATTGGTTTGTACGTAATCTGCTCCTATGTACTACTCTCAATCTCCCATGCATGTGTGTAATTCTATGTCGTCGTTATAAATATGCAACCAAGAAATCAATTACAATCAATACTCTTTACAGCATTGGATTAACTATAAACTCTTTAGGTAAGAATATTAATGTCATTCATTATAGGAGAGACTCCATCCATAAATGCACTTTGACCTATTTGTACACATCTAATCATTATTAACCTATCATGCACAGAGACGGATACGAGAACGGGAAACGGAAATGGTAAGAAATGGGGAAACGACTATCCTCAAAAGCATATATAGGAAACGGGGACACGACGAGGAAAATAAATCATATATCATTTTAAAGCTATTGAAATGTAGAATTTATATATCATAATGAGATGCATATATATGAAAAACTCAATTATGTATGAGTAGATAAAAAAATATTAGCATGACAAAAAGAAAACCGAAACAAAAGTTTAGAAACAAACATTTTCAATCTTACAAAACATAAAAATAAAAATATTTAGTCTTAACATCTTAAATAAACATATTTAGTTTCAAAAGTAAAAAACGAACATCCATTTTGAAATCAAGGACAACTGAACAACATGATCTATCAAGGAAAACAATATTAAAAATTTATAAATTAGAAAAAGTGAAAGCATTAGAATAACGTACTCAACATTTAACAAAGAAAGAATCAACAATAAATTAGTAATCAAAGATTCAAAATTAATTTATGAAATCATATAAAGAATTGAGAGAAGAGTCGGCCGGCACAACAACATTTCAACTTTAGAAGAAGAAGAAGAAGAAGAAGAAGAAGAAGAAGATCGGTGTCTTGCTTCCAGCAACAACAATCCCGCATGTGGCCATGTGGGGCTAGGTTAGTCGGAAAAAATGGGAGAGAAAAAAAAAAATTCCTTTAAGTTTTTAAAAAAGTTAATTTTGTTTTTTAGCCTGAAAAAATAGGGTAAATTTTCGTTGACCGTGTTTTGACCGGACAAATCCGCATCCTCGTCATGTACTAGACGTGTCCTACCTCTGAAAAGTGTCTTGATCATGTCGAGTCATATTTGATCGTGTCAAAGCCGTGTTCTGCCGTGTCCGCGTGTCCGACACGGCAGAACACGGGAAACCCCGCCTTCTAGAAGTATACGTGCATCATTTTAATGGATCTTAAGAGTTAAAGTTAGGAGAGTTATTGTGAACGAAATTATGACAATTATTTGAGTGAATCTTATCAATTATCGATTCAATTTTAACTAGTCACCGTATAAATTAAGGGATGTGACGACATCCATTCTTTGTGGGGGAAAGTTGGTGGATGAAAAATGTGGTACTTTTTCTAATTTTCGATCGTTCATAATCGTGAAATTTTCCTCGAGTCCTAGAAGTTTATGAAAATCGATCAAGTCGATGATTTTATAAAATAACTTGCTTTCTAGTTTCGAACTCATTTTCAACTTAATTTTGGTCTTTTGAATTTTCTGACAAGTACATTTTAGAAAAAAGAGGAATATGTCCCGGTTATTTGATTAAATATACAACGGACCACATCTGTAGTAATGGTGATTGCGGTATTTTGCTTTACCACTTTATACCCTAGCGTTCAAAATATACAACCAATCCAAATCATCTGTACAACCAATCCAAATCATCTGTCCCCGATGTTGTACCAATCCAAATCATCTGTCCCCGATGTTGTCCCAATATACTGTCCCAGAATTCCTATTCATCCACGTGGTGGCCGAAGTTATTTATAAAAAAATGAAGGTTTAATTGCTGGTTTGGTTCAAATATTAAAAATAGAGTTTACTGGACGAATATAAATTCAGGGACAAAGTAGGCCCCTGTTTATTTGGATTACTAGTTAAAAACCGCACGTGAAACGTGCGGGTGTAATGGAGAAGTGATACAATATAAATTAAGTTCTGAAAATTAATAGTTCTTGTCACGATGTTCAAGAACAAATGAAATCTCATATGGCTATTTTCAATGAACCTCTACAGTAACACCTAACGATCATAGCAAGTAGGTAGCCAATATACAAAGCAAATTCTTTACACACAACGCCATTAAGCAAAAATAGCCTAAAAATAAACAAGAGCCAATCGTTGATGATGCTCCTGAAGGTACTTGTTGTCATAGAATTGCTCGCTTCTCCACCATCACTTTGCGCATAGCGGTTGATGTAGCTGAAGATGTTTCTACACGAGACTGCGTCCTCGTCAACCATTTAAAAATGAAAAATCCTCTCAAGCTCACCTTCTACTATCATGGTATAGTCAAATACCTAGAAATCAATATTCAAACATGAGCTCAGATAATTAGAAATAAATTAGGCTAAGAAATCACAAGAAAAAGCTACTCTGATTATGATAATCTGAGCATTCGAGAGCACTCAGATTTCTACTAAATTAACCTGCAAAATAAAATAATTAGATCCTTTATTCACTGTCATATAGTCATAGATTGACTGCACAAACAATACAATTGTCAAAATTTAGCACATGCTATAGACTTTTAAGACACAAGCTAACGTTGATAAGAGTAATACTAACCTTTACAAGTAGGACTGCCGATTGCAAAAACAACAAAAGATCACATAATCCAAGTGAGTAAATAATTGATATTTAGTAAACGGTATTCAACATACTATCTGCCATATTCATAGGAATTAAGTGGCATATTAATGTAGTTTATCTCACATATCACGTTATAAATAAACGCACCCAAACGCCAAACATGTACTACAGTTTGAGGAGAAAGAGCAAGTTCCAAACCTGAGGTTTAGTTAAACAAATCAATGTCCTGCAGCATAACATATAAGATCAGTACACATGAAAATTGTGCATTCATGTCCCAACCACCTCCTTCAAGCATGTCTTCACATATATTTCCTAAACGACTTTCATTTGAGCATGGAAGAGCTTCATATTATCATATATCCTTTTTAACATCTCTATCTAAGCCTTTTAACTCATAAAATGAAAAATAAGAGACTTCCTGATGTAACGTTTTATGTGATCTTGCAACTCAACAAGAACCCATGCAAATAATATATTCAAAAGAAGGAAAAAAAAACATCCAAGATAATAAGACCAAAAGTTAACTCCTTTAGAAAGAAATCCACACAGAAATTAAAAAGGAAATCAACAAAAGGATACACTTATATACCAATTCTTAGACATTTAGCAGCCCAACTCCTAGTCGGATCCATAACTGAAATGACCTTATATTGATTTGAACAAAGATTATTCAGTTTGCTAACTGATAATCAGAGAGAGACTGAGTGAACAACAATATGTGTATACAGTAATAATAAAGAGAATCGGCATACCTAGAGAAATTGCATATAAGGAATCAGTACAACATATATGTCAAGCAACTCTGACAATGGAACTTAGATAATTAACTTCCAATGGTTATCTCCCATTTAAGGTTCTAATTTGGGCGCCTCTCTTCTTCTTGGAATAATTCAAAGCACATTTAGTAATTTTATAACCACATAACACGTAGTTGAAGTTTCAAAATGTATGCATATTCACAGTTTAAACTAAGTCAAACACGGTTTTCTAATGTTTTCTCTAATTATATATCTTGGACAGATATGAAGACAATATTGATTTACAAAATCATACATTGTAAAAACAAAAAGAACAAAAAACCCAAACCTAAAATTATCAACTATGATAATTACTCCCAACAACAACATCTACCTGAAACAACCATAAAGTAGTAAAGACATGCGTGCATAACAGAACCTCAATTAGACCATACAATTAAATTAACAGAAATCGTTGAGTAAACTAAACGAAGAAAAAAAAACACAATCAATTGAAACCCTAACCAAAAAAGTCATATTAGGGTTAATCGAAGGTAGAGAAAAGAAGGAAGGAGATAGAGGGGGATAATCATGGGTTTGATGCTTCTTATTGAGACCCTCAATAATCAAAAGGAAAAGAAATGGGTAGAAAATATTACAGATTAAGAATGGCGTCTTCACGTTCTTCACCGGTTGAGATAGCGACCTCCTCAAGCTTGACGATAGAAGCAACTTAAGCGCCGGTGTCTTCATCTTCGGCATCGCTCATCCCCCGTACCCACTTGACCGAAGCAATAGATTACAAAACCTAAAAAAAGAATTACAGAAACGTTAGTACCAACGTAATATTGAAAGCGTGTTGAAGGTAGGAGAGAAGCCATAGATCGCAGAGGGTTTTACAGCCAAATTGAAGCTGTAGAGAAAGAACATGTCGACATGTAACAACAACAGACGGATGCTAACGTGTTGAAGGTAGAAGTGCTGTAAACTTAAGGTCGGCCCATGTAAATAGTATGCGGCCCAACGGAAATATGGCCTGTTACTGTTCCAAAATGGGTACTCTTACTTGTAATGTATAAAGGATTTAGTTTTTATTTTCTTTGTGTAGTCATTTTCTAGTGTACTTGATTAGATAGATTTTTTTCTTTCAAATCTATATATATTACTAAAGCAGCACCCATTTTGTCCACGTGTCAACCTCTAAGACCGTCCACGTAAGCTTTTTTCCAATTTATTTACAGATTTGCCACAACGTATTTACAGATTTGCCATTAATTATTTTATGAGAAAACTTTTTATTAGAATTTGTAAACAGTCATCATGCCACGTCAATTTTATTTAAATAAATAATTAAAAAAAAATCTACATATCTACCAAGATTTGACACATTTTTTAATTTAAAACTAAATCAAATTTTGCTCCTCTATCAAAATCTAAGTAAAAATGATAATATATTAAGGTATAAATATAATACTCGAATAATAATCTTTGTAATAAAATTTTAATTATGTTCTTTTATTTATTTAAAAAAATTAATTCTCATATGTTAGTCATATTAATTAATAAAAATAATTTTTATTATAAATTGATATCAAATATATGATGCATGAAAATGAAAATATAATATTTACTTAGATAATCCCGCACAAGGTGCGGGCACTAAACTAGTTTATTATACATACTAAAAGAGAGCACGAATTTTGCTGAGCGCTGTAGATTTATTGTCCCACAACGATTTTGCTGACGTGGCGCGCCGGGGAAGCACTATTGAAACGTTATTTTGTAAACTAACTTTTTAAGCCAGAGAATCTTTATTCATTTCACGTATTTTTTTTTGTTCCAACCAATCTATTTTTGCGACAATAAATCTTTATTTTTAATTTTTAATTTTATCTATTTACATTAAATTGTTTGAGGGTATCCCACATCGATTAGCTAATAAGGATGATGGTTTAGAACTTGTATAAATAGGGAGTCTAAAGAGTATACAATACATTTTTTGAGTTCAAGTATAATTATTATTCATATAGAAGTAATTCATGTTATGTGGGATTTTTACCCTACAATCATTAGTTCTTAATTTTTTTCCCTAGCCTAGTTTATTTACAATAAATTTTTAAGTGGCTTAATGATTGTACGTGACTCTTAGAATTGAGATGTTGAGCATGTGCCTTAGCACTTTGATACCCTTGCCACAAATTCCACAACTATAGAGCATATGGCTGTCATCATTTTGTTTCTTTTTCTCTTCAACAAGTGCAAAATGTCTTGCCATACTCAAAATTATAGTCAAGACTCGAACGACAAGAAACCCTAAATCAGCCTATAAAAAATTAGCCTATGAACGGAAACCTAAATCAGCATATCAATAGAAAATCACAAGAAATTGATAAGAATAGATATATTAATAAGAGCGTTTGAGCCCAACATTTTTGCCAAATTTTGTTGTCGTCTTTGCGTTTGAGCCCAACAGAAACCTAAAACAAATTTTGTTATCGTTGATTCAATTGAGAAATTTTGTTTGTAGACAGAAATCTAAAACAAAATTTTGTTGACGTTGATTCAATTGAGAAATTTTGTTTGTAGACTAAATCGAGAATAAATTTTTAATACAAATTCGGTAGTAATATGTACATATTTTATTTCGGGATCTAAAAACACGATAGTAAAATCAAGATACAAATTCGGTACTTACAAACTTTGTCGTTCAAACACCTCACTCACAATTTCTCAAAGTGGACTTTCTAAAATTCAAGTTTGCAGATCTTGATTGCAAAGTCACAATTATCGAGCAGCTGAACAGGAGACCTATCGAAGCTTGAGAAAGTTGTCAACTTATGATCATGGGATTAGTCTTTTCACAACTGACATTAGAAACAAATTTTAGAATAGTAAGGCTTCCTAGTACACAGAGCAAACGTCTGCCACATAACACAAGAGATACTAATTCCATTTCATGTCACAAGGGCTACAAATATTATCTGTAAGAAAGTTGTACAAGTCAACTATTTGGCTGCATTCATAAAGATAGGTAACTTACCTTTCTATCTTTGGGGGTCATTAAGTAAAGAACATGAAATAACATGATCCATAATCTTCTGATCATATAAAGGCAATGACTGAATAGGAAAGTTGTACAGGAATAAGAAACCCTGGTTAGTGGAGGATGATATGTTGACGGGAAAAGCTATGCAACAAACAAAAAATTTTATACAACAAAATCACAAACCAGGGAACAATATAAGAAGGGAAAGGCTAATTACCAATGGCCTGTGTTAAATATAAGTACATCATAGAATTTGGTGATGTTGACCCAATTATCTACTGAAACATCAACATCTACTCTATATCTGCCTTTCAATCCATCTTCATTCGACTACTTTGCTTGCCACCTAAATTTTCATTTCCTGAAAAATATTCAGGATCTTTTTACAGAAACTTTCAAAAATAAACACACCACACCTAGCAAAATGCATTTAGACGGGAGGCTTGGGAAATCCGAATAACATTTTATTATACCTTCTCCAAATCAATATGTCCTACTTTTCTAGCTAAACTCAATGCTGAAACTAATTGAATTAACCAAACAGAAAAATTTTGATATAATATTCCTAATCCAACATGGTTCCTAAATCTATATCAAGACCAAATTAGAACCAAACGGTCCAAACCCCAATCAGATCATAATTATACTACTATTGAACTACAATAAAAAAACATCTAACTTAATGGTATTTAGCAAGCAAGGCTGCACTATGATCAGTGACAGTTAGATTTTTCTACCAACCCGTTAAATATACAGTTCTAGGAAAACTCAATTCTTAAATTAAACCTAACCCAATACCAAAAGAAACATAAAAAAAGGGATGTCATTCCTAAATTCCAATCCATCTCCTGATTCCAAACTCACAGACTCACAGCCAAATAAGAACCAACATCCAAAGAGATCATAACTACCTAATATAACCATAATAAAAAAAGATATAAAGGCAATGACTAAATAGGAAAGTTGTACAGGAATAAGAAACCCTGTTTTTTGAAAATAAAATGATCAAAAACTAATCTCAAAATGGAAGACTGACCTTGAAATGAAGCAGTGACAAATACCCAAAGTTCCTGAAGCCGAACGACCGCAAGAGACGGGAGGCATACCACCAATTCACCTAAATCAATGAACAAAAATGGGATCAGAAGTAGTAATATATGGATGAAATTAGAATCTCCAAAACAAAGACAAGGGTCAATAACGCACATACCTAGTCTGAACTCGAACTTGTGCACCTTGAAGCTCTTGAGCGCAAAAACGACATTACCAGAGTAGGTGTGGTATAGCCTTTGAGTAATTCAGAGCATCCATTGCAAATATGAAGGGAATCGAAGGAAAGAGCCGAGGGTTCAAAAACCCTAATTGGGGAAAACATAAATTAAGGGGAGGATCATCACTTCTCTTCCTTACCAATCACGAGTTCTATATCAGGGCCTACGGTCGCTCGTAGAAGAAGAAGAATGGAAGAAAGTCTTACCCTGAAGCAGACGAAGAAGGTTGTTGTCTAAGATCATGAGACCAAGCGGTGAGGACCGACAATAGATGGATTTGGATGTGAAGAAGACACGTGAACTAAAATTATGACTCTGGGGTTTACTAATCGAAATGGGAGAGGAGATTGAATTGAATTTGTTAGAGTATTGGGCTTATCTCTTAGAGTATTGGGCTTATCTCTTAGAGCATTGGGCTTATCTCTTATTATTGGGCTTATCTTTTGCTATTAGTTTATTATTTTATCTCTTTATGTTTCCCTATATAAACATTACATGGTCAATGAAATAAACAAGCCTTTTCCGATTCACAAATCTCTTCATGGTATCAGAGCACTTTCCTTAACCTACGCTTCCGCACAAAACAAAACCTTAAACACTTTTTGCTTTGGCCGTCGGTATCAGGGAATACTTCGGCCGCCGGTATCAGAAACGACTTTGGCCGCCGGTATCAAGGAATACTTTGGCCGCCGTCAGGGAATACTTCGGCCGTCGGTATCAGAAACGACTTTGGTTGGTATCATGACCGCCACAATTATTGGGGCAGCGGGACAAGCTAACTCCACCTACCCCTTCTCTGTTCCCTTAACCTTTGAGGACCGTAAAGACATTGGTCTTACAATTAATGATACTCAATGGAATACTCTCATATCTTCTTTGAACTCCTACCGTTCAAATTCATTCCCTTGGATTCTTGATTCGGGGGCTTCTTTTCATATGACAGGGGATCGTTCATTACTTTCATCGCTCAAGTCGGTCACTACATGCCGAATTAAACTCCCAAATGGAGCTTTAGTATCCGCTGAACACGCAGGCACCTTGCGACTCAATAAGTCCCTTCACTTGCCCCGAGTATTATATGTTCCAGGACTTGATTGTCATCTACTTTCTCTAAATCAATTAACTACGGATTTGAATTGTGTTTTTATGATAACTAATAAACTTTGTGTTATACAGGACCGTACTTCGAGGACAATGATTGGAGTGGGCGAAGCTCGTGATGGAATCTACTGGCTTCGCTGGATGACAAATGCTTCTCCGCTCCCTTCATGCCTTACCACTATTGACACCACCACCCACCATAACCGCCTTGGTCATCCTTTCATCCCAAAAACCACCCATCCATGTGACATATGTCTCCGGGCCAAACTACCTAGATCATCATTTCCGGTTAGCAATTCTCATGCTTTGTCGTTATTTGAATTAGTCCACTTAGATATTTGGGGTCCTTATCGCACCCTTTCTACTTCCGGTTGTTCCTACTTTCTTACCATTTTAGATGATTACTCCCGTTGCACCTGGGTTTATTTAATAAAGGGAAAAGCCGAAGTCGCCACTTTAATTAGAGATTTTTGTGTCATGGTTGAGACTCAATTCCACACTTGTGTCAAAACCTTTCGCAGTGACAATGCTAAGGAATTTATTTCCCTTCGACCTTTTCTTAAAGGTAAGGGTATCCATTTAGAAACCTCTTGTACCTACACACCACAACAAAATGGGAGGGTAGAACGCAAACACCGTCATATCCTTAATGTCGCTAGATCCATAATGTTTCACGCAAATTTACCCGTCTCACTTTGGGGAGAATGTGTTCTTACGGCATGTTACCTTATCAATCGCACCCCTACCCCCATCCTCCATCACAAAACTCCTTATGAGCTTCTTCATGGCTCTCCACCAAATCTTGACCATCTTCGGGTGTTTGGTTGTCTTGCTTATTGTTCCTTTATACCTCGGTCTTCGGATAAATTTCGACCTCGAGGTCGAAAATGCATTTTTATAGGATACACACCTTCACAAAAGGCTTGGAAAATGTTAGATCTTGATACCAAAGAAATTTTTACAACACGGGATGCACGTTTTTACGAGAACATTTTTCCGTTCTCCGAACCGAAAAATTCTCCTGAACCTACAGAGTCCATAGCAGATCCCACTGATTTTTCCCCCGACTATTACCAAGAAACCCCCCAAACAACAGCCCCCACTCAAGAAAACCTCCCATAAATTCCCCTTGACACGGATCCCCTACCTATGCATACTACGGCCCCCCAGGAACCCTCTGACCTCCCTCTTGTCCCTCCACCTACCGCGGGCTCCCCTGTCATCTCTCCCCTACCTGTTGTTGATGCCCCCTACCCCTCCCCACTAAACCCCTCCCCAATTTCTATAACCACCCCTCCAGCGTGTCCCCCACCTCCTTTTACTAATCCACCTACTTCTACCCCTCTTCCCATGGGCACCGAAATCCCTCAACCCATCATTCCTACTCCACCACCTGTTACTGCTGCTCCGACCGAAAACCCACCCCGTCGCAGCTCCCGTACTTCAAAACCATCTATCCTTTTACGAGACTATGTTTGTCAAAAGGCAAGTCATTTTGATTCCAAATCGGGTGAAACTTCTCCTCCACTGAAATCAGGTACCCGGTATTCCATAAAGAATTCTTTATCATATGAACATTTTTCTCATGCCTATGTTAGTGCTATTAACTCTGTATATCAGGAACAAGAACCAACCTCTTTTAGAGACGCGGTTGCTAACCCAAAATGGAAGAAGGCCATGCAGGATGAAATGACAGCCTTACACCGCAACAACACTTGGGAATATGTTGATCTTCCTCTCGATCGTAAACCTATTGGCTCTAAATGGGTTTTTCGTATTAAATACAACTCCGATGGACAGGTTGAGCGCTATAAGGCGCGTTTGGTTGCACTCGGAAACCGTCAACAAGAAGGCATTGATTATAATGAAACTTTTGCTCCTGTTGCTAAATCAGTTACAGTTAAACTACTTCTCGCAATTGCCTCTATCTATAACTGGGAACTTCATCAGATGGACGTTCACAATGCTTTTCTTCATGGGGATCTGCATGAGGAAGTATATATGCTACCACCTCCCGGTTTTCGAACCTCCTCCCAAGTTTGTCGTTTAAAGAAATCATTATATGGTCTTCGTCAAGCTCCACGAAATTGGTTCCACAAGTTCACATCTGCTCTTCTGAAATATGGTTTCTCTCAATCTCTGGCTGATTACTCCCTTTTCACCTTCAGACGGTCAGGTATTATTCTTCACATTTTGATATATGTGGATGATCTAGTCATTACTGGAAATAATCCTGCTACCATTCGTCGTTTTAAAGACTATCTTCATGCTTTCTTTCATATGAAGGACCTTGGACCCCTTCGGTTCTTCTTAGGCATTGAAATTGTTCGTACACCGTCTGGTTTATGGTTGAACCAAAGGAAATACACTCTAGATATTCTAGCTGATTCTGGTTTTCTTGGATGCAAACCAGTATCGTTTCCGATGTCTGCTGATCATGGTCTTCAATCAGATTCCTCTGCTCTGCTTGATGATCCTGAGAAATATCGTCGTTTGGTTGGCCGTCTTATCTACTTGTCCATCACTCGCCCTGAACTTGCATACTCGGTTCATACACTTTCTCAAATTATGGCTGCTCCGCGCCGTGGTCAATGGGATGCTGCCTTAAAGGTTCTTCGTTACCTAAAGTCAGTACCTGATCAGGGTATTTTCTTATCTCGTTCTAGTGATTTGTGTATTCGTGCTTTTTGTGATTCGGATTATGCAGCTTGCCCTATCACTAGACGCTCTACTACAGGCTACTTCATTCTCCTCGGTAATTCACCCATTTCTTGGAGAACCAAGAAACAAGCTACTGTTTCTAGATCTTCTGCTGAGGCCGAATACAGAGCAATGGCAGCTACTACTTGTGAGCTCCTTTGGCTTCGTTCTCTACTTGATTCACTCGGGGTTTCACACAAGGCTCCTATGCGCCTCTTTTGTGATAATCAGTCTGCCATTCATATAGCCAACAATCCGGTATTTCATGAGCGAACCAAACATATTGAGATTGACTGTCATACCATCAGGGAACAAATTCAGCGAGGCATTATTCAGACACAACATGTTCCTGGCACACTTCAGCTAGCTGACATTATGACTAAAGCTCTTGGACCTACTCGTTTCAACTTCTTAATTCGCAAGCTTGGAGTTATTTCTTCCACACCTCCCGCTTGAGGGGGAGTGTTAGAGTATTGGGCTTATCTCTTAGAGTATTGGGCTTATCTCTTAGAGCATTGGGCTTATCTCTTATTATTGGGCTTATCTTTTGCTATTAGTTTATTATTTTATCTCTTTATGTTTCCCTATATAAACATTACATGGTCAATGAAATAAACAAGCCTTTTCCGATTCACAAATCTCTTCA
>BSUD01000007.1:134162508-134185878 GCA_033239045.1 Fagopyrum esculentum | reverse complement strand
TTATGGCTGCTCCGCGCCGTGGTCAATGGGATGCTGCCTTAAAGGTTCTTCGTTACCTAAAGTCAGTACCTGATCAGGGTATTTTCTTATCTCGTTCTAGTGATTTGTGTATTCGTGCTTTTTGTGATTCGGATTATGCAGCTTGCCCTATCACTAGACGCTCTACTACAGGCTACTTCATTCTCCTCGGTAATTCACCCATTTCTTGGAGAACCAAGAAACAAGCTACTGTTTCTAGATCTTCTGCTGAGGCCGAATACAGAGCAATGGCAGCTACTACTTGTGAGCTCCTTTGGCTTCGTTCTCTACTTGATTCACTCGGGGTTTCACACAAGGCTCCTATGCGCCTCTTTTGTGATAATCAGTCTGCCATTCATATAGCCAACAATCCGGTATTTCATGAGCGAACCAAACATATTGAGATTGACTGTCATACCATCAGGGAACAAATTCAGCGAGGCATTATTCAGACACAACATGTTCCTGGCACACTTCAGCTAGCTGACATTATGACTAAAGCTCTTGGACCTACTCGTTTCAACTTCTTAATTCGCAAGCTTGGAGTTATTTCTTCCACACCTCCCGCTTGAGGGGGAGTGTTAGAGTATTGGGCTTATCTCTTAGAGTATTGGGCTTATCTCTTAGAGCATTGGGCTTATCTCTTATTATTGGGCTTATCTTTTGCTATTAGTTTATTATTTTATCTCTTTATGTTTCCCTATATAAACATTACATGGTCAATGAAATAAACAAGCCTTTTCCGATTCACAAATCTCTTCAGAATTGAAGTATGGAGATTAGAGATGAGATCTGAGAGTTTGGACAATCTTCTCTCCCACACCTTAGCAATAGAAAGAGGAGAAGAGAGACGGTGAAGCTGGAGAGAGTCGACACGCAGATGTCGACGTGGTGAAACGGCAAAGATGGAGGACTTCATAAAAACACGTGTAGAAGAGAAGATTGTCCAATGTACCTATAATTAATGAAAGGGCAAATAAGAAATAAACCTAAATAATTAATGAAACGGTCAAGTTGTGGTTGCAACCTTATTTTTATAAATCTATACTATATTAAAAGAGACTCTCCCAATGAATAGAGAGTTTCCTAATGTATCTATAATTAATCATTTGACTAAATAATCAATGAAAGGGCAAATAAGAAATAAACCTAAATAATCAATGAAAGGGCAAATAAACCTTAACAAATAATCTCTCAATATCAAAACTAAATCAAAGCAATAACAAAGGTTGACCTTTTGTTCAAATAACAAAAACAACAACTAAGATTATTCCTTCAAGAATACTCACAAAACCTTGTAAGTAACTATGAGAATCTTCGATCCTTCGATGTTGTTCTTTCTTCCCTATCTTCTGAACTCTACGGAAATCGGACTCGGAAAAGTTTATCAGAAGCTGGCCTCCAAAGACGTTTTGAATCGGTCCAATCGGGTCCATTCTCCGTCGCCGGCTATGGTCCTTTTAAAATTATAATTAGGGTTTTGACCTTGAGCCGCGGGCCTTTTTCAGCGTAATCTCAAACGACATCGAAGAAAATCTCGGCTGAGATATTATCTTTCCATCCGAGATTCCTCTTCTGTTACGTACTTTATTCTACTTCTTGCTTCCATTCCAAATGAACCTTCTTCCTATTGATCCTTGATCTTCTTTTGCACCTTAGTGTACTCCAACATGTCATCTCTTGATTCCTTGAACTCTTATGCTCCTTTTTATCCAAAATGTGCCTTATTTCCTACGATTGCAGCAAAACTATATGTAGACCTCTATTCTTGCAAAGTAGGCAAATGATAGCATAATTGATATGAATATATGTCCATGCATGCAAAACAAAGGGAAAAATCTATCTAAATGCATACCTAAACTAAGGTCATAATTCATGTTATCAAAATACTCCATACTTGTCTCTTGCTTGTCCCCAAGCAAGGTTCAACTTAGGATACAAGCTGAAATGGATTATGAACATGCAAGGCAATGAAAACTTACAATATTTTTGTTGTGCTTCTATTCATAGATCACCCTTAGGGAAAGTGTCATAGCAAATAACACTCATCACATGATCAAAAGGACATATAGGCAACAAAAAGGATAATCATACTTTATATCAACCCATAGCATACATAGAAAAATTATTTATCAAAATCTCATGAAAGATCAAAATTTAAACCACCAAGTCAAATCATGTGCTCAAAGGTCTAAAGGGCTTTCAAATAAAGGCCAAGAAATGTGTTAGTGGTAGGATGTATATAGGGTGTGTGGTAGAAATCCGGGAAAAGGATAGTAACTCCACAATTGCAAATATAACTCAACATCCACGAAACAAGCTCTTTTTCACTTCCTTTTTTGTTTTATTTTTATTTTATTTTCACTTGAGAATGTGTACACAGGTACACAAAAGCTAAAGCCTTGGAAATTAGCTATCCTCAATTTTACGAGTACCTCAAACCTGATGCACATATCATGACTCGTTAGGACTATCAATCAATCAGACTTTGGCAAGACACAAACATCCAGCTATGTGAATGGTGCCGAGTTACTCATCATAATGACTAACGCCCTCGAACCTATTTTTCTAACACATACTCCACTTTCAACTTCAACTTTCACATGACTTTTTCACTAATATGCTTCCAAATTTCCGGGTAGGTAAAAGAAGGCAAATATATACTTGAGGAGCTAAAAGCATGGTCAAGAAGAAGAAATATTTAATTGCCATAATCATACCAAAATGATGTCTAAGAACTTATAGCGCGGTTTCAACCTTCAAATGTCAACATGATTTAATAAAAACAAGTTACCATAGATGCATAAATTTCGAATAAAGCATTCAAATCCCAAATATGTCATAAATCATTTTAAACACATAAAGATCATCAAAAGCTATTCAACAAACATTTATCATCATTTGGATCACATCTATCCTAGAAGCACAAAAATTTTCAAAATTTACAATTTTTATGGATTTTCAAAAACATAATGCAAAGCATGAAATATGGACATATAACATGAAATCCAAAGTGCAATGCATAAGCACATAAGAAAAAGAGTATCAAAGGTAGTAGTTATTACAGACATTCTTCACCCCATACTTATAATACACATTGTCCCTAAAGTGAAAAAAAGAAAAAAAAAAAGAACTCACAATTTCTGACTCAACCATAATCATAATAAGAAAGAAGTCCATGGTGGATGATCATGCATCCGGAGGAGGTAGAAATGGGAAGTAGGAAGGATCGAATGTCCGCCCAAACTGATGGCAGTACATATCCTCCATCCTCCGTGTAATACGGATCCTGTCCTCCTAAAGAGCTCTAACTGATAGCTCCAAAGCTCCCAATATCGTATCAATACTCCCAATCATATCAGGGCACTCAAATACAATAGCTCTACCCCGAGATCCGCGCTGAGGCACCCTCATAGGCTCTATTTGCCGTCTAGATCTTCTGTTAGTAACCCTAATGCTCGGTCCTCATTTGTGTCCTCATCATCTGCCTCCTCTATGGCAGCACTAGACCAGCTGTATCCGTCCCGTTATCCATAATCTCACCCTCAGCAGCATCAATATCATCATTAGACTCACTATCGTGCATACCTTGAAAGTTCTCCTTCCAATTCCTAGGATCAGCAACAATATACTCATTAGTCCAAAGAATCCCCCTATGAGCCTTCTTCTTCCAAGGCATGGCAACATAAGGAGCGCCATGCCCTCGCAGAGTAAGGATCCAACGAGAGATGAAGTGTTGGATACCTAAAGGCTTAGCCTCAGCGGCTAAGGTACAAGTAGAGAAGTCTAGACCGATAACCTTTGCAATATGAGTGACCAACACACCTACACAGATATACCCCTTGCTCTTGTTAGTTATTTTGCATAAGTTGTTAGCAAGCATAGTGGCGGTATCCGGAACGGTATCGGTCGCCATACACCACAAGATAAACAGTTCATCAGCTTTAATCTTTTGTGGTGTCTCAGTCCTATCAAAGAGACCCTCACTAAGGATCCAGTGGACAAACTTAACAGCTAAGTGGTACACATTTTTCTCTTTGGAGTCACCAACATGCCAATGATTAGCTCTTCCGTCTATCAATGCTATGTTCTCCCAAAACAACTTAGGTTTCAATAATGGGGGCAAAGGTTCATACAATGGATTCTGAAAAATCAAAGACACTACTAAACATATCTATCGTCGTACCATAGTTCTTATTCATGATCCTAACTTTACCCCTCTAGCTTTCAGCACATAAGTAAACAAGCTCAAGAACTCATATGTCATCTCAACATAAGCATGTTCTTTTATTTCAACAAATTGCTTAAAACCAACTCGCTCAATCATCAGCCTCAAATTCTCAACAATATTCAGATAGGCAAAATGATCTATATCCAGAAATCTAGGAGCGATTATGGGACGCTCACAAATGCGATCGTACCTTGTTCGGTGTCGATCTTGAATAACTAGAATCGTCGGAGGTGGTGAAGGAGCTTGAGGAGATTACTTGGATTCAAACCCCCTACTCAGAACAATTGCTCGTGAAGATCGACGAAGAGGATACATGCTAGGTGAAATCTCGGACTGTTCTTCAAAGAATCTCGGCTGAGATTTCTACTGTCAACCAAGATTTTGCAATTTTGAATCGGAATTGACGAATCTGTAAAGATTTCGTCAAATCTATACTCTCTCTAGCTTCTTACTATTATTCCGATCTGTTTGCACTATATCACACGAACCACTTCTCCCACAATTAACCAAATCGAAGCAAAGTGAAATATGGAGAGTTTGAAACGAGATTAACCCGATTTTTCTTGATTTGATGGAATGTGGTGTAGATTGATGCTGGAAACGAGTCTGTGATGCTTTCCTCTTCAGGTTTGATCTAAGAACGAAGCAAAATGATTAGAAAACGAGATTGTTGGGATTTTGGGGGTTTTCGGTCGTCGGGTGTGAGAGAGGTTAGGGTTGGGGAAGAGAGAGATAGAGATCGTTTTTAGCTTTTATACCCCGCAAACAATTCAAAAAATTTCGGCCGATATTATTCAGGCCAACCGAGATTACCCCCCTGATGTGTTTTCTCGGTTGAATCGGCTCTCTCTTGGTCCGAAATTTTCAGATTTCGGTCTAGATTTTTCTTCACTTCCTTTCCAATGCCTCAACGTCCTTTCATAGTCCCGAATTCAAAGTGATCTCAATGCATCTTAGTCGTCCATTCTTGTCGGAATATACCTAAGTCCTACAACCAAAAACACAAAAACAAAACACACCAAAACAACTAACTATCTATCTAAGAAAGCAAAAACTAGGAATTACCGGAATTACCTTGGGTTGCCTCCCAAGAAGCGCTCGATTTAAAGTCGCTAGCTTGATCATAATCCTCATTGATCATGTAAGGTGAAGGGGTGCAATCCTATCAACCGGAGCTTCGGGTGTATACTTCTTCAACCTTTGTTCGTTCACCTTAAAGCTTCCGCTACTCTCACTCCATACTTCAACTGCATCATGGAGAAAAACATGCTTCACAATGTAATGTCCTATCTATTTTGACTTTATCTTACCTATATAATGACGGAATCTAGAGTTTAGAGAAGAGAACAGGGTCTCCTTCCCGTAACTCCTGTAGAGTTGTGTGCTTGTCGTTCCCCTTTGCATGCATTAAATGGGGAGGGAGGCGTTTCATCTTTGATGTATAGTGTTTTGTAATTGAAGTTTCTGGTCATCCCAAGACATCTTGCGATGCTTCTATAGCTTCGGAAAAGGCATGGTCGCATCCGAGGACACTCACATTTGACGTTTGAAGTTGTGTCAAAGACTCAGGAATCTCGACCCGCCTTAGAAAATCTCGATCGAGATTTGGGTCGAGATTGGTTACTGCAATGCTCATCTCAGTTGACCCCATACTTATCTCGACCGATCCTGGGAATGACTCGAGATTTTTCCATTTATTCGTACATTCTTTAAGCTTTTCAAATGTAGCTTTTGGATCCCTCTCCAATGCTTCTAATCCTTATACTTCCGCATCACAAACTGCATAAATTCCCTTCTTCATAATACTTAAACTCAAGACCTTATCAAGAGGGTCTTTGATCAATATTAAACTAACTAACTCCCTTGATTCCTCTTCTTCACAAATATTGTAAATATCATCACCAAGAGCTGGTCCTCGAATCATGGCGGACAACGTGAATTCAATGTTTTCCTCGCCAATTTCGAAGGAGAGTTTGGCATTCTTGCAATCAACCATGCATCCCGAAGTTCCAAGGAAAGGTCTTCCAAGTATGATTAGAACAAGATAATTTGCAAGAATGTCTAGCACAACAAAATCAATTAGGATATAGAATTTACCAAGATGGATGGGGATATCTTCAATGATCCCCACTGGATGTGTAATCAATCTATCCGACATATACAAAGTCATCTTGATGGTTCGTGGATCTCTAAGTCCTATCTTCTCACAATGCAAGTGGTATGATGCTCACACTTGCTCCTGGATCACATAATGCTTTGTAGGTGACTTCTCCCACGCCTATTTGCACACAAAAAGATCCCGAATCTCTTAGCTTTGGTGGCATATCCTCCTTCATGATTTGGATAAGTTCGGATCACCTTTTAGTCATCCTCACTTCTACAACGTCTTCTAACTTCCTCTTGTTAGAGAGGATCTCCTTGAGGAACTTCCCATATGGGAGCATACCTACAATAGCATCCATAAAAGGGACATTAATATGTAGCTTACTCTTGAGTTCTAGAAACTTACCAAAGTGTATATCTTATCGTGCTCTAGCTCTTGATTGAGGAAATGGAAGTGGAGGTTTCTAAGCGGGAGGAGGTACATAAATTGGTTCCTTCTCCTTCTCCTTCTCCTTCTCTATTGGTTGTGGATCTTCCTCAACTATCACTTGCTTCCCTTTGTCAACAGTTTTGGGCAATGGCTCATTGATCTTCAAACCGCTTCTAGTTGTGATAGCCATCATTTCCCCCTTAGGATTATTCTCCGTCCTTCTCGGAATCTTTCCTAGATCTCTAGGAACTTCTCCCGCCTTGCTGAATACTTGATTTTCCAAGGATTTTTTTATCCTTAGAAATAGAAGTAACGGTGCTCTCCAATCTCCTTAACCTTCCCATCAACTGCTCAAACATTACCTCCATTCGATCCTCGGGTTTGAGTTTGTTACTTGTGTTGTCTGTTGTGTTTGTCGTATGAAGAGTGCGGGAATTGGGCCACATGTGTGGGTGCATTGTCCCTTTGTTGGGCGGGATGGATGTCGGGATAGTGGAGGTAGAGGTCTTACCTCGGCGTACATTATAAGGCTCCTGCGGGATATCCATTTATGTGTGGATGCCTTGGACAGGTTTAAGTCCATTATTGACTCTGATTCCTACGTGTATGGTAAGTTTGAAGCGGTCATAAAAATCGGTCGGCCTTTGGTTTTGTGGGGAATATTGCGTCACTAACACGGTTTTTAAGATCTGTTTTCACGCAAGTGGGGTTATCGAGGCTCCCCTGTCTATTGATGGGTCGGTTGTGTTCTGTATTCATGGTTTTCCTCGACCTTCTCCTAAGGTTGTTTCTTCTAAGACTTTACTGGTGCTTTGACGTGTTAGGGTGTTCCTAGCGCCGATGTCGGGTTTGATGTTTCTTTAGTGGAAAAGGTTTTAAAGATGAGGTTCATACAGTGAAAAGTGTCGTGTGGAAATGTAGATTGGGGTTCACTAGGGTTCTTAAAAGCGCCCTTGATCGGGTTATCTCAAATCCTTCTTGCTTGTCTGCTTGGGTTTGCCTTCTTATTTTGCCTCGATGTGCCCTCCATCGATATAAGCCTAAATCTTGTGTCGAAAATCATTCGGATTTGAAACGGAGTTTGTAGATTAAGTATATTGCGAGGGCTACTTAGTTATGGAAGGAGCATAGGGGTATTTTGTGGGTTTGCCTTCTTATTCAGAGTTTAACTCCCGCTCGAGGGATGTTGATGTTAGTCAAGAAGAGGTCATTATATGGAAGTTTAGAAGGAAAGTTAGTGATGGGCATTTTGCAGTTGCTATTCGTATTCTCACGTCCTCGGGTATTGCCCCCCCCCCCACCCATCCGAGGACACTCTTAAAAAGCTTCAAGATAAACATCCGATTTTCTCATTGCCTTCCTTACCTGCGCGTCGCTTTGCAGGTCAACAAGAGTTTGGTTTCAAATAGGGTTAGAAGTTTTCCTAAGGGTACCTCATATGGTAGGGACGACTTGCGTGCCCAACACTTGCTGGATGCCCTTGGTGGTGGTGGTGTAACTATCGCGGATGAGATGATTGAGTCGATTACCGGTGTTATTAATTTTTTCCTTAGCGGACGGTGCCCTGCCTCTCTAAGCAAATTTGTCGCGAGTTCTCCTCTCACGTCTCTCCTTAAAACGGGAGGTGGTATCCACCCCATCGCGATTGACTCTATTTTAAGGCGTTTGGTCTCTAAAGTGGTTGTTTCTACTACCAGAAAGTCCCTTGGACTTTATTTTGAGGATGCTCAGTTTGGTGTTGGTGTGTGTGGGGGCGGGGAAGCGGTTTTGCATACTGCCAATCGGTTAGTGGAATCTCAAGGAAATGATGGTAGTCTTACCATGCTTCTTGTTGATTTCAAGAATGCTTTCAATTTCGTTGATCGTGGCGCTATGGTTGCTCAGGTTGGTAGGTTGTGCCCTGCTATCTCCTCCTGGGTTGAGTTTTGTTATGCTCTCCCGGCCCGTCCCTATTATGGTGAGCATGTCCTCTTTTCTGGTCAGGGGGCTCAGGAAGGGCCCTCTCGGCCCTTTGCTTTTCTCCCTTGTTCTCCACCCTCTTATCTAGAAAAAATGGGATAATTGTATGTTGAAGCTCAACGCTTGGTATCTTGATGATGTGACCTTGATTGGTGATAAAATGATGGTTAGTAAATCTCTTGTCATTATCATGGCAAATGGGCCTACTTTAGGTCTTCACCTTAATGTCGGTAAAATTGAGATCTTTTGGCCGAAGGTTGATCCACGTAGTAGGGAGGTGGGGGGTTTGATGACATGAATTATGACCTATATTTAGGCATTTATTTATGTAGATTTTCCCTTTATTTTGCATGCATAGACATACATTCATGGCATTTATGGTCATATTCACTTACTTTTCGAGAATAGAGGTCTACACAGAGTTTTATTGCATTTGTAGGTAATTTGGCGAATTATGGAGCGAAATGACATATTTTACGGATCAAGCCTTGAAGCGGGACAAAAAGGAGCATAAAAGGAAGATGAGACGCGCCAAAGTAATACCGTCTGATGCGCCAAAGTATTTTCTGATATCATCTGACGCGCCAAAGTATCTTATGATACCGTCTGACGCGCCAAAGTATTCTTTGATACCTTTTGACGCAGCCCAAAGTATTTTCTGATACCAGCGTACTCGACTTCTTTTCAGCCCAAATATTTAGCGTTTCATTTTTAAACCCTAGGCTTATCCCTACAAATATTCAATAACCTTCAACATTGAAGGGGGCAGAAATCTCCAACTTGGAGACCTAGGACGGTAACAGACCTAGGGGGGTTCGCAACGGGAAAGATTTATAGTATTTTGCGGGATTGAAGGTTCTTGGAGAGAAGATTGAAGGAAGAAGCAATAATTCAATATTCAAAAAGTTTGTGAGATCTTTTGTTACCCTTCTGATTCTTGTGATTTGTGACCACATTGTTGAGTGTTTTGAGAGATTCTTTGAAAGGTTTTGAGATTTGATCACAAATTTGGAGATTATTTGGTTTTTATTTAAAGTTCGAGTTTTATTTGGTTTTATTCATTCAATCTTGATTTTGATTTGAATATGAAAATGGTTGGCTAAAAACCTTGTGATTCTGGGGAGAATAGTTGATGATTGGGGCTTAGATGATGATACACTGAACTCATTTAACCATTTGGACCCTGAGAGTTAAGATTTAACTTTGCAACAACAAGAAAATCGGGTTGTTATTGGTGAGATCGTCCGGTAAATGAAGAACAAGACGATCTATTCCTCTAACGATCTTTAATTGATTTATCCTTTAACCAAAGTTAATCCTTGCCTAAATCCCAACCTTGCTTAACCTTTTTAACCTCTATGCAAGTGTGAGAAGAGACTTCATCATTGATTCTTCATTTAATAGCTAAAGATTACAAGATTTGGGTAATAGAGAGACTCAACATCCTTTATTAAGGTTTAAGTGTGCTTTCCATCTTTACCTTTGAGAGTCATATCCTTAGGTTTTGGGTTGTTAGTTTGAGTGTAATTCTTATCCTTAGACCTTTCTATATTGCAGCCTCAACAACCCTTATAGAGAGAGCCTTAGGATTAAACATATAGGTTTTTGGAACTTCGCCGTACGATACCTTCCTTTGAAACACATAACCTTGGCAATATCAACTATGTCCTTTGATCCTTAGAAGTGTCTTCAATTGAAAGCCGCCGTCGGATACTTGAATCCTTGGAATTATTTGTCTCTTTATTAATCACAAAAGCTTTTTACACTTTGCCAGATATTTGAAATCGATTTTATTCTCACCAAATCCCTGAGTTCGACTCTGGAATTTCTTGCCTTATTACAACCGATCTGTACACTGCGGTTTCGCTTTTGCACAAGTTCTAGATATAAATTTAAGACTTTGACGCACACACTTTTGAGCGAACAAGTTTTTGGCGCCGTTGCCGGGGATTTAGTCTAGGCCAAATTCGGTTTTCGGTTGTCGGGCTTTGGAGCTTTTGCTTTTTTCTTTTAATCTTTTGGTATGAGTTTTTGAGTTTTCAGATTTTCCAATGGATGGAAGCAGCTATCAGACGGCGAGGAACGAAATATGGAGCCTCAGAGCTGAACTTAACAAATCTTTGGAGCAACATAGACTTGGGAACAAATCCTTGGAAAGAGAGAGATGGGGAAAGAAAGAGGTAGCTAAATGGAAGGAGTATAGATATTTGCTGGATTATTTTTCATTTTTTTTTAGTGAAGAAAATGAAATGGAGGAAGTCATTAAGAAGGAGCTTGAAATTTGGGATGAGCTCTATACCGCTAGCGAGGTGTATGAACAACCTCCTGAATATCAACTTAAATCAAAGATCAAGCAATCAATAAAGGATCTCGATGACCATGAAAGAAAATTGATCCTTGCTGAATTTGCTCGACTAGAGGAGAAGTGCGACGAAGAACTCCAAGTTTCGAGCATTCCTCCTATCGAACCCGATGTTCCTCTAGAATTCCTTGAAGAAGAAGAGGAGGACGTAGAACACCTTGGCCAAATTGCTGAACCATTGACCAAGATTGAGGCACAACCGGAGAAGATGGAAGAGATTTCATGTGCAGACTCTCCTCTAGACATGATTCTCATCCCAAGGCTTGAAATGCTTCACCCGGTATGTTCTCTCATCACTTTGAAATTCCTATTAAAAATTCTAATTTTTTCAGGAATGCACCGGAGAGTTGTAGGTCTCTTCCAATAGAACCTCCTAAGGTGAAGATGAAACCTCCATTAAAACGGCTGGAAGAAGATGCTCCTTGGACTACAAGGAGTGGATTTAACAAGCACTTCACCGTTAAGGCGATGAAGTGTCTTTCGTTCAAGTATGGGGTCATTCACATGACAAAGACCATATATCATCCCCAAGCTGGAGATGGGGAAGCTAAGAGAATTCATGAAAAACTGATTTCTCGATCCAGGAAAGGATGGGACGAAAGGCTAGATTATGTCCCTTTAAAATGCTGGAAAGCTAGGAGGATTCCGGTGAGAATCAAACCGTACAAGCTTGTACGTGGGAGATCTTACCACTTGCCGGTGAAATTAGGAACCGGAACCTTTTAGGAGGAGTTTTATGATAGATTTGGAGAGCAATCCAAGATGTTCAAGGTGCATTGAATAATCTATGGAGATAGGTCCAGCTAACGACCTTAAATAAAGCGCTTCTTGGGAGGCAACCCAAGGTAATGCATTTATGTTTTTTCTTTTTCTTAGAATAGTTTAGCATAGTTTGCTTTGTTTTTGTTTTTTCTCGATGCGCTCTCGGTTTGTTTGTGTCATGGATCGCAAGAACTAGGTATAATATTGAAGAATTGATGGAAAGAGGCGATACAAGTGTGCCTAAGGACGTTTTCAAGGAACAAAAGGCAAGAAATCGACTTACCAAAATAAGATCGGTCGATTCAAGCTTCAGACCAAGTCAATTTTTGGCAACAGAGAGAAAAATCGACCAAAAACTTGACCCCCTTAGAAAAAAATCGGTCGAGGATCCAATCTCGTGGCTTGCAAGATCAGATTTTGACGTTTTGGTGTGTCATGGGATGGTGCAGATTTTGGGTCTGTTGCTACTTGCTAGGTTAACTTTTGTAAGGAGGGTGACTTAGCCACGAGTGTGATACGACCAACCCCCCATTTAATGAAGAAAATGGTTGGGAGATATTACAATATTGTGGATAAGTGCATCAAGGAGGAGTTTGACCATTCGGTAAGGCAGAAGGACTTAATTGAAAACCTGAGACTCACTCTCACTCAATAGTGGTTAAAAGCCATCCCGATCTCTAGTCATGGGCAAGTTATGAACCCGGCCAATTTTTGGACCGTCGTTAAGTACTGTATTGGTATAGAGTCGTTTAGGGGGGGTTCAAATTTCCAGCGTGTCAGAAAGTCATTTTGGACGCTTGGGGTGACCTCACTCTAGCTTGTGCTGCACCGATTGGTGTTAAGCACCGACACAACATGGTACTTGATGCCTTATTTGAATAGTGCCTAAAGTTAGGGGTTTCTGTTCGGAAGGAGGCTCCTATTGGCATGGTTGATGGTGATGGAGGGGGGCTCCAACCAGTTGACATCTGAAGAACCGTCTAGGTGAATATAAAGGATATAAATACTCTAGAAGGGGGTTGAACAAAGTATGAGAAGTTTTCGCAAAAACCTATTCAAAGGCTTTGAAACTGATTTCAAGGCCTTGAAGTCGATATGTGCTCTTTGTGACAAAAAAGGTTTTCAAGGGCTTTGAAAGTGATTTCAAGGTCTTGACTCCGAAAACCTGCAAAACAATGTTACTCACAATAAAGCGAGATATAGTGCGGAATTAAAAGATCGACATGGTGATATGTTTATGAAGTTCAACTCTAACAATCTACGTCTCCGTCCTAGGGTTTCCTTACCCGTAGGATCTAACTATATATTACCTACTTCAAAGAGTCTTAGATACAACCTAGAAGAAATCCCATTTCTTCTCTCATTGTAGCCAATGCTACGATCTAGTTCCAACTTTAACCTAGCAATAATAGTCTAGTTACTTCGCAGAGTAACACACTCGAGTATAACACTCTCTAGATATTCCAATCAAGCTCTCGTGTTTTTCTCTCTCTAGGGATGTAAACTTTTGTAAGCTAAGAGGAAGAAAAACTTTTGGAACGAATGAAGATGTTTGATCGCTTGAAGACTTAGATGTTTCCATGTAAGCTTGTTGTTGTAATCTTCAATCGGCATCTTCATTTATAGTCTTCTATGGAGAACTCTTCTAGCCGTTGTAAGAGGGCCGTTGTGATGTTCTTCTTTCTCCATGGAAAACGGTGTTTGGTTGAGAAGAAGTAGCCGTTTTAAGATCTAGCTTCTATCGTCTTCATCTACTTCTTCTCTTTGACACATGTTTGAGAATCTTCTTCTTCGAGATCTTTGTCTTGAAAGAGCCGTTGAAGATCTTGTCGTTGATACCCTTGGTTCACGCACCAAGATCTTCTAAGTTGTTTGAAGATCTTTGTTGAAGACTTCTATCTTGAGGACCGTTGAAGATCTTCCTTGGATCCGAGATCTTTGTGTGAGATCCATTGGAAAAGATCTTCTTATCTCTTGCGTCGGTTTGTTGAGATCTTTGCAAGATCTTTTTGTTTTGGGTTGAGACCGTTAAAGATCTTCTTTGTTGGGCGAGCCGAGATCTCCTCTTCAAATCCGTTGAAGATCTTCTTTGTTGGGCGGGCTGAGATCTTCTCTTGATCCTTGGTAGATTTGGTTTTTGAGATTTAGATCTTGATTTTGAAAAGCCTCTAGCTGAATTCTCCCTTGTATCGCTTTTCAAGGTTTTTGCATTTATCCTTGAACTGCTTTCCAAGGCCTTCGCGTTTGTCCTTTGAATTTCTATTCAAGATCTCCGTGCTTGTCCCTTGTAATGAGTTGCAAGGCATGCGTTCATCCTTTGAAAGGCTTTTCAAGGTCTGCACACATTTAACAAACACAAAACCAAATCATGCAATCTAGAAATATAATCGATATTTGTTAATTTATGAAATCGCTTAATAAAGTTAAGTCTTCCATCATCCACATATACAAATTATAATCAAGGTGAAGTTATCCATCTCCCTCTTGATGGAAGACAAAACAAATATCATATATGCGTACTTGCATTCAATGTTAGTGATACATATGCAATAATATTGAAAAATGTAGAATGCAAAAATACCGGATCACACATATTTAGTTTCTCCCCCTTTGTCTTTCAACAAGGGAGAAAAATCATTAAAATACGGGAGTTGAAAAATAAAACAAACCCACGAAAAGTATTTCCAAAAGCAAAAAAGTTAAAGAACAAAGTTCCACAAACGGTTATCAAGGCCTTGAAATCAAAACCAATGAGGCTTTGAAATCCATGTCAAGGCCTTGACATCCATTTTAAAGCCTTGAAACTAATTTCAAGACTTTGAATTTCACTCTTGATTATCCTCGTAATATTGCCTCCTTCATCTGAATTGAGCATTTTTGCTGCTCATGTTATTGATTTCAGCTTCTATTCTTCGTTTTCTCTCAACAAGACGATGTTCCTTGACTACGGCATATTACTCACTAGTTAGATACTGAACTTGTTTTGTACACTGTGCTTGCAATTCATGAGCACTTTTTCCACCTTTTCCTGAGTGTGCTTAGCGGCATCTTCAGTAAGGGGAAATTTTTTACCAGTGGTGCAGAGGGTAAGAGCATTCATGAAATACATCTAGTTGATCTTTGCGTGCATTACCGACATGACCTCATGACTCGCATCCATTCTTCTGATCATGTCCAACTGAAAATCCGACATTTCTCTATTTAGGCACTGTAACTCCATTTCAAAACCATCCAGCCTGGTCTCAGAAACAGAAGGAGTTAAGATAACTGAGGGGGAAGGAGTCATAACATAGGCCTTGCCTTTCAAAGTCCAAGTATCAGCAAGAGTTTTCTCTACGCCTAGTCTCTCCAGACACGACTCATCTATTTTTCCAATTGACAGTTGTTGATCCTTAGTGGATGTGTCAATTGAAAAGTGATCAAAGATCTTGGGCAGAATATTCCCGTATGGCAAAGGTGATGACATGAATTATATACCATTATAATCATGCATATTGTAGAGGTTTATCTCGATTTACTTTGCATTTAGAGGGAACTTATGTGCTTTTTATGTTTTATTCAATTATATCTCGGAAATAGAGGTCTACACGAGTTTCGGTTGAATTGTAGGTAAATTGAGGGGATTTGGAACCAAAAGTGGAGCAAGGAGCACCTAAGGTCATTAGGGAAGCTAAAGGAGTCTTAGAAGAATCACAAAGAGCAAAGGAGTTGCGTAAAAGAAGCACAAAAGGAAGGAAGGAAACAAGGCAAGAGACGAGCATACTCTGTTGAAGAAAATTGTGCCATTTACTACATAAATCGGACGATTTTACCTCTAAAAATTGGACGATTTTTGTGTATAAATCGACTAGCTCGATTTTCTCTGTTTTCGGCTCAATGGTAAAGACGACTCAAAGGCCATCACTTTTAGGCTAGAGAAATGTTTTGCCAAGCAGCCCATTAGCAAGAAACTATAGGTTGGAACCCTAGGGACGGGACTGCCGCAGCGGGAGTTCTTTACACGTTTGTGAGAGATTGAAGATTCTTGGAGAGAGATTGAAGCAATATTGTCGGGAAGCCAATCTTGATCATATTTGTGAGATTTCTTTGTTCCATTGTGATCTTTGTGGTTTTTGAACACGACATTGAGTCAATTGAGAGATACATTGATTAGTTTTGAGATTGGTTTACAGAATTAAAGGTTATTGAGTTTTTATTCAATATTCGAGTTTATTTGAATTATTCACTCAATCTTAATTTTGATTTGATTTTGAAAATGGTTGGCTAAAACCATTGTGATTCTGGGGAAATAGTTGATGATTGAGGCTTAGATGATGATAGATTGAACTCATTCCAACATTTGGACCCTGAGAGTTTAGATTTTAACTTTGCGACATAGGAAAATCGGGTTGTTCTTCAGGAAAATCGTCCGATTTTCTCAAGAACAGGTCGATTTAATCTCCTGACGATCTTTAATTGATTTAATCTTTAACCAAAGTTAATCCTTGCCTAAATCCCAACCTTGCTTAACCTTTTTAACCTCTATTTGAATGTATGAAGAGACTTCAACCTTGATTCTACATTTAATAGATTAAGATTACAAGAATTGGGTAATAGAGAGACTCAACATCCTTTATTAAGATTTTAAGTGTGCTTTCTATCTTTACTTTGGAGAGTCACATCCTGGGGTTTTAGATAAGTTAGTTTGAACATAATTCTTGTCCTTAGATCTTTCTATATTGCAGCCTCAACAACCCTTATAGAGAGGACCTTTGGATTAGATAAATAGGTTTCGGAACTTCACCGTACGATACCTACCTTTGAACATATAATCTTGGCAATATAAATTTTGTCATCATATCCATTAGAAGTGTCTTGAATTGAAAGCCGTAGTCGGATACTTGAATCCTTGGAATCATTTTCCCCTTTATTAATCACAAAAGCTTTTGCATTTTGCTAGATAATCGAATTCGATTTTATTCTCACCAAATCCCTGAGTTCGACTCTGGAATTTCTTACCTTGCTACAGTTGATCTGTACACTGCTTGGTTCGCTTTTTGCTTTGAGTTCTAGATATAAATTTAAGACTTTGACGCACACACTTTTGAGCGAACAAAAGGGATGGCTCGGATGGAGTTTATGGGATGGACCATATGGTTCAGTATGAGGCTAGGCAAGTCCACGTTCAAACCAGACATGATCAAATAGATCAGCTCCAGAGTCTGATCAGTCAAAAGCTCTCTTGAATTTGCTCGAGGAATCACACATCTAACCAAAACAATAAATACAATCTTGGCGTCAAGGGTTAGGGATGTGTGAGTTAATTGGCAGGATTTTGAGTTCGGGACCAGAAATTGCTCTTTTGCAAGTCTAACACTCTCTGACCGGGAAAGGTGTTAAGGGAAAGATATGTGGAGAGCCCTAAAATATCACTCAAAAGAGTAGGGGTGAGGGAAATCGGTGTACCTTTAACCATTGTCTCGAGGGTGAGGGTTCCCTTTACCCTTTTCGCTGAGAGGTTGACATAGAACAACCGTGTGAGTCTAGTGAAAGTTGAGTCTCCAAGGTTGAGGACCTTCTAGATGGAGAAATTTTTTAGCATCAAGACACAAGGAAGCTGAAGCGTCTCGAAGAACTCCATGTCGACCAGATCGCACATGTAGGGGGGGAAATTATGGAATCCGTCCAACCATGTTCTAGTGGCTTTGAAGTTAATGAACCATGAAGTTGGAAGGCTGGTGTGCGGTGAGATCTCAACAAGGTCTGGAAACTGTTGATCATATGTGGCCGAGGAGATGTGAGTGGAGTCTTCTTTGTAGGTTGAAGCAAGACGGTATGAGGTTTTCTTTGAGTTTATCTTGTGTTTAATTAGGGGGCATGGCTTATATCCCCATTTGGCCTCGTATACATGGACTTCCTAAGGACTACTAGAAAAGTGAAATATTGGGAGGTTTAGGATCAAAGCTTGGAACAATGTTGTTCATGGATCCCGTCACAAAGGGGCGTAAGAGGGGTACTTATGCCCGAGTCCTCTTTGAACCAAATGTTTCTTAGGAAATAGTGAGAGAGAGATTCATGGTGCATATGAAGATGGTGAGGTGAATAGTTATAAAATCTTGTACGAGAATGAGCTATATTATTGTCTGGCTTGCTTCACCTTTGGACATGCCTTGGTTAGATGCGCGTTTAATGATAAGGGGAGAAGCAAATCCAAGGAAGCTCCACAAGATATGAGAGAGAAAGAAAGATTATACCAAGGTCTCACCAACTCTAACCCATACAATTCAGAATAAAACTATTGGCCCTTCTACTAATGTGGATGATACGGAACTATCCTTCACATCTCCTATTATTCATAGAAGCATAACTAGATCAAGAACATTAAAGGAGAATTAGTCAACATCATCTTCAAGTCCTATCATGGAAGGATCTATCATAGTTACATTAATATCTATTGTGGAGGAGCGATACATGTGTGAAGATGATCGAGGAAGCAAGGAGAAGAAATGGAGATCTTGGCCCCACCTTAATCCAACCGAGATATTGGCTAGTCTCAATCAAGATTACCATGAATCTTATCTAGGTTTAGATAAGATTATAGTTAGTTATTTTATACCTTTAAAGCTCAAAACATTCTAAATGTTTTTATCTTCTATCCTATAATTTGTAGGATTGTTTCAGTACTTATCTTTTAGGAGAATCACGCCTATATATACCTTAGGAGGCCGAGATTATTAGGAGCTAAATTTGATTGTTGATTTCCACATACATTATGAGATACTCGTTGCTTGATTTACGAAGTGTGCGTTTTATTCATTTCCATTCAATCAAAAAGTGAGCTTTTGGTTGAATAGTTGTGAGTCGTTGCTAGGCTGTTCTTGTGTGTGTTAATCTTCTTAAAGATTGGTGCTACTAGTCAAACTAGTCCCTCTTTGTGCTTGTCTTATGTAGAAGGCTTGTGTGAGGTTGAGAATGAAGGGTTAAGGTAGCTCTTTCTTGAGGGTTTTGATCCAATTGATCAAGATTCTTTGCAAGTTTCTATCTTGGTTCTATCTTCCTATATTTTCATGAATTTCAGTCCATTAATCATCTTTTTTATCTTACTATATCATCCATATTAATCACGTTCTTATTCTTTGAGTTTTCAAGAATCTTGGTTTTACCATATAAATCTCGCCCGAGATTTACACCGAGATTCCTTTATGTCGTTGATTTCACGGACTTCAATCTAGATCGGAAAACTACGGCATCAACCCCGCATCAAAGTGGTATCACAACTAATCGATAGAAGTTTAACTCAGAAATGCACTACGTGTTGAGTATTTTTATTTAAGTCTTCTTTGAGTCATATAAAAATCGAGTTTTTCTTTATTGCTATTCTTTGTGAATTTATTTGAGTTTAATGTGTGCTTGTGCCTATTGAAGGGGAGAGAGAGAGAGAGAGAGAGAGACGAAATAGCCCAAACATAAGTCAGCCAACCCTAATTGATATCTCGCCCGAGCGTCAAAGCAATCTCGCCCGAGATTAGTGTGCAACACCCAAGGTTTGATTTACTTGGATAGCAAGTCACGCTATCTTCTCAATCCAATCGAGATCTATAGAGATGAGTTAAATTTAATTATATCCTGATGTTGAATCCAAGGAGGAAAGAGACTTACAAGTGATCTTATTGTTTGGATCTAATCTAGTAGATGAGATCTAATCATATCTTTCAAATCCTAACCTAATATCTATCCAAAATCTCTTCTATAACCACCTGCAACAGCTTTAATTTCGATCTACTCATCTCCAAGCTCCACAAGAAAGCCAAACACAAAAGTTCCCTACTTTATTCCCAATGCCGTTTACTATACCTTAAAGTTTGGGAAGAGCCTTTCGAGTACGAGTTGTGGCAATCCAACCGAGAAGGGATCATCAACGCAACAAGGTAGAAGTATATCCCACAAAAAGTTCAGTGATTGTCATAAACAGTTGATTATCGACAAAACATGGCCCTCAGTCCAAAATTTGCCCATAATTTAGGTGGAAATTCGCTACTGTTGCAATTTTATCAAAACTTTTTAGGCAATATTTGAGAAATTCAAGTGTGTTTGGTTCAAGAGGAAAATCCCGAGAAACTACCTAATATTAATTTTGTAAGATTATTTTATAATTATCAAATTACTATTTATAAATTTAGGATTAAATATTTATTTTATATTTAAAATTTCAATGTATACGGAATATGACGGGTCTAGTGGAATGAAGAAGGTATGGCCCACATACCGTCTCGCAAATTTTTTAGTGTTCTAGGACGGGATTTATATTTTTGGATGAAAAACCACCGGGATCACGACGGGATCGGGATTTGTGCTCAACTCTACTATCTTAGTCCATCGAGGCGATCGAGTTGTTGGGGTTCATTTTGAGCCAACACACAGACCTATTCATGTGCAGATACAAGGACTTGTTCATGTTCAGACACCGGTTCAAACGTAATGACCACTTGACCGTCCTCATCCGATCAGTCCCCAGTTGTATGAGAGGACGTTTTTCCGGATGTTGTATATCGGACAGAGTCCGATAACGACGACGATGATTGATATCTCTTGATCAAGATTGTACGAGAGAGTTTATTGATGTGGCGGACCATGTTGACGTGCATATGGAGGAGGGTGTTGATGTGCCTATTGATATACATATTGATTCCTATTGATTAGCTTGTTGATGTGCATGTTGAGGTGCCTACCACCTAGACCTGTTCATATCCGGGCTCGGGCCGGACTCGGGCCGGGCATTTTCAAAAAATCAGCCCGTTTTGGCGGACCCGGGCCGGGCCGAGCCCGGCTCACGGGCCTACCAAGGCTGCCGTACCCGCCCGGCCGGGCGGGCCGGGCTGCCCGGCGGGTACCGTTTTTTTTTTTAAAAAAAAAACTGTAATTCAGTACTTCAGCAATATATACCTGTATAATTTGCAGTGTGCCTGTAAAACTCGAAAAATATCATACAAACATAATCAAAAGATTCAACGAAAACACAAATTCACAATCAAAAACTCAAGAATCAAGATAGAGCAATAATACCTACCAAGTACCAAAGTATCAAGTAACAAATAACAACATATCCAACAAAGGCAACAAGGCAACAACTCAACAAGTAACAACCAAAACTTCTAATTGAACCTTCCCTCAAGGAAGGTTCAATTAGAAGTTTAGAACTTTAGGGTTATACGAAACTTTCGTATAACCCTAAAGTTCATAAATTAAAATTTTTTTTTTTGCCGGGCTCCGGGCCGGGCCGAGCGGCCCGACCGGGCTTGATACCTTGTTCGTACCCGGCCCGCCGGGACTGGCGGGCCGGGCCTAGCGGCCCGGTCGGGCCTTCGTCGATGTTCATACCCGCCCGTTTTCGCGGGCGGGCGGTCCGGGCCGGGCGGGCTGGCCCGGACTTGAACAGGTCTACTACCACCCCACCTCATAGACTACCCGTCACTAGAGCTCCCCTTATTGGAGATATGATAACTTTTTATTCCACCCACCGGGATAGGACTTTAAGAATGGGCGAGGTATGGAACTAAAAAATAGCTTATCATTAGTAATGTATTTGTTTATGATTAGGTTTGATTCACATAAAGTTAATCTCTTTAAAGGACCTTAGGGAGATGATAAAGGTCGTCAAATGAGTAGAAAATCTCAAGGAGTTGGGTTGGTGGACCTAAGATATAGATGAACCCTTGTCATGGTATGACCTTGTCAAGTAGAGGGGACTGACAAATGTAGTGGTGTGTCATTATGCGGTGTTGAACACTCCCTTATTCACGCTTTTATGGAGATATGACATCTTGAGACCAATAGTTTTCATCTTCCATGGGGTGTGATGATCATCACACTACATCATGTCATCATCATCTTGAGTCTCAAAGTCGATGGAGATGTCCTAGAGATGCCACTCACTCCCTCTTCCTAGTTATTGTGGCTTGTAGATACATTTGGGATCTTTGGAGGTTGAGACGTGTAGTCATAACGATTCTCTATTTGTTGAGGGTTTAAAGACAGTGTTCACACCATTGTGTCTCGATCCACATACCCCACCGACCTCCATCATAATTGTCTACCTTCTATTCTTTTTGTGGTCGGCATTGGTAGTCGTCGAGTCGACCAACTTATTTTGGCCATGGTCTTACTTATGGGGCATCAGCATATTGGCATATCTATACAGGTTAGTTTCTATACAAAGGTTTGTCATTTTACGTTTAAGTATGAATAACATCCATGTAAAAATATTTGTAAAATTGGTGGTTGCACGACTCTATTGCAAGTTTGGTTTCATACATTTTTGTTTCAATATCTTTTTATTTACAAATAATGTCATGTATTCATTTAATAAATATAATATTGGATCTACGCGCAACTTTCCATCACTAGGATGTGCAACAACAAAGGATCCCGATTTACACGGATTTGTTCTTTGGGATTCGAGATCTGTTGTCCCGAAGACACCGACGTTGATCCTAGAGAGGTTGAGGTTGCTTCGTGCGTAGATCAATGAGATGAGAGTCGAGGAAGTCAAGCTCACGTTGTATGAGGATCATTAGTTGAACTTCAAGGGGGGTCTAGAATGTCTAGATACAAGGCACAATCCATATGGACTGCACATGTGCCGTTTGCACGTGTTGATTGGTTTGTTTGACCGAATAGAAATTCCATAATTGTATCCCTAACTTTTTGGAAATTATTAATGATTAATTATCACTGTTAAATAATATTTATAATAGAAAACTTTTTGAAATAAGATTTTAACTGCAATTCCAATTTAAAATATTGTATAATTATTTAAATTTATAGTTAGATATATTTAATTAATGTTGATTATATTTGAAGAAAATATTAATAAATTATTTTAATATTGTTTTCTTTTTTGAAAACGGAAAGCGGTTCAAACCATTAGACGGTGTGTCGTCTAGTGGAACGAAAGGCCGAAAAAAATTGGGAGATGGACTAATCGTCAAGAAGGACCACAACTATGGAGAAAAGAAACACACAAAAATACATCATAAAAAAACCCGAAAACGCAAAGAAATATTCAAGGTAAAGCATGATGATCCATCCAACAGCAAGCAACGAGCATAGACGTTCATCTTCGAAAGAAGTACACAAGTAGAAAGTCTGGGAAAAAAATGTGGACACCTCAGATTTGGACTGCAACAGAGCCGTTAGGAGTCAATCACAAATACACGACATAACACTTGAAACCTCCATCAAAAGACAACATCAAACCTAAGAAAACAAATTTGGATAACACGGTATTATGATATATAAAGGTGTATATATCGATGGTTAACAAAATAATGATTTATGAGGAGAAAATTATTGAGAAGATTTAGCTAGTAGGGTAGTTTTTGTATATTGAGTACTAACTAGGCCCCTAGATTATGGGTATCATTCAAGTAAGGCCCATTATTGCGGTACGGCCGTGCGGCCGTACCGCAGGGCGACACGTGTCCCGAAAAAAAAAAAAAAATTTTTTTTTTTTTTTTTTTTTTTTTT
>BSUD01000007.1:134057290-134161833 GCA_033239045.1 Fagopyrum esculentum | reverse complement strand
AAAAAAAAAAAAAAAAAAAAAAAAAAAAAAAAAAAAAAAAAATTTTTTTTTTTTTTTTTCGGGACACGTGTCGCCCTGCGGTACAGCCGTACGGCCGTACCGCAATAAAAGGGCCGTACCTGAAGGGAAACCCCTAGATTATTTCTATTAAAAAATAAAGATAAAATAAATAATATTACTTGAATTTAAGGAGAGAAGTTAAGGCAGTTTTTGAAATTGGTTAATTATAAACTGCCAAAAATTAATAAATTGCTTAAATGAGTTTGGAAACTGGATTTCAAAGATTCTGGAAAATCTTTGAGGCATCATATCAACGTAAAACTGAATCCCCAAAAATCAGAAGAAGCCCTCTCCATCGTTTTCATTGAAAGTCGTCAACCCATCGTCCCTGTCGCCGGCACCATTATCAACGCATCTTCAAAGTTCGTCATAGTCGTCTTCTTCCTATCTTCAAGTGGCTCTTTCGTCTCTGATAACTTCCGATTCATCTCTAGTCTTGCACATACTGAGAACGACAACACCAAGTAAAATCTTTGCCCGGTTTTTGTGTTTATCTTCACTTATTTTCGTTTTCTAGTTCGTAATCAATGGTTTCATCATATTGAAAAGGTGTATGTGTGAAACAGCCTATGTATTGATTTCTCATCCGATTTTTGTGTTCTTCTTCACTTAGTTTCGTTTTTTGTGTGTAGATCTAATGTACACAAAATATATGCATATGTACACACTACATTTAATAGTTACATATTATTTTTGTTTTCTCAGCCGATTTTTGTGTTCTTCTTCACTTATTTTCGTTTTCAGTGTGTTGATCAAATGTACACAAATAGTATTCCATGATAATATATGCATATGTACACACTACATTTTAATAGTTACATAATATGAAATCATTCAATATCATCGTTATGTGCATTGCTTTTGATACACAAGAGCCGCCGTCTTCTCTTATCGGAAAAGGACTTTCAAAGCTCCAAAATTTTTGAGGAAGAAGGTTACAAAAACTTTTTTGTTAAACGGTTAGTATCATCAATTATCATATTTAATAAAGAATATAAATAATTGTAAATAGGAGAGAAAGATCATGAAATCTTAATTTTCCTTAATAATAAATCTTTTTTTGATTAATGAAGGGACCTAGTTTGCCAAGAACAACACACAAGTGCCTACTTTATACACAATATAATAAAAACTACCTACTTAGCCATTTTACCCAAAATTATTTATAACGAGTTGTTTTAAAATTGATTTAATACATATGATCTTGTAGAAAGGAGTATTATTGTTTTGATTGATCTAATTATGTTAGATTTTATTTTTAAAATCTTTTATTGCATTGAACAATAAAGATAATCTTAACTCAATCAACCTTATTTTTTTCTTTTTTCTTTTCATTTTTGGTGTTTATGGATTGTTAGACCTGGGTCGGTGCCGTTAGGCTGTAAGATTGGTGCCCTTAGGATGAGAAGAACCAAAAGTTTGTGATCTTTATTTCTTATTTTTAAAATCAATTTTCATCTTGATGATTTTAACAAATGGGTCAAAAGGCCCAAATGATAACTTCGTAAATGGGGAGAGATGTGTATGGAAGATGCAGGAACCCAAGCCAACAACCATATTGTGCCGCCGTATGAAGAAACTCATGAACAAGGTGGCGGTGGGCAAGAGGTTGTGATATTGGAGTCCGAACAAGACATGTGAAGTCAGGGTACACATCAAAGGACAATCGAGCCAATCTAGAAAATAATCGAGTAAATCGATTTTAGGTGAAGAGTTTGAGGCTAATCGATCAATGGCATACAAACGAAAGTTGTAATCATTAGATCGGTGATATGAAGAAGGAGGTCATGAAGAACGAAGCAAAGGAAGAAAATGTTTGTATGAGAAAGGATTTATCGCAATCCATACTAGCAATTCAGGGATCAATTGATGATATAGCGGATTTCTTCCATATAAACATGATTTTAGATTGGCCAAATTAGCTAAGTAAGCTTTTTTGAGATTTCTCTCTAGTAACTAGCCTCATGGTAAAAATATGTTAGTAAATGTACCCCTAATCAAACCACTTATCTTCCAAGTTCAATTTAATGAAAGTGGTAAAATGGCTTATTTGACCAAATTCTTTCTTTCAAATTTCATTAGAGAAATAATACAAAGAAAACGAAGGGGTGCAGGGCCGTAACTCGTTTAGTCGAGAGAGGAGGCTGGTAGGCCGAAGCGGGTGTTGAGTGTGTGGTGGGTTTCACTGGACACTTTCATCCAAGGATAGCCTCCAAGAAGAAGAAACCAGCCAAAGGCTAAAGAGGTGGTTGAGAGGTGATGCCGGTAGGTCAAAAGAGGTGATCGCTCGGCCGAGATGGGTTGGCATGTAGGCCGAGGTGGGTGGCGGTAAACCGGGACTGGTGGTGTGATACTGGTGGTTGGGTTCCATTGTTCAATTTGTGATATTAAACAAAATTTTCTGTTGTATTAACTAATAAACACATAACGTGATCATCAATACATTTGATCATGAGAGCTTATGTATGTGTGTTGGTAGTTGATAGGAATGGGCATGAACTTGATTGTACACAAAAGCATGTGGTGTGTGTTGATTGGGTAACGTTATCTTTGCTTTCCGTCTAAACTCGTTTGTCTTCTCATATGACACATTTGGGTCCAACAACATGGCTACCTACGTCTCCTTGTTAGATAGACCAAGTGTGGCCCTTTACATGGAACACAAATTTTATAGATATACAAATAATGACCCTTGTTTTTTATAAGAACATGTAGAATGTTCCAATTTTTCAAATTGTATAGATCAAATTATAATTATGAATAGCTATAAGAAATAGTGTTAGTTGCTTCTAATACAGAGGTGGAGTTTATTATCTTCCCCAAATTTGTGGACAAATAAACTGATAGCTTATATTTACAACCTAAAATGCTCAACAAGCGGGGATAGCTCAGTTGGGAGAGCGTCAGACTGAAGATCTGAAGGTCACGTGTTCGATCCACGTTCACCGCACATAAATTTCATTTTATCATTATGTGCTTTTTTATTCTTAAATATACTGGATGCTTAGATAATGTATTTTACTTGTCTTATACAACCAAACATAATATCTATTCGAATCTAAATTATTTAAACCAATACATTTGCCAAAAAAAATAATGTCAAAAATATGCCAACCACATCAAGTAGAAAGATATGACAAGGGACTTTATAATTTGGGAAGAAATCAATATAATTTCAATTTTCTCAAATAACATTTTATTGCCCTTTCGTTACATCTCTAAACGATCAATTGTGAACCCTTGATATCTTTTTGAATATTGAAAGGAAATGGACAATAATCCAGATTCGACTATTTGGTCATTGTGGAGTACAAAAATATGTTTGCATAACCACATCAAGTAGGCAAAGAGGAGTGATTTTGGAAAGTGCAATATTCATTGGGGTTCAATTATGCTTAATATGAAGCAGTGGGGATAACCCGAAAACACAAATCTGAATAACCACCGGCCAACGCATCATCAATGTGTATCACAAGAAGACGGGCAACTCTCATACTATCCTAAATCAAACAATCTGACAAATGCCGCGCCTTCTTATCCCCCTACAAGTAAATCCGAGACCCTTCACCTTTCGGGAAAGGAAGAATTGTAACAAAGCAAATCTAGAAATGAGAATTTATTCCTGACTTGAACTATTAACTATGTTACAAACACTTTATAAAGAGGATTCACGACCTACCTGTTATAACTCGCATGCTCAGGTATCTTCTTTCCCTACACAACGGACAAAAACGGCCCAGTAGTTGCGACAAACCTTAAGATCTTGAACCTTGGGGAACGAAACTAACATGATTACAGCTTCTCAATCTAGCCAGGGCTTCTGCCACTCTCCCGCCCTTCAGATCCAAGTAAATGCACATGAGGTTGGCTTCTCTACTGTCGGGCAATAATGATAATGCCTTGACAGCATACCGACTCGCCACCTCAAAGTCACCTTGCATTGCTTGGAAGGATGCTAAGCTCACAAACAGAACCCCTAAGCCGTCCTCTGGCTTGTAAAACACCGTACTCGCCACATCCTCAGCTGCAGAGTTCGTACCGGCCCCTGACACAGCATGCGATTCTTCAGGATCCAACGGCCTGTTAACCTGCCATTGCTCACAATCCTCTTTGCCATATGGAAGATCGATATTTCCACCAGAAAAGTAAACTGATAGCTGCTCTGCAGCTTCTTCGGGCTTGTTAAGCAAGCACAGGGCTTCAGCTGAATAAACACGTGCCAGAAAGGCGCATACCTTGGAGTACTCTGACATTTCCAGGAGGGAACGTGCTTTCGAGAGAGCTGCATGTGGATTGCCTAATTCCAGCTCCACAAAAGCCAGATCAACAAGAATAGCTTGCTTGATCTTCTGGGTTTCCCTTCTACACATAGTTTCATATTCAGAAATGGAGCTCAAAGCAGCATTCATATTAGCTCCGCCTTTTTGCTCCTTTGTATCCCCATTTGTATTAGCTTGATTTGAGTTTAACACATCCTTTGATCCCTTGTGATTCGAGTTCTTCGATGACGCAGCCTCAGTAGGCTCATTTTCCTCTGGGATGGATTTCAGTGGCAAACTAGACTTCACTGATTTTAACTCCAAACTTCGAACCAATTCAAGGGCATTCCATAGACACTGTCGAGCAAATGTAAGTGAGAGGTTATGTCGCACGATATCACTACCTAAATTTGAGCCCTCCTTCTCTGTCAAGCTCATAGGCCTCGCCCTAATCAACCGACCTTCCACAGCAAGGTTCCTCCATTTCCCTTGACCAAAAACTGTGACTAAAAATTCTGGTCCACGAAGCAATCGGTCAAATGACTCACATAGTCCCTTATCTGAACCCAATAGACAACATTCTGCTATTCTGAGCCACAGGAGAGGCTTGCTGTGGAAAACTAGTGTAGCCTTCTGGAAGCACTGAACAGCAAGAAGAGGGTTGCCGCAGGCCAAGTACTGCAAACCACAGTTATACATAATAAGCAGACTTTTATCCTGAGATATTGATGCAAGTTCATTTGGCTTTTCCTTCCGAATGGACAAGCAAGTAAACAAAGCCTTTTTAAAGAATACACTGGCTGTATTAGGCTTTCCGCTTTTGTAAAATATGCAACCGACATTGTTATTGTATATAATAGAACTTCCAATGTCTGCTTGGTTATAGCATGCCTTTAACAGCTTCTCAGCTTTCACATAATTCCCCCGGGCAAGTTCAAGTTGTGACTTCAAAAGAAGAGCACAGGAAGAATCCCTACCACGTGCAATGTTCATTGCCAACTTCAGGTCACGCTTTGCCATCTTCAGCCTCCTAGTAAGAAACAAAAGTTGGACCTTGTAGATTGGTAACTTGAGCTTCAGATCGCTGGAAGATAACTGGTCAGAGGGAGTCCTAGGAAGATCATTTGAACTAGGGAGGTTGGTTGGCCTCGATAAGTTCTGCCCACCCATGTCCAAAGTTGAAAACAATGTCTCATACTCAGCTGATTCATCTGACAAAGTCCTAGACAAAGAATTATCTGAGGCACTAGCAGTTGCAGATGAATCTGAAATCAAATCTTCCACACTTGATGCATTGACAGGAATTGAGGATGGCTTCATTACTAAATTGGACGCTTGTAGTCCCATGTTTCCATTGTCAGCTTGATTCATATGACCGACACCAAAAGCTTTTTCAACGTAATTGACTACATCCTGCACACACATGAAAGCAATGGGAAATTTTATCACCAAAAATATTTATATTTTCAAATTTTAATACCGAAGTTAATGAATAAAATAGCTTGCAAACAGCCTTAACTACTCTGCAACGAAAAATTCCTCCAAAAGATCTTTCAAATTATAAATTCATGAACTTCCTTTCACACAACACTGATTTCAGAGCAAACGCACCTCTCCAATACCAAATTTGGAAATTTGCAAAACAATAAAGAGGGCAGAAAACAACAACATACATTGCACAGCAGTAGACAGACAAATTTCCAAATTTCCAAGTTTATTGAGGGAAACCCAGTCTGTCAAGTGTATGAGCAGATTGACTTAATTCGTAACTTGAGATGAGATTTAAGACTACATATCTTCATAATTATCAACTTACCACAAAGTTCTACAGACATAATAAGCAAATAGCGACACCAAGAACCACATAAAAAAACAAAGCAACTAACCACATATATAAGCATAATTTACATCTTCAATGAGAAAGAGACGTGCTATAAGATCCACAAATTGAATACAGCATCAAGGACTCAACAATAGCTCAAAAACTGAAAAAAAAAAACCCATTACTTTTAGATTTCAACTACATATTATATTCTACTAACATTTGTTGACTGATTAGGAGGGAGTAATTTGCTAAAAGTCACTTTCAAAAACTTTTGGGAAGCCTTTACCAGACCACCTTTTGAAAGTTGTTTCAGTATTACTTCAACCCAAAATCCCCTTTATCAAATTTAATTTAAGCACTAATCCATTTATTTATTTATTTGGAAGAAATTCGTTATTACTTTTAATCATTATACAGATAGTAAGTACAAATCTTAGTTAACAGAAAAAAGAAAATATATAAACAGTATATTTTGGTGTGGCTATTTGCCTATTTCCAAACCACCTTTTGAAAATTGTTTTGGTATTACTTCAACCCAAAATCCCCTTTGTCAAATTTAACACACTTTCTCATTATAAAATCAAAAGAAGCTAACGTCAACCATTTAGGAATAATTTGGATCAATTTTTATTTCGAAAATATCATCAATAGTTAGGAAGTTACCGAAAAGGGGAAGTTCAAACTGGCTGCAAATTGCAAAAACAGAAATGAATTCTTACTTAATGACTAGAAATACATACACAAGTTCCTTCGATATTAATAGACAACTGAATAGTTAAATTAAAAGAATAAGTAAAGGGTATTTGGATACAACAATTGGTGGTTGAATTAGCAAAATGTATTATTGCATACGGTGTTTCTACATATAAAAATAGAGTTAATTCAGTACAGATAAAAACTCACGTTTAAAAAAGTGGCCTTTGACAAATATTGGGCATGATTAGGAATTTCCTAAATAAATAAATTAATCATATATATACTCCCTAAGTTACATATAAATTGTCGCCAAAGGCATATGTAAGAAAAATATTGGGCAAAATACCTTCATTGCCAAAAAAAAAATTTAAAAAAAACAAGAGTATAGCCAAATGACAATTAAATCTTAATGGAGGAGTAAGTTGCAATAAGTCAGGTGCCAACCAAGTCAAAAGGCCAAAACAGAGCAAAATATGTAGAATTTCTTCTGAAAAGAAAGAACAAGTAGGTCATCTAAAACTTTGAATATTTAATGCAGCATGCCTTTCCAAAATCCTTTTGTAAATAGAAAACTAAACATAAAATCAATACATTCAACAATACTGATGACTATCAGAGTGATATCATAAGGAACTGACTGGAACATAAAAGTAGTTATATTTAGACCTGGCCATCGGGTAGCTCAGATCGGGTTTGGTTACTTTGGGCTCGGATAAATTATGGGTCGGGTAATTTGCGGTCAAAACTTACCAAGTGACCCGCTACGGGTTTCGGGCAGATTCAATCAACCCAATATGTCGGATTGTTCGAATCTGGTATCTTAACTTCTCATGCAAATTCTACAAACTTTTTTTTATTATTTTGTATACAACTTTTGAAGTTTAATTGGATTAACTTTAATACTCAATTATATTCACTTATCGTCCACTTGCTCATTTTTCTTTTTACAATCAAATTATGATTGTGGATTAAGTTTTTCCGCAATTATGTCTTCTGAGTTGAAACATCTACAACTTACTATTACATGAATGTCTTACTAGATTATATCTATATGCATCTACTAAAGCAAAAATGAATTAGGTGACATGTCAAACAACCAGGTAAGACACATCAACATTTCAATTAAAATGATATACTAGAGCAATCTATCAAATGCTATTTATTTAAATCAATTTATAAAGACAAGATAATATACTTATAAAGTGTGTGCAAAATCTATCTACAAGATTATTGCAAGAGCCCTTAAAGTCACGTGTAATTTTCTTGGACGATCAGTGACGCATGTCATCTTCACACACCTTCAAAATTCATCAATGATTATGTTACGGTCCCGGATGTAGGATCGAATCTCAGATAAGAGACACGAGTGATTTGTGGATAAAAGGATAGATGAAAGTGGATTGATGGATAGATGAAAGTGGAATGATGGATAGATGAAAGTAGACTCGTCCTAGACAGAGCCTCTTCCTAGGTATAACGTGTAAACCATCTTGGTTTAACGTTAGCCTCCTTTTGATTATAATTCTGCTTCTCTTTTATTTCACCCTAAAGGCCATATATATAGGCTGCTAATTAACAAAGGAAAATATAAAACTAATATCCTAACTGAAAGTAAAGATATCTCAAAGCTATAAACTAGAAAATATAAACTATCCTAAATCTAATAGATATAATATCTTTAATATTGAAATATCCTTTTTCTTAATATCTCCCTAAATCCAACCGTATCATCACATCTCCTCTCGATTTTGAGTTTGTCCTCAAACTCAAACTCTTGATCAATTCCTTGGGAGCGTGCACCAGGTTTCCATGTCTCATCCTCCTGCATTTGCATCAAACTAAGCTCTGGTTTCCACTGTGGAATGTCTCCTTTCCACAAGCCTGATTTTCTGTTTAGGAAGGATTCATTAGAGGAACTAAAATCCCACAAAATTGGTCCACCAGAAAACTCCGGTGACAGTAAAGTATATAATTCAGCAGGTGCACATAACTCCTGGCAAATACCCATGCTCAAGAAATCATCCCTTCTGTCCCCTCCTGATAACTGCATCCTAGACTGCACAGTAGAGACATTTTGGTTCAATTCGTAGAGGATTAGTGGCATTTCAACATCTGCAACGTTGTCTTGGTCAATGCTCGTTGTCTTTTCAAGTTGCAGCTTGATCACAGCCCCTTGTGAAACCATTTTCTTCCGCTCTAACGCTTGGGCCAAAACAATTGCGATTCTGAGATTCCCCGGTTGTTGAAGTTCCAGGTCAGCCTTGATTTCCTCTTTCAATCCCGCCATAAATAGGTGTACCTGTTGCTGCGTGGTCACACCAGAACTTCTTGCCAATAGTTGCTGAAACTGGCTTTCATACTCTTCAACAGACCCTTTTTGCTTGAGATTTTCCAATCCAAGGGACCCCAAGCTCCCTATGTTGTTAGAACCTTTTCCTTTTCCCAGAAAAGAATTTGACAGTTCCGTCAAATGCCCTTCTAATGCTTTCTGACGAGTATCCATGTCTTGCATAAAAGCCTTCAACTTGGCTGCTAAATGTTCCGTGTCACCCATGAGATCTAGCTTTGATACCAAGTTGTTACGGTCCCGGATGTAGGATCGAATCTCAGATAAGAGACACGAGTGATTTGTGGATAAAAGGATAGATGAAAGTGGATTGATGGATAGATGAAAGTGGAATGATGGATAGATGAAAGTAGACTCGTCCTAGACAGAGCCTCTTCCTAGGTATAACGTGTAAACCATCTTGGTTTAACGTTAGCCTCCTTTTGATTATAATTCTGCTTCTCTTTTATTTCACCCTAAAGGCCATATATATAGGCTGCTAATTAACAAAGGAAAATATAAAACTAATATCCTAACTGAAAGTAAAGATATCTCAAAGCTATAAACTAGAAAATATAAACTATCCTAAATCTAATAGATATAATATCTTTAATATTGAAATATCCTTTTTCTTAATATCTCCCTAAATCCAACCGTATCAGATTACTTAATATATCGCTTCCAAATAAATTATTGCATCTCTTTCATTAATCAAATTCATTTTCTTTCTATCATATAAGTCAAGATAAGGTAAAAAAAATATCTAATATTGAGAAAGAAGGTCAAACATCTAACCAATTGATATTTGAACCTTGTAAACACATCTTAGTTTTGATCAAATATATTACTAATTTATACACTTCCTGATTTGGATTAAATATATTATTAACGTTTCCTAATGTAACAGATTGGCTGGATTGCTTTCTACACAAATTTTCATTGACCGAGGATTTAAATACATAATCTTTTTAATACCAATTTGATCTCGCTATACTGTCACCAAAGTACTTGAGCGTCTTTTAATAGCCTAATTATTTTAAATCGGATATAATAACCATTGATACCATTTTGCATACACTATGTCGTAATGAAGGTCTTTTATGAAAAATAGTCGTGCTATACGCTAAAATCTAAGAGAAAAGATCACTTGGATATTATGTAACGATACTTCTATAATATCTACCATATAAAGAATATAATTTTGATTTAAATTTTATTCTATCATAAATTAGGAAATATCTGAAAGATACGCATAGAGGAATAAAATTATCCATCCTTGTGATAAGCTTTCTAGAAACCCTTTCCAAAAGGATTATATAGGAAAAATTCAGTGATTCTTTACAAAAAAATAACTTGTTTAAATATTGTATATCATTATATAGTTGGTTTAAATTAAATAATTGGCCATCAAAAAATAACTGCAAATATTAAGTTTGCACCTATTTTGTTATTTTATCATATGAAAATGCTATAAATACTTTTAAATATATACCCAATCTATACAAAGTAGAGGAACTCAAACTAGTAACTAGTCTATACACATATATATTTACATTACTTCATGTCACATGTCATTTCCTCATGCATGTTCATTTTATATCAAAATTTATCATTAATTAGCTACTAAATATAAACTCAGAAATGTTAACAATACATATATTGTTTCTGGTTTTAACCTACCACAATCCTCACAGTTTTTTTTTAAAAAAAACATATCAAGTTACACAAAAAACAGGTTGGGTTTGGTCGGATGGGTCAGGCCAGCTTTGGTCAGGTCTTATACCACAGTAGTTGAAAATAAGTTATTATGTAATTTCAAACTACATTAACAACAAGATATTGTAAACTTGAACCAGTACACTTTTGAACATACGTACTTAACATTTAAGGTAGCACTACAGCGAATAATTGTTACCCACTATGCTCCCATTACATTTGAGTAAGTATCAAATAAATACGAACAAAAACTTTCTCCCCTCACTCCCTCAGCTTATACAAATGCCGAAGAAAATCCACCACAAAAGAAGTTTTTCCTTTCTAAGCACTCTCTGCCAAACCCAGCTTTAATTCTAAATAAACAAAAAAGGCTCCATTTGATGTAAAATGTGACAACATGTATAAGTACGAAAACGTTTTAAATTGGTTTACAATCTGATCTAACATGCCTGGGCCTTGCACATGAAGAGATATCTAGCACTTATAACTAACTAGATGATAAATTGAATTGGCTTTTTAGGCTTAAAAAATCTACTCATCACATCACTAAGAACTTCACAACAATATCCAAAAACACAACGCAATGCACCAGAGCAAGCCACAAAAGGATGCATCAATATAATAAAGAATGCTTATTTTGAAAGAAATCCTCATGTGCTATTACTACATATACTGAAGAAAATGGGAATAGACTTGACAATGTATTTTACCTTTCAAGAGTGACAAATGTCAATGTATTCTTGAGATTAGCAACAACATGAAAGTGTTCATCTCTCTTATCCAATTCCTTCCTAATTGGTGATAGCATCATCTAATTATAGTTATTCTATGTTTCTTCAGCAGTATAAAAATTAGATAGGAGAGCTAATAGTGAATATCATGAGTTGTAGCCTTACAGGTCAATATCCAGAAGCAGAAAGCTGAAGCAAGGGAACAAAACTAACATCTAGGCTTTGTCTAGAAGAAGGGGGGAAAAACACAGTTCTATCTTCTCTTAAATCTTTTAAAGCAATGCTCAGTGCTATAGGGTTGAGGCTGACCAATCAAAATGTCACCGAGATATGCTCAGTGAATAGTTCTAAATACATCCCTTCTTGAAATAGTTTCCAAAAAATATAAGAAATATATATTCTCCTATAAAATTCAAATGAAAATAAGAGAATGAACTTACTGCAAATTGTGCTGCATCCTGACTAGCAACAGCAAGATCCAGCAGTAATAGGCAAACATGTACAGCTGTGCCCTGCATGCAACAAAAATTGTTACAAAAAGAAGTGGATGATAAAAGGTGATCTAAACAGAACACAAACACAAAGTAAATGAAGTACCTCGTCTATGGGTTCGATATTTTGAAATAATGGCTCCAAAATTGACATTGCCCTGCTATAATCATGCAGATGGTACAAAATAATTGCCTGGAGAACATTTTGAATTCTCCAAATCAACCAACGTTTTAAGACACTCAATCACCCGAACAAGATAATCAACTGAAATACACATACCAGATTCAGTGTTGCCACAGAAGAATCAAATTCATCTGTGTAAAGCAAAGAAGCACTATTTTCAGAGATTTGCTGTCCCGCAGAATTAGTCCCCTTAGGTCCTGAAGTAGCTTTGTTACCGGGCTGTGACCCTGCCTCCAGCTGTTCTCCAGATGCACGAGCAAGATCTTTGTACTGTTTCTGCATGTCAATAATCCAAATAAACAACAAGAAAGATGGAAGAACCTTAGCAAAACAACAAATCTAGTAGACTACAAATCATCAAGCCTAACAGTTAAAATTCAACAAACTGCCAAATGCCAAGTGCTGAGTGGCTCACAAGAAAAAGGAGCTTTGTCTTTGTATCTTAAAGCTGACAGTTGCTAGAATATGCAAATGTACCACGATGTTGCTGAATGTTCAGCACATGAATGTTGAAAGCTCACCATACAATAAGTTAGCATGTAAAACACAAGCAACAATAAATTTCATAAACTAAAGCAACTCGATCTTCAAATAGAAAGAAACAAGTAACTGAATGGTTCTAGTTTAGATGCATGGACGTTTTTGCCTCTTCTTTTGCTGTTTTCCCATGTCTGGAGCTTCGTGACTTAGAGAAGAGCTGCCAAAGAAGGCTTAACTATCTGCCTTCTTGATAAAGCAACTTAATGGTAGCAACGATGAATACAGCAGAAGTTTTATTGGACATGAAGGCCAAGTTCATATTGAATTAGCTTGCAATTGTATCAATACAGTAGCTGATGTCTCCGTATATACAAAGGTTATCAAGGGACTAAAATAATGACAGATTTCTTCTAATAATAATCAGAACTACATATGAAATATTGACAAGAATCCTGACAAGGTTGAAGTTCTAACACCACCAGCAACTGGCATAAATTATTAACTTTGATTCAGAACGTTTGCAGTGCTTGCCAAGACCTTCACCATTTGACTTCATAGACAGTTAAACAAAATTAAAGATCCCACTGAATCACACCAAGAACAAAATACCTCCAATATTAAAAATTCAGCATGCTATATCAGCTGAGCTATACCTTGACATTGATGAGCTCTTCCATCAGTTCCCTATTGTTTGAGCAACCATCTCGGAAAAACTTTGCAAGAGCAATGTTATGTAGAACCTGAGAAAAAGGAGTTTGTTTAGGAAAAGAAAACACCAAGGTACAACATGGATTAAAACATATACCAAACAGGGAAACAGAAAAGATGACTTCAAGTAAATTTTCTTTGTAATGGTAGACTAAATGCATTCATTCTTTCAAGGAGTCATACACTACAACTTTATTTATCACTATATATTGAAAGAAGGACGACAGAAAAGCATTCTGCAGTTTGGAGTTTGGACATATGAAATCTATATTCATCCAATCATTTATATCCATGCTGTTCATTTCTTGTTTGCAGATTCATGGAACTTTCACAGAAGCTCAATTTAAAGAACATTCACCTTTAGAACCATATGTATGATTTCAATGATTGGAACTCCGCAATCAAATACATTAGCTTATACTGTCGAACATCTTTCTTTAATTCATTCAGCTGTAAACAGCTGATAATTCTCAAAAAAAAAAAAAACCTACTACTGAACGCAGGGAGCGTAGCAAAACAAGAAACATGCATGCTTTATAAGAAGGAACCAAAGAGAAAAAGGAGAAAGGAAACATAACGGAAATGAAGTTCCATAATATGGTCAAATGTGGCAAGAAGGTGAAGGAAGAAACAACTCCAGATAGCTATGCACTATAAGCAGACCATTATATTTACCTTTGGATCATCCTCCTTCTTTTGGCGCAGTTGGATCAACACATCGACGCACTCAGAGAACTTTCGCGATTGGAAAAGCACGGCGGCGTCCTTGGCAAGTGCGGAAGTGAGAGAGAGAAGGTCATCGTCGTCCGCTGCGAAGCCAGCGTCTCTAGAAGTCGTCATCGAAGAAGACGAAGAGGAATCTCGCGAATCCATCTAACAGATCGAATTGTAACAGCAGAAAAAGAGAAATTCGGGAGACTGAGAAAGAGCACGAGGCAAAACTAAATGCAGCGAAGAAATCAAAATGAAACCCTAGCTCCAAAGCACTGCAAACTAGTTTCTATCTCGAAGAGGAACAGTCCATCACAAATCGAAAAAACGGTTGTGAATGGCAAGCACCTCGGAAACCCTAAATCTCACAGATGAGTGTAGAAACAGCTCCAAGTTCTCCGATTCGTTTCAGGGACGAGGAAAGCCTTCCCCAAGAGGGATTGAAAAAAAGCCTTCAATCGAAGAAGAAGGGAAGATGGAGAGTGAATCTGAGCGGAGGAGAGAGAAAGAGAAAAATGGAGGAAGAGGAGGGAACCAGAAGGGGATTGATTTTCAGGAAACCTTTTGTCTTTGCCTTGGAGGTTTTTGTTTAAAGCCTCTCTCTCTCTGTTAGTGTAGTGTAGTGATTTTCTTCCTAACTATAATATAAAGATAATTATTATTGGGAAACTTTGTGGTAAATTGTCCCAAAGTTAGGGTTGGCGAAAAATACAGCATATGAAAACTAGCTACCTTAATCTTAACTAGTTTATTTATCGTGTAGTGTATTATTTTTTCATGATATTTGTAATAGTTTAGGTAAATATAGGTGTAGTTTTGTAATTATTAACCTTTTTATTTTATATATATATATGGCATATAATTCTATGGAAATCGTAATGGGAATTTATTCAATCCCTCTAATTCTCGCATGATATTAATTTGTTACGATCCATAACCTCTCTTTTCACCTTCCACGCTCCGCCTCAGCCGCTGACGCTTTCGTCTTGTTGTCGTTGTGTGCCCTGGTTCCCTTCACTTCACCGTATGCCTCCTATCTCTACTGAGAAGAAACAAACGTTTCATTCCACTCTTGGGACGTCCAACATCAAGAACAACATCGCCCTCGTTCTCGATCATGAAACATCATATGCCTCTTGGGTCACTCTTTTTCGCATCACCGCTAAGGCTCACAACGTCTTTGATCATATTGACGACGCAGTTCCCCGCCCAGCAGATATTGACGATGATTTATGGAACCAGGTTGATGCTACAATTATCCAATGGATCTGCAATACGGTATCTAAGGACAGTCTAATTCAAATTCTCGACCCCGACGACAACGCTCTCAAAACATGGGGTCGGATTAAGGATATCTTTCTGGATAATAACAACACGCGTGCAGTGTATCTGGAACACGAATTCTCCAACTTCAAATTAGCATCTATTGCTTCCGTGTCCGCATATTGTCAACACATGAAAGCTTTGTCCGACCAACTTAAGGGTGTCGATTCACCCATCACAAACAATCGATTAGTTCCCCGAATCTTGTTTGGTCTCCCTGCTGAATACAACGCCACTTCGAGTTACATACAACAATCGGATCCGTTACCGACATACCAAAAGACACACTCGCAACTCATCATGTTAGAGACTTGTATGTCCAATCAACAATTGAATGGCAAGGACACCGTTGCCCTTCAAACTTCCATTGGTGGCACGCCGAAACAACCCGTTGTAGACCACTACAGCGCCAACACTGTTGGCCAGAAAGACACTAGTTCCCGCAACTGCGGGTATGGTCGGAAGGGCAAAGACCGCAACAGCGGCGACTCGCCCCAACACCACACCAAATTTGTCTTCCGTCCCTAATTTGGTTGGCTTCCCGTGTTCAATGGCTCTTCTCACAATCTAGCCCAATGGCACTAGTTTCCTCAGACCCATCTTCAACGAATTCCCTACCCCTATCCGTCTCATCAGGGGATTTTGGGATCTTATCTTGTGCATCCCAATGGCCAACCGGCCCACTTCCATGTTGTTGGAGATCAACTACAACCCAACTCTATTGATCATGCATTTTTCGTTTATGACGTTAAATCCCGCAAATAATCTTTGGTTCATGGACACCGGTGCTACATCTCACATGACGAATATTTCAGGTATCCTCTCGTCCATCTCGTATAATGGTTCATTAAATTCGATAAATGTTGGCAACGGTATGCGGATACCACCTACAAGTCTCATTGAAGCCCATCTTAGCACTCCTAACCAACCGCTACAATTATCCAAAGTCCTCATTGCCCCTAAAATTGTTAAAAACCTTGTCTTTGTTCGTCGCTTCACCACATATAACCACGCTAGTGTTGAGTTTGATCCTTTTGGTTTTTCTATGAAGGATTTACAAACGGGGACCGCGTGTTTGAGATGCAATAACTTTGGGGTTCTATATCTAGTACTCGTTATGTGTCGGACCATGCTCTTTCCGCTCAGTCCTCGAGACTCTACATGCTCGTCTTGGGCATCTTGGCACGCCGGTTCTAGATGTTCTTAGGAAATTTTCTTTTTTTCGTTTTAATAAGGAGTGCGCCTCCACGCTTTGTCATGCTTGTCAACTGGGGAAACATCATAGGCTCCCTTTTGAACGGTCTCTTACTACTACGGTTGCACCTTTTGGTATCACACGTAGTGAGATTTGGACCTCTCAAGTTCCTACTCGAGAGGGTATCAAATATTAATTATTATTTCTTGATAATTTCTCACATTTTCTTTGGATTTTTCCCATCAAATTCAAGTCTCAAGTGTTTGATCTTTTTGTGCAATTTCATCAGTTATCCAAGACTTAATTTAATATGCCTATCAAAAATTTCCAATGTGACATGGGTCACGAATGTAATAATAATCAATTTCATTCGTTCTTCACCCTTTATGGCATCAACTTCTGTTTCTCTTGTCCTCACACATCCCCACAAAATGACAAAGCCAGACGTGTCATTCGGACCATAAACAACGTGATTCGCTCTCTCAATTTTCACGCATCTATACTCGTTTCCTTTTGGTCTCATTCACTCGACATGTCATGTTTATTATTAACATCCTTCCCTCCACCACAATTCAAAATCAATCACCCACCGAAGTGTTGTATTTCTCAACACCGTCCTATGATCATCTTTGGGTTTTTGGTTGTCTTGGCTACACACATCAAAGTGCTACCATTGCCTATAAGCTCAATCACAGATCCACTCCTTGTGTTTTCCTCGGGTAACCTACCAATCATCGAAAATATAAATGTTTGGATTTAGGATCAAATAACATCATCATTTCTCGGCATGTCACATTTGATGAGTTCGTGTTTCCCTTCCCTAAATTTGTAGGCCCAGCTCCCTCAGTTTCCACAGTTCAAGGGTCTGACCCTTTCATGTCCCCTTATAATATGGCCCAACGGAGTGCATCTCAGGCCCATGGAACCTCAACCCACCATTCCCCTGACGCGACCTCCTTCCCACTTTCTACACCGTCCTTGCCAACCCAACCCATTTCCATTTCTGTTGGCCCATCTTCCTATACTGTCACCCCTACGCTCCCATCATCGCAGGCCTCCTAGCTTAACGACCCACCTAACATCACGTCCCTCCTCCCGACTTCCACTACTGACCCAAGTCCGACTCAACCCACTCACATTACCTACCCACCTACCCAGCCTACCACTTGTTCCCTTAGCGGCGTTTTTAAACCTCGAACAATTTTTAGCCTACATACGGACACAACACCTACCATGTCCCTTATACCCATCTCACATAAATATGCTCTCCAAGACCCTAAATGATCCGCTGCCATGCTTGACGAATATTGAGCCCTTATGCGAAATGGTACTTGGGTTCTTGTTCCTCGTCCAAAGCGGACTCATATTGCGCGGTGTATGTGGATTTTTCGCCATAAGTTCAGATCTGATGGTTCTCTTGAGTGTTATAAAGCGTGCCTTGTTGCTAACGGGTGATCTCAACAGGTTGGTATAGATTGTGATGAGACTTTTAGCCAGTTGTCAAGCCGGCCACTATCCGGATGGTTCTCAGTATCGTTGTTTCTCACTCTTGGCCTATTCATCAACTTGACGTTCAGAATGCTTTCCTCCATGGACACTTGAATGAGACATCACACATGTTTTAGCCCATAGATTTTTTCGAATTTGCTCGTCCGTCCCATGTTTGCTTGTTACGGAAATCTCTATATGGCCTAAAACAAGCACCCCGGGCTTGGTATCAATGTGTTGCAGGGTACTTACTCAGCATCGGGTTCTGCAGTAGTAAGAGTGACTCTTTTCTTTTTATTTATCGACATGACACTCACCTCGCTTATTTGTTACTCTATGTTGATGATATTATTTTGACTGCATCCTTTGATGATCTCCGTACTCGTCTCATTGCCATACTCAGTAATGAGTTTGCTTTGTCTGATCTGGGCCCTTTATCATATTTTTGGGGCAATTTTGTCCACCGCTCCAAGTTTGGTCTCTTCTTGTCTCAAGACAAGTATATATGATCGCGAGATTGTCGCACATGCTAAGATGACTGCCTACAAGCATGTGGTGACCCTTAATGAGACCGTCATCAAGCTCAACGCTTCCTCTAGCCCTCCAGTCGGTGATCCGACGTTGTAACGCAACTTAGTTGGCGCACTTCAATATCTCACTTTCACTTGACCTAATATCACTTTTGTTGTCCAACAAATTTGTTTATTCATGCATGATCCTCATGAGCTTCACTTTGGTGAGCTCAACCAAATCATCCGATACATCTCTGGTACCTCATCATTAGGTATCACCATCTCCCCTTCTCCAAAGACTGACCTCATTGCGTATACAGATGCCGATTGGGCCGGATGCCCCGACACACGCAGGTCAACTTCAATTTATTGTGTCTTCTTTAATGACACACTCATCTCTTGGTCTGCCAAATGGCAGTCAACTGTATAACGATAGTGTAGAGGCCAAATATAGAAGGGTTACCAATGTTGTCTTTGAGTGTTCTTGGCTACGTAATCGGTTACTTGAGCTTCACTACCCGCTTACAAAAGCATCTATTGTCTACACTAATAACATATTTGCTACTTATATCGGTTCCGCACCAACGAACCAAACACATTGAGCTTGACACCCACTTCGTCCATGATAAGGTTGATCTTGGGCACGTTCGAGTCCTTCATGTTCCTTTAGAGTTTCAATATACTGAAATCTTTACAAAGGGATTACCGAAACAATTATTTCTAGATTTTAGATTCAGTCTCACTGTACATTCTCCTCTAGTTTAGATAATGGGGGTATGATAATTTATGTAAATATAGGTCTAGTTTTATAATTATTAACCTTTGTATTTTCTATATGTATAGAATATAATCCTATGGAAACCCTAAGGGGAATGTATCCAATATCTCTGATTCTAAGAATTTGGTTGAATAACAATATACATGCTTAATACTATTAATCCGGTGACATTGTTCATAAAAGATATTTGTGGTGTTGTGGCGGCTGCATATTTATGAGAGGGCCTGTTGACTGGAGGTATTTCTATGGTCGTCTATACCCAATCAAAAGTAAATCCCGACTTAGCACTAAAACAAGTATAGTGGTTAAGTAAGGGTCGAACCCAAGAGAGTTAAGGTGTTTTATTAGATGCAATTATTGATTATAGAAACAAGTAACAAAGGGGGGGGGGGTTGGTTAAATTAATGCACAAAAACTTATGAAAACGAATAACGCAACAAGTAAGACAATAATGGGTGGATCTACACTAGGTTGATTCTAAGCATGCAATTGCTACTTTGGTGAGTTCCTTTTACAAGTTTTCAAGTAATCTTCCGTCTTGATCATATATATGTGTTGAGCCAACCGACATCAACACAACTTAACAGGTTAGTGTCCCGTAAACCTACAAGAACAAATAACAAGTTAACTTTCAAACAAAGACTAAGGGATATAAAGAAAAGGTTAAAACCGTTAAACTTATCTTTATATTTGTGTTCCTTTTCTTTAAGCAATTACAACCCGTTATTACTTAAAGTTTACAACTAGATTAAAGACCCGAACCCGGAATCTATTAATCCTAGTTCTTTACATGCACTTTAGAACCTAAGGTGATCAATCTCAAGTAATAGTAAAACATGCAATTAGACAATGGAGATCAAGGAAACACAAAGCATTACTGAATGAAAACTTATATTAAAGAAAACTTACAACCAAAGTAACAACGCAGCTTCAAACCAACCCAATGTAGCAAGGGAGTTAACAACTCATTACAATGGAAATGATGAAAAAATTGGTTTCTAAGTGGAAAATGATGGATAACAAGTTGGGTGATTCTAGCAATCAACCAAGACCTATTTATACTACAAAAGACACTAAATAGGAGTAAATGGCCGGCCCAAAACAGCCACCTTTAATGCCATAAAGGTGGTGTAAACAGCCGGAGTAAAGCTTCTGTCGTTAAACCGCAAGGACGGCCTTCAGCTCCGCAAGGGCGGTGAAGGCAAAAACGCTTGATCTTCTTCATGGCCGCAGGGGCGGCTAGGCAATTCCGCAGGGGCAGATCTTTAATGCTCTTCAAACGTATGACTCTTCAACTTCCTTCCGTTTCTGATGCCAAGCCACCGGGGCGTCCCAATGTCAACGCAGGGGCGGTGACACACTGCGTTGGTCTTCGCCTCTTTAGGGCAAATCACCGTAGGGGCGCCAGGGGTTGACGCAGGTGCGGTGACAATCTTCGTAGCTGGCACTGGCGAAGGCACAGGGAGCGCTCCGGAGTAAGGCGTCACCCGTAGGGGAGGTGACAAGGCTCCGCGGGGGCGGTGAAACAACAGAAGCTTTGCTTCGTGAACAAACTTCACTCCTAAGTGCTTATAACTCCTTCCTTAGCTTCTTTTAGTCTTCTTCTTCTGGACCAAGGAGTTAGTAGCATAAACCGACACTAATGCAATAAAAAGACTCTAAAAACTATCCTAAATGATAGTGATTCCATCACCTATCAAACTTCCCCATACTTAGACCTTTTACTCGTCCCAAGTAAAACAAATAACAACAACTACACTCAAAGGCCTCAGGAAGCATGGGCAAGCAGAAAAGACAATAAAAACAAAAGAAAAGCCAAGAAATAAAGAAGGAGAAGAGAGGAAATGTGAGAAAAAGGTGAGAAACTACCATCCTTATTGCTCCAAGAGTGGCCTACCCGGACAACCTCCTTATGACTCCTCTTCTTATGTCGCCAAACGCCGGAAGGGAAAACCTACACTAGGTGTCGCTCATTTTGCCAAGGTGCCCTTTCGGGTTTTCACCTTGCCACTCTTCTTCTTTGATTATCTCACTTTAGTCTCACATCCCTCAAGTCCAATTTTGCACCAACCTAAGGCTGGTCGGACTACCTTCTTTTTGCCTAAACCGCCCTTTCGGGTTTTCGGTTTATCCAAAGATTTTCATGCCTGTTTTCATTTTCTTTGGCTTTTTCTTCTTTCTTTTTTTTTTAATTTTTTATATGAATTTCAAACTTCATAAGATTCAATGCAAAACAACTCAAACAACTCAAAGAAACTGTACATGCAATGATATGTCCCTCCCCCATACTTGAAGATCACTTTGCCCTCAAAGTGGAAATGAGGCAAAGATTAATGTGGGAAAGGGAAGAGAAATATACCACTAGTGGGATGGTCCAGCTGGACCATCCGGACCCTCCTCTGGTGGGTATGGAAAGTGGCAGAAGAAATGCTCCTGCCGACGGTAGAGCGTGTCGATGCGGTCCTCCTGAGCCTCCATCCTCTCTCTAAATGAAGTCTCATAACTAGCTTGCCAAGCCAGCTGCTGAGTCTCTAACTGCTGCTGATGAGCCGCCTACCAAGCATCCTGTCGGCGGTCAAAATGGGTGGTCATGGAGGAGGCGAAGCTGGACTGCCACACGTGCTTCTGCTCAAGTATGGACCGCTGGTACTCGGTGTGCCATGCCTGATGTTGTGTGGTCAAGGCTGCCATCTGAGCCTGAAGACTCTCCATGGCCTGACTATCGTCCAGTGCTGCAGTCGGCATCTCCTCATCAGTAATAGGGGCCCGGATGGAGCCCGCAACATATCTCCCAACAATGTCCTCTTGAGGCCGTCTCGGAGGAACGGGGTCAACTGGTACGTACAACTCGGAGAGTTTGTATCCAAGTGGAAGTGGTCGGGGGAGGTGTGTGATGTAACTCCCATCTGCCAATGAGAGCCAAAAGAGGTTCTCCCCGTCTCTTCTAAGGAGCTTGCACCTCCTCAACATCCCTTCCTTATACAGTGGGGCCTCTAGACCGTCCTCCAAGTTAGGGAGATCCATCACCTGTGCAGCTAACAGGAAGATCATCCCACCTCCCACAATGTCTCGTGGCTCATTCTTCCTAATCCGCTTCAAAGCGGTAAGGAAGAGGTATGGCCAATCTAGTACCTAGTCGTTCGTGGGGAGGCAGGTGTATAGCAATGGAAGGTCCTTGAGAGCGACCTTATTCTCCTCCTTGTTTCCACAGAAGACACTCATGAAGATTTTCGAGATGAGCCTCAAGCAGAGGTGAGTGAATTTGTTGGAATACTCACCCCTGTATAAAACTCAGATCTGGTGACGGCCTGCCAAAACTCCATCAAGTCGGGTGCCGGGATGGGTTCCCACTAGTCGTTGGAGGCGGCAATGGTCACCCCTAATGCCTCTTGCAATTGGGTATAGTCTAATATATATTTTTGTTTGTTGAACTTGAATGAAAGTCCAACACACATGTTGTCCACCATTTCCATTCTGAATGTGGCGATGTATTGGCGGCTGATCTTGGGGTGTGTTGGAGCACTCGTTATCAGAAAATCACCGAGGCCCGCATTGTTGAGGAATGCCTGCATGCTCTCTAACATGCCCAAGTTTTCCAAAGTAGGAACGTCCAGAAATTGAGTTGCATACACATCCCGACCTTGTACAATCCTATACCGCTCCTTCTCAGCTTCCGACAACTTGCATTTCCTCTAGTTTTTCATCTCTTGCAGTTGAACAAGCATAGGAATTAAAAAGTTCAGAAATTGGAGTAAGAGACGAACCCTCTGTTGTGTTTTCCACAGGGGACGCTGCAGCTTGCGCAGGGGCGGCAACTTGCAGGCACAGGGGCGGGAGAAGAGTAGAGGGCGATTCTTGGAGCCTACAAAGGTGGTGGTGCTAGGGTTGTTCCGACGTCTTGTTGGTGTAGATGTCGCCGGCGGTGATGAGTGGTGGGGGGACGAGAGCGTGAGGGGTGAGAGGTTTGAGAGGATGTGGTGTGTGTGTGGTGGTGGCAAGGGATGGTGTCGCAGGGGGCGGTTGAAGGTAGGTCGCCAGAGGTGGCGCAAAGCGTTGCACAAGGCGGCGTGTGAGAGTTTCTGGAGGGCGCAGGGGCGTGGGAGGCGAGGCGGTCTAGGGTTCGAAGAGTAAATTGAGAGGGAGGGGAATGGGCGGTAGTTGTAGGTTATTTTTGGGAAGTGTATTTTTTTCTTTCCTTAATAAGACTACAGGGACGGCGTTTGTCACCGCGGGGGCCGTGACAAGGAAGAGGGGGCACGCAGCCTCAGCGCTGGGGGCAGCGCTGAGGATGTGTGTCAAGGATGGCCGCTGCAGGGGCGTGGGGTGTCACTGCGGGGCGGTGGCCAATATGTTGCAGACGCTGGCCCAGCGCCGGGGGCGGCGCTGGCCATGGGTGTCACCGCGGGGGAGGGGGGTCACTGAGCCGTAGGGGCGGTTTTCTTGACAGATGCTCCTCTTCTTATTCCCTTAGGTTGCCCCCGAGCAGCGCCTTTGTTTTACGTCGTTGGCTCGACGTAAGGATTCTTCCTCTATGATTGAACCTCCTCAAGCATCACCTTGGGGTTTATAACCGTCTGTGAAGGTAATCCTCTAGAGGACCTAGTCTCAATCCTTGTAATGGCTTCTGCCATTTGCCCAACCTGTTTTTCAAGGTTCTTGATGTTGGATTCTGTTGTTTGGACATGAGTAGCAAGTGTTTAGTTAAAACCTGCAACATATCCTCACTTGATTGATACTTACCTTGTCGGGGTTGCTGTTGGTTTTGTTGATCCCTCCAACGAAAATTATGTTGTTCACGCCAGTTTGGCATGAATTTCTGCGCATAAGGATCATTCCTAGGCCTTTGCTGTTGTGGTTGTTCATAGCCCATTGCGTTCACCTCAGCATCATCATCCTGGACTTGTGGGCACATGTCCGTTGGATGATATGAGTCAGCACACACTCCACAAGCTTTCAGCTGCTGTGGGGTTCCGATCAATGTTAATCTCTTCACCATCTCCTTTAATTCTGCAAGCTCCGTGGAGATCTCACTCTTCCCGGTATTCACAGCATGAACTCCTTTCTTGGACGGGGTTCTTCCAAAGTTCTGGGTTCCTCCCGCTAGTTCCTGTATCTTTTCCAAATCAAGGTTAGGAGTAGAGTTAAGAATATTACCTCCGCAAGCCGCATCGACGATCCTCCTTTCATTATCGAGCAAGCCATTGTACAAGTACAAGACTAGATCTTGAGTTGAATATCCGTGGAAAGGACAGCTGGATCAGAGGCGTGCAAACCTTTCGAAGTACTCATAAAGAGTCTCGTCTGCCTCTTGCTCGATGTTGCTTATAGATTTTTTAAGCTATTGGCCTTCTTGGCAGGGAAGTATTTCTCCAAAAACACCTTGTGAAGGTTCTCCCAAGTGTCGATGCTCCCGGATGGAAGGTGGTAATACCAATCATCCGCTGAATCTTTGAGTGTGAAGCCGAATGCCTTCATCTTGATTTGTTCTTCGGTAATGTTGGCTGGCTTCATGCTCATACACACGATATGGAACTTCCCAAGGTGTTTGATGGGGTCTTCGCCACTTAGCCGATGAAAAGATGGGAGCAAGCAAATGAGACCCGGCTTGAGCTCAAAATTGACTCCTTCCCCTAATGCCGGTATAGTGACCGCAAGGGGGTTTTGAGCCAAGGTGGGCTGCGTGAGTTGCGAAGTGTACGGTCAGCCATCTCTTGTTGAATTTGTTGTTGTCTTCGTTGCCAAATGTGCGTCCTTTCAATTTCTGGATCAAAGGAAGCAAGATCGGGGTTAGTAGCACGGGTTTGAACCATAAAAATGGCTCAAACTAATAATCAATAATAACAATAAAAACACTAAAACTCCCCGGCAACGGCGCCAAAATTTAACTGGAGGTATTTCTATGGTCGTCTATACCCAATCAAAAGTAAAACTCGACTTAGCACTAAAACAAGTATAGTGGTTAAGTAAGGATCGAACCCAAAAGAGTTAAGGTGTTTTATTAGATGCAATTATTGATTATAGAAATAAGTAACAAGGGGGGGTTGGTTAAATTGATGCACAAAAACTAATGAAAACGAATAACGCAACAAGTAAGACAATAATGGGTGAATCTACACTAGGTTGATTCTAAACATGCAATTGCTACTTTGGTGAGTTCCTTTTACAAGTTTTCAAGTAATCTCCCGTATTGATCATATATATGTGTTGAGCCAACCGGCATCAACACAACTTAACAGGTTAGTGTCCCGTAAACCTACAAGAACAAATAACAAGTTAGCTTTCAAACAAAGACTAAGGGATATAAAGAAAAGGTTAAAACCGTTGAACTTATCTTTATATTTGTGTTCCTTTTCTTTAAGCAATTACAACCCGTTATTACTTAAAGTTTACTACTAGATTAAAGACCCGAACCCGGAATCTATTAATCCTAGTTCTTTACATGCACTTTAGAACCTAAGGTGATCAATCTCAAGTAGTAGTAAAACATGCAATTAGACAATGGAGATCAAGGAAACACAAAGCATTGCTGAATGAAAACTTATATTAAAGAAAACTTACAACCAAAGTAACAACACAACTTCAAACCAACCCAATGTAGCACGGGAGTTAGCAACTCATTACAATGGAAATGATGAGAAAATCGGTTTCTAAGTGGAAAATGACGGATAACAAGTTGGGTGATTCTAGCAATCAACCAAGGCTTATTTATACTACAAAAGACACTAAATAGGAGTAAATGGCCGGCCCAAAACAGCCACCTTTAATGCAATAAAGGTGGTGTAAACAGCCGGAGTAAAGCTTCTGGCGTTAAACCGCAAGGGCGGCCTTCAGCTCCGCAGGGGCGGTAAAGGCAAAAACGTTTGATCTTCTTCATGGCGGCAAGAGCGGCTAAGCAATTCCGCAGGGGCAGATCTTTAATGCTCTTCAAACATCTAACTCTTCAACTTCTTGCCGTTTCTGATGCCAAGCCGCCGGGGCGTCCCAAGGTCAACGTAGGGACGGTGACACAGACTCTTCATCTTCCAGCTCCCAGGTTGAGGCGTAGGGGCGCTGGTCTTCGCTTCTTCAGGGCAAATCACCGCAGGGGCGCCAGGGGTTGACGCAAGTGCGGTGACAATCTTCATTGCTGGCGCTGGCGAAGGCACAGGGAGCGCTCCGGAGTAAGGCGTCACCCGCAGGGGCGGTGACAAGGCTCCGCGGGGGCGGTGAAGCAACAGAAGCTTTGCTTCATGAACGAACTTCACTCCTAAGTGCTTATAACTCCTTCCTTAGCTTCTTTTAGTCTTCTTCTTCTGGACCAAGGAGTTAGTAGCATAAACCGACACTAATGCAATAAAAGACTCTAAAAACTATCCTAAATGATAGTGATTCCATCACCTATCACCTGTTGTTTCCTTTGGAAAGTTCTTCGCGGAAGAGTGGTAACAATGAAGAAAGCGGGTGTCAACACATCACTACAGATATGTGGTGTCTTATTTACTTGGCGTCTACGGAGACTCTTGAGCATCTTTTCTGGAATTGTAGTATTGTTCGCCGGATGTCGTCGGGACTTCAGGCTACGGCTTTCTCGACACCTTTTTATGTTTTCTTTTACTTCTTGGATATGAGGTAACATTTCTACAACTAAATCTTTTACTAATAATTGCTTGTGGGGTGGGCATTTGTGGTAGGAAATTGGTGGACTTGGAAGTGTAGAAACAAGATGGTGTTTGATAAGATTACAAAGCAAGAAGATAGGGCTACTTTTGTGCGTCGTCAGGCGGTGGAGCTTCAAAAATCACGGAGTGCTGCTATTGATTCGTTTTCTTCCATTACTCTGCACATTGAGTTTATCAATTGGATTCGACCACTAGTGGATTTTATCAAGGTCAATATTGATGGGGCAAAGCAACATGATAGTTTAGCGGTTGTTGACGGTCTTCTTAGAACTCATAGTGAGGAGTGATTGTGAGGTTTTGTCGTTAATTTGTGCCTATGCAATGTGCCCATGGCTGAGTTATGGGGCATTTTATGTAGGCTGTAAATTGCTTAGGAGGGGGGATACTGAAAGGTTGTCTTAGAATCTGACTCTCAATTGTTTTTTTCTCTCCTAACAAAACGCCTTCCTCGTCATCATCCTATTTTTAATCTGGTACGTAAATGTCATGACTTTATTAAAAGGGGTTAGGTTATACATTTCCGTCATGCCTACCGCAAGGCAAATACCACGACTGACTTTTTAGCTAGTTTAGATTTAAGTTTTCACTTTGGTTTAAAGTGTGTTGATTGATCCTCCCGAGGGTATTGAAGATATCAATATGTTGATATAAGGGGTCGGACTATCCCCCGCTTGAGAATCACTTAGCCTTTTTATTTATGTTAAGCGCGACTAGATGCGTTGAAACCACTAACTCTCCTTCCAGCAAAAAAACGATACTTAATAGATGTTTCTCGTCAGCATATACTATAAATATGATATTAAGATTTAGACAGTATTTAAAACATTGGATAAGAAATTTGATTGAATATTTTGTTTGATCATACATGTAATATTGCGAATACTTTAAAGGATAATGACCTCATTGATGAAGTTTTTGAAAAGGTTACAAGGGGTTTATTTTCACCCCGTTAAATTGATTTAAAAACACTCTCATACTAATATAGTGAGAGCTAAAAGGATTAAGTTTTGAGTGTGATTCATTCATTTGTTTGAATTGAGGTTGTTTCTTTTGCCTTTTATTTGTCAATTTTGTTTTAAATTAATTGTTTATTCATTGCAACTTTTGAGAACACAAGATTGTCATTTTCAAACCTTAATTTTTACACATTTTTTTTGCTCAATCTTCTTTCTTAGATCCAACTCTTAGTTCCCGTATGTTGACGATAGACCTTCCGTGTCACAATATAAATTGAACTTATAGTGGATCACTTAAACGAAGATAACAAATGAATTATATTATGATAACATGCTTATGTGTTTACTTACCGCTTATGACATGTGTATGTGTTATTGCTAGTTCTCAACGATGTGACTTAGGATGTTAGCTAATATTTTCGCCGCAATGTTTGACAAAATAGGCGTAGGATAAAAATATACGGAGTATTTAAGAGAGAGTGGTCAGGGGGTCCACGTACTTGCTAGGATCGGGTTTTCGATCGGGTCATTGCACTCATGTAGCGAGTTTAACTTTAGAAATATGTTAGAAAGCAAGCTTATGAAAAGTTGTCTCGTACCATGCAGTATCATAATTTTATTATTTCTGCATGTTCAAAGTTATCGTTTTTGTTTTGGTATACATTTGTCTTGTTGAAAGAGCCAATCAAATTGTTGTCAAGCTATGATCGGGACCCGCTGCAAGATTCTAGCCCTGACATATTAGGTTTAGAAATTCGGGTGTTATATTTATAGAGTTTAAAGTTTATGATTTATACACAAAAATATCCGTGTATATATATCATACTTAAAACAAAAAACATTAAACTTTCCATAACGCCATGATAACATATTACATAATCTTCTCAAAATATGATTAACTTGTGTTTAAACATCCAATATAAAAGTCCAACCCAAAACAAATCCAAAATGTATTTTGGCCATTTGACTATTTTCCAATTCGGGTTTGCACAATTTTTTTTAAAACATGTAACTAATGTGTTGGGTTTGGGATTCAAGTTTATTTATATTTAATATTAAATTTTATTATATATGAGAGGAGACGGGTCTAGCGGGATGAAGAATTTAAGGCTCGTCCCATCTTGCATATTTTTTGTCGGAACATGTGTGGAGCGGGTTGCTTTTTTTTTTTAGAATAAATTCCACTGGAGTCGAGACGGGATCGGGATTTGCCGATTTTGTGCCAACCCCTAGCAAAAAATATACACTACATTAACCAATTAACAAAAGTCGATCATTGAACTACTAATTGCTCTGACCGCTATCTTAATAAGGTATTTAATAAGCTAAAATTTATCTTAATATAGAAAATCATGTCAATACTTTGCACGGAATTAAAATATATATATTTGTTATTATCTTATTCTAATGTTCTATTTGTATACTTTATTTTATATTATACAAATAAGAGACCTTGAACACACAAGACGCATCTCAATACCAAAACTCTAAACTCAAACAATGTCCTCCCTTCGTGTCCCCATCCCTAATACTCATGTCCCTTCACCCGCACCACCAGATAAACCTCCGGATATCAAATCGTAGCAGCGGTTGTGGGTAGCCCCAATATCACGTCTGCTCCACTTTGTTGTATCTCATTAATCGAGTCAAGAAGAATGCGCATTTCTTTCCCTGAAGGTGTCAAAGGTCTCGCCGTGGCAGAAATTGATTCTGATGTGGTGGATTTATTATCGAAAAAGTGGAAAACGGCTGTTATCATTGAGGTCCTTGGAAGAAACATCGCCTTCTGCTTACTGGAACGTTGTATCTATCAGTTATGGAACCGGCGGGACTCATGAAAATTTTGGATTTACAGAATGGTACTATGTTGTTAGATTCGATCAAGAAGAAGACTTTTTAAGGGCACTCACCGACGGCCCCTAAGAAATCTTCTGCCATTACATCACTATGAGACCATGGATATCAAACTTTAATCCATACAACGACCATCTCCGCACCATCTTCGCTTGGGCTAGATTATCTTATCTGCCTATGCAACTCTACGATGAAGCCGTATTGTATGGCCTGGCATCGACACTTGGACCCCCAGAAGGTGGATCTTAAGACATTGTATGTAACAAGAGGAAAGTTTGCTAGAGTCTGTGTAGAAATAGAGCTTGACAAACCACTGATTGGTACCATCCTCATCGGTGATTCTCGCGTCCACGTTGAATACGAGGGCTTGAACTCTATTTATCATCGTTGCGGATTTTATGTCCATGTAACCGAAAGATGTCTCCAGTCCGTTGCGCCACCGGCAAAGGAAACCTCTCCTGCAAATACTGATGGTTCCACTGGCATCAACTTTGGCATCGAGCACAATTTTGCGTCGACTTTCCCCGGTGCATGTCATGAGTTACAAGGCGATGACTTTCTCGGCCCTTGGATGACTGTCGTTAGGAATCCACGTAAGCCCCAAAACAGCGCGAAAAGCGCAAATGCAACTCGGCACACATCACTTCAGCGAACTCCTACCAACCCCTTGCGACCGCATGCGGCAGTCCTCCGACAGAAACCACGCGACCTATCTTAATGGCACGCCCGTTACGACAGTCATCAAGGAGGTTGTTAATGCTCCTATCATTCCAGAATTAATGCCTTCTGTAACGACTTCTATAATCAGTAACCCTACTAGCCACCAAAAACATCCAAAACGGGCCAAAACGGGTGGGCCTGACAGTTCCAATGACCCAATCACAATACCAACTTTCACATCCCCTATAGAATCATTACCCAAATCAAACTGGATACCTAGTACTAGGGTTAAGGGAACCGACACGGCTTCTCCATCGTCCTCTATCGAAGTTCCGATACAAAACCCTTTTGTAACTCTATCTCCTTCTCCGTCTAACCCTATTATGGATATCAACACTACCTCCATAGTTATGGAACCCCATTCAATCCCCTAGATTCTTTAGACATTAACATGAGTGATGCTTTTGGAGTGAACACGACCCATTTGATACCCGGCTCCGCTCCTCACAGTGGTTCCAAATGAATTGCTTATTATGGAACTACAAGGGTGCGGGTAAGCGACGGTTCCACAAAGTTGTTCGCTCCAAACAGTGTGTGAAAGCTTTAAATTTATATCCCAAGAAATATGCTTAAAACAAGGATGCAAATCCGCAGTGTACGGATCAATTATAGTAAAAGCAAGAATTCTGGGGTGTCGATCTCAAAGACTAAGGTGAAACAAAGCTAGTATAGGTAGTCAATGTAACTAATAACCATAAAAGCGATTAAAGCAATCAAAAGATGATTGAAAAGTCAATTAAAGAAAATATGCAAATTCTAGGGATTAAAGCATCTAGTTGTGGTTCCAACTCAAAATCTAAAGATAAGCGGACAAAGCTGAGATTTTGCAAAGGGAAGGTGTTTCTAAAGTGGAATAGATCACTGGGTAAGTCTCACTACTCACTATCCCAAACCAAAGCTCCTATTATCGGGTAAGTCTCAAGGTACTAAGAAAAGAAACTATAATCTCAAACCAACACACCACCTAAGGGAATAAAATCAACCTTTACCGGGTAAGTCTCAGGCTAACTCACAAAGATGGGATGAAGGCACACTCAAACCCCAACAAAGGATAAACCTTTATTACCTACACTTATGATCTTGGGTAAACAAACTAAGGAATCACCGGGTAAGTATCATCCTAGGCTTGCATTGAACCAGGAAAGGTATAATAAGAATAGGATTTGGCAAACTCTAACACTTAACTCTCAGTTACGGACCAGAAAAGGTCACCTCGGTCAGTCAAGTTCCACCCCGGCCGAGATGTTCATCGACTGAACGAGATGTTCATCGACTGAACGAGATGTTCTATGGTTAAGGTTAAAGACTCGAGCTTTCAGGGTCCTACTGGGATTAAGATCATTCTATCATTGTCTTTCCCACAACCATCAGTCAATCACCCTAGAATCGCACAAAGAAATTAGCCACTCATTATCATGAAAGCAATAATCAAATATATGGGGAAATAATGAATATTTGAACACAAAAACCTTAAGAACAAGGCTTCAATAACTTAATCAAATATCAAACAAATCAGCGTTTCTTGGATCACAAATCCAACAAGACAATAAAACTAAAAGGAATCTAAGAAAATCTTACAAAATCCTTCAAAAGCTATCTCAAAGCTGTGAACTTCCTTCCTTCAATCTTCAAACTTAAAAAATCCTTCCTATTGCAGCGTAGAATGTGGTGTATCGGGGATAGCCGGTTGCTCTTTTTGTGGAAAATTCAACCCTTTATATAGGAAAAATTATCTTCCAAAGATAATAATATCTTAAAAAGATAATATCCTAATAAAATATATCTTATCTCTAAAATAGATATTCCAAATATATGATCTTCCTTCCAAAAATCCACCCAAAAAATAAGATCTCTCCTTCCAAAAATAAAAGATCTCATCCAAATAAAATATATCTCGCCGGCGCCAGGGTGTTCGCCTCGGTCGGGGCGCTCCTCAAGATCACCTCGGTCGAGGTGACACTGTAGCTGACCGAGGTGAATCTCAACTGAATGTGAAATCTCTTAAATCTGGTCCAAAGCAAATCTTTTTTGTTAATTCTTTGCTCCCTGAGTTCTCTTTTAAGCTCCTGAATGTAGCACCTATGACTCCTTTGCTCCTTAGCTCCATTTCGATCCAAAAACGTGCCATTTTACCTACGATTACAACAAAACTTGGTGTAGATCTCGATTCCCGTAAAGGTAGATGAAACGACAATACAATCACATAATTGTTCGCTCCAAACGGTGTGTGCAAGCTTTAAATTTATAACCCTAGACTTAAGCTTAAAACAAGGATGCGAACCCGCAGTGTACGGGTTAATCGTAGTAAAAGCAAGAAAATTCCAGGGGTCGATCACAGGGACTTGGTGAAACAAAGTCAACACGGTATGCTAATGTCAATGCTAACCACAAGAGCAATTAATACAATCAAAGATGAATAAGAAGTCAATAAAGCAAACATGCAATTCTAGGGATTAAAGCATCTAGTTGTGGTTCCAACTCAAGATCTATAGATAAGCGGACAAAGCTGAGATTTTTGCGTGGGGAAGGTGTTGCTAAAGTGGAATAGATCACCGGGTAAGTCTCACTATTCGCTAATCCTAAACCGTAACTCCTATTACCGGGTAAGTATCAAGGAATCAAGATAAAGAACTATAAACTCAAACTAACACACCATCTAAGGGAATAGAATCAACCTTTACCGGGTAAGTCTCAGGCTAACTCACAAAGATGGGATGGAAGCACACTCAAACCCCAATAAAGGATAAACCTTTATTACCTACACTTATGATCGTTGGTACACAAACTAAGGAATTACCGGGTAAGTCTCATCCTAAGCTTGCATTGAACCAGAAAGGTGTAATAAGAATAGGATTTGGCAAACTCTAACACTTAACTCTCAGTTTCGGATAGGGTAAGTCACCTCGGTCAGAAGAATTCCACCCCGGCCGAGATGTTCATCGACTGAGCGAGATGCTTAGGGTTAAGGTTAAAGACTCGAACTTTCAGGATCCTACTGGAATCTAAGATTATTCTATCATTGTTTTTCCCACAACCTTCAGCCAATCACCCTAGAATCACACAAGGAAATTAGCCACTCATCATCATTATGAAAGTATTAAATGTAAGGGAAGAAGGTGAATATTTGAACAAAGAAGAATTTAATGAAAAGACTTCAATAACTGAATCAAATATCACAACAAAAGCGTTCCTTGGATAACAATCCAAAAAGATAAGACAACAAGGGAAGGAATTGAAGACAATCTTACAAAACCCTCCAAAAAGCTATAAAAGCTATGGTCTTCAACCTTCCTTTAACCTTCAAAAAGGTTCTTCAAAAACTCCCAACTTGGAGTATGCCGCTGCTGTTCCTTCGGTGTAAGCGGGGTTTGCGGAATTGATAGCGGATCTTCCAGCCGTATGCGGATGTTGAAATTGTGGAAAATCCGACCCTTTTTATAGGAAAAATAACCCTCCAAAGATAATAAATCTTAGAAAGATATTCTCCCATAAAAATAGGTAAAATATATATTCTGCATATCTCTTTCCATCCAAGAGCCAAGCCCAAAAATATAAGATCACTTTCCAACTTTAAAAGATCTCTTCCAAGAATAAAATATTCTCGCCGCGTCCTAGGTGTTCGCCTCGGTCGAGTCGGCGTCTCTGGATCGCCTCGGTCGAGATGAATCTCTGGTCAACCGAGGTGATTCACAACTGAATGTAAAATCTCTCAAAACTGATCCAAAGTAATTCTTTAATCCATGGCTATGCTCCCTGGATGATTCCTTTTGCTCCTCAATGTGGCTCCAAATGACTCATTTTTGATGCAAAACGTACCATATTACCTGCAATTACAACGAAACTAGGTGTAGACCTTGATTCCCGCAAAGGTTGATGAAATGGTAGTAAAATCACATAATGTACATACAAACATGCAGGTTATGAAAGATAAAACGTCCAAACAAACCCCAAAATATAGACTATAATTCATGCTATCAAAATACCCCATACTTAGCCCTTGCTTGTCCCCAAGCAAGTTCCTCATATAGAAGACAAGATAGAATGGATTATAAGTCATAAAAAAATCAATGAAAAGTCTTTCAAAAACATTTTATGGTGTGCAACTATCATAGATCACTCTAAGAGAATGCTTCCTGGAATTCAAAAACTCAATATGCTCAAAACATTTTATAAATATAGGAAAGTTGTTCATCTTTGCATAAAATCATAGAATGCATAATAGATCATAATCATCGAAATTAATCATGTATAATCCGATTTAAACCACTAAGTCAATCAACAAGCTCAAGGTCTCAAGGGCTTCCCAAAAGAAAAGGTCAAGAAACGTGTAGGGTAGGGATGTATGTAAGGTAATGTGGTGCTAGAATCCGGGAAAAGGATGAACTTCACTTCCACTTTGACTTGCAACACCTTCCACCAATAAGCTTTGCTTATTTCACATTTTTCTTTTTTTTTTTACTTTACTTTTTGGGATGCATGGACAGAGGTGCACAATAACCGAAGCCTAGGAAATCTGCAATCATCAATCTCTTGAGATGCATCAAACCCTTGATGCACATACCATGACCCGATAGGAATATCGCTCAATCCGATTTTGGCAAGACACAAACACCCGGCTATGTGAATGGTGCCGAGTTACTCATCATCATGATTGACTTCCCCAAACCTATTTCTTGCTTTCTAATACTTTCACTTCCAGCCCACTTCTCAACTTTAACTTGCTTTCACCACTTCGCTTGCTTCCAAATTCCCGGATAGGTAAAGGGAGGCAAAATGTATATGAGGGGCTAAACATGATCAAGAAGAAGAAGAAGAAAATGAATTGCCTTGGTCTTTCCAAGAAGAAAGTGAGAGAACTCATGCTGCGGTGTCAACCTTCAAATTCAACATAATTTGGATAAAAACAAAGTATTAAACATGCCAATAATTTCAAACAAAGCATTTAGCAACTTAAACATATCATAAAACCTTTAAAACACATAAAGAATTTAAAACCAGTAGGTAAACAAGATCTTCATTGAGATCATATCCAGATAAGTAACACAAAATCGTTTTCGAAAACTCTCAGTTAACCCACCTCGGTCGAGGTGTTCTTGGGTCAACCGAGGTGAAACACCCCATTCGGCCAGAATCTCCCCGGTCGAGGTCAAAAAAAATTTTTTAAAACCATTTTTTTTTTCAGTTTTGACGTTTTTCTCAATCAAATAACCTGTAAGTATGTATGCAATCTCAGATAAACATATAAATGCAGAAGTGAAGCATAAATATAAATATCCGGTCAATAGAGTCATACATCAAAGTCAAATAATACATCAAATACCCCATACTTGAGACACACTGTCCCAGTGGGTATAATAAAAGTCTAAATAAGAGAGAACTCACCGGATAAGAGCCGAACTGCATAAAAAATATAATAAATAAATCCTGCAGCTCCTCAGTAGTCCTGATCCGGCGGTGGTGGTGGTATGTAGGGGTACTGAGTCGGATCATAGGGATGGCCCATGATATGTTGGAACTGTGGTTGAGCCATCATGTGTTGATGATGCTGCCGCTCCTGCATCTGGCGGATATCCAACGAAAGTGCAGCATATGAGTCGATAACCTGATCCGTCAGGTCATCGATCCGTCGGTGTGCGGTTCTATCTCTCACTCCACGCCTCCTGCGTCTAGCAGGTCTGACTGGAGAAGTCTCTGCTGGCGCCGGCTCAGTATCCTCCTCGTCATCATCTAAGTCAATAATGGGTGGCGTGCTCGTCCCAACTGTATTTGTCCCTGTGTCCATCGGGACGCCACCTCCTCTCTCATCAACTGTATCATCATCATCGTCGTCCTCATCCTCAGCCTCCTTCTCAGCCTCAGCAGGGGCAACTGCTCCCTCTCTGTGGTCCTCCATCAGCGGAGCCCATGCTGTCTGCTAGTAATGCGGATCAAAGACTGTAAACTGAGCAGACCATCTGATGCCCTGTGGTGCAGTCCGCTCCCAAGGCATGACGACATATGGAGTGGTCAAACCACGGGGAACCAGAATCCTCCGTGTGATCATCTCTTGCAATCCTAGCGGCTTCGGAGCCGCCACCATAGTGCATATACTGAGGTCCATCCTGTGGTAGGCAGCGATGTGGGTGACTAGACCTCCGCAGCAGATGTCTCCCTTCGCCTTGGCCTTGATCCTGTGCAGATCCTCTGCTAGGAGCAAGCCAAAGTCTGGGAAGCCTCCTGTAACCATGCAGTAGAGGCTGAAGAGCTCACCCTGTCTGATCTTCTGGGGCGTCTCAGTACGCGCCAGAAGTGTCTCACTGAAGATCCTGTGGGCAAGTCTGAAGGCCGGATGGAAGATGACCTTCTCCCTGGAATCTCCAGGGCGCCATCTGTCTGCGTGCTCAGTAATATGGGCAATCTGCCCCCAGAACTCCCTAGCTACGGATCGGGAGGGGAAATCAGTGGCGGTGGGCTCAGAGAAACCAAAAATCTCTCTCCAAACCTCTAATGGAACTATGAAGTTCCGGTTCATCAACCGGTACTTCACAGACTACTCTGTGGGGAGGTAGGAGAAGGAGCTAACAAACTCTAGGGTCGGCTCCAAGTAAGCTGGGGCTCGGATCTCAGTAAACTGATCCAGCCCGACGGTAGCAATCATCCTCCTAAGGTCACCGTCTAACCCTAGGCAATCAAATGCAGATACGTCCAGAAATCGTGGTGCGATGACTGGACGGCTGGATATCCTCTCATAGTCTACCCGGCATCTCTCGTGGATAACCGGGCGGTAAGGTCGGGATGAGGAAGAAGAAGGGGAGGGAGAGGATCTATCTCTAAGGGCTAATCTTCTTTCGGAACTCATTTTCAATAATCTGTCAAACTACCTCGGTCGGCTGACAACTCCAAGAATCACCTCGACCGAGGTGCAGGTCGACTGAACCGAGGCGAAGGCAGTGCGATTTCCAACTCTCTGAATTTCAGTTCTTTTCCCCCAAAAATCACTACCGATGCTTCCTAAGGGGTACTTAAAGGTTTCCTCAACAGAATCAAGGGCAACCAAAGCCCAAATTGCAGTAAACGAACGAGTTAGGTTTTCGAACGTTTTTACCTCGCTCCGGTCGAGTTGCTCAAATTTCTTGCAGATCTGTAGTTGCAATCGACTCCTCTATCCTTCAATCTCGGTTTGGAAGCAGAAAACGTCGAAAACGAGCAAGATTCGAGAGTGAACGAAGTGGATCTGTCGCCGCGGTCGAGGTAGGTAAAAAAAATGTGAAAAGTAGTTTTTCCCCCTTTTATACTTTTACTGGATCTGCTGTCACCTCGGTCGAGATGGTCTCGACCGGACCGAGGTGGTTTGGACCGAGGCGGTTCTGCAGAAACCCTAGTCGCCTCGGTTGCTCAAGAATCAACTCGGTCGAGGTGCTCTGACAGTAACCGAGGTGCCTCTGTCTTCTCAGAATCTCGAACTTCTGTCCTTCCAGATGTGCTCCTTCCTTAGATATCCCTGTTGTCTGTCTAGAACGCCAAAAACAAAGCAAAGCAAAGCAAAAACAAAAACTATCTAAGCTAGACTAGAAAACGGGAAAGGAAAGCAATACCTTGGGTTGCCTCCCAAGAAGCGCTTGATTTAAGGTCGCTAGCTGGACCATGATGCGTCTCAAGCGAGGTAGATCGGTGCAACCTCTTCAACCGGCGTTTCCGGTTGGTACTTCTTAAGTCTATGACCGTTGACCTTGAAATTTCCGCTAGTTTCGCCCCATATCTCAACTGCACCATGAGGGAAAACATGTTTCACAACGTAAGGTCCGGTCCATCTAGATTTCAACTTACCTGGAAAAAGACGGAGACGGGAGTTGAAGAGTAGAACTAAATCTCCCTCGTTAAGCTCCTTTGGAACGATACGCTTGTCATGCCATCTCTTCGTCCTTTCCTTGTAGATTTTGGCATTCTCATAGGCGTTCAAACGCAGCTCCTCCAGCTCGTTAAGTTCCAACAGTCGCTTCTCACCAGCATCTTTGATGTCAAAGTTCAACCATTTGATAGCCCAATACGCATTGTGCTCCAATTCAACGGGCAAATAGCAAGATTTCCCATATACCAGATTATAAGGGGTGGTTCCTATGGGAGTCTTGAATGCGATCCTGTACGCCCAAAGAGCATCGTCCAATTTCATGGACCAATCTTTCCTCGTTCTAGAGACGGTCTTCTCCAAAATTGCTTTGATTTCTCTATTCGAGATCTCGACCTGCCCACTAGTTTGAGGGTGATAAGCGGTTGATACCTTGTGGGTTACCCCATACTTCGATAGGAGTGTTTTAAACTTCCGGTTGATGAAATGCGTTCCTCCATTGCTAATGATGATGCGTGGAGTTCCAAACCGTGGAAAGATAGTTCTATTCAAGAACTTTACAACCACCTTGGCATCGTTAGTGGGAGAAGCAATGGCTTCAACCCATCTAGAGACGTAATCAACCGCAAGGAGAATGTAGAGGTTTCCTCCGGAGGATGGGAAAGGTCCCATGAAGTCAATCCCCCATACATCAAAGATTTCCACCTCTTGGATGTTGTTAAGTGGCATTTCGTTCCTCCTTGATAAGTTCCCTGTTCTTTGGCATGCATCACAAGAGACAACAAAGGATTGCACGTCTTTAAATAATGTAGGCCAAAAGAAACCAGAACGTAATACCTTAGCGCATGTTTTATCAGTGCTGGCATGCCCTCCACATGGAAGTGAATGACAATGCCTTATGACGCTATTAACCTCATCTTCCGGAATGCACCTTCGAAGCATCCCATCCGGTCCGCGCTTGAATAGCAGCGGCTCATCCCAGTAGTAATGTCGTACTTCCTTGAAGAATCTCTTCCTTTGAGAGTACGTCAATCCGGGTGGTACTTCCTAGCAAACAAGATAATTCACAATATCAGCATACCAAGGACCTTTGTTATCAGAAAGTTGGTGGAGGGAATGATCCGCCAACTGTGGGTGAATGTCAGAGAAGGGAGTAAGAAAATTGTTATTCTCAGCAATCTCAGTTGACTTCATCTCGCTGTCGACCTCGGTCGAGGCGCAAAGGCGTTGACCGAGGTGTTCTTCAGACGCCTCGCTTAGTCCAGAAAGTGCCTCGGTCGAGGTACTGCTACTAGATCCGAGGTTGGAGATCTTCGTCTCCTGGGTCAGCTTCTCAGTTATAGCTCCTGGATCCTCTTCCAGTGCCTTCAAGCTCCGTATATCTGCATCACAAGAAGCATCTATACCTTCCTCCATTAAACTGAAGCTTATAACTCTTTCGAGTGGATCGTTAATAAGGATAGAGCTCACCAATTCTCTTGATTCTTCTTCATCATAGATGTTGAAGATATCATCCGTTAGCTGCTCCCCTTTCATGGCTGCAAGTAGTGCGAACTCCACCTCATCGCCACCAACGTTGAATTTCAACTTGGCGTTCTTGCAATCCACGTTGCAACCCGAAGTTGCTAGAAATGGCCTCCCGAGAATAATAGGTACTGGATAATCTGCGGGAATGTCAAGTACGACAAAATCTATAGGTAGATAGAAATTACCTAACTTGACCGGAACGTCTTCCAAGATGCCCACGGGATGGGTAATGGAGCGATCCGCCATGTAAAGTCGAATCTTGACCGGCTTGGGCTCTCCAAGACCGATCTTAGTGCATAACTCCAGCGGGATGATGCTCACGCTGGCCCCTAGATCGCAAAGGGCTTCACAAGTGACATCCCCAACTTGAATGGGAATGCAAAATGACCCGGGATCTCTCAACTTAGGTGGCATCTTTTCCTTCATAATCTTGATAAGCTCCGAAGATTTAGATGTCATCCTAACTTCACCAACATCCTCCAGTTTCCTCTTCCTTGATAAGATTTCTTTTAAGAACTTCCCATAGGCGGGCATACCTAGAATGGCATCAAGGAAGGGAATGTTAATATGTAGCTTATTCATCAAGTCAAGAAACTTACCAAAGTGCTTGTCTAGATGTGCTCTGGCTTTGGACTGAGGGAATGGAAGTGGTGGTTTATATGCAGGAGGTGGAACATAAGTTTCTGTCGTTCCTCCCGCTTTCTGTTGCTCTGCCTCGGTTGGCATCTCGGTTGAGGTGTTCTTCGACTGGATCTGGACCGAGGTGGTCTGCATCGAGCGAGGCACTGGATCTGCAGTTTTGAGTCCACTCCTCGTCGTTATGGCCATGCACTGGCCCTTAGGGTTAGTTTCCGTCTTTGCTGGAAGCTTCCCTGGATCTCTTGGCGCTTCATTCACCCTATTAGCAAGTTGTTGTTCGAAGGACTTTTGGGCCCTCGAAAATGAAGTCATAGAATTCTCCATAGCGCCAAGCTTGATCAAGATTGCCTCCAGAACTGCGTCCTTCTTTTCCGGATGAGACGAACTTGATCCTTGCCCTTGGCTTTTCAATGGAGTAGAAGAAGACGAAGGGGAAGAGAGGAAAGGGTTAGAGGAACCGTTAGAGTTGGAGTTTGAATGATCGTTACCGTTATTTTGGTTATTCGCCCTCCAGTTGTTGCTGTTGGATCCTCTATTGTTGTTGTAGTTGTTGTTTCGGGAACCGTTATTGTTGTTACGGTACCCGTTGTTGTTGTTGCTCCTTTGCCCTTGCTCTTCCCTCTTAGTTTGAGCCATCAAGAGCTCCTTTAATTCCTTTACGTCATTCTTCAATGACGTAAGTTGATTGTTGTTGGGTTGAGTCTCTTGAAAGTTGACTCTTTTAACTCCACCTTCAGCTCCTTGGTGGGTATACTTCTCCATGTGTAAGGCTTGCTTCTCAATGAAGTCCCAAGCCTCATCAATCGCCATGTCCATGAAGGTACCGGCGGAGAGTAGTTGGAGATTGAACTGGGTGTTTCCGTCCAGCCCTTTGAAGTAGATCTCCAACAACTCGATCTTTGGAATCCCATGATGTGGGCAATCCAAAAGGATATCCTTGAACCGCTCCCAAGACTTGGACAAGCTCTCCTTGTCCTTCATGATGAAAGCATTGATCTTCCCTCTCATTTCAGCAGTCTTCGAGGGGGGAAAGAATTTGGTTAAGAATTCCGTAGTCATCTCCTCCCATGTGTTGATTTTTCCTGGAGGAAGAGATTGATACCAAGTAAGAGCTCTATCTTTTAAAGAAAAGTAGAAAGGTCTTAGCTTGTAGTTGTTATTTTCAATTCTGGAGGGTCGCAAAGTCTCCATCAAGATCTCGTAGTTCTGAAGATGTTGATGCGGCGACTCCTTTTCTAGCCCTCCGAATTGGCATTGGCGAATCATGGATAGAACTTGCGGTCGAAGTTCGTAGTCATGATCCGCTGGATCTCCTAGGTTCACCCCTGGACGCCTCAGCTGTTGATTAGGGTCCATCCTTTGGCCTAGGGTTTGCAGGATTCCTGCAAGAAGAACATCTTGGACTGGCATCCGAGGTGGAAGTACATCGACCGGGGCGACAGGTACTGGAATCTGCCTCGGTCGAGGATCAACTACTGGATCCTGCATCGGTCGAAGTAGAATCTGGTTCCGAATGACAGCAATCTCAGCTTCGATTGCTGCAGTCTTTGCGCGATTCTCCTCTTTCTCTTGCCTGAGTTCATCCTCGCTGAGACGTAGGAGCTCCTGCGTCTCTTTTAATTGGGCCGCAAGATCGCGATCGTCTTGTTGGGCCATCTTCGCTTCTCGTAAGCGTCGCTTGTATGTCTTTTCTGGTTCGGGATCGTAAGGAACGATTTCCTTCCCAGCGCGGGTTCTTCGCATATACCTAAGAAAGAACCTGCAAAAGTCACTCAAGTAGAGTGGTTAGACAAAACGGGGCAAATGCCCCAAGAGCAAACCGTACCGGCTCGGTCTAGACCAAGTCCCCGGCAACGGCGCCAAAAACTTGTTCGCTCCAAACGGTGTGTGTAAGCTTTAAATTTATAACCCTAGACTTAAGCTTAAAACAAGGATGCGAACCCGCAGTGTACGGGTCAATCGTAGTAAAAGCAAGAAAATTCCAGGGGTCGATCACAGGGACTTGGTGAAACAAAGTCAACACGGTATGCTAATGTCAATGCTAACCACAAGAGCAATTAATACAATCAAAGATGAATAAGAAGTCAATAAAGCAAACATGCAATTCTAGGGATTAAAGCATCTAGTTGTGGTTCCAACTCATGATCTATAGATAAGCGGACAAAGCTGAGATTTTTGCATGGGGAAGGTGTTGCTAAAGTGGAATAGATCACCGGGTAAGTCTCACTATTCGCTAATCCTAAACCGTAACTCCTATTACCGGGTAAGTCTCAAGGAATCAAGATAAAGAACTATAAACTCAAACTAACACACCATCTAAGGGAATAGAATCAACCTTTACCGGGTAAGTCTCAGGCTAACTCACAAAGATGGGATGGAAGCACACTCAAACCCCAATAAAGGATAAACCTTTATTACCTACACTTATGATCGTTGGTACACAAACTAAGGAATTACCGGGTAAGTCTCATCCTAAGCTTGCATTGAACCAGAAAGGTGTAATAAGAATAGGATTTGGCAAACTCTAACACTTAACTCTCAGTTTCGGATAGGGTAAGTCACCTCGGTCAGAAGAATTCCACCCCGGCCGAGATGTTCATCGACTGAGCGAGATGCTTAGGGTTAAGGTTAAAGACTCGAACTTTCAGGATCCTACTGGAATCTAAGATTATTCTATCATTGTTTTTCCCACAACCTTCAGCCAATCACCCTAGAATCACACAAGGAAATTAGCCACTCATCATCATTATGAAAGTATTAAATGTAAGGGAAGAAGGTGAATATTTGAACAAAGAAGAATTTAATGAAAAGACTTCAATAACTGAATCAAATATCACAACAAAAGCGTTCCTTGGATAACAATCCAAAAAGATAAGACAACAAGGGAAGGAATTGAAGACAATCTTACAAAACCCTCCAAAAAGCTATAAAAGCTATGGTCTTCAACCTTCCTTTAACCTTCAAAAAGGTTCTTCAAAAACTCCCAACTTGGAGTATGCCGCTGCTGTTCCTTCGGTGTAAGCGGGGTTTGCGGAATTGATAGCGGATCTTCCAGCCGTATGCGGATGTTGAAATTGTGGAAAATCCGACCCTTTTTATAGGAAAAATAACCCTCCAAAGATAATAAATCTTAGAAAGATATTCTCCCATAAAAATAGGTAAAATATATATTCTGCATATCTCTTTCCATCCAAGAGCCAAGCCCAAAAATATAAGATCACTTTCCAACTTTAAAAGATCTCTTCCAAGAATAAAATATTCTCGCCGCGTCCTAGGTGTTCGCCTCGGTCGAGTCGGCGTCTCTGGATCGCCTTGGTCGAGATGAATCTCTGGTCAACCGAGGTGATTCACAACTGAATGTAAAATCTCACAAAACTGATCCAAAGTAATTCTTTAATCCATGGCTATGCTCCCTGGATGATTCCTTTTGCTCCTCAATGTGGCTCCAAATGACTCATGACTCCTTTTGCTCCTTTTTGATGCAAAACGTACCATATCACCTGCAATTACAACGAAACTAGGTGTAGACCTTGATTCCCGCAAAGGTAAATGAAATGGTAGTAAAATCACATAATGTACATACAAACATGCAGGTTATGAAAGATAAAACGTCCAAACAAACCCCAAAATATAGACTATAATTCATGCTATCAATAATATACATCCAAACATGCAGTTTATTGAAGATAAAACGTCTAAACAAGTCCCAAAATATAGACTATAATACATGCTATCAAAATCCCTAAAATATATACTAAACCGTCATAGGATTGATCTACTCTTGTTGTTCGAAACTATATCTCCGGTGATAGAGCCGAAGATGTTTACAAAAGGTTGAAGTTTACGGATTTTGAGAGTGTGGAGGCTGACCGCTTTGAAGGTAGGATCTGGATATTGTGGAATTCAATACAATTTATTGTTTCCATCAAATAGAAGGAAACTAATTTTCTCCACGTACTTATCAGTGAGGGTTCTACTCAACTGGATTTTTTCGAGGTCTATAACCCACCTATAGTAGGACGAAGGCGAACATGTTGGAGTAAACTGAAATTGGCTATTCTTGATTGCTCTGGGCCTGTCATGGCTGGGGGCGACTTCGACTACGTTCTCTATCTTAATGAGGCAGGCGGTTGCTCGAAGTCGTTATCTCTCAATTATGCTGCTTTCCATACTTGGATTGAGGATACTCATCTGGTATAAATGGGCTTCAGTGGGCCACTCTTCACTTGGAATAAGGGCAATCGGGCTGAAACTCGATTATCTAAACGTCTCGATAGAGTATTTAAGAATGGACAAGCACACCTTTCTTGAGCGGAAGCATCTATTCGTCATATTCCGGCGCTTTCCTCAGATCACAATCCACTTCTCCTTCAATTCCAGTCCCTCGTAAATTCGACAAGTTCCGTCGTCCCTTCAGATTTTAGGCAGACTGGCTACTAGATCCAAGTTTTTTTTTCCGGTGGTCAATGAATGTTGGAAATCCTCTCCGAACAGTGATCTATGTAGTGCTCTTATTATTCTGAAAAAAGTTACAAAGCTGGAACATCGAATGCTTCGGAAGAATTGAGCAGAAGAAAATCTCTTTGCTTGCTCGACTTTTGGTTGTTCAATCAGAGATTGAATTACGACTGTCACAGGGACTTTTGGATCTTCATGCCGATCTTCAATTCGAATTTGACTCTATACTTGATCAGGAAGAGATGTTGTGGCACCAAAAATCAAGGGATAAGTTTGTTGTCAAAGGGGACAAAAATACTTCTTTCTTTCACATCTCAACCTTAATACGAAGAAGACATAACCGGGTCGATTGCATTATGAATGATGATGGGACATGGATTTCAGATTAAACGATGCTTGCCCAAAATGCTAGGGACGACAGGTTCCTATGCGGAAGATGCAAGTTCTTGAAGGGACGACAGGTTCCTTTCAAAATTCCCAAGTCTTTCCGAGAATGAATGCAACTTGCTTTGCCGTCCTTTCTTTGAGTAATAAATCAAGAAGTGCTTATTCTCCATGGGCCCTCTTAAAGCCCCTGGCAAAGATGGGTTTTCCGGTGCTTTCTTCCAACAGTGTTGGAATTCCGTTGGCAAGAGGGAAATCCGATTCATCAAGGATTTCTTCGCCACTAGCATCCTTTTGATGGGCTCCAACGACACGCTTATCTCCCTTATACCCAAAGGTAACGTGATTTATAAACTTATTACTAGGCTTATTGTTCGCTCCAAACGGTGTGTGCAAGCTTTAAATTTATAACCCTAGACTTAAGCTTAAAACAAGGATGCGAACCCGCAGTGTACGGGTCAATCGTAGTAAAAGCAAGAAAATTCCAGGGGTCGATCACAGGGACTCGGTGAAACAGAGTCAATACGGTGTGCTAATGTCAATGCTAACCACAAGAGCAATCAATACAATCAAAGATGAATAAGAAGTCAATAAAGCAAACATGCAATTCTAGGGATTAAAGCATCTAGTTGTGGTTCCAACTCAAGATCTATAGATAAGCGGATAAAGCTGAGATTTTTGCGTGGGGAAGGTGTTACTAGAGTGGAGTAGATTACCGGGTAAGTCTCACTACACACTAATCCTAAACCGTAACTCCTATTACTGGGTAAGTCTCAAGGAATCAAGATAAAGAACTATAACCTCAAACTAACACACCATCTAAGGGAATAGAATCAACCTTTACCGGGTAAGTCTCAGGCTAACTCACAAAGATGGGATGGAAGCACACTCAAACCCCAATAAAAGATAAACCTTTATTACCTACTCTTATGATCGTTGGTACACAAACTAAGGAATTACCGGGTAAGTCTCATCCTAAGCTTGCATTGAACCAGAAAGGTGTAATAAGAATAGGATTTGGCAAACTCTAACACTTAACTCTCAGTTTCGGATAGGGTAAGTCACCTCGGACAGAAGAATTCCACCCCGGCCGAGATGTTCATCGACTGAACGAGATGCTTAGGTTAAGGTTAAAGACTCGAACTTTCAGGATCCTACTGGAATCTAAGATTATTCTATCATTGTTTTTCCCACAACCTTCAGCCAATCACCCTAGAATCACACAAGGAAATTAGCCACTCATCATCATTATGAAAGTATTAAATGTATGGGAAGAAGGTGAATATTTGAACAAAGAAGAATTTAATGAAAAGACTTCAATAACTGAATCAAATATCACAACAAAAGCGTTCCTTGGATAATAATCCAAAAAGACAAGACAACAATTGAGGGAATTGAAGACAATCTTACAAAACCCTTCAATAAAGCTATAAAAGCTATGGACTTCAATCTTCCTTCAACCTTCAAAAAGGTTCCTTAAATCTCTCCCAAATTGGAGTATGCTGCTGATGCGTTGTAAGCGGGGTGTTTCCAGCCGTATGCGGATGTTAGCGGGGGTGTTTCCAGCCGTATGCGGATGTTAGCGGGTCCTGGAATTGTGGAAAATCCGACCCTTTTTATAGGAAAATAACCCTCCAAAGATAATAAATCTTAGAAAGATCTTCTTCCATAAATAAAGGTAAAATATATATTCTGCATATCTCCTTCCATCCAGGAGCCAAGCCCAAAAATATAAGATCACTTTCCAAGTTTAAAAAATCTCCTCCAAGAATAAAATATTCTCGCCGCGTCCTAGGTGTTCGCCTCGGTCGAGTCGACGTCTCTGGATCGCCTCGGTCGAGATGAATCTCTGGTCAACCGAGGTGATTCACAACTGAATGTAAAATCTCTCAAAACTGGTCCAAAGTAAATCTTTAATCCATTGTTATGCTCCCTGGATGTAGCTCCAAATGACTCATGACTCCTTTTGCTCCTTTTTGATGCAAAACGTACCATATTACCTGCAATTACAATGAAACTAGGTGTAGACCTCGATTCTCGCAAAGGTAGATGAAATGGCAGTAAAATCACATAATGCACACACAAACATGCAGATTATGAAAGATAAAACGTCCAAACAAACCCCAAAATATAGACTATAATTCATGCTATCAAAATACCCCATACTTAGCCCTTGCTTGTCCCCAAGCAAGTTCCTCATATAAAAGACAAGATAGAATGGATTATAAGTCATAAAAATCAATGAAAAAGTCTTTCAAAAACATTTTATGGTGTGCAACTATCATAGATCACTCTAAGGGAATACTTCATGGAATTTAAAAACTCAATATGCTCAAAACATTTTATAAATATAGGAAAGTTGTTCATTTTTGCATAAAATCATAGAATGCATAATAAGTCATAATCATCGAAATTAATCATGTATAATCCAGTTTAAACCACTAAGTCAATCAACAAGCTCAAGGTCTCATGGGCTTCCCAAAAGAAAAGGTCAAGAAACGCGTAGGGTAGGGATGTAAGTAAGGTAATGTGGTGCTAGAATCCGGGAAAAGGATGAACTTCACTTTTACTTTGACTTGCAACATCTTCCACCAATAAGCTTTGCTTATTTCACACATTTTTTCTTTTTTACTTTACTTTTTGGGATGCATGGACAGAGGTGCACAATAACCGAAGCCTAGGAAGTCAGCAATCATCAATTTCTTGAGATGCATCAAACCCTTGATGCACATACCATGACCCGTTAGGAATATCGCTCAATCCGACTTTGGCAAGACACAAACACCCGGCTATGTGAATGGTGCCGAGTTACTCATCTTCATGATTGACTTCCCCAAACCTATTATTGCTTTCTAACACTTTCACTTCCACCCCACTTTTCAACTTTAACTTGCTTTCACCACTTTGCTTGCTTCCAAATTCCCGGATAGGTAAAGGGAGGCAAAATGTATATGAGGGGCTAAGCATGATCAAGAAGAAGAAGAGAGAGGAGAATGAATTGCCTTGGTCTTTCCAAGAAGAAAGTGAGAGAACTCATAATGTGGTGTCAACCTTCAAATTCAACATAATTTGGATAAAAACAAAGTATTAAACATGCCAATAATTTCAAACAAAGCATTTAGCAACTTAAACATATCATAAAACCTTTCAAACACATAAAGAATTTAAAACCAGTAGGTAAACAAGATCTTCACTGAGATCATATCCAGATAAGTAGCACAAAATCGTTTTCGAAAACTTTCTGTTACTCACCTCGGTCGAGGTGTTCGTAGGTCAACCGAGGTGAAACACCTCGTTCGGCCAGAACTGTCCCGGTCGAGGTCAAATTTTTTTTTTCTTTTTAAAACCATTTTTTTCTTTCGGTTTCGACGTTTTTTTCAATCAAATAACCTGTAAGTATGCATGCAATCTCAGATAAACATATAAATGCAGAAGTGAAGCATAAATAAAATATCCGATAAATAAAATGTGCGTCATACATCAAAGAAGTCACATAAATACATCACGTAGTCAGATAAGTACAAATACCCCATACTTGAGACACACTGTCCCAGTGGGTCAAATAAAAGTCTAAGGACAGGATACTCACCGAACATAGCTAAACTGCAAGAAGAAGTAAGAAACAGCTCCCAGATAAGACCATCTCGGTTGGAGAAGCACATCTCGGTCGAGGTGTTCTGACAGTACCCGAGATGTATCTCAGTAAAGCTCGTTTCCTCAACTTCTCGAAATTTTGTTCTTCCAGTGTAGCTCCTGAACTGTGATCCTTCCTTTTGGAATACCTGGTTGTTGTCTAGAGGAAAACAAAAACAAAGCAACTATCTAAACTAAACTAGAAAAGGGAGAAGAAAGCAATACCTTGGGTTGCCTCCCAAGAAGCGCTTGGTTTAAGGTCGCTAGCTGGACCCTTCTCCATAGAATTACTCAATGTACCTTGAACACCCTGGAGTGCTCATCACATCCATGAGAAAATTCTTCCAAAAAGGTTCCGGTTCCTAATTTCACCGGCAAATGGTAAGATCTCCCACGTACAAGCTTGTACGGTTTGATTCTCACCGGAATCTTTCTAGGCTTCCTGCACTTCAATGGGACATAATCTAGCCTTGCGTCCCATCCTTTCCTTGATCGAGAAAGCAACTTCTCGAGAATCCTAGTAGCTTCCCCTTTTTTAGCATGGGGATGGTACAAGGTCCTTAGCATGCGAGGGACCCCATACTTGAACAAGAGACACTTCATCGCCTTAACGGTGTAGTGCTTGCAAACTCCACTCCTTATAATCCAAGGAGTATCTTCTTCCAACAGTTTAAAGGGAGGTTTCATCTTGATCTTAGGAGGTTCTTTCGGAAGAGACCTCCAACTCTCCGGTGCCTTCCTGAAAAATTCAGAAATATTAATAGGGAATTCAAATGAAGTAGGAGAATGTACCTTGCAAAGTTCTCCAAAACTTGAGACAAGTTTCATGTTGGGTTGATAATCCAACCACGAAATCTCTCTCAGTTCTGCTGGTCTTTCTTCCACCTTGACCACAATCTCAGTAATTTGGCCAAGGTTCTCTGCATCTTCCACTTCTGGTTTTGCAGATTCTTCCATCTCGGCCGAAATCTCTTTCACCTCGGCCGAGGTCTCAATAGTTAGATCGAAATCTTCCAAATCTTCTTCTCCCTCAAAAGCTTCAGGAGAAACTTCTGGTTTGATTGGAGGGGTGCTTGGAACTTGCAGCACTTCCTTATGCTCCTCTTCCGGCTTAGCATAGGATAGGGTGCTTTCCTTGAGCTCCTCTACCTTCTTCATCAACCTCTCCCATCTTGATTCAAGAGAATCTTCAAGGGGTTGCTCACAAATCTTTCTAGGGACATTCAGTTCATCCCACATCGCAAGTTCACGCTGAATGGCCTCTTCTCTTTCCCATTCATTGTTGAACCAATAGAATGAGTACTTCTCCTCCAAGTACTCATAATGGTCCGCCCTAGCACTTTGTCTTGCTATCCAGGCTGGATCAAATGTAGTCATCGGAAATCCTGAAATCTACAAAACTCATAGAAAGAGTAGTTAGTAGCAACAGGGGCAAGTGCCCCGAAAGCAAACCGTAACCGGCTCGGTCTAGACCAAGTCCCCGGCAACGGCGCCAAAAACTTGTTCGCTCCAAACGGTGTGTGCAAGCTTTAAATTTATAACCCTAGACTTAAGCTTAAAACAAGGATGCGAACCCTCAATGTACGGGTCAATCGTAGTAAAAGCAAGAAAATTCCAGGGGTCGATCACAGGGACTCGGTGAAACAGAGTCAATACGGTGTGCTAATTTCAATGCTAACCACAAGAGCAATCAATACAATCAAAGATGAATAAGAAGTCAATAAAGCAAACATGCAATTCTAGGGATTAAAGCATCTAGTTGTGGTTCCAACTCAAGATCTATAGATAAGCGGATAAAGCTGAGATTTTTGCGTGGGGAAGGTGTTACTAGAGTGGAGTAGATTACCGGGTAAGTCTCACTACACACTAATCCTAAACCGTAACTCCTATTACTGGGTAAGTCTCAAGGAATCAAGATAAAGAACTATAACCTCAAACTAACACACCATCTAAGGGAATAGAATCAACCTTTACCGGGTAAGTCTCAGGCTAACTCACAAAGATGGGATGGAAGCACACTCAAACCCCAATAAAAGATAAACCTTTATTACCTACTCTTATGATCGTTGGTACACAAACTAAGGAATTACCGGGTAAGTCTCATCCTAAGCTTGCATTGAACCAGAAAGGTGTAATAAGAATAGGATTTGGCAAACTCTAACACTTAACTCTCAGTTTCGGATAGGGTAAGTCACCTCGGACAGAAGAATTCCACCCCGGCCGAGATGTTCATCGACTGAACGAGATGCTTAGGTTAAGGTTAAAGACTCGAACTTTCAGGATCCTACTGGAATCTAAGATTATTCTATCATTGTTTTTCCCACAACCTTCAGCCAATCACCCTAGAATCACACAAGGAAATTAGCCACTCATCATCATTATGAAAGTATTAAATGTATGGGAAGAAGGTGAATATTTGAACAAAGAAGAATTTAATGAAAAGACTTCAATAACTGAATCAAATATCACAACAAAAGCGTTCCTTGGATAATAATCCAAAAAGACAAGACAACAATTGAGGGAATTGAAGACAATCTTACAAAACCCTTCAATAAAGCTATAAAAGCTATGGACTTCAATCTTCCTTCAACCTTCAAAAAGGTTCCTTAAATCTCTCCCAAATTGGAGTATGCTGCTGATGCGTTGTAAGCGGGGTGTTTCCAGCCGTATGCGGATGTTAGCGGGGGTGTTTCCAGCCGTATGCGGATGTTAGCGGGTCCTGGAATTGTGGAAAATCCGACCCTTTTTATAGGAAAATAACCCTCCAAAGATAATAAATCTTAGAAAGATCTTCTTCCATAAATAAAGGTAAAATATATATTCTGCATATCTCCTTCCATCCAGGAGCCAAGCCCAAAAATATAAGATCACTTTCCAAGTTTAAAAAATCTCCTCCAAGAATAAAATATTCTCGCCGCGTCCTAGGTGTTCGCCTCGGTCGAGTCGACGTCTCTGGATCGCCTCGGTCGAGATGAATCTCTGGTCAACCGAGGTGATTCACAACTGAATGTAAAATCTCTCAAAACTGGTCCAAAGTAAATCTTTAATCCATTGTTATGCTCCCTGGATGTAGCTCCAAATGACTCATGACTCCTTTTGCTCCTTTTTGATGCAAAACGTACCATATTACCTGCAATTACAATGAAACTAGGTGTAGACCTCGATTCTCGCAAAGGTAGATGAAATGGCAGTAAAATCACATAATGCACACACAAACATGCAGATTATGAAAGATAAAACGTCCAAACAAACCCCAAAATATAGACTATAATTCATGCTATCAAAATACCCCATACTTAGCCCTTGCTTGTCCCCAAGCAAGTTCCTCATATAAAAGACAAGATAGAATGGATTATAAGTCATAAAAATCAATGAAAAAGTCTTTCAAAAACATTTTATGGTGTGCAACTATCATAGATCACTCTAAGGGAATACTTCATGGAATTTAAAAACTCAATATGCTCAAAACATTTTATAAATATAGGAAAGTTGTTCATTTTTGCATAAAATCATAGAATGCATAATAAGTCATAATCATCGAAATTAATCATGTATAATCCAGTTTAAACCACTAAGTCAATCAACAAGCTCAAGGTCTCATGGGCTTCCCAAAAGAAAAGGTCAAGAAACGCGTAGGGTAGGGATGTAAGTAAGGTAATGTGGTGCTAGAATCCGGGAAAAGGATGAACTTCACTTTTACTTTGACTTGCAACATCTTCCACCAATAAGCTTTGCTTATTTCACACATTTTTTCTTTTTTACTTTACTTTTTGGGATGCATGGACAGAGGTGCACAATAACCGAAGCCTAGGAAGTCAGCAATCATCAATTTCTTGAGATGCATCAAACCCTTGATGCACATACCATGACCCGTTAGGAATATCGCTCAATCCGACTTTGGCAAGACACAAACACCCGGCTATGTGAATGGTGCCGAGTTACTCATCTTCATGATTGACTTCCCCAAACCTATTATTGCTTTCTAACACTTTCACTTCCACCCCACTTTTCAACTTTAACTTGCTTTCACCACTTTGCTTGCTTCCAAATTCCCGGATAGGTAAAGGGAGGCAAAATGTATATGAGGGGCTAAGCATGATCAAGAAGAAGAAGAGAGAGGAGAATGAATTGCCTTGGTCTTTCCAAGAAGAAAGTGAGAGAACTCATTGTGGTGTCAACCTTCAAATTCAACATAATTTGGATAAAAACAAAGTATTAAACATGCCAATAATTTCAAACAAAGCATTTAGCAACTTAAACATATCATAAAACCTTTCAAACACATAAAGAATTTAAAACCAGTAGGTAAACAAGATCTTCACTGAGATCATATCCAGATAAGTAGCACAAAATCGTTTTCGAAAACTTTCTGTTACTCACCTCGGTCGAGGTGTTCGTAGGTCAACCGAGGTGAAACACCTCGTTCGGTCAGAACTGTCCCGGTCGAGGTCAAATTTTTTTTTTTTTTAAAACCATTTTTTTCTTTCGGTTTCGACGTTTTTTTCAATCAAATAACCTGTAAGTATGCATGCAATCTCAGATAAACATATAAATGCAGAAGTGAAGCATAAATAAAATATCCGATAAATAAAATGTGCGTCATACATCAAAGAAGTCACATAAATACATCACGTAGTCGGATAAGTACAAATACCCCATACTTGAGACACACTGTCCCAGTGGGTCAAATAAAAGTCTAAGGACAGGATACTCACCGAACATAGCTAAACTGCAAGAAGAAGTAAGAAACAGCTCCCAGATAAGACCATCTCGGTTGGAGAAGCACATCTCGGTCGAGGTGTTCTGACAGTACCCGAGATGTATCTCAGTAAAGCTCGTTTCCTCAACTTCTCGAAATTTTGTTCTTCCAGTGTAGCTCCTGAACTGTGATCCTTCCTTTTGGAATACCTGGTTGTTGTCTAGAGGAAAACAAAAACAAAGCAACTATCTAAACTAAACTAGAAAAGGGAGAAGAAAGCAATACCTTGGGTTGCCTCCCAAGAAGCGCTTGGTTTAAGGTCGCTAGCTGGACCCTTCTCCATAAAATTACTCAATGTACCTTGAACACCCTGGAGTGCTCATCACATCCATGAGAAAATTCTTCCAAAAAGGTTCCGGTTCCTAATTTCACCGGCAAATGGTAAGATCTCCCACGTACAAGCTTGTACGGTTTGATTCTCACCGGAATCTTTCTAGGCTTCCTGCACTTCAATGGGACATAATCTAGCCTTGCGTCCCATCCTTTCCTTGATCGAGAAAGCAACTTCTCGAGAATCCTAGTAGCTTCCCCTTTTTTAGCATGGGGATGGTACAAGGTCCTTAGCATGCGAGGGACCCCATACTTGAACAAGAGACACTTCATCGCCTTAACGGTGTAGTGCTTGCAAACTCCACTCCTTATAATCCAAGGAGTATCTTCTTCCAACAGTTTCAAGGGAGGTTTCATCTTGATCTTAGGAGGTTCTTTCGGAAGAGACCTCCAACTCTCCGGTGCATTCCTGAAAAATTCAGAAATATTAATAGGGAATTCAAATGAAGTAGGAGAATGTACCTCGTAAAGTTCTCCAAAGCTTGAGACAAGTTTCATGTTGGATTGATATTCCACACACGAAATCCCTCCCAACTCAGCTGGTCTTTCTTCCACCTTGACCACAGTCTCAGTAATTTGGCCAAGGTTCTCCGTATCTTCCAGTTCTACAGATTTTTCCTCCACCTCGGCCGATCTCTCTTTCACCTCGGCCGAGGTCTCAACAGTTAGATCGAAATCTTCCAAATCTTCTTCTCCCTCAAAAGCTTCAGGAGAAACTTCCGGTTCGACCAAAGGAATGCTTGGAACGTACAACACTTCCTTATGCTCCTCTTTCGGCTTAGCATAGGATAGGGTGCTTTCCTTGAGCTCCTCCACCTTCTTCATCAACTTCTCCAATCTTGATTCGAGAGAGTCTTCAAGGGGTTGCTCATAAATGTTTTTAGGGACATTCTTCTCATCCCATATCGCAAGTTCATGTTGAATGGCCTCTTCTCTTTCCCATTCATTGTTGAACCAATAGAAGGAGTACTTTTCCTCCAAGTACTCATAATGGTCCGCCCTAGCACTTTGTCTTGCTATCCAGGCTGGATCAAATGTAGTCATCGGAAATCCTGAAAACTACAAAACTCATAGAAAGAGTAGTTAGTAGCAACAGGGGCAAGTGCCCCGAAAGCAAACCGTACCGGACTCGGTCTAGACCAAGTCCCCGGCAACGGCGCCAAAAACTTGTTCGCTCCAAACGGTGTGTGCAAGCTTTAAATTTATAACCCTAGACTTAAGCTTAAAACAAGGATGCGAACCCGCAGTGTACGGGTCAATCGTAGTAAAAGCAAGAAAATTCCAGGGGTCGATCACAGGGACTCGGTGAAACAGAGTCAATACGGTGTGCTAATTTCAATGCTAACCACAAGAGCGATTAACACAATCAAAGATGAATAAGAAGTCAATAAAGCAAACATGCAATTCTAGGGATTAAAGCATCTAGTTGTGGTTCCAACTCAAGATCTATAGATAAGCGGACAAAGCTGAGATTTTTGCGTGGGGAAGGTGTTTCTAAAGTGGTGTAGATCACCGGGTAAGTCTCACTACACACTAATCCTAAACCGTAACTCCTATTACCGGGTAAGTCTCAAGGAATCAAGATAAAGAACTATAACCTCAAACTAACACACCATCTAAGGGAATAGAATCAACCTTTACCGGGTAAGTCTCAGGCTAACTCACAAAGATGGGATGGAAGCACACTCAAACCCCAATAAAGGATAAACCTTTATTACCTACACTTATGATCGTTAATACACAAACTAAGGAACTACCGGGTAAGTCTCATCCTAAGCTTGCATTGAACCAGAAAGGTGTAATAAGAATAGGATTTGGCAAACTCTAACACTTAACTCTCAGTTACGGATCAAATAAGTCACCTTGGACAGAAGAATTCCACCCCGACCGAGATGTTCATCAACCGAACGAGATGCTTAGGGTTAAGGTTAAAGACTCGAACTTTCAGGATCCTACTGGAATCTAAGATTATTCTATCATTGTTTTTCCCACAACCTTCAGCCAATCACCCTAGAATCACACAAGGAAATTAGCCACTCATCATCATTATGAAAGTATTAAATGTATGGGAAGAAGGTGAATATTTGAACAAAGAAGAATTTAATGAAAAGACTTCAATAACTGAATCAAATATCACAACAAAAGCGTTCCTTGGATAATAATCCAAAAAGACAAGACAACAATTGAGGGAATTGAAGACAATCTTACAAAACCCTTCAATAAAGCTATAAAAGCTATGGACTTCAATCTTCCTTCAACCTTCAAAAAGGTTCCTTAAATCTCTCCCAAATTGGAGTATGCTGCTGATGCGTTGTAAGCGGGGTGTTTCCAGCCGTATGCGGATGTTAGCGGGGGTGTTTCCAGCCGTATGCGGATGTTAGCGGGTCCTGGAATTGTGGAAAATCCGACCCTTTTTATAGGAAAATAACCCTCCAAAGATAATAAATCTTAGAAAGATCTTCTCCCATAAATATAGGTAAAATATATATTCTGCATATCTCCTTCCATCCAGGAGCCAAGCCCAAAAATATAAGATCACTTTCCAAGTTTAAAAAATCTCCTCCAAGAATAAAATATTCTCGCCGCGTCCTAGGTGTTCGCCTCGGTCGAGTCGACGTCTCTGGATCGCCTCGGTCGAGATGAATCTCTGGTCAACCGAGGTGATTCACAACTGAATGTAAAATCTCTCAAAACTGGTCCAAAGTAAATCTTTAATCCATTGTTATGCTCCCTGGATGTAGCTCCAAATGACTCATGACTCCTTTTGCTCCTTTTTGATGCAAAACGTACCATATTACCTGCAATTACAATGAAACTAGGTGTAGACCTCGATTCTCGCAAAGGTAGATGAAATGGCAGTAAAATCACATAATGCACACACAAACATGCAGATTATGAAAGATAAAACGTCCAAACAAACCCCAAAATATAGACTATAATTCATGCTATCAAAATACCCCATACTTAGCCCTTGCTTGTCCCCAAGCAAGTTCCTCATATAAAAGACAAGATAGAATGGATTATAAGTCATAAAAATCAATGAAAAAGTCTTTCAAAAACATTTTATGGTGTGCAACTATCATAGATCACTCTAAGGGAATACTTCATGGAATTTAAAAACTCAATATGCTCAAAACATTTTATAAATATAGGAAAGTTGTTCATTTTTGCATAAAATCATAGAATGCATAATAAGTCATAATCATCGAAATTAATCATGTATAATCCAGTTTAAACCACTAAGTCAATCAACAAGCTCAAGGTCTCATGGGCTTCCCAAAAGAAAAGGTCAAGAAACGCGTAGGGTAGGGATGTAAGTAAGGTAATGTGGTGCTAGAATCCGGGAAAAGGATGAACTTCACTTTTACTTTGACTTGCAACATCTTCCACCAATAAGCTTTGCTTATTTCACACATTTTTTCTTTTTTACTTTACTTTTTGGGATGCATGGACAGAGGTGCACAATAACCGAAGCCTAGGAAGTCAGCAATCATCAATTTCTTGAGATGCATCAAACCCTTGATGCACATACCATGACCCGTTAGGAATATCGCTCAATCCGACTTTGGCAAGACACAAACACCCGGCTATGTGAATGGTGCCGAGTTACTCATCTTCATGATTGACTTCCCCAAACCTATTATTGCTTTCTAACACTTTCACTTCCACCCCACTTTTCAACTTTAACTTGCTTTCACCACTTTGCTTGCTTCCAAATTCCCGGATAGGTAAAGGGAGGCAAAATGTATATGAGGGGCTAAGCATGATCAAGAAGAAGAAGAGAGAGGAGAATGAATTGCCTTGGTCTTTCCAAGAAGAAAGTGAGAGAACTCATTGTGGTGTCAACCTTCAAATTCAACATAATTTGGATAAAAACAAAGTATTAAACATGCCAATAATTTCAAACAAAGCATTTAGCAACTTAAACATATCATAAAACCTTTCAAACACATAAAGAATTTAAAACCAGTAGGTAAACAAGATCTTCACTGAGATCATATCCAGATAAGTAGCACAAAATCGTTTTCGAAAACTTTCTGTTACTCACCTCGGTCGAGGTGTTCGTAGGTCAACCGAGGTGAAACACCTCGTTCGGTCAGAACTGTCCCGGTCGAGGTCAAATTTTTTTTTTTTTTAAAACCATTTTTTTCTTTCGGTTTCGACGTTTTTTTCAATCAAATAACCTGTAAGTATGCATGCAATCTCAGATAAACATATAAATGCAGAAGTGAAGCATAAATAAAATATCCGATAAATAAAATGTGCGTCATACATCAAAGAAGTCACATAAATACATCACGTAGTCGGATAAGTACAAATACCCCATACTTGAGACACACTGTCCCAGTGGGTCAAATAAAAGTCTAAGGACAGGATACTCACCGAACATAGCTAAACTGCAAGAAGAAGTAAGAAACAGCTCCCAGATAAGACCATCTCGGTTGGAGAAGCACATCTCGGTCGAGGTGTTCTGACAGTACCCGAGATGTATCTCAGTAAAGCTCGTTTCCTCAACTTCTCGAAATTTTGTTCTTCCAGTGTAGCTCCTGAACTGTGATCCTTCCTTTTGGAATACCTGGTTGTTGTCTAGAGGAAAACAAAAACAAAGCAACTATCTAAACTAAACTAGAAAAGGGAGAAGAAAGCAATACCTTGGGTTGCCTCCCAAGAAGCGCTTGGTTTAAGGTCGCTAGCTGGACCCTTCTCCATAGAATTACTCAATGTACCTTGAACACCCTGGAGTGCTCATCACATCCATGAGAAAATTCTTCCAAAAAGGTTCCGGTTCCTAATTTCACCGGCAAATGGTAAGATCTCCCACGTACAAGCTTGTACGGTTTGATTCTCACCGGAATCTTTCTAGGCTTCCTGCACTTCAATGGGACATAATCTAGCCTTGCGTCCCATCCTTTCCTTGATCGAGAAAGCAACTTCTCGAGAATCCTAGTAGCTTCCCCTTTTTTAGCATGGGGATGGTACAAGGTCCTTAGCATGCGAGGGACCCCATACTTGAACAAGAGACACTTCATCGCCTTAACGGTGTAGTGCTTGCAAACTCCACTCCTTATAATCCAAGGAGTATCTTCTTCCAACAGTTTAAAGGGAGGTTTCATCTTGATCTTAGGAGGTTCTTTCGGAAGAGACCTCCAACTCTCCGGTGCCTTCCTGAAAAATTCAGAAATATTAATAGGGAATTCAAATGAAGTAGGAGAATGTACCTTGCAAAGTTCTCCAAAACTTGAGACAAGTTTCATGTTGGGTTGATAATCCAACCACGAAATCTCTCTCAGTTCTGCTGGTCTTTCTTCCACCTTGACCACAATCTCAGTAATTTGGCCAAGGTTCTCTGCATCTTCCACTTCTGGTTTTGCAGATTCTTCCATCTCGGCCGAAATCTCTTTCACCTCGGCCGAGGTCTCAATAGTTAGATCGAAATCTTCCAAATCTTCTTCTCCCTCAAAAGCTTCAGGAGAAACTTCTGGTTTGATTGGAGGGGTGCTTGGAACTTGCAGCACTTCCTTATGCTCCTCTTCCGGCTTAGCATAGGATAGGGTGCTTTCCTTGAGCTCCTCTACCTTCTTCATCAACCTCTCCCATCTTGATTCAAGAGAATCTTCAAGGGGTTGCTCACAAATCTTTCTAGGGACATTCAGTTCATCCCACATCGCAAGTTCACGCTGAATGGCCTCTTCTCTTTCCCATTCATTGTTGAACCAATAGAATGAGTACTTCTCCTCCAAGTACTCATAATGGTCCGCCCTAGCACTTTGTCTTGCTATCCAGGCTGGATCAAATGTAGTCATCGGAAATCCTGAAATCTACAAAACTCATAGAAAGAGTAGTTAGTAGCAACAGGGGCAAGTGCCCCGAAAGCAAACCGTAACCGGCTCGGTCTAGACCAAGTCCCCGGCAACGGCGCCAAAAACTTGTTCGCTCCAAACGGTGTGTGCAAGCTTTAAATTTATAACCCTAGACTTAAGCTTAAAACAAGGATGCGAACCCTCAATGTACGGGTCAATCGTAGTAAAAGCAAGAAAATTCCAGGGGTCGATCACAGGGACTCGGTGAAACAGAGTCAATACGGTGTGCTAATTTCAATGCTAACCACAAGAGCAATCAATACAATCAAAGATGAATAAGAAGTCAATAAAGCAAACATGCAATTCTAGGGATTAAAGCATCTAGTTGTGGTTCCAACTCAAGATCTATAGATAAGCGGATAAAGCTGAGATTTTTGCGTGGGGAAGGTGTTACTAGAGTGGAGTAGATTACCGGGTAAGTCTCACTACACACTAATCCTAAACCGTAACTCCTATTACTGGGTAAGTCTCAAGGAATCAAGATAAAGAACTATAACCTCAAACTAACACACCATCTAAGGGAATAGAATCAACCTTTACCGGGTAAGTCTCAGGCTAACTCACAAAGATGGGATGGAAGCACACTCAAACCCCAATAAAAGATAAACCTTTATTACCTACTCTTATGATCGTTGGTACACAAACTAAGGAATTACCGGGTAAGTCTCATCCTAAGCTTGCATTGAACCAGAAAGGTGTAATAAGAATAGGATTTGGCAAACTCTAACACTTAACTCTCAGTTTCGGATAGGGTAAGTCACCTCGGACAGAAGAATTCCACCCCGGCCGAGATGTTCATCGACTGAACGAGATGCTTAGGTTAAGGTTAAAGACTCGAACTTTCAGGATCCTACTGGAATCTAAGATTATTCTATCATTGTTTTTCCCACAACCTTCAGCCAATCACCCTAGAATCACACAAGGAAATTAGCCACTCATCATCATTATGAAAGTATTAAATGTATGGGAAGAAGGTGAATATTTGAACAAAGAAGAATTTAATGAAAAGACTTCAATAACTGAATCAAATATCACAACAAAAGCGTTCCTTGGATAATAATCCAAAAAGACAAGACAACAATTGAGGGAATTGAAGACAATCTTACAAAACCCTTCAATAAAGCTATAAAAGCTATGGACTTCAATCTTCCTTCAACCTTCAAAAAGGTTCCTTAAATCTCTCCCAAATTGGAGTATGCTGCTGATGCGTTGTAAGCGGGGTGTTTCCAGCCGTATGCGGATGTTAGCGGGGGTGTTTCCAGCCGTATGCGGATGTTAGCGGGTCCTGGAATTGTGGAAAATCCGACCCTTTTTATAGGAAAATAACCCTCCAAAGATAATAAATCTTAGAAAGATCTTCTCCCATAAATATAGGTAAAATATATATTCTGCATATCTCCTTCCATCCAGGAGCCAAGCCCAAAAATATAAGATCACTTTCCAAGTTTAAAAAATCTCCTCCAAGAATAAAATATTCTCGCCGCGTCCTAGGTGTTCGCCTCGGTCGAGTCGACGTCTCTGGATCGCCTCGGTCGAGATGAATCTCTGGTCAACCGAGGTGATTCACAACTGAATGTAAAATCTCTCAAAACTGGTCCAAAGTAAATCTTTAATCCATTGTTATGCTCCCTGGATGTAGCTCCAAATGACTCATGACTCCTTTTGCTCCTTTTTGATGCAAAACGTACCATATTACCTGCAATTACAATGAAACTAGGTGTAGACCTCGATTCTCGCAAAGGTAGATGAAATGGCAGTAAAATCACATAATGCACACACAAACATGCAGATTATGAAAGATAAAACGTCCAAACAAACCCCAAAATATAGACTATAATTCATGCTATCAAAATACCCCATACTTAGCCCTTGCTTGTCCCCAAGCAAGTTCCTCATATAAAAGACAAGATAGAATGGATTATAAGTCATAAAAATCAATGAAAAAGTCTTTCAAAAACATTTTATGGTGTGCAACTATCATAGATCACTCTAAGGGAATACTTCATGGAATTTAAAAACTCAATATGCTCAAAACATTTTATAAATATAGGAAAGTTGTTCATTTTTGCATAAAATCATAGAATGCATAATAAGTCATAATCATCGAAATTAATCATGTATAATCCAGTTTAAACCACTAAGTCAATCAACAAGCTCAAGGTCTCATGGGCTTCCCAAAAGAAAAGGTCAAGAAACGCGTAGGGTAGGGATGTAAGTAAGGTAATGTGGTGCTAGAATCCGGGAAAAGGATGAACTTCACTTTTACTTTGACTTGCAACATCTTCCACCAATAAGCTTTGCTTATTTCACACATTTTTTCTTTTTTACTTTACTTTTTGGGATGCATGGACAGAGGTGCACAATAACCGAAGCCTAGGAAGTCAGCAATCATCAATTTCTTGAGATGCATCAAACCCTTGATGCACATACCATGACCCGTTAGGAATATCGCTCAATCCGACTTTGGCAAGACACAAACACCCGGCTATGTGAATGGTGCCGAGTTACTCATCTTCATGATTGACTTCCCCAAACCTATTATTGCTTTCTAACACTTTCACTTCCACCCCACTTTTCAACTTTAACTTGCTTTCACCACTTTGCTTGCTTCCAAATTCCCGGATAGGTAAAGGGAGGCAAAATGTATATGAGGGGCTAAGCATGATCAAGAAGAAGAAGAGAGAGGAGAATGAATTGCCTTGGTCTTTCCAAGAAGAAAGTGAGAGAACTCATTGTGGTGTCAACCTTCAAATTCAACATAATTTGGATAAAAACAAAGTATTAAACATGCCAATAATTTCAAACAAAGCATTTAGCAACTTAAACATATCATAAAACCTTTCAAACACATAAAGAATTTAAAACCAGTAGGTAAACAAGATCTTCACTGAGATCATATCCAGATAAGTAGCACAAAATCGTTTTCGAAAACTTTCTGTTACTCACCTCGGTCGAGGTGTTCGTAGGTCAACCGAGGTGAAACACCTCGTTCGGTCAGAACTGTCCCGGTCGAGGTCAAATTTTTTTTTTTTTTAAAACCATTTTTTTCTTTCGGTTTCGACGTTTTTTTCAATCAAATAACCTGTAAGTATGCATGCAATCTCAGATAAACATATAAATGCAGAAGTGAAGCATAAATAAAATATCCGATAAATAAAATGTGCGTCATACATCAAAGAAGTCACATAAATACATCACGTAGTCAGATAAGTACAAATACCCCATACTTGAGACACACTGTCCCAGTGGGTCAAATAAAAGTCTAAGGACAGGATACTCACCGAACATAGCTAAACTGCAAGAAGAAGTAAGAAACAGCTCCCAGATAAGACCATCTCGGTTGGAGAAGCACATCTCGGTCGAGGTGTTCTGACAGTACCCGAGATGTATCTCAGTAAAGCTCGTTTCCTCAACTTCTCGAAATTTTGTTCTTCCAGTGTAGCTCCTGAACTGTGATCCTTCCTTTTGGAATACCTGGTTGTTGTCTAGAGGAAAACAAAAACAAAGCAACTATCTAAACTAAACTAGAAAAGGGAGAAGAAAGCAATACCTTGGGTTGCCTCCCAAGAAGCGCTTGGTTTAAGGTCGCTAGCTGGACCCTTCTCCATAGAATTACTCAATGTACCTTGAACACCATGGAGTGCTCATCACATCCATCATAAAATTCTTCCAAAAAGGTTCCGGTTCCTAATTTCACCGGCAAATGGTAGGATTTCCTACGTACAAGCTTGTACGATTTGGTTCTCACCGGAATCCTACCGGTCTTCCTCTTTGTCCATGGGACATAACTCAGTCTTTCATCCCATCCTTTCCTTGATCGAGAAAACAGCTTCTCGAGAATCCTAGTAGCTTCCCCTTCTATAGCTTGGGGATGGTACAAGGTCCTTAGCATGCGAGGGACCCCATACTTGAACAAAAGACACTTCATTGCCTTAACGGTGAAGTGCTTGCTAACTCCACTCCTTATAATCCAAGGAGCTTCTTCTTCCAACAATTTCAAGGAAGACTTCATCTTGATTTTAGGAGGTTCTTTCGGAAGAGACCTCCAACTTTCCGGTGCATTCCTTTCCTCCACCTTGACCACAGTCTCAGTAATTTGGTCAGGGTTTGCTGCATCTTGCAGTTCTACAAATTCTTCTTCCATCTCGGTCGAGATCTCTGACACCTCGGCCGAGGTCTCGGCAGTTGGATCGAGATCTTCCATATCCTCCGCTTCCACAAAAGCTTCAGGAGAAACTTCCGGTTCAACAAGAGGAATGCTTGGAACGTGCAACACTTCCTTATGCTCCTCTTTCGGCTTAGCATAGGATAGGGTGCTTTCCTTGAGCTCCTCCACCTTCTTCATCAACTTCTCCAATCTTGATTCGAGAGAGTCTTCAAAAGGTTGCTCATAAATGTTTTTAGGAACGTTCTTCTCATCCCATATCGAAAGTTCGTGCTGAATGGCCTCTTCTCTTTCCCATTCATTGTTGAACCAATAGAAGGAGTACTTCTCCTCCAAGTATTCATAATGGTCCGCCCTAGCACTTTGCCTTGCTATCCAGGCTGGATCAAATGTAGTCATCGGAAATCCTGAAAACTACAAAACTCATAGAAAGAGTAGTTAGTAGCAACAGGGGCAAGTGCCCCGAAAGCAAACCGTACCGGCTCGGTCTAGACCAAGTCCCCGGCAACGGCGCCAAAAACTTGTTCGCTCCAAACGGTGTGTGCAAGCTTTAAATTTATAACCCTAGACTTAAGCTTAAAACAAGGATGCGAACCCGCAGTGTACGGGTCAATCGTAGTAAAAGCAAGAAAATTCCAGGGGTCGATCACAGGGACTTAGTGAAACAAAGTCAACACGGTATGCTACGTTAATTCTAACCACAAGAGCGATTAACACAATCAAAGATGAATAAGATGTCAAATAAAGCAAACATGCAATTCTAGGGATTAAGGCATCAAATTGTGGTTCCAACTCAAGATCTATAGATAAGCGGACAAAGCTGAGATTTTTGCGTGGGGAAGGTGTTACTAAAGTGGAGTAGATCACCGGGTAAGTCTCACTACACACTAATCCTAGACCGTAACTCCTATTACCGAATAAGTCTCAAGGAATCAAGATAAAGAACTATAACCTCAAACTAACACACCATCTAAGGGAATAGAATCAACCTTTACCGGGTAAGTCTCAGGCTAACTCACAAAGATGGGATGGAAGCACACTCAAACCCCAATAAAAGATAAACCTTTATTACCTACTCTTATGATCGTTGGTACACAAACTAAGGAATTACCGGGTAAGTCTCATCCTAAGCTTGCATTGAACCAGAAAGGTGTAATAAGAATAGGATTTGGCAAACTCTAACACTTAACTCTCAGTTTCGGATAGGGTAAGTCACCTCGGACAGAAGAATTCCACCCCGGCCGAGATGTTCATCGACTGAACGAGATGCTTAGGTTAAGGTTAAAGACTCGAACTTTCAGGATCCTACTGGAATCTAAGATTATTCTATCATTGTTTTTCCCACAACCTTCAGCCAATCACCCTAGAATCACACAAGGAAATTAGCCACTCATCATCATTATGAAAGTATTAAATGTATGGGAAGAAGGTGAATATTTGAACAAAGAACAATTTAATGAAAAGACTTCAATAACTGAATCAAATATCACAACAAAAGCGTTCCTTGGATAATAATCCAAAAAGACAAGACAACAATTGAGGGAATTGTAGACAATCTTACAAAACCCTTCAATAAAGCTATAAAAGCTATGGACTTCAATCTTCCTTCAACCTTCAAAAAGGTTCCTTAAATCTCTCCCAAATTGGAGTATGCTGCTGATGCGTTGTAAGCGGGGTGTTTCCAGCCGTATGCGGATGTTAGCGGGGGTGTTTCCAGCCGTATGCGGATGTTAGCGGGTCCTGGAATTGTGGAAAATCCGACCCTTTTTATAGGAAAATAACCCTCCAAAGATAATAAATCTTAGAAAGATCTTCTCCCATAAATATAGGTAAAATATATATTCTGCATATCTCCTTCCATCCAGGAGCCAAGCCCAAAAATATAAGATCACTTTCCAAGTTTAAAAAATCTCCTCCAAGAATAAAATATTCTCGCCGCGTCCTAGGTGTTCGCCTCGGTCGAGTCGACGTCTCTGGATCGCCTCGGTCGAGATGAATCTCTGGTCAACCGAGGTGATTCACAACTGAATGTAAAATCTCTCAAAACTGGTCCAAAGTAAATCTTTAATCCATTGTTATGCTCCCTGGATGTAGCTCCAAATGACTCATGACTCCTTTTGCTCCTTTTTGATGCAAAACGTACCATATTACCTGCAATTACAATGAAACTAGGTGTAGACCTCGATTCTCGCAAAGGTAGATGAAATGGCAGTAAAATCACATAATGCACACACAAACATGCAGATTATGAAAGATAAAACGTCCAAACAAACCCCAAAATATAGACTATAATTCATGCTATCAAAATACCCCATACTTAGCCCTTGCTTGTCCCCAAGCAAGTTCCTCATATAAAAGACAAGATAGAATGGATTATAAGTCATAAAAATCAATGAAAAAGTCTTTCAAAAACATTTTATGGTGTGCAACTATCATAGATCACTCTAAGGGAATACTTCATGGAATTTAAAAACTCAATATGCTCAAAACATTTTATAAATATAGGAAAGTTGTTCATTTTTGCATAAAATCATAGAATGCATAATAAGTCATAATCATCGAAATTAATCATGTATAATCCAGTTTAAACCACTAAGTCAATCAACAAGCTCAAGGTCTCATGGGCTTCCCAAAAGAAAAGGTCAAGAAACGCGTAGGGTAGGGATGTAAGTAAGGTAATGTGGTGCTAGAATCCGGGAAAAGGATGAACTTCACTTTTACTTTGACTTGCAACATCTTCCACCAATAAGCTTTGCTTATTTCACACATTTTTTCTTTTTTACTTTACTTTTTGGGATGCATGGACAGAGGTGCACAATAACCGAAGCCTAGGAAGTCAGCAATCATCAATTTCTTGAGATGCATCAAACCCTTGATGCACATACCATGACCCGTTAGGAATATCGCTCAATCCGACTTTGGCAAGACACAAACACCCGGCTATGTGAATGGTGCCGAGTTACTCATCTTCATGATTGACTTCCCCAAACCTATTATTGCTTTCTAACACTTTCACTTCCACCCCACTTTTCAACTTTAACTTGCTTTCACCACTTTGCTTGCTTCCAAATTCCCGGATAGGTAAAGGGAGGCAAAATGTATATGAGGGGCTAAGCATGATCAAGAAGAAGAAGAGAGAGGAGAATGAATTGCCTTGGTCTTTCCAAGAAGAAAGTGAGAGAACTCATAATGTGGTGTCAACCTTCAAATTCAACATAATTTGGATAAAAACAAAGTATTAAACATGCCAATAATTTCAAACAAAGCATTTAGCAACTTAAACATATCATAAAACCTTTCAAACACATAAAGAATTTAAAACCAGTAGGTAAACAAGATCTTCACTGAGATCATATCCAGATAAGTAGCACAAAATCGTTTTCGAAAACTTTCTGTTACTCACCTCGGTCGAGGTGTTCGTAGGTCAACCGAGGTGAAACACCTCGTTCGGCCAGAACTGTCCCGGTCGAGGTCAAATTTTTTTTTTCTTTTTAAAACCATTTTTTTCTTTCGGTTTCGACGTTTTTTTCAATCAAATAACCTGTAAGTATGCATGCAATCTCAGATAAACATATAAATGCAGAAGTGAAGCATAAATAAAATATCCGATAAATAAAATGTGCGTCATACATCAAAGAAGTCACATAAATACATCACGTAGTCAGATAAGTACAAATACCCCATACTTGAGACACACTGTCCCAGTGGGTCAAATAAAAGTCTAAGGACAGGATACTCACCGAACATAGCTAAACTGCAAGAAGAAGTAAGAAACAGCTCCCAGATAAGACCATCTCGGTTGGAGAAGCACATCTCGGTCGAGGTGTTCTGACAGTACCCGAGATGTATCTCAGTAAAGCTCGTTTCCTCAACTTCTCGAAATTTTGTTCTTCCAGTGTAGCTCCTGAACTGTGATCCTTCCTTTTGGAATACCTGGTTGTTGTCTAGAGGAAAACAAAAACAAAGCAACTATCTAAACTAAACTAGAAAAGGGAGAAGAAAGCAATACCTTGGGTTGCCTCCCAAGAAGCGCTTGGTTTAAGGTCGCTAGCTGGACCCTTCTCCATAGAATTACTCAATGTACCTTGAACACCCTGGAGTGCTCATCACATCCATGAGAAAATTCTTCCAAAAAGGTTCCGGTTCCTAATTTCACCGGCAAATGGTAAGATCTCCCACGTACAAGCTTGTACGGTTTGATTCTCACCGGAATCTTTCTAGGCTTCCTGCACTTCAATGGGACATAATCTAGCCTTGCGTCCCATCCTTTCCTTGATCGAGAAAGCAACTTCTCGAGAATCCTAGTAGCTTCCCCTTTTTTAGCATGGGGATGGTACAAGGTCCTTAGCATGCGAGGGACCCCATACTTGAACAAGAGACACTTCATCGCCTTAACGGTGTAGTGCTTGCAAACTCCACTCCTTATAATCCAAGGAGTATCTTCTTCCAACAGTTTAAAGGGAGGTTTCATCTTGATCTTAGGAGGTTCTTTCGGAAGAGACCTCCAACTCTCCGGTGCCTTCCTGAAAAATTCAGAAATATTAATAGGGAATTCAAATGAAGTAGGAGAATGTACCTTGCAAAGTTCTCCAAAACTTGAGACAAGTTTCATGTTGGGTTGATAATCCAACCACGAAATCTCTCTCAGTTCTGCTGGTCTTTCTTCCACCTTGACCACAATCTCAGTAATTTGGCCAAGGTTCTCTGCATCTTCCACTTCTGGTTTTGCAGATTCTTCCATCTCGGCCGAAATCTCTTTCACCTCGGCCGAGGTCTCAATAGTTAGATCGAAATCTTCCAAATCTTCTTCTCCCTCAAAAGCTTCAGGAGAAACTTCTGGTTTGATTGGAGGGGTGCTTGGAACTTGCAGCACTTCCTTATGCTCCTCTTCCGGCTTAGCATAGGATAGGGTGCTTTCCTTGAGCTCCTCTACCTTCTTCATCAACCTCTCCCATCTTGATTCAAGAGAATCTTCAAGGGGTTGCTCACAAATCTTTCTAGGGACATTCAGTTCATCCCACATCGCAAGTTCACGCTGAATGGCCTCTTCTCTTTCCCATTCATTGTTGAACCAATAGAATGAGTACTTCTCCTCCAAGTACTCATAATGGTCCGCCCTAGCACTTTGTCTTGCTATCCAGGCTGGATCAAATGTAGTCATCGGAAATCCTGAAATCTACAAAACTCATAGAAAGAGTAGTTAGTAGCAACAGGGGCAAGTGCCCCGAAAGCAAACCGTAACCGGCTCGGTCTAGACCAAGTCCCCGGCAACGGCGCCAAAAACTTGTTCGCTCCAAACGGTGTGTGCAAGCTTTAAATTTATAACCCTAGACTTAAGCTTAAAACAAGGATGCGAACCCTCAATGTACGGGTCAATCGTAGTAAAAGCAAGAAAATTCCAGGGGTCGATCACAGGGACTCGGTGAAACAGAGTCAATACGGTGTGCTAATTTCAATGCTAACCACAAGAGCAATCAATACAATCAAAGATGAATAAGAAGTCAATAAAGCAAACATGCAATTCTAGGGATTAAAGCATCTAGTTGTGGTTCCAACTCAAGATCTATAGATAAGCGGATAAAGCTGAGATTTTTGCGTGGGGAAGGTGTTACTAGAGTGGAGTAGATTACCGGGTAAGTCTCACTACACACTAATCCTAAACCGTAACTCCTATTACTGGGTAAGTCTCAAGGAATCAAGATAAAGAACTATAACCTCAAACTAACACACCATCTAAGGGAATAGAATCAACCTTTACCGGGTAAGTCTCAGGCTAACTCACAAAGATGGGATGGAAGCACACTCAAACCCCAATAAAAGATAAACCTTTATTACCTACTCTTATGATCGTTGGTACACAAACTAAGGAATTACCGGGTAAGTCTCATCCTAAGCTTGCATTGAACCAGAAAGGTGTAATAAGAATAGGATTTGGCAAACTCTAACACTTAACTCTCAGTTTCGGATAGGGTAAGTCACCTCGGACAGAAGAATTCCACCCCGGCCGAGATGTTCATCGACTGAACGAGATGCTTAGGTTAAGGTTAAAGACTCGAACTTTCAGGATCCTACTGGAATCTAAGATTATTCTATCATTGTTTTTCCCACAACCTTCAGCCAATCACCCTAGAATCACACAAGGAAATTAGCCACTCATCATCATTATGAAAGTATTAAATGTATGGGAAGAAGGTGAATATTTGAACAAAGAAGAATTTAATGAAAAGACTTCAATAACTGAATCAAATATCACAACAAAAGCGTTCCTTGGATAATAATCCAAAAAGACAAGACAACAATTGAGGGAATTGAAGACAATCTTACAAAACCCTTCAATAAAGCTATAAAAGCTATGGACTTCAATCTTCCTTCAACCTTCAAAAAGGTTCCTTAAATCTCTCCCAAATTGGAGTATGCTGCTGATGCGTTGTAAGCGGGGTGTTTCCAGCCGTATGCGGATGTTAGCGGGGGTGTTTCCAGCCGTATGCGGATGTTAGCGGGTCCTGGAATTGTGGAAAATCCGACCCTTTTTATAGGAAAATAACCCTCCAAAGATAATAAATCTTAGAAAGATCTTCTCCCATAAATATAGGTAAAATATATATTCTGCATATCTCCTTCCATCCAGGAGCCAAGCCCAAAAATATAAGATCACTTTCCAAGTTTAAAAAATCTCCTCCAAGAATAAAATATTCTCGCCGCGTCCTAGGTGTTCGCCTCGGTCGAGTCGACGTCTCTGGATCGCCTCGGTCGAGATGAATCTCTGGTCAACCGAGGTGATTCACAACTGAATGTAAAATCTCTCAAAACTGGTCCAAAGTAAATCTTTAATCCATTGTTATGCTCCCTGGATGTAGCTCCAAATGACTCATGACTCCTTTTGCTCCTTTTTGATGCAAAACGTACCATATTACCTGCAATTACAATGAAACTAGGTGTAGACCTCGATTCTCGCAAAGGTAGATGAAATGGCAGTAAAATCACATAATGCACACACAAACATGCAGATTATGAAAGATAAAACGTCCAAACAAACCCCAAAATATAGACTATAATTCATGCTATCAAAATACCCCATACTTAGCCCTTGCTTGTCCCCAAGCAAGTTCCTCATATAAAAGACAAGATAGAATGGATTATAAGTCATAAAAATCAATGAAAAAGTCTTTCAAAAACATTTTATGGTGTGCAACTATCATAGATCACTCTAAGGGAATACTTCATGGAATTTAAAAACTCAATATGCTCAAAACATTTTATAAATATAGGAAAGTTGTTCATTTTTGCATAAAATCATAGAATGCATAATAAGTCATAATCATCGAAATTAATCATGTATAATCCAGTTTAAACCACTAAGTCAATCAACAAGCTCAAGGTCTCATGGGCTTCCCAAAAGAAAAGGTCAAGAAACGCGTAGGGTAGGGATGTAAGTAAGGTAATGTGGTGCTAGAATCCGGGAAAAGGATGAACTTCACTTTTACTTTGACTTGCAACATCTTCCACCAATAAGCTTTGCTTATTTCACACATTTTTTCTTTTTTACTTTACTTTTTGGGATGCATGGACAGAGGTGCACAATAACCGAAGCCTAGGAAGTCAGCAATCATCAATTTCTTGAGATGCATCAAACCCTTGATGCACATACCATGACCCGTTAGGAATATCGCTCAATCCGACTTTGGCAAGACACAAACACCCGGCTATGTGAATGGTGCCGAGTTACTCATCTTCATGATTGACTTCCCCAAACCTATTATTGCTTTCTAACACTTTCACTTCCACCCCACTTTTCAACTTTAACTTGCTTTCACCACTTTGCTTGCTTCCAAATTCCCGGATAGGTAAAGGGAGGCAAAATGTATATGAGGGGCTAAGCATGATCAAGAAGAAGAAGAGAGAGGAGAATGAATTGCCTTGGTCTTTCCAAGAAGAAAGTGAGAGAACTCATTGTGGTGTCAACCTTCAAATTCAACATAATTTGGATAAAAACAAAGTATTAAACATGCCAATAATTTCAAACAAAGCATTTAGCAACTTAAACATATCATAAAACCTTTCAAACACATAAAGAATTTAAAACCAGTAGGTAAACAAGATCTTCACTGAGATCATATCCAGATAAGTAGCACAAAATCGTTTTCGAAAACTTTCTGTTACTCACCTCGGTCGAGGTGTTCGTAGGTCAACCGAGGTGAAACACCTCGTTCGGTCAGAACTGTCCCGGTCGAGGTCAAATTTTTTTTTTTTTTAAAACCATTTTTTTCTTTCGGTTTCGACGTTTTTTTCAATCAAATAACCTGTAAGTATGCATGCAATCTCAGATAAACATATAAATGCAGAAGTGAAGCATAAATAAAATATCCGATAAATAAAATGTGCGTCATACATCAAAGAAGTCACATAAATACATCACGTAGTCGGATAAGTACAAATACCCCATACTTGAGACACACTGTCCCAGTGGGTCAAATAAAAGTCTAAGGACAGGATACTCACCGAACATAGCTAAACTGCAAGAAGAAGTAAGAAACAGCTCCCAGATAAGACCATCTCGGTTGGAGAAGCACATCTCGGTCGAGGTGTTCTGACAGTACCCGAGATGTATCTCAGTAAAGCTCGTTTCCTCAACTTCTCGAAATTTTGTTCTTCCAGTGTAGCTCCTGAACTGTGATCCTTCCTTTTGGAATACCTGGTTGTTGTCTAGAGGAAAACAAAAACAAAGCAACTATCTAAACTAAACTAGAAAAGGGAGAAGAAAGCAATACCTTGGGTTGCCTCCCAAGAAGCGCTTGGTTTAAGGTCGCTAGCTGGACCCTTCTCCATAAAATTACTCAATGTACCTTGAACACCCTGGAGTGCTCATCACATCCATGAGAAAATTCTTCCAAAAAGGTTCCGGTTCCTAATTTCACCGGCAAATGGTAAGATCTCCCACGTACAAGCTTGTACGGTTTGATTCTCACCGGAATCTTTCTAGGCTTCCTGCACTTCAATGGGACATAATCTAGCCTTGCGTCCCATCCTTTCCTTGATCGAGAAAGCAACTTCTCGAGAATCCTAGTAGCTTCCCCTTTTTTAGCATGGGGATGGTACAAGGTCCTTAGCATGCGTGGGACCCCATACTTGAACAAGAGACACTTCATCGCCTTAACGGTGTAGTGCTTGCAAACTCCACTCCTTATAATCCAAGGAGTATCTTCTTCCAACAGTTTAAAGGGAGGTTTCATCTTGATCTTAGGAGGTTCTTTCGGAAGAGACCTCCAACTCTCCGGTGCCTTCCTGAAAAATTCAGAAATATTAATAGGGAATTCAAATGAAGTAGGAGAATGTACCTTGCAAAGTTCTCCAAAACTTGAGACAAGTTTCATGTTGGGTTGATAATCCAACCACGAAATCTCTCTCAGTTCTGCTGGTCTTTCTTCCACCTTGACCACAATCTCAGTAATTTGGCCAAGGTTCTCTGCATCTTCCACTTCTGGTTTTGCAGATTCTTCCATCTCGGCCGAAATCTCTTTCACCTCGGCCGAGGTCTCAATAGTTAGATCGAAATCTTCCAAATCTTCTTCTCCCTCAAAAGCTTCAGGAGAAACTTCTGGTTTGATTGGAGGGGTGCTTGGAACTTGCAGCACTTCCTTATGCTCCTCTTCCGGCTTAGCATAGGATAGGGTGCTTTCCTTGAGCTCCTCTACCTTCTTCATCAACCTCTCCCATCTTGATTCAAGAGAATCTTCAAGGGGTTGCTCACAAATCTTTCTAGGGACATTCAGTTCATCCCACATCGCAAGTTCACGCTGAATGGCCTCTTCTCTTTCCCATTCATTGTTGAACCAATAGAATGAGTACTTCTCCTCCAAGTACTCATAATGGTCCGCCCTAGCACTTTGTCTTGCTATCCAGGCTGGATCAAATGTAGTCATCGGAAATCCTGAAATCTACAAAACTCATAGAAAGAGTAGTTAGTAGCAACAGGGGCAAGTGCCCCGAAAGCAAACCGTAACCGGCTCGGTCTAGACCAAGTCCCCGGCAACGGCGCCAAAAACTTGTTCGCTCCAAACGGTGTGTGCAAGCTTTAAATTTATAACCCTAGACTTAAGCTTAAAACAAGGATGCGAACCCGCAATGTACGGGTCAATCGTAGTAAAAGCAAGAAAATTCCAGGGGTCGATCACAGGGACTCGGTGAAACAGAGTCAATACGGTGTGCTAATTTCAATGCTAACCACAAGAGCAATCAATACAATCAAAGATGAATAAGAAGTCAATAAAGCAAACATGCAATTCTAGGGATTAAAGCATCTAGTTGTGGTTCCAACTCAAGATCTATAGATAAGCGGATAAAGCTGAGATTTTTGCGTGGGGAAGGTGTTACTAGAGTGGAGTAGATTACCGGGTAAGTCTCACTACACACTAATCCTAAACCGTAACTCCTATTACTGGGTAAGTCTCAAGGAATCAAGATAAAGAACTATAACCTCAAACTAACACACCATCTAAGGGAATAGAATCAACCTTTACCGGGTAAGTCTCAGGCTAACTCACAAAGATGGGATGGAAGCACACTCAAACCCCAATAAAAGATAAACCTTTATTACCTACTCTTATGATCGTTGGTACACAAACTAAGGAATTACCGGGTAAGTCTCATCCTAAGCTTGCATTGAACCAGAAAGGTGTAATAAGAATAGGATTTGGCAAACTCTAACACTTAACTCTCAGTTTCGGATAGGGTAAGTCACCTCGGACAGAAGAATTCCACCCCGGCCGAGATGTTCATCGACTGAACGAGATGCTTAGGTTAAGGTTAAAGACTCGAACTTTCAGGATCCTACTGGAATCTAAGATTATTCTATCATTGTTTTTCCCACAACCTTCAGCCAATCACCCTAGAATCACACAAGGAAATTAGCCACTCATCATCATTATGAAAGTATTAAATGTATGGGAAGAAGGTGAATATTTGAACAAAGAACAATTTAATGAAAAGACTTCAATAACTGAATCAAATATCACAACAAAAGCGTTCCTTGGATAATAATCCAAAAAGACAAGACAACAATTGAGGGAATTGTAGACAATCTTACAAAACCCTTCAATAAAGCTATAAAAGCTATGGACTTCAATCTTCCTTCAACCTTCAAAAAGGTTCCTTAAATCTCTCCCAAATTGGAGTATGCTGCTGATGCGTTGTAAGCGGGGTGTTTCCAGCCGTATGCGGATGTTAGCGGGGGTGTTTCCAGCCGTATGCGGATGTTAGCGGGTCTTGGAATTGTGGAAAATCCGACCCTTTTTATAGGAAAATAACCCTCCAAAGATAATAAATCTTAGAAAGATCTTCTCCCATAAATATAGGTAAAATATATATTCTGCATATCTCCTTCCATCCAGGAGCCAAGCCCAAAAATATAAGATCACTTTCCAAGTTTAAAAAATCTCCTCCAAGAATAAAATATTCTCGCCGCGTCCTAGGTGTTCGCCTCGGTCGAGTCGACGTCTCTGGATCGCCTCGGTCGAGATGAATCTCTGGTCAACCGAGGTGATTCACAACTGAATGTAAAATCTCTCAAAACTGGTCCAAAGTAAATCTTTAATCCATTGTTATGCTCCCTGGATGTAGCTCCAAATGACTCATGACTCCTTTTGCTCCTTTTTGATGCAAAACGTACCATATTACCTGCAATTACAATGAAACTAGGTGTAGACCTCGATTCTCGCAAAGGTAGATGAAATGGCAGTAAAATCACATAATGCACACACAAACATGCAGATTATGAAAGATAAAACGTCCAAACAAACCCCAAAATATAAACTATAATTCATGCTATCACTTATGATTAACAAAATCCAACCTCTAATGGACTACCTTGTTGGCCCGTTTTAAAGCAGTTTTATTCCAAGTAGAATGATTGAAGACAACGCCATCCTTTTCCAAGAGTTAATGCACTCAATGGTGCGGAAAAAACCCGAAAAGAAATGGATGGCCATCAAGATCGATCTCAAGAAAGCCTATGATAGGCTTTATTGGGAATTTGTGGATGAGACTTGCGAACTCATGGGCCTCCCGACTGTTTGGAGAAGCTGGATCTCGTGATGTGTGCGTTCTCATTCTATTGCCATTTTGTGGAACGGAGAAATGTCAGATTGCTTTACATCTTCTAGAGGGGAGAGACAAGGGAATCTTCTATCCCCCTACCTTTTTGTCTTGTGTCTGGAACGTTTGGAGCATGATAGCATGAATTATTGTCTATATTTTGGATATGGTTTTGACGTTTTCTCATCATTATTCTGCATGCATGGATATATATTCTTGATGATTATGTCAATATTTGTCTACTTTGCAAGAATCGAGATCTACATCACGTTTGATTGTAATTTTAGGAAATAAGGCGTATTTTGGATCAAAACGGAGCATTGAAGTCTAAGTTGTAACACCCCGAATTCTCAAAATGCGGGGCATTACTAGTTAGGACCTCACAATGGGTCCCGACCTTAGTTTGAAAATAATATTACTAGGATCTTACAACAAACACAAATAAGAAAAACCAAAATTCATGAAATAGTATTTTTAAAGGAATGAATGCAACAACGTCTAACAACCTATAGTACTTAAACAATGAAAAAGACTAATTGCCTTAACAAGAGGAAAGGACAAGAAAGCAACAACCCAACCCCCACTCTAAGGAGTACGGAGACCCGGCTGGCCACTACTTCCGGATCACTTAGCTACTGCTATAACCTGCGGTAAATCTAAAAACACAATAGAACAACCATTAGCTAGCTATCAAAACATTAGTAGAATAATAATAGCACACACACATAGCAAAAGTAAACACTCATCATGCTTTCAAAATATCCGTTTATTATCTTCATTTAAGTCATTCACTCTTACTAATGATACTTATTTTGTGACACGAGGGATTCCCAAACCTCGCCTTCGCCCCCATGTAACCATCAGGAATGGATCCGATGCATCTCACCTTGTACCTGCTTGGTCTGGGTATAGAGAACCTCTCAGTCTCCTGTCAAAGTTGGGCAGTGATGTCACGGCCCGTTATACACATACATCTGAGCCTTAACATATAATAATAACAGTTGTCCTATCAAGTTATTATTAAAAACACACATCACACACACCACTATTATCATTCAACCAACATCCAGAAACTAGCTAAGTAAGTCGCAAGGACTTACCTGAATCAAATCACACTCTCTCAAATATTAACTTGGTTTGAAAACGTGGTAACTCAGTTGCCTGTCAAACAAGGCATGCGGATCAAAATCAAATCTCATACTCTTAGAAGTTATAAACTTCTAAGTTGTACAATCTCATGAAGAGAAATTACGGAAAAAAGTTCTCTTAAGGTAAAAAGACTATTTTGCCCCTGACCCCAAAATCCAAGAATTTTCTATAACTTAATTCTAACTCTCCTTTGGAGCCAATTTCCATATTCTAATTCTTGCGGAAAAGTTTAGTGTCGAATTACAAGAGTTGCACAACATCCTTTGTTTACACAAAATGTCGTTAAGGTCCGACTTTGGGTTAAGATACTAGGCTTGGATAGAAATATAAAAATTTAGAAATAAATTATTAGATCCTCTATGATATGCATACTAAACATAGGGGTAAAGATCTCTAAAAAATACTCAACCATAATTCTCCCATAAATCTTCAAAGTTGGAATGAAAGCTGAAAAAATTCTCATACTTAGCCAATTTTCCTCTGCTGTAAAAACAGTCCATCTGTCCTACTTCGAGTCCTTATAAGTTCTAATCCGACCGTTAACTTTCTCCCAAATTTTGACACGGTAAACTACATATTCTTATCTACAATATATCAAAAATTCAACGGTGGATGTTCGATCTAAGCTATCCAAAAACGGGTTCAAAGTTAGCAGTTTCAGCTCACAAAACTGAAAATTTTCCTAAGATGAATAAGGTCCTAGGTTCGAGTCTCACTGTCAGCAGTCTCTCTTATTTACCATGATCTAAAGGTCTCAAGTTCGAAACCCTCTTTAGTCTCTCTAACTCCAACCTACACTACTCCCCTAACATACATTTGTTCAGCATATTCTAACCTACACCACTCTCATTCAATACACAAAACAAACGTAAATTCCTAACAATAATGTATGCAGAAGAGAGGGCTGCTTAACCGCTACAGGTCGTCAAGGAGGAAGACCCGGCGTTGGCTTCCGAGTAGTTGTAGGACCAACTTCCTTCTGTCACGGCTGGTGGAGACGCCGTCTACAGTGGCTGAGCCACCGTTTGAATTGTTGGCTGCACCGTCTGCAGTTGCTGGAGGAGGGCAGTTGCTTGAGCGCAGAGGCGAGGGGGTCCATCGTCATAAGAAGAAGGGGTAGGTGCAGTTCCGGTTGACCTGCTGGTTGCAGAAGGGCTGCTGCATCGGACTGCTGTTGTGGGTTGCTGAAGGGGAATGAGATCTCACCGGGCTGTTGCGAGGCTGCTGCTGCATCGGTTTACAAAAGGAGTTGTTGCGTGTCTCTCTTCGGTTCCCGGCAAAAACGAGATGGCGTCCCCGGTACGTGTCCAATCCGGTGGTCGCTGACGGCTGAGCAGAAACACGAAGGGAGATGGGTATCGGTTTTCCAGAGGCGTGATATTGTTACGGAAGAGAGGGAGAAGCTAACGACGTAAGAGGTAGCGGCAACTAGGTTAGGTTAAACGTGATTAAGGGGAAGAATTAGGCTTCTCATGTAACTGGGCCAGCACAAGCAGCCACCTGTTGGGCTGAAGCAAGGTGTAACACTTGGGTTGCACTTGCATGGCCTTGTCCAAAATTGTCAAAACTTGTCATAAACTTGTCCCATGACATGAACTAGTTGATGAAGAATTAGGGTTTGATACGTATTCATCTTTTTATGTGAGTTAGACCTACATAAAATGATACAAATTTGTGTGGGTATAAATCTTAGGTATCATGTAGAAGGTCAATGAGTCAAAGTCCGGGTTGACTCGGTAATAAACGGAAAAAAAAATTCCGGATATTACATAAGTAGGCCATGGAGCTACATTTTGGAGCAGTTGGAAGGACAAGAAGAAAGGCATGAACCATAGGGAAAGGATGGAGGAAGGATTCAATTGAAGATACGAAGAAAAGTACGTGATCCACTACTGATCTTGGACCGACACAATCATGCATCTCGACCGAGACTGCCAATTGGGCCTAGCTCGAGGTTGATTGCCCAAGCCCAAGGAGAAATAAAATATTTTAACTTAAAATTCTTCTATAAGAATAGGCGGTGAATGCCGCAGAAAATACGCTCGCATACGGCAGAGACGTCAAGGACTTTTGACGGCTATAGGAAAGATTCACGGAAGGAAGAGATCTAAGGAAGGATTACTTAGGGTTCAAGGAAGAGAAGAGATTTTGTAAGATTTTCTTGGGAAGTAATTAGTGAGTTGTTATCATTCTTTTGGAACGCATTATTCATACGATGTTCGCTTGTTTGCTTTTGATAATTGAGAAATCTTTGTTGAGTGTTTTATTTCCTTTCTTTGATATCTTGATTGAGTATATGATGATTGCTTTGAACATGATGATTATTGGCTAAAACCCCTACAATTCTAGGGTGATTAGTTGAAGGTTGTGGTATAGACGATGAAAGAATGAACCTTTATCGTGAGTGGACCCTGAAAGTTGAGTTAATTCTAATCAAAACCCATCTCGGGCTGTTCTTGGAGTCATCTTGACCGAGATCGATAAGAACTGCACGAGATTGCTTGCTACTTGCCTGATCTTGAGTTTAGGTTCTAGTTTGCCAAATCCTATCCTTGTTGCACCTTTTTTGGTTTACATTCAAGCCTAGGAAGAGACTTACCCGGTGATTCCTTTGTTTATTTACCGATGATGATGAGTGTTAGGTAACAAAGGTTATACCTTTGTTAGGGTTTGAGTGTGTCTTCATCCTACCTTTGAGAGTTAACTTGAAACTTACCCAGTGATGGTTAGTTCTGTTCCCTTAGGTTGAGTGATGTTGGTTTGAGCGATAGTACCTTTCCTTAGTTCCTTGAGACATACCCGGTGATAGGATCTTTGGTTTAGGATAGTGGATGGTGAGACTTACCCGGTGATCTATACCCATCGTAGAAATACCTTCCTATTGCAACCTCAGCTTTGTTCGCGTTTATCCTTGAGAAATCTTGAGTTGAAACCACAACTGGATACTTTGATCTCTAGAATCTGCATTCATTTATGTGATTATCTTATATCATTGTTCTTTTTTGCTCGAGTGTATTTACAACTTAAAGTTATATACCGTGTTTGATTTCACCATAGTCCTTGTGATCGACCTTGAGATATTTGCTAATACTACGATTGATCCGTACATTGTGGGTTCGCTTTTACTTTATTCTTGGATATTAATTTAAGACTTATCTACACATACTTTGGAGCGAACAGGGCATGCCATCCAAATTCTAGTGGATAGCAGGTCATGGGAACCAATTTATATTAAGCGTGGCGGTCCGGCTATTTCTCATGTGTTTTTTACAAACGACATTGTTCTTTTCGCTAAAGCCAATTTGGAGAATATTACTGTGATTATGAACTGTTTGAGTGACATCTGTTCTTTTTCGAGTTGAAGATCAATCTTCCCAAATGGCAAATTATGGTCTCTCTCAACATTAGTGACGGGTTTAGGAACTCCATTCAAACAGTCACCGGATTTCCTTTGGTCTCAAATTTCGGTAAGTATTTGGGATATCCTATTCTCCAAACTCGTATATGTAACAATGATTTCAGTTTTCTTGTGGAGAAGATTAAAGATAGACTGGCTTCGTGGAAAGGCCGGTTTCTCAGTTTTGTTGGACGACTTACTTTGGTCAAATCGGTGTTGTGCGCCTTTCCCCCGTATATTATGTGGATGGTGAAACCTCCGACCACTATCTGTAATGAGCTGGACCGAGTATGCAGATCCTTCTTATGGAATGATAAGGAGAATGGAAGGACTATTCATTTTATCTCGTGGCATAACATTTGTAAACCATTGGAGTTAGGAGGACTTGGTGTGAGATCTGCTCGAGATGCCAACCTTACTGCTCTTGGAAAACTTGCGTGGCGATTCTTGCAAGATAGTAACAAACCATGGGCTTCATTTCTTGCTTCTAAATATGGAATCCATGGACTCCAAAACTTCATTGATTGCTCTAGGTTGAGAAACGGCTCATATGTTCTAAGAGGTATCCTTTGGGCTAAGCATAATATTATCATCAAAGGGATTGCGTGGGTTGTCTTCAACGGCCAAACTACTCGATTTTGGACTAACGTTTGGTGTGGAGACCGATCTCTTAACGAGGATGTTATAGACCGGCCGCCGGAATCTTCCTGGTCAAATTGCGTTGCGAATTATTGGATCATTGGTGCCGGATGGGATTGGAACAGTTTCAGCTCCCTGCTTCCGATGCAAACTCTTGTTAAGATTGTTGATACTTCACTGCATGCATCCTCCAACCATTAAGATTGTGTGGCCTGGTCTTTCGAGTCGAACGGATGCTTCTCCTCCTCATTTGTGTACAGAGATGTTGTCTCATCTGGAATCGTTCCTTGCCTCTCTTCCCCTTATTCACTGTTATTTGGCGGATTGAGGTTCTTGAAAGAATCCGGACTTTTCTTTGGACAGTTGCCCAGGGTAAACTTCTCACCAATGCCGAGAGATTCCGTCGTCACCTTGCCGATACCGATCTATGCTCGATTTGTAACTGCACTCCGGAGTCAACCATGCACTTGTTTCATAATTGTCCAGGAGTCAGCATACTAAGGGGAAAATTGCTCCCGATGAACAACGTCGGAACTTTCTTCTCAAATTTGGAACATCACTTCTATTAGTAATGTATTCAACTCCGCTAAGCACACAAGTGGCACTCCTTTACTTGCCTTCACGTTGTGGTGGTGTTGGAAATGGTGTAACGCTACTATTTTTCGCGACACCCCGATCCCTCCCAACCGTGAAGCTTTCATCGTTGCTCAAGCCAAAAGCATAGACACCTCTTCGTTACGAATGCAAGACAAGAAGGTTTGTAAGGGTAGTGAAATCATTAGTGTTTGTTGGGCTGCTTCAACTGACGGGTAGGTGAAGCTTAACACCGATGACTTAGTTCAAGGAAATGACAAGGCAGCCACCGCTGGGGGTATTATCCGAGATGCATAGGGGCAGTGGCTTGGTGGGTTTGTCTATAATATCAGCTCTTGTATGATGCCTATGGCGGAATGTTGGGGTCTTTGTACGGGATTGCAACTCGCATGGGAAAAGGGATTCCGTAGAGTGTAGGTGGAGATCAACTTTGAGCTCGTGGTCAAGATTGTCAACCGTACCATTTCTCACACTCATCCACTCTTTAATATGGTGTCTCGATGTCAAGGCTTCTTACGTAGAGACTGTCAAGTAGAGTTTCGTCATATTTATCGGGAGACTAATTGTTCAGCCGACTCTTTGGCTTTTTTAGCTTTCGAGTATCCTTTAGGGTTTTTTCAATTAGCATCTTCACCCCCTAGATTAATTTCTTTTCTGAAAATCGATGCATGTAGAGTAGCGACCCAAAGGCTTGTCGAATGTTAGCTTTGTTTTTGGTTCTATGAAATAACACGAGTCAGACCACGGTCTCACTCGTCTCACTTACCAAAAAAAACAAATAAGAGACCTGTAGTAACACAACCTTCCACATCTGAAATAAGTTTAGTGTTAATACTTGTTTTCCCCCCTAAGAAGTATAACTTAACAATGAGGAATTTGTTGTCGGATAACGTAATTCTTGAAAGGAAAGTATAATGCAAAAAACATCAAGTTGACATTCAATTTTGTTCACAATAGTATTGCTTTCCAATTCAATCGTACGGTTGTTAGCTTTACAAACTCTAGTGGAAAAAATCAGTATTTTGTACAACACTGAAATTTTTGAGGGTATATATAGTTCATTCTTATAAATTAGTAATGAAACATTAGGACATGCTACTCTTTCCTGAACAATGTATAAGATCTCCTTGTATATATAATGTCAACAAAGTATTTATGTTAAAAGTAAATAAACGTGGGACTAAAGATAATATTTTGTATGATGAGAGCAAATATATAGTATCTAATCTTGACATCTAAAAATATGAAATCAGTAATTAGGAATTGATAGCATTCCAAATATCGTCTTTTATCATAACTATTTCATTATCTACACTTTTTAGCTTAATAAGCATATCATTTTGCTCTATTTCCCCTATATTTTTCTATTTTGGAGATCTACCAGTTGGTTTATATAATTACAAGCATTCTAGACATTTGCGGAGCAAAAATGATACATCTACTTTTGAATGTCCTAATACACACTAAGGGATTTCCTATGGTCATCAAAGTCAAAGATTGTTGACACAAATGATTGAAGTCCGAGAGAGAAGAGAAGAACATCGGGAGAAGATCCAAGAGTGCTCGACCAGGCCCACATCGCACAACGGCATGTCCCCTTCTCTTGGATTCGACTCCAAAATGATCACTCATTGTTGTTGAGATGATCTTGTAGCAATTCTGGACCAAACCCAAGATTTGGCCCAGGAGGTCGGACGACAACCCAATGCTCGATCAATCTACATCGACGTTTATCTTTACTACTTTGTTCCTATCTTATCTTTAGTTGGATCTTATCTTAATAATAGATAAAATCGAGTATATTTGACATAATCTTAATAGAAGATTAGAATCCTTGGAGATTTAGGGTTTTTAGGTTGTTTTTGGACCCTATAAATAAGGCTCTTAGCCATTAGGTTAGATGTCTCATTTTCCAGCATTTTCCAAAGTTTTCTAGTGATTTTGACCAAACCGGTCGTACGACTTGTACCCCGTCGGACAACAATCCCTACTTTCATTTATTAAATTGAATTTCTTGCTTGCTCTAAGATATCTGTGAGTAATCTCCCTTTGTTCTAGGGTGTAGTGAGCCCAACATGCTTGATTTATGATATTAAATTGATTTTGTGTTGCTTGTGTGCCTATGAGTTATAGTAGTACCATCTATACTATGTGTTCTATAAAAGGATGACTTTAACTCGAAGTGACAATGGAGTTCTTACACCTCAGTGCTCCATTTGATGTGATGAATCGGCAAGCGTCTTGGGTGTGACGTGACAAACATGATGACATCATCGATGTACCGCAAGTGATGACCTAATCACAAAGTGACAATCAAAGGAGCTTTTATTTATCTTTACATAACTTTGGCATACTTGTGATATTGTGGAGTTGACTCTTGAGATCTATTATATGCATGTTGTGGTAATCCGAATTCTGGAATGCTTTATCTTTATTGAAATTTTGTTACTTGACCTACTTTATGTCTTATCTGATCTCCGAGCACCTAAAGATCCAACATTTCTCTCATCGTTTCACTCCCCTTTACATTGTTTGTTTCGAAATTAATTTGTTGGGAAACTCATCGCTTTCCCTGTGTTCGACCTTAACCCATTGTACTACAACGGGTCTTGTAAGTATTTGTAGGACCTGAAGTTCACATTTCAACCCTCATCAAATTGACATCGTTGCTGGGAAAAGCTTTTGATTGCTTTTACTTATTAATTTTGAAACCTTATGTCTATTTTGATTTTTAAATTGTTTCAAAAGACAAATACCACAATGGTGGAAACTTTCCTTGAAAAACAAGCAAGGCTCTACCAAACCATTTTGAAAACAAAGATCAAATTCAATACAACAACTAAACTCATACAGGTTTCAAAATTAAAATAGACATAAGGTTTCCACCATTGTGGTATTTGTCTTTTGAAACTATGAATTTGATCGTTCGAGCTGGATCGAGGAGAAACTTCAACTACTTCTTAGTTGAAGTAGTTGATATAAATAGTTTGATCTATCATTTGATATAAATAGGGGCGATCTAGATCGAGGAGAAACTTCAACTACTTCTTCTTGATCGTTCGAGCTGGATCAAACTATAAATTTGGGTGGCGGAAGCGTTTGGTTGATCCTTCAAAAGGATCCTCGAGTATGAAGGCTTGGATCAAAGACTAGATCCAAGATAAGAACTTTAGAGGGTGGAAGAAGAAGTGATGCCTAAACTAAGTAAGAGGGTTTTCCTTCTCAATACTTAGTATTCAACTTAGACATATCTTTACAAATGAGCCAAGTCATCCTTATATAGTGGATGGAGGTCATACAAAGAGTTCAAACATAAATGACGGAATTAAAGTCGAAATTAAGTTCCGGTAAATGAAAGGCCTAAAATATTAAAGGTCGGAATTTAATTCACGGAATTAAGTTCCGGAATTAAAGTTCCGAATATGAAAAGTCAATTATTAAAAAGCCGAATAATAATAAACGTTTTCAAAATGGTGCGGGTCCTTTTAGCCGGAAACACGGATGACATCGCCATCCGGGGGCGTATCATCAAAGCTTCAAAGCAAAGCTAACAACTACTTGACGATTAGGGCAAAGAGATATTTGAGTAATGCCTACTATGGGAGAAATCAACGTATCTAACTCTACGGCTAACATATGAATATATTGGGGAAATTTTCGGAGTGTAGGGTTACACAAAATATAACCCTTCCAAAGCTAAAATCGAAAGATATGATTTTCTTCTCAGCGGAAGTCGAAACGGCTAACCAACGACCATCAAACGGCATACCTATGTCCAAAGGCTAGTTGTAGACATATGCCGTTTTGCCAGGTCGTAGAGAGTTCTTCGGTCCGGGCTCTGAAGTTGGGCTATGACAAAATCTTCTGCAGTGATGATGTATGTGAAATGGCCACCTTAGTACCTTACGGCTTCCTTGACCGTTTTGTTCATTTGTAGCTTCAAATCATGGATCTTCCCTTTAATGCATATTTAGAAGACTTTGTGTTGCCATTTCATATTCATGTAAAGTCTTCACTTCAGCTCTGACAGTCTGACTTCTAGGATGATGCAATTCTGACACAATTGATGTCGTAAATGCATGAAACACATAAAAGACAAGGTAAATACCGAAATCCAGAAAGTGAATGTTTTCCATACAGATAGAGATGTTTGAGAGAGTAAAAGAGGTATGAAATGCATGAATCTAAAGTCCAAAAAATGTTACATTTGACACTCATCAAATACCCCATACTTAAGTTAACCTTGCTCGTCCTCGAGTAAGATCATGTACTATGCATACTATGTGTAAGAACAATTGTGTAACACCCCAAATTCGCGGGACTTGGAGTGCCACATTGGGCTAGGATATCACAATGGATCCTGACCCTAGCCTGACAACAAGTTCACTGGATCTTACAACAAGGCACAGGTAGATCAAAACCAAATACATAAAGCTGTATAAGATACATCAAAAAGGTTTACAACATACAAGCCGAGTACAAAACAACAACCACAAAAGACATCCCATATCTCACGCAATCCTAATGTACAGAAGTCCTCGGCTGGTCACCACAATTGGCTCACTCTGCAGTCTTCCTAACCTGCAGGTCATCTACAACACGGTATACACCGTTAGCTACAATAATGAATAAGCATGAAGGTAATAGCACATACACACATTAACAACTCATACATGCAATGCCACACACATTCATTTATTATCTTTCAATTACGTTATTCAATTACTAATTCAACTTATTTTGTGACACGAGGAGCCTAAAGAAGCTCGTCCCTTCCCCCGTTAACACAGGGGTTTTGCATAAGGGTGATCATCACTCATCCCCCCCTGTGTTACTGGCTTCCAGGCACCCCCCCTCCTACCTTCGAGCGGAGGCATATGTGGTCAAGACCCGTTATAATACACTTGGGCCATTTAATGTAATAAATGGTCATCCTAGTCCGGTTTAGGTTATAAATGCACAATCATATGAACACACAACCATCAAAATCACACAAACCCACAATTGAACGCTAAGTAAGTCCTATTGACTTACCTGTAATACTTGTAGCCTCTACCACGTCACAACTTCTCCTTGGAGAAGTAATCAACGCCTGCAAACAGTGGCGGCCGCAGGATTTTAAAGGGGGGGGGGGGCGAAAATTTATTAACGATAAATATATCTATGAAAATAAAATAGAAATAAAAACAAAGTTAATATGTCATCTACTTACAATAAACAAAAATACAAAAAAAAAATTAAAAAAACATTACACTTAAAGGCGCGGTCAACGACCGCGCCTATAAATTTTATTTTTTTTTTAAAATAGTTGTCTTATATGCGCGTCTATAACCGCACATCTTTAGTTTTTTTTTTCATTCAAAAACGTTATACTATAGCCACGGTCTAGGACCGCACATCTATTTGTGTTTTTATTATCTTTATTTCGGATATTAAAATGCTGTCCTCGAGAACGCGTTTTACAAATCATAGTGCGGTCTAAGACCGCGCTTTTACTTCAAACAACAAATCTCGTGCATTTTGATGAATTATTTCACTCTGAGCCTAAAACGGGAAATTCTTTTGAAGTTTTGTTACTTCGACGAAATATCCAAAATAACTTTTAAATATAACACAAGAATAGTGATATTTAAAAAATTAATAAATCGTAGAATAAAATTTTATAAACAAGAAGCCACAACCCATTTTAAAACAATTTTTTTCAAAAAAAAAAAAATTATTTTTTTTGGAGGGTTGGGCGGCTGCCCCACCTTGCCCCCCAAGGGCCGCCCCTGCCTGCAAAAGTAAGGCACACACAATCACATACTGCAAAGGTTAGGAGACTCGTCTCACTAACCACAACCAACCTATATCTCAAATCCTCAACACATTCATAAATGCCTAAGGCATATCCTCAACATAACATCTCATCATACTCATAGACATACTAAACCTTAAAGCCATAACCGATATCCATAACATCACCATGATCATCAACTCATTCTCACACCTAGCATGCATATAATCAGTATTCCACAATCTCAATTTTAATCCTAATTTATTTAATTAATATTTAATTAATTAATTAAATTTCGCCAAAATAACGTTTTGCCTGCAGGCCATTTCTAAACCCACCTATCATCAGATTTCATCAAGCAAACAACCCATAAACACTAGAATAATATAATGACCATAATGAAATTTCTAATTATCCATTTAGACAAGCCTAAGGTCAATTTAGGCCAAATCTGAGTACGGAAAACGAATAAATTCATAACTTATTCGTTACTAACCCGATTGACGATCTGAAAGAAGATTCGGAATCACAACGACGCAGGCTACGCATGTACAACATCAAATTCACCGGAATTTGAGCGACGGAACTGTCGTGGTGACATATATGCTCGACCAGGTCTTCATCTGTTCGGAAATGCAAAAACTCGGCACCGATATGAAGAGAATGAAGAGAGGAATCCATAAACTCAAACGGAATTGAAATCGGAATAGAAACAGAGAGTAGAACTGAGTTTGAAGTTTGAGAGAAATCAGAGTTTTTACGAGGAAACGCGAAAGGAAATGAATTAATAAACGATTTTCCTCTATTTATAGTGAAGACGATAATTATCCTTTAGAGAAGTCGATAATTATCCGTTAACCGATTCAATGACGGGTTGAACCCCCTTCTCCAAACTTCTCGAAATTGGAATAATAAATCTTGAATATTATAGGGATAATTATTCTACAATTGCCTCGGAAAACTTGTATTCCTAAGCCGTCTTTCTTAGCCGTTAAGAAATAAAATAACGACTCTTTTGGCCCTTTTATCTTGCCATGTTATTTCATATCTAGGACATGTCCGATGTCCTGATCATTTCTCTCAACTACATATTTATTAATTGGAGCTCCCAAATGCTCCAAATAATACCGGAGGGTAAAAATAATTACCTGGGGGAAAAGTGAAAATTTCCCCATAACCCCAAAATTATGCCAGGAACATAACGGTGGGACTTATACTCGTTACTTACACAATCTTCGTGAGTCCTATGCCAATTACTATCAATGATTAAATTAATCAACATTGATTAGAATTCGGAAATCCTAGCTATTACATCACACACCCCTTAAAAAAAAGTTTCGTCCCGAAACTTGAACAATTCCCAAATCCTCTCGGACCCATACGCCAAGGTATAAACATTGTCTCTATCGAAGGTATCACATCTCCGTTCAAAGGTATCAACCTATAACACTCTATAACCTCAAAACATCAGCATGGAGGAATCACCAACTCCAACAACAAGATCATAACGCTATCCAAAGGCATAGAGGAAAATCATCTCTAGCCAACTACTAACCACGTCACAAGGCATGGAGGAAAGCCGTCTCCAATCAATCGTACTCGTAACAAAACTATGTGGAGGAAAACCGTCTCCACTCACACTATGTCCATCAATAATAGCATGGAGGAAAGAACCATCTCCAGCTAATCCTAAACATATTACAATAGCATGGAGGAAAGAACCATCTCCAGCTATACCTAACTCGCGCTAGCAAATAAGATCTAAAAGATCATATGCACACATCACAACTAGCACGAAAACACAACATATCAGATAAACACATAACATACATTTACCAAGATAGCACTAAGATCTACTCGTCGATACTATAGGTGCATCTATCTCAGCATAGAACTCGGGATAGTTCATCTGGATACTATCCTCAGTCTCCCATGTAGCCTCATCCGGTCCTCGTCTAGACCACTATATCCTCGGTATGGGAATGTCCTTCGAACGCATGCGTCTCAAACCTCGTTCTAGGACTGCAATCTGCTGCTCAATAAAAGTGTGGTCCGGCTCAACCACTAAATCATCATAACTGACGATGTGTCTCCGATCTGGTATGTACTCCCTCAGCTGAGACACATGAAACATAGGGTGAACACCCTCTAACCTCGGTGGCAAAGTCAATATGTACGCTGCTCTCCCCACTCTATCTAGTATCTCAAAAGGACCAACATATCGGGGACTCAACTTCCCCTTTATGCCAAAACGTCTGACGCCTCGCGTCGGAGATACTCTCAATCAAACATGGGCTTCTACCCTGAACTCAAGAGTTCGACGACTCTTGTCTGCATACGACTTCTGGTGACTCTAGGCAGCCAACATCCTCTCTTTGATAAACGCTACTTGAGCTATATCATCTTGAATCTACTCTAGCACTATACCACTGATATTGTTAGTCTCGTTCCAACATAACGGTGTACGACATCTACGTCCATACAGTGCCTCATATGGGGCCATCCCAATAGATGTATGCCAGCTGTTATTGTATGAGAACTCAACCAATGCGAGGTAATCTGACCATCCTTGTCCCCAATCCAACACACAAGCTCGTAGCATATCCTCTAGCGTCTTAATGGTCCTCTCTGACTGACCATCTGTCTGGGGTGAAACCCAGTTGTGAAGTGTAGACTCGTTCCCAATGCAGTCTGAATCTACAGCCAAAACCTTGAGGTAAACCATCCATCTCGATCAGAGACGATCGTCCTCGGTACCCCATGGAGTCTCACTAACTGTATAGTGTACTCCTCAGCCAATCTGCTCACCAGCCACGTCTCTTTGATGGGGATGAAATGTGCCGTCTTTGTCAGTCAATCAACAACCACCCAGATAGCATCAAAGCTCCTACTAATTCTCAGTCTAGACACAAAGTCCATGGATACGTCCTCCCACTTCCATTACGGTACTAGAAGTGGATGGAGCTCACCTTCAGGTCTGAAATGCTCTATCTTGACCTGCTGGTAGGTCGCACACTGAGCCACGAATCTGGCTACATCGGGCTTCAACCCTCCCCACCAATATGTGCGTCTCACATCATGGTACATCTTACTCGTATTTGGGTGCATTGAGTAAGGTGTGGAGTGAGCCTCTTGCAGAATCCTCTACCTCAGATCCGCATTAGCGGTTACACGGCCGCGGTCGTGGCGTCTCATCACTCCATCTGCTCCTATGGAGAATTGTGATGCCTCACCACGAGTCATCCTATCTCGTATCCTTATCAGCATCGGGCAGGTCCCCTGCTTTTGTTGGATCTCATCCAATAGACCAGATAGAACCTATAAAGTGCTCAAATGGGCATCCTTATCAGGAACTGGATGTTCATCTCTAGCCACGCTAGATTCCTCTCTAACTGTGGTTGTACAGTCGGTCTCGCAATCGCCTTCTCTCGAGGCGTCTTCTTGCTTAGGGCGCTGGCGACAACATTTGCCTTCCCTGGATGGTACAAAATCTCAAGTTCAAAGTCCTTGATCAACAACAAGCCATCTTCGCTAGCGGTTATTCAATTCCCGCTCCGTGAAAATATACTTCAGACTCATATGGTTTGTGAAGATCTGGCATGTAGCACCATACATGTAATGTCTCTAGATCTTCAGTGCATGAACTACCGCTGCTAACTCTAGATCATGAGTCGGGTAGTTCTCCTCATACGTCTTCAGCTGTCGAGATGCATATGCAATAACTTTGCCTCTATGCATCAATACACATCCTAAGCCTAGCTTGGATGCATCACTGTAAACCACGAAATCCTCATAACCCTTTGGATGTGCCAAGATAAAAGCAGAAGTCAAACGCCTCTTCAACTCTTCAAAACTCTGGGCACACTGCTCAGACCACACAAATCTGGTAGTCTTCCTCAGTAAACTCGTCAGTCGATGGGCAATCACAGAAAATCCCTCCACAAAACGTCTGTAATAACCGGCTAGGCCAAGAAAGCTACGCACTTCCTTGACGTTCGTCGGTGTCGTCCATGCAACAACAGACTCAATCTTCACCGGGTCAACCATAAACCCGTCGGCGGAGACAATGTGTCCAAGAAAAGTAACCTCAGACATCCAGAACTCACACTTAGAGAGCTTGGCATACAACTCTCTATCCCTTAAAATCTGCAACACTGTCCTTTGATGACCGGCATGCTCCTCTCTACTACAAGAGTATACCAAAATGTCATCAATAAAGACCACTACAAACTGATTCAGGAAGTCGATGAAGATATTATTCATCAACTCCATGAAAACTGATGGGGCATTCGTCAGCCCGAATGGCATCACTACAAACTCGTAGTGTCCATAACGAGTACGAAATGCCGTCCTGTGCACATCCTGCTCTCTCATCCTCAGCTGGTGATATCCTGAACACAAATCAATCCGGGAGAACACCGTCGCTCCTTGTAGCTGATCAAGTAGATCATTAATACAAGGCAGTGGATACCTGTTCTTGATGGTCACCTTGTTCAGCTCTCTATAATCTATACACAATCTCAACGATCCGTCCTTCTTCCGAAGTCCACGCTCCTCTGATGCGGAAAACTGGATGGCTCAGCAAACACATCCAGGAACTCACAGACCACTTGGATGTCCTCCAACACTGGACTCTTGCTCTCCTCTATGGCATAACACTAGAAGGCATCTCAACCTTGTGCTATCAACCTCACTACTCGTACTACACTAATAACCATACCCGTCTTCCCAAGGTCTTAACCTCAGGAAATTTCTATTTGACCTAACTCGGTAGAAACCGTCACGGTCCTACTACCAACGTCTAACACAACACGATGTCTATCCATCCAATCCATACACAGAATGACTTCCTCACGCACTAGCGGCATGGAAAGAAGTCCACAAACAAATCACAAATCCCAATGTATAGGACAACTATGTACCACTTACCTGATCCCCATCTGGCAACCCTACCAAGAGAGGTCTATCATCTATTGTATCTAAGGTCAGTCTATCAGCGCATGCATCAAAAAGCAAAGATTGCGTAGCACCCATACAAAACAGAACTCCAACGGCTCCACTGCATATAATTACTCAAAACTCGAACCTATGCTCCTCAGGTATCACTGAGATCATCGCCATAGTCTTTGTCTCTACTCCTTCTACACCGAAGGGCAGAGATTCTCTTTGAGAAGGAGCACTGCCTTGTTGACAAAAGGGAGTCAAATGACCTAATTCACCACATGTAAAGCATGTCACTAAAGATCTCTTACACTCCGGTCGCAGGTGTCCAAACTCTCAACAATTGAAATAGGATCTCATCCCATCAGAAGTCCGTGTGGACAAGGGATCACTCGAATGTCCATGTGTCAGACTCTGTCTAACACTTGAAGGGTTTGCTTAAACACTCACTAGTTCGGTCCGTTGTTTTTTTTTTTATCCAGAAGCTTCAATTGGTCCCATAGATATTGGTAAACCCGGTGTAGGTCTACCCTCTCCTGCAGCCTCTTGTACTTAACGTATATATTCTCGAAACTCGGGTCCACTCATCGAGAGGTAGTCAGACTCCTAAGGTCTGCCCTCTGCTACAGGCGGAACAACAGCGGAAACCGGTCCTTGACCTAACACTACTGGAGGAAGAGAGGGGTATATCCCTACCTCGTCCTACTGCAGATGTCGCTCTAGTCTGAGCCATCTATAGAGTATGCACACTTAATCCTATAAGGCTATATATATGCCATATGTATATATATATATATATATAATGCATATGGTCACACGCAAACATATCAACACATAATAGGTATATATATACATATCTATATTATCGAGATCCTCATAAGGGTGACGGCTTCTGTACATACTATCCCAAAACATTTGTACTCGCTTTAAAACCAAAACCTTTTCAAAAGTGAGACCCTTTCGGGTTCTGTTTATTTATCCACTCCACCTTTATTGAAGATAGCAAGTGTCATTGTTGTCAACCTAAGGCTCTGATACCAACTCTGTAACACCCCAAATCCGCGGGACTTGGAGTGCCACATTGGGTTAGGATCTCACAATGGATCTTGACCCTAGCCTAACAACAAGTTCATTGGATCTTACAACAAGGCACAAGTAGATCAAAACCAAATACATAAAGTTGTATAAGATACATAAAAAAGGTTTACAACATACAAGCCGAGTACAAAACAACATCCATAAACAACAACCACAAAAGACATCCCATATCCCACGCAATCCTAATGTACAGAAGTCCTCGGCTGGTCACCACATTTGGCTCACTCTGCAGTCTTCCTAACCTGCAGGTCATCTGCAACACGGTATACACCGTTAGCTACAGTAATGAATAAGCATGAAGATAATAGCACATACACACATCAACAACTCATACATGCAATGTCACACACATTCATTTATTATCTTTAAATTACGTTATTCCATTACTAATTCAACTTATTTTGTGAGACGAGGAGCCTAAAGAACTTCGTCCCTTCCCCCGCTAACACAGGGGTTTTGTATGGGGGTGATCATCACTCGTCTCCCCTTGTGTTACTAGCTTCCAAGCACCCCCTCCTACCCTCGAGCGGAGGCATATGTGGTCATGACCCGTTATAATACACTTGGGCCATTTAATGTAATAAATGGTCATCCTAGTCCGGTTTAGGTTATAAATGCACAATCATATGAACACACAATCATCACAATCACACAAACCCACAACTAAACGCTAAGTAAGTCCTATGGACTTACCTGTAATACTTGTAACCCGTACCACGTCACAACTTCCCCTTGGGGAAGTAATCAACGCCTGAAAAAGCAAGGCACACACAATCACATACTGCAAATGTTAGGAGACTCGTCTCACTAACCACAGCCAACCTATATCTCAAATCTAAACCTCAGACTCTCAACACATTCATAAATGCCTAAGGCATATCCTCAACATAACATCTCATCATACTCAAACACATACTAAACCTTAAAGCCATAACCGATATCCATAACATCACCATGATCCTCAACTTATTCTGACACCTAGCATGCATGTAATCATGTATTCCACAATATCAATTCTAATCCTAATTTAATTAATTAATTAAATTAATTAATTAAATTTCTCCAGAATAACGTTTTTCCCGCACGTCATTTCTAAACTCACCTATCATCAGATTTCATCAAGCAAACAACCCATAAACACCAGAATAATATAATGACCATAATGGAATTTCTAATTATCCATTTAGACAAGCCTAAGGTCAATTTAGACCAAATCGCAGTACGGAAAACGAATAAATTCATAACTTATTCGTTACTAACCCGATTGACGATCTGAAAGAAGATTCGGAATCACAACGATGCAGGCTACGCATGTACAACATCAAATTCACCGGAATCTAAACGATGGAACCGTCCTGGTAACATATATGCTCGATTAGGTCTTCATCTGCTCGTAAATGCAGAAACTCGGTACCGATATGAAGAGAATGAAGAGAGGAATCCAAAAACTCAAACGGAATTGAAATCGGATTAGAAACGGAGAGTAGATCTGAGTTTGAAGTTTGAGAGAAATCAGAGCTTTTACGAGGAAACGCGAAAGGAAATGAATTAATAAACGATTTTCCGCTATTTATAGTGAAGACAATAATTATCCTTTAACGAAGTCGATAATTATCCTTTAACCGATCCAATGGCGGGTTGAACCCTCTTCTCTAAACTTCTTGAAATTGGAACAATAAATCTTGAATATTATAGGGATAATTATTCCACAATTGCCTCGAAAAACTTGTATTCCTAAGCCGTCTTTCTTAGTCGTTAAGAAACGAAATAGCGACTATTTTGGCCGTTTTGCCATTCCATGTTATTTCATATCTAGGACATGTCTGATGTCCTGATCATTTCTCCCAACTGCATATTTATTAATTGGAGCTCCCAAATGCTCCAAATAATACCGGAGGGTAAAAATAATTACCCGGGGGAAAAAGTGAAAATTTCCCCATAAGCCCAAAATTACGTCAGGAACATAACGGTTGGACTTATACTCGTCACTTACGCAATCTTCGCGAGTTATATGTCAATTACTATCAATGATTAAGTTAATCAACATTAATTAGAATTCGGAAATCCTAGCTATTGCAAATTGGTTGCCTCAACTAAGAAGAAAACAAACAACTCAAATCATGTCATCATAACATCAATCGTTGTAAGAGGATCAATAAAGAATCATAGCCATCCAAATCGCTCAAGGGTAATGCATTTGTTTTCAATTTCACAAGATGTGCTTAGGGATATATCAAATAAACTCTCAAATTCAACAAACACAAATAGATCCTACCATCTCTTACTGGAATATTGATCTTATCTTAAAGTAGAATGTCGTAAATTATCCTAGATAAGATAGAATTCACCCGAATTCTTTGCTTGTAGACCACTCAACTCATACCCTATATATAGGGGATGCTCGAGCCTCTTATAGATCATCCAACTTTGAATTAAACTCATTTTTCTTTCAGTATTTGCTATGAGCAATTCGTGTTGATTATGATGTGAAGTAGTGAGCGAGTGACGTCTCGTTCACCCCATAGCTTAGACTTGTTTGAGTAGTTCAGCTTGCAATGCCAAGTTAATATCTTCTCTCTTGATTCACAAGCCTCCTTCAATTGTGGATTTGTAGACTGACCAATAACATTTATTGTAGTGGAGGGGTTCTACAATCGTTCTTGTTTGTGTGTTAGAGTTGTATGCAACATATCGTGCTCTAAGTCGTTTATAAGACTTTGACTTGATTTGTCCATCTACCGATCAATATCAACCACCAGATCACTCACCCATCCCATGCCAACTCTAATCGAGTCTTTCACCCCCATCACTGGTCTATTTCTTCGAGTCCTCGGTGTCGAAGGATCGGAACGCTTGACACTGCTAAACTCATCTTACATAATATTGTAGAGGACTTAATACGGGATACCAAGATCTTGGAAGTATTGAAGTCTCGATATTATTGAATTTGATGTATCAATCTGAGAGACATCCGAACCGGTCAACCCGTAATGAATGGCGTTGTGGATCGGCCCAAAAAGATAGAGTTGACTGGTTAACCCAACCCATAAATAACTTGAAGCCCGGGGTCCAAGGTCCATGCACGACTCGGCTCGGAGCACGCACATGTCTCCATAAATATTTGTAACCATTATAACATATATGCGTATATAAACTATATTGATTTCCTTAATATAATCAATGTGGGAGAATTTCCCTATTTTGATCCACATGCGTGCATTTCATGCAGCCAACTTCAGATCGAGTACATTACGAAAATTTATTGGGTGACTTGGCTAAGTAGGCACTTTTTGTATGTTGTAAACAAACTAGGCCCCTCTTATTTATTATTAAAGATTAATTGAAAGGGTTATTTGGTATTTTTAATTTAATTGAGTCCAAACCGAATCGATTTAATAAAGTTCAAGCTCAATAAGCCCACACGAGTTACATAAGCCCAAGCCCAAACAAAAATACAATTGTTGTAGGTAGTGAGTATCGAGCTTTGGACGACGGGCCCTCTCTCCCACCCTTATACCAGTTGAGCTAATTGAACTTGTGTATTGTATACTCGATACATAATATAAATATACAATTTTCAGTTACACAATGCTAATACACAATTTTAGTTACACAATGTTTATACACACTTTCAATAATAATGTCAAATTATGTAGTTAAAAAAATCGATCAATTTCAAATTCCACAAGTTCGATTGTTTACACAAGATGGAGTTACACAAAATCAAACGAGTTGCACAACTCCAAAAGCCCGTCATTTATGCAAGGTCGAGTTACACAAGTCCAAGTCCATCGAGTTACACAAGTCCAAGTCCATCGAGTTACACAAGTTCAAGTCCATCGAGTTACACAAGTCCAAGGTCATCGAGTTACACAAGTCCAAGGTCATCAAGTTACACAAATACAAAGCCCATCGAGTTATACAAATCAAAGCCCATTGAGTTACTCAATCACATTTATAATTTTAAAGAATATATCCCGTATGTATAAATTGGGTGAACTTCTATAATTAACCAAATTGGAGCAATTTTTGAACTTTCAAAAATCTGGGCTTTTCCTGCAATTATAAAATCTGGGTCAAAATCTGTAATTAAATTTTAAGGAAATATTTGTAGATTTACCAAAATTGGGGTCATAACGCAAATATGAAATATGGTAAGTTATTTGTAATTTACCCTAATTTCATATTAAGCCATTAGGGTTCCTGCGATGCAACTGTCATGCAATTTTCCAGCAAATGCTCTCTGTGATGCAATTCTTCAACAAATGGCCCAAGTCTGTTCAGCGGTGACAGCCTCTCCCGCAAGCGAGCGTCGACTCTTTTGGCGGCGATACCCTTAGCGGCAATTCCCTTGGCGACCGGAGTGAGTGTTGGAGAGGGCGACAAGCAAACCGGCGAAAACTTCTCTCTTTCGCAGAATGTCTTATCGGCAATGACGATGAGGCTTGGGAGGCCATGGCGGCTGGCGGAACTCAAATGCATTGTTGGATCCGTCTCTAGCGGCCATGCAGACCTGACTTCCGGCAGACGTTGAATTGGCGCGCTAACGCCTTCTCAGTGTTGATAAGACGAGCATATCGGGCGATCTCGTCTTTAACAGCCTCTACACAAAGGCCGCAGTTCTACTCTCCGGCGTATCTCTCTCGGATTCGCTCAATGTACGCCGATGCGACTGTTGCAGTTAAACCACAGCAGTCGCATCTCACCGATTCAATCTCGATTTGGGCCTCGAAGTTGGTTTTCTTCAACGATTGAATCTCTTGTGATGCTACCATCAAAGGTTCACATTTCCGAGCCCAGAAAACACAGGCAGTGACTACGGTCCTCGTATAAGCCCTAATCAAAATCTAAGGTGCAACAAATCCGTTCAAACCTTCACAAATTGTAAGAGCATGTACAACAGATACTCTATTTTAGGGAATATTAGACTTTTGAGGAATTTTAAGGGATGTTTTTATCCAACAAATTTTCTATCACAATCCCTAAAATAGGGAGCTTAGGAAAAATATGCATTTGTTTCCCTATATTTGCAGCAAGGAAAAACTTCTCCAAATACCTCTCACCTACAAAATTTAACAATTTTCATCTTTATTTTAAAATAAAAAATTAAATATATACATGACTCGCTATTATGGAGAAGCTATTGGGTTCAAGACAAAAATAGTTTAGAGAAAACGAATTCTTTTTTCATTTTGAAGTATTTTTTAAGAAGCTGTTGCACATGCCCTAACCAGATCGAAAAAACATGCTGTAAGTTTATTCGAAAAACGTATTGTCCCTACCATAGCCACCTATCGTGGAATCATTGTCGTGGTGATAACTGGACCTACATAATTATCCGTACTCATTCAAAATTTCTCTAGAAACAATTTTATTTACTAGGTTTTTTCTAGTTTTGTATTTAGTAGATGTACCCTTTGAGAGAAGAGTGCGTAGAGTTTAAAAATAAATACAAAAGGTTGGAGTATATTTACTTAATTAAAACATTAAAAAACCTAGTTATTTAAAAAAGACCTAATTACTAAAATTGTCCAAATTTCTATCTAACTTATATTAATCGGGGTGGAGTTGAGATTGTAAATCGACACTTGATATCCTGATATACTCACGGGCTAGATTTAAGCATATCATGCGTTCCACATTTTCTTCGCAAGAAATCTAATCATCCCTTTCTCGTGATATATCTTTTGTAATTATGTCCAATAATTGGAGACAAGTGGGAAGATTAAGACGGTGAGGTTTAGCTCAGATCTTGCTGGATGGATAATTATTAATTATTACGCTTAAAATCTATATTTGAGAATTTACTTATTATAGTAAATTGCATTTTAAGGTCATTACATTTCTAAAATTTTGTAACAACTCCTTACTTTTATTTTATCCATATAAAGTCTTTCAACATAAAATTAAAAAAAGGCTAGAGAATTTAAAAGCAATGCAAATAGGAGTCCCAATATAAATATAAATATAAAAGATGAATTTAACCATTGTCAATTCAATTAACGAGAACATAGAATCTGCAGTTTCGTCCTCTGAGGTTTGATGATGTGTTTTGATGGCGGTATCGAGCGTTTGTCGAGAAGGGGTGTGGATTCGTGATTGACTCCTGACGGCTCTATTGCAGTTCAATTATGAAGTGTCCACAATTCTTACCTGTGTACTTATTTCGAAGATGAACGTTTATTCTCGTTGCCTCCTGTTGGCTGAATCTACCTGCTTTCCATGAAGACTTTTTTGCTTTCAGGTTTTTTTTATATATTTTTGTGTATTTCTTTCTTTTATCCTTTTGTTTGTGGACATTCATACCAGTTTGTCCGTCTGTCGATCTTTTTCGGCCTTTCGACTCACGAGACGGTGCGCAGTGTAATGGTTCGAACAACTTTTCGTTATAAGAAAAATATTAACGGAAACATAAAATCAAGCAGCCGTGGAAGTCATAGATTGGGTCGCAACGTGTATCCTACGTGTCACTTCTTCTAAACCGTCCGATTGAATCTCGTTAGAAGCATTTTATCCAATGAACACCGTTGGATTTATCAACGGGGTTCGGGATATTTCCATCTGATTTGCAACTTGCTTCACGTTAAATCCCTTGTCACTCAACACGATAAGAAACAACGAAAATCCACCATGGCTGCTATTCAATCTCTTCACTGCTCTGGTTTGCAGGCTATAAATTCCGCTCAACCCCGCCTTTCTAACACCAATTCAAATCTCACATTCTTCCGTTACAACCGGAGATCGATTTCTTACACACGCAATCTCCCGTATTGTAACCCAAAACCTCATACTCCCAAGCTAAACTCTCTTGTTTCCGGTACTAATAGTTTGTAGCTCGATCTCAATCTCTCCGTATTTCAATTTGAACTGCCATTAACATCACATTTTTTGCGGTGTTCTTCATATTTCCGATCGCAGGAGCCGGTTCTGTTTCTCCAGCACTCGGCCTTTTTCTATCAAGGCGTTGAAGGTACGTATCATTAGTTTCTTGATCTGAAGGATCCATACATTTTCTTTGTGTAAATTTAGATCAAGCATTTTCATATGGTACACGAAACACGAGTGTAGAAATGAGGAGTAATTGTAATTTAATAACTAAGGTGGAAAGGTAACTCTCAGTGGAATGGAGATCTCGAATTTAGGTGATGTTTGTATGAATTTGTAATCGTGGAATTAGTTATTTAATCTCTTCTCGGTTTTCGGATTTGTTTATAGAGGAGTGATTCGAAGGAGGAAAGGAGAGGAAGTTCGTTGAAGATGACGATCACACCGGCGGTGAGAATTTCCGATCGGAAACTGGTAGTGAAGGACAGGGCGATTCTTACGGGGGTGCCAGATAATGTACTGGCGACGTCGGCGACAGCGTCGGGGCCGGTGGATGGGGTATTCATTGGCGTGGAGTTTGAGGAGGCTGCATCTCGGCACGTGGCACCGCTGGGCAAGCTTCGTGATGTCAAGTTCATGGCGAGTTTCCGGTTCAAGCTCTGGTGGATGGCTCAGAAGATGGGAGATTCGGGCCGTGATATCCCTCTCGAGACTCAGTTCCTATTGGTTGAAAGCAAGGATGGTGGCCACGTTGATTCTGACAGTGGGGTTGAGTCTTTCCACTATACGGTTTTCCTTCCACTGATTGAGGGCCCCTTCAGAGCTTGCCTACAGGTGTGTATAAACGTCTGAATTTCAAATCTAGATTATTAAGCTGGAGTCGAAATTTTCACGAGAGTTAAAAAAGTAATTACAAATCTATAGTTAATCTTAAATCTAATAATGTGTATCTAAATGTAGTTGTAAATCTATAGTCAGTGGTAGATTATGATTTAACAAGTTACTTCTCTAGCATAATTCATGTTTCTTTTGTTTTTGTCTGGTGATTTCTGTTTTTAATTCTTCTGTTGGTTGTTTGTTGTCCTTGGTTTGGCATATATATACAATGTTTAACCTTATCTTAATAGATGAAAACTGATGATTAGGGGACTTGCCACTTTCGTTATAGGGTAATACGCAAGATGAGTTAGAGCTTTGCTTGGAGAGCGGTGATGCAGACACAAAGGCCTCTTTCTTTTCCCACGCACTGTTTGTGAGTTCAGGGACAGACCCTTTTGCCACCATCACAGATGCCATCACGGCTGTCAAGCTGCACCTCAAGACTTTCCGTCAGCGTCATGAGAAGCAGCTCCCTGGTATTCTTGACTACTTTGGCTGGTGCACTTGGGATGCCTTCTACCAAGAGGTTACCCAGGAGGGTGTAGAAGCTGGCCTTGCCAGCCTGTCCTCTGGTGGGACCCCTCCCAAATTCGTCATCATCGACGATGGTTGGCAATCAGTTGGGGTGGATCAAGAGAACACTGCCTCATCGACTGAACAAGATAATAACACAAAGGAGCAACTGGCTAGGTTGACAGGGATTAAGGAGAACCAAAAGTTCCAAAAAAAGGATGATCCTAGTCTTGGGATAAAAAACATTGTGAGCATAGCAAAGGAAAAGTATGGATTAAAGTATGTTTACGTATGGCACGCAATTACTGGGTACTGGGGAGGAGTTCGCCCTGGGATGGAGGCAATGGAAGTGTATCGTTCTCTGATGAAGTATCCATTGGTGTCCAAAGGGGTAGCAGCGAATGAGCCAACATGGAAAACAGACATCATGGCCGTCCAGGGTTTAGGATTGGTTAACCCCAAGAGTGTCTTTAAGTTTTACAATGACTTGCATAGTTATCTCGCAGCTAATGGGATTGATGGGGTCAAGGTGGACGTGCAATGTATCTTGGAGACTCTAGGGACAGGTTTGGGTGGCAGGGTGGAACTCACCAGGCAGTACCACCAGGCATTGGATGCGTCCGTTGCCCGGAACTTTCCAGACAATGGATGTATTGCATGCATGAGCCACAACACAGACGCGTTGTATTGGTAAGTTCTACTTAATCAAATTTAACTTATCAATAGCCAATGAAGATCATCTTAATTTGATGCAATCTTCACACATAGATCTTGTTTTTGTTGATCTTAATGATCTGATTGAAAAAATATATATATATTGACATGGTTGGGTGTGTAAAACAGTTCAAAACAAACGGCGGTAGTGAGGGCATCAGATGATTTCTACCCAAGAGATCCAATATCCCACACCATTCACATTGCATCAGTAGCCTACAACAGTATCTTTTTGGGTGAGTTCATGCAGCCAGATTGGGACATGTTCCATTCTCAGCACCCTGCTGCTGAGTACCATGGCTCTGCAAGAGGGATTAGTGGCGGACCTATCTATGTTAGGTATATAATCAATGAATCTCTTAAAGCTCAATATTTGGCACAATGTCATACTTAAAATCCACAATTTTTAATCATGATAGTGATGCACCTGAGAAGCACAACTTTGAGCTGCTGAAGAAGCTTGTGCTAGCTGATGGATCAATTTTGAGAGCCAGACTACCTGGCCGGCCAACAAAGGATTGCCTGTTCAATGACCCAACTCGTGATGGTGTCAGCTTATTGAAGATATGGAACATGAACAAGTACACTGGAGTGCTAGGAATCTACAACTGCCAAGGAGCAGCATGGAGCAGCACGGAGCACAAGAACGCATTCCATGAAACAAGTAACGAAGCCATCAGTGGTTCCGTGAAGGGGCAAGACGTCCACCTCATTGCCGAGGCCTCCACAGACCCAGAAGTCTGGAACGGGGACTGTGTCGCGTATTGTCATACATTAGGCAAGCTAATCACTCTTCCTTACAACACAGCATTGCCTATTTCACTCAAAGTCCTTGAATACGAAATCTTCATCATCACACCAATCAAAGTGGTAGCACCGGGGGTGAGGTTCGCCCCACTCGGGCTGATCAAAATGTTCAATGGTGGTGGGGCTCTTGAGGATCTAAAGTACACGACAATCAACGGGGACACTAGAGTCTACATAGAGGTGAAGGGATGTGGGACATTTGGGGCGTATTCGTCTACTAGGCCAAGAAGTTGCAAAGTTGGCTCGAGAAATCTCGAGTTTAATTATGATCCGGGCTCAGGGTTGGTCACTTTGGAGTTGGATGAAATGCCTGATGATAATAGAGGTGTTCACGTTCTAGTTGTAGAAATTTAGCATGTTGTTGAATTGGGGGTATTCAATCCTGCCCATTGTTAGCATAGTTAAACTACTCAAAGAAGTATGTTGTCACCAAACCGCTGCAGTCCACTGTATTGTCAAAAAAGAAGAAGTTATGGATCGAGTAGAATCAAAACAAATCAAGAACAAAGAAGAAAACGCACGCCTTCGAATAGAATCGGGAGCAAAACTAACCGTGGTCGACTTCGATCGAATGGGTCTTCAACTAGACCATGTGCGAGCACAACACATGGAAAAATGAAAAATCACCTTCATGTCAACCACGTAGTATTACAAAATATACTTTCAAATAATTAGATATACATACGTCAAATTTATTTTTCCCTTCGTTATCTCAATCAACTTAGATACATTAGTTTTAGTATTATTACTTTTGGTATAAATTTATAAAAGAAACGAAGAAGGGAGATTGGACTATTATTACAATATAATTTAAACTAATTGAACAATAACTTGATCGAAGTCTACAAAAAAAAAAAAAAAAAAAAAAA
>BSUD01000007.1:134010562-134050875 GCA_033239045.1 Fagopyrum esculentum | reverse complement strand
GATTTTATATTTTTTGTTTTTCGGTTTTAAAATTATTATTTTTAAAGATATAAATTCACCTACAATTTCGATTTTTATTCAATATGATTTCTTCATATTTCACTCTTATATAAATCAAAATTTAAAATTTCGATTCTATAGGTTACATATTTCAATTTTGGTTATTTTTAGTTTTAAGATTATTTAATTTAAAGGGATAAATATTCAATAACAATCTCAGTTTTATCCGATATAACTTTAAATAATTGGTGGTTGTTATTGGTGTCGAACTATATAAATATAATTACTCAAATAACATAACCTTAAGCAAAATATAAATTAAATAATATAAATACATATGTTATATTGTTGAGTATTAAATTTTAAATTATATTTGATACAAATATTCGTGCACAATACAAACGATCGTAATTATAACCTAATTTATATTTTATCCGTATAATCAATATACACGCCATTCAAAATATTCATTTGAAAATACCCGTTATCTATATGATCAATATACGCATTATTCAAATATTTATTTAAAAATACCCGTGCAAGGCACGGGTTATGAACTAGTAATTATTATATCAGTTCATAACTGTAGTTCAATTCGTTCAAATTTTTTATACAATCATTTTTAATATTTTTTTTAGTTAGTTCATGTATTATTTTGTTAAATTTTCAGTTATGTTTTTATGCATTTTTTTTTACTTGTACATGTTTGAACTAACATAACACATTGTTTGAACTAGTGATACCCAAATTTTTAACCAATATTAAAAATTTCAAAATTTATAGTTATTAGAATACTTTATTATAATATTTGTTACTTCAAATTTTGTATATCGTTATATCAAAATTTTGTATATCGTTAATTCAAATCGAGTGTTTTATTAGCTTTAGACATTATATATTATTAGTTCATGCATTATTTTGAACTTATGAACAAACTTTATAAAAATGTATGAACTATTATTACAATATAATCTAAACTAACATAACAAATAACTTGAACGAAGTCTACAAAAAATTATTAAAAATTAGAAAAAGAAGAAGAAGAAGGGGGATTAGATTAAATAAAAATTCAAAATTTATACTATTAGTTCAAAAAAATATAACAAAATGCAAAAAAAAATTGAACGAAAAAAATGTTAAGAAACAAACTCTATTAGAACAAACAGTTTTTTTGGACTTTTTGTGTCAAACATAATTGAACAAAAAATATGAACCAATAGAATAAGCAATTTAAACTAACAGAACAAAATAGATTCTCACTACACCTTTTAAAAATTACAAAACTATCACCGCGTCATAACCTTTTAAAATAGATTTTCTAAAAAACAAAATTACCGCCTAAACTTCATATAATTACAAAAATGTCACCGTGTTGCCTAAATTATTAAATGATGTGGACAAATATGGACCGTTGGATCAAGTACACCAACGGTAAATATGCTTCGTAACTCCATGCCCATATTTTAACTTTGTACCTTAACCGGATCGAAACTATCAAACGTTAAAGTTATTTTTCCTTAATATGTCTTGAGACTAAAATGATAAAATGAAAAGGTACCCGTCAAAAGAAATAAAAAGTTATGTTTATGTGTAATTTTGTTACTCATCCCTATGAAATGTTGTCAACAATTTGGCAAACAAAAACGTGTGAAGAACGATTAGCATCTATTGTATGGGTCCTTTGTGAAGTTGGGATAAGTCACAGTTCCCGATCTAGATTGAAAGTCCTTAACTCGGATAAAAATCGGATTGTTCTATATAGATTATCGATTGATTTTATTCAAGAACAGATCGATTTTCTTTTAAACTCAAAAAACGGATTAGGGGATGATATGAAAAGATAAGAAGATGAATATGGAATGATAATTGGAAGATATAGGAAGATATAAACTAAGATAGTTCTACAAAAGAACCTTGACCAATGATGTATCAAAACCCTTAAACGAGAAGATTACCTTAACCCGTATTTTTTTAATCTTACACAAGTCTTCAAAGTAAGACAAGCACAATGAGGGAATGGAATTGACCAGGAGCACCAACCTTCAATAAGATTAACACACAAGCACAATCTAGTAAGTACTTCACAACAATTCAACCAAAAACTCTCTTTTTGATTAAATGATTAATGAATAAAATACAAACTCCGTAAGCAAAGTTACAAGTCTCACAAATATGTGAAAAATATCAAATCTAATCTACTAAACAATCTCCCCAACTAAGACTATTTATAAGGGAGATTAACTATGAAAATTAGGAAAGATATACTTAAAGATAATCTTACAAAAATATCTGTAAGGTATATAAAAATATAAAAACTATAAAGATAATATTTAAACTAATAATCCCTTAAGGGCTCGTTTGGTACGATTCCAATGGAATCAGGAATCGGAATCGGAATGAGTCACACCAATAACTTGTTTTGGTAAGGCTTGGAATCGGAATGAGAATGATTCCATGGAATGAGAATGATTCCATGGAATGACTCATTCCAATTTTAGAGAAAAAGTTGATTCCAGAAATTAAATGTTGGTATCCCATTCCAAGATAAACTCATTTTAAATTTAAAACTATATTTATATATTTTATTATATATATACTTGCTTATTCAGTTTCACAAAATAAAAATAATATTTTTTTTATAATTATTTTTATTGTCCATTAAATTAATTTAAATTATATAATTATTTTGTAGAAAAACAAGATTTTGACAAAATAGTTTTTTTTACCTATAATACGAATAATTCATTCAAGATGTAATGTAACCGAAAAATGCTCGAAAATAATATAATTTGTTCAATTAGAAAAAATATATTTGATAGAAGAAATATATATATATATATATATATATATATATATATATATATATATATATATATATATATATATATATATATATATATATATATATTTGGCTTAAAAATAACATATATTTACTTTATAAACATTCAAACATATATAATCAAATATGATATGATTTCTTGTTTCATAACTCATATAAAATTAAAAACATATGTAAAAAATATTTCATTCCAACATCATACTAAACATCAAGTATCATGAATGACTTATTTTAATTCCTTATTCCATTGCGATTCCTGATTCCAACCTTATTCCTACAATCATATCAAACGAGCCCTAAGATACTCTCAGAGCTTAAAGGAATCACAAAAAGATATAATTGCCAAAGATAGAAGATCATGACCAGATCTTGCAAAAACTCATCTCAATGAGGAAAATCGGGTCAGAAATCGGTTGAAATTCGTACATGAAAATCGACCGATTTTTCCTCTTTGAGGCTCTTCCTTGCTCTTACCTTCTTCTTTGCTTGGTGGATCTTCTTGGTCATGACTTGACTCTTCTATAACAGTGCGTAATGTCACCAAGAAACTCTTGAGAGTGAGGAGAGTTTCCTTGAGCAGACATGTTCTGACTATGTTCGTAACTTCATCTTGAATCGTCTTTGCTCTTGACCTTGTAATTGCTTCATCCATGATTGAATCCGAAGAAGGTGAAGGGGTTGTTGGTTTGTCCTTCAATGCCCTAGCCCTTGAGCGTGTAACTGATCCTTGTGTTGGAGATGGTCCCACATCACTTTGGTAATCCCGAATTATCGTAGATAAAGTTGAAGATGAAGGTTAAGATGAAGATGATGAAAATAAGAGGATAAACTTACCACTATTACTCTATTAAGAGTACCCATAACATAAAATCATTTAGTAAATATACCCCTATTTAACCCAATTCTTTCAGAAAAATCATATATAGGGTAAAAATAGAGAGGTTTACAAAACAAAAGCCTGTATAAAAAGAGCCTATTTAACCCAATCCTTTCAAAATAGGAGATGATTTAAGGAGATGAAAATAACAAAATAATCTATGAAGTGTTTAGTATAAATGATGATTATTACGGATAAAATTACAAAAAATTGGTATGAATATAATCTTTATAATCATTTCAAAATCACGTGAACCTTATTTCTCTTCCTTGCTGTTGAATTTGTTTGTTCCACTGCTCATCCATATCTCACTTTACAATGATTTAGCATTAAAATGATGCAAATTGGTCCGATGAACTCACCAAGGATGAACAAGCAGCAAATTACAGTCCATTGAAATCCCTGCCTCATTTCAAAATCAAGATACAAGTTACAACCTAGTGATACCTCTGGTCGATCTCTCTCCATGCCGCATCACACTGATTTCCGCAGGGATCCGGCCCCAACTGCTAAACCAAACTCCTCCGCTTCGAAGATCTCAAGATCTCACGTGCCTCATTTCATAATCAAGATATAAATTAAAATCTAGTGATTTCTCAATTAGCGTTGAAATGGATGCAAATTTGTCTCTCGTTGGGTCGATTGTAACCCTTTTTGCATAACTTCTTACATGATTGATTACATCTTGATGGAGGACGTAGAAGGTGAACAAATCTAGGGTTGATTGCGAGATCGTTGAACATGTGAACTCACCAAGGATGAACAAGCTGCAAATGTAGGGACAAAAACGACCTATATTATATCCATCTCACCAATAACCCCAATAATCGGTATTGAGATGGATGAAAAATTTTCAGATTTAATCCTTCATTTTTATCCCCTAAAATAATTTTCATCCCTTCATCTCTTTGTATCAAACGCCACATTTGTGAGCCCAAAAAATAATCAGATTATGATAATTTGATAATCCCTCCTTTCATATGCCGAACGTGCCCTATGACTAGCATTTCAAAGATATTGAATTTTCAACACTATTTTTCTTTTATGACGACCATGGGTCCGTTTGGGAAGCAGAAGCTGAATGAAGCTGAAACCGAAGCTGAATGAAGCTGAAACCGAAGCTGAATGAAGTTGAAGCTGAAGCTGAAGCTGAAATAAGTAGCTAATTTAAATAGCTAATTTATTTTATTAAGCTTTTATTGCGTTTGAAAAGTACGATTTGATCGAAGCTGATGGAAATGTAAAATGACCAATAAGGACTTCATTTATAGTCTATGTAATTGTTATGTTTTTGGTTTGGAAAAACTTAATAGAGATTATAGTTACAAAAAAATTACTAGTACTAATCGATAATTATCAATTATATTATAATGTGCAATATGTGTAATTGAAATGTAAAATCATCAATTGTAGAAAATTAAAAAGTTAGTTTTGTTATGTTTACATTTCTTAGATTGTAATATAAATAAATTTGAATATATTATTAGAACTAACATGATGATATAATATTTGATTTTTATAAATTAGGGATTGGATTTTAAAGGTGTATAAAAAATCAACAACAATTCAGTCAATATATCCATAAATGAACATAACTTCTGTTTGTGCAGTTGAAACAAGCACAAGTCCATGTAACCAGGCAAGTCACGCATAAGTTAATTACATGAGTCAGCTTAAAACTGAAAGCCTAATTACCAAGGCCGTTCAATGAGTTTCGGAGGCCTGTGTCAACATTTTTTATATCAACTTTAAAAAATATATTTTATCAATAAAAAATGGGGAAAAAAAACTAAAATTACTTTTTTAATAACAAATGCATGAAAGAATGACAATAAAAAGTAAAACGAGACAATTTACACCTAATGTTAAGGAGATAAAAAAAATAAAGATAAGCAATAGAGGATATAAAAAAAATACACCCCTTGAAAAGAAAATAAGCAATGTGGCAAGTACTCTTTTGTTTAATAGATTAAATAAACATAATTATAATGTCCCCCAAAAAAATAAGCAAAAATGGAGATAAAAAATAATTATAAGCAAAAGAGGAGATGAAAAAAATAAAAATAAGCAAAAGAGGAGATAAAAAAAGATTATATAAACATCATTATAATGGGCCCAAAAAAATAAGCAAAAGAGGAGATAAAAAATAAATATAAAGAAAAGAGAAGGTAAAAAAGATTATACAAACAATAAAATAAAAAAAATAGTATAAATGAGATTTGAACACTAGACCATTTAAACCTAATGTTGAGGTTTAGCCAATGTGGAAAATAATCTTTTGTTTGATATATTAACTAAACAATATTATTATGGGGCCTCAAAAAAATTGGGGGCCTGTGTTGTTTGGCCGAATGACACTCTTGTTGGACGGGCATGCTAATTACAACATCAACATGTTTAAGCAAATACTCAACGATACATAGTTCATTAGTAACTTCATTTGGTAAGCACATTTGTCCTTATTTTGAATAAAATTTAATGTGCACCGGACATCATATTGGAGAATCTCTTCTCATGTATCATGTGTATTGTGTAATAATGTTAAGAGTTCAATATGCTTCCTAGATTCCGATTTATTGCCTCCTCCATTTTAAGACATTGGGAGATAATGAAAATTATAAAAATGAGACAACTGTTTTGGAACCAAGAAGATAACTGATTTTAATAATACGATTTAAGATACAAAAAGTCATTAAAACACTAAATTTAGTTTTAGTATTGATTTTTTACTTTGTGATTCGCTAGTCGCTACCATTTTATGCATCAAAATACAAACTGTGCACACCAGTTCATTGAATGACAAATTTGAACATCTCTTTAATATTCTCTCTTCTGTAGACAAGATATGAAGTCACCATCCTTCCAGAGATCCATTCCTTGGAATACAAAGGAAACGATTGATGCCCAAATCAAAAAAACCCTGGATCAAAAACTGGTAATCAATCTAATATGCCTTTGTAAAGAAGATGAACTTATAACAACAATAAAAGTGCTAACACATAACTCATTCCTCAAAATCCAACATGCAAATAACAAACCATAGATTCAAACCAAAGAAACAATGAGTAGCAAACCCTAGAAATAGAAGACCCAGATCAAATACAATTCCAAATTGGTTCCAAAAACACTCTATTGAGCACAAGAACTTAAGCAAACTGAGTATTCCAGACAAAAATCAAGTGCAAAAAGCTCAAAAAATGATCAGAATCCCACCAAAGAAGCAATTACCCAAAAGCTCAAACTCAATTTGAACACAACCCACAAGCTAAAAATAACTCAAAAGTGTATAAAAGAGGATCTTACAGCATATGCTTATCACTTGAAGTTAGTTGGTGAATACCCGTTTACAACTTCTTAATCTAAACCACCAGCCACCAAAAACCCACAAATCGAGTTGTTAGATCTTTAGTAATTTCCCTTTTCCCTCTTCTCTTGAATTTAGTAGTAAGCAAGAAGGAATGCTAGAGCGAAGATGAGAGACGCTTGTACTTTGGATCATTCCAATCTCTAGACGTCTTTTTGTGGCATACAAATTAAGGTTTGGATTTTAAAGGCGCAAACCAATCTAGCAAGAAGAAGAAGAACAAAAGAAGAGAAGAAGAAGTGAAGAAGAGAGTGAGATACATGGCTATCGACAATTTCAAGAAGAATATAAGAAGAGAATAATGGAAGAATTGCAAGCAACAAAAATAATAAATGCAAGGGTATTTTCATAATCCAATTTTTCATGAGCTCCTTCAGCTTCCATAAGCATGCCCAAAGAGAGCTGATGGAAAGGCCATAAAATTCAACTTTCATAAGCAGCCTTAAGCTGCTTCATCTTCTTTCAGCTTGCACTCCCAAACACGAAGCAATTTTGTACAATAAAAGCATCAGCTACCATAAGCTTCAATAAACTGCTGTCAAACAGAACCCATAGGCAACTTTGATTTTGGAAGAATGAAACAGTTACAAGAGAAAATCTCAAAAGAAAATTGTAAACACGGTGATTATATTATATATATTATAACTTGTCAATAATTAAAATTTGAGAAAATTTAGCTAGTAGGAAATATTTTGTATCTTCAATACTAACTAGGCCCTATCAATTATTTAGAAAAAATAAATTTAAATTTAACTAATAAAAAGGTAAAATCGAAATTTAACGCGGAGATTAAAATAAAAAATCTATAAATTGTTATTACTAACCCGTATAAAATCATCCGAAGCCGGTACTTTCTCGCGGTCGTTCCTCTTCTTTCCCTAATTATCCTAACCCCAGCCAGAATCCTCAACCACCTTCCTCGTCGAAGGGGCCGTTGTCGTCGATGTGTTCGAAGTGGCTGCCGTTGTCGCTGTCGTCGACAACAGTGCAAGCGAGAGACGAAGAACTTCTCGCCGTTTTCTTCGAAGGGCCGCCATTGTCTTCACGTGAATCCTCAACCAGCTTCCTCTACTGCTGTCTTCGAAGGAGCCGCCGTCGACAACAGTGCAAGTGAACTTCTCCGGCGTCCTTTATCGACAGCGCAAGCCTAGAACTTCGTCTTCTCCAGCGTTCGTCGAACCCAGATCCGCCAAGCGAAGCCACCCTCGTTGCAAGCGGTCTCCAGAAATGGTTTGTGTAATTACCAAATTTCCATCAAAGCCAATATTTGTTCATACTTCATACTCTAGAAGATGAAACAAAATGGTTTTTTAATTGCAGTTATCATTATGAATCTAGAAACAATTTGTGTAATTATCATTCTGAATCTAGTGTTGCAATTTGACCTTCTTGATATCTCAATTAACTGATGATGGTATATGAATGATGTTATTGCAGTTATTCAAATATCTTCCTCGATTATACCCAATAGTTTCAACCATTTTTAAAGAGATGACACGTCACTATCAATTCTAAATCCAAATTGTTTCTTGCTGAACAAAATATGGTGATTATGAAGTATGAACATATCTTGACTTTGATGGATATGGAGATGAAGAGCTTTCCCTTCCGTTGTATGAAATTTTGTTGTGACATTGGCGAGATAATTTGAAAATATTTTTATGTAAATAATTACAGGATTGAGTTTGTGTAACTCGATTGGGTTTGTAAATCGATTGAGTTTGTGTAACTCGATTGGGTTTGTGTACCTCAATTGGGTTTGTGTACATCGGTTAGATTTGTGTAACTCGATTGTGTAACTCGATTGGACTTGTGTATTAACATTGTAAATTAATGACTGACTTGTGAAAATGAAGGACTTGTGTAATTGATGAACTTTTGTAAATGACGGACTTGTGTAAACGACGTACTTGTGTAAACGAAGTACTTGTGTAAACGAAAATTACGTATTAACATTGTGTATTTGAAATCGTGTATTAAGCATTGTGTATTAATACCGTGTATGAACAAGAGAATACACGAAGTTCAACTAGTCTAGTTGGTATAAAGGTGGGAGGAGAGCCTATCATCCAGAATTCGAAACTCACTAGCTACAACATTTGTATTTTGACTTGGGCTTATGTAACCCGTGTAGGCCTACTGGGCTTTATTAAATCGATTGGGTTTGGACTCAATTAAATTAAAATTACCAAGAATTAATCTTTATTAATAAATAAAAGGGGTCTTTTTTTTATCTACAAGATACAAAAAGTGCCTACTTAATACTACATTAGACAAAAAGTGCTTACTTATCCAACTCACCCTTAAATATTTATTAAAAGTCAATCACAACTACAAATATTACAACTTATTTTATATTAATATTTCAGTCTAAAACATCTCTAGAGAACTTAATCCTTATGATTTGTATAGATAAGTCAAAACGAAAAAACTAAATATACGGTCTTCAATTTACTGATGTAAAAAACTCGCGTAACTTGTCAACGCCCAGTTGGCACCGGCGACTAAATTTTGAAGTTTTTTTTATTCATTTATTTACAAATAGATTAAGTTAGTCTATTAAAAATAATTATTCATTAAACTTTGGTACGGTTGATTTTTTTTATTTTTTTTTACAAATCTCATCCTCAATCATTCTCTTCAACCCGATAAATACAATCTATCAAACGAGTCATAAGTCGCTTGTATTATTTTGTATGAGAAAAGGAGAAATCTATAAATTGTGGGAGTTTTTTTCTAGGTCTTCATAAACTTTGCCAAACAAAATGACGCCAACTTTTTTTCCGGAAAAATAAAATAAAATTGAACGTTGAGTGAAGTTAGCGCTATGATCTTAATTTTTTTTAAAAAACAATTTTTTTGACACCGACGTCATCCACCAGCGATCAAACTAGACGCCAACGTCTTATAAATTCAACGCCGTATATATAAGAGATAAGAGAAGATTGGTGAAATAAGACACTTTTTGTAACTTGTAGACTAAGTAGGCACCCAATTTTTTCAATTAAAAAATAAAGATAAAATTGAATGGATATTGCCGAAAATATGGAAACTTACAGATTCTTCTCTCTCCTATTAATAATCAATTAAAATTTGTTAAATTGGGTAACTAAATATTTTTATTTCTTCTCTCCTTATTTTCTCTATCCTCTTAATTATACTAAATAAATACATAAGTAAATAAAAGACTCCAGCGTCTTATAAATTTAACGCCGTATATATAAGAGAAGATTGGTGAAATAAAACACTTTTTGTAACTTGTAAACTAAGTAGGCACCCTATTTTTTTAATTAAAAAATAAAGATAAAATTGAATGGATATTGCCGAAAATATGGAAACTTAAAGATTCTTCTCTCTCCTATTAATAGTCAATTAAAATTTGTTAAATTGGGTAACTAAATATTTTTATTTCTTCTCTCCTTATTTTCTCTATCCTCTTAATTATACTAAATAAATAAATAAGTAAATAAAAGATTGCGTAAAAGGTAGGATTCGAACTCTAGACGAGTTGGGTCGAGTTTTGTTTGTGATTGCGTGATAAATACATATTAATTGGAAATGTGTACATAACGGTTAAATTTTAGAAATAAAGTGTATTCTTTGTCCATATCACACGTTAGTATGTACATTATGTATGCTCAGTCATTTACATAAGGTTCGATTACACAAGTCTTTTATTTATTAACTTTGTGTATTTGAAATTTTGTATTAATATTGTGTAATTGAAACTGTGTATTAATATTGTGTATCATCGAAAGAATATACAAAGTTTAATTAGTCCAACTGCAACTCATCCAGAGTTCGATTCCTCCATTTGACACAAACTTTTATTTATTATAAGAAGAAGAGAGAGAAAACTAGGAGAGATTCTAGGAATATTTAGTTATTACTTTCTATTTTAATATTTCAGAATATCTGTTTAAATCATTAATTAAGAAAATAATTAAATTTATATATGAGAGAGAATATTTTCTAAAAAGGTACATTTATTATCTCTTTCCATATTATACGTAGGAGCAAAAATTTTTAAATAACTAATTAGGAAAATAATTATATTTAGATAGGAGAGAAGATTGACTTATATGGTAATATCTTTTATGATTATCTATTTAATCTTTTTCATAATAATTTAGGGTGTCTATTTTGTTAATAGAAAACAAAAGGTAACTACTTTATACACAAAAATACATAAACTACCTACTTAACCAACTCATCCTATATGGCTATATATAACACGTTCCATTCTAAATTAGTGACTTGAGTCTCTTGACTCTTTTTATTATACCTAAACTTGTGTAATACCCGCACTTTTTGCGGGTTTTAAAAAATACGGGTTAGATTTATTACCATGTTAGTGTATATATATATATATATTTCAAAGTTGTTATGTAATTAACAATAAAAAAATTAGTTTATATTTTTATTTAAATATTGTTATCTAACAAAATTTTAGATAAAATATAATTTTTTTAAGATACGCAATTTTAGTAGTAAAAAAAATATTTAAAAAAAATTAAAATTATTGATTATAAAAAGATTAGTAAAGATAAGATTAAAATTAACAATTTTTTTTTTGTAATTATAGATTTCAATTTTTAAAGTTGTTAGGTAATCATTGTTTTTCATTTTTTTATATGATTTGTTGCAACTAAAAAATATCTACGTTAATTTTTATTTGTATAATTTTTTTAAAATTTTAATTTATATTAACAATTATAAATTATTTTTTTAAAATAAATTTGTAGCTTAGAGAAACGTAACGTTGATACGTGACAAAAAAAAAAACCTTATACTTTAATAGATATAAGATTCTCTTTGAAAAAAATGCAACTGTTAGCGTAGAAATGAGGGTGACAAAGTATCGCAACTTTCTAAAGTTTTATTTAATGAACTTTTCATTAAGCTTTTGACATTTTTGTACCTCTTGCTTTATCCACCTTGTATATAAGGTGGATACTTCTCTTTTATAAAAAGTGCTATAATAAAACAATTGAAATAATCGAGGCCAAAGAATTTAACAAATTAAATACATCGCTATAAATCATATAAAAATAATCATGATTGTTTTATTTAGTGTGATAATAAATTGGATGATGAGTGGATAAATTAATTTCGTCATCCTGTCTATTTCTAAAATCTTTCGAGTAATATTTCATTTATCAGTATTTTTTGTCACTGGTATTCAACCAGTGAACGGACAATTTAAGGTTTTTGGGTGAAATAGACGACTTTTTTTTTTTTAAAAGCTTCCATTCAACCAAAAACTAAAACAAACTACAAATTTACAAGCTAAAATTAAATAAAACTTAACATTGAATTTGTCTTAATTTCTAACATCCTCGAAACTAAAATACATATCCGAATTAATCACAAAATCACAAAATCACAAAACATATTAAACACAAAAGTACAAAGTCATTAGATAACGTTACATTAAAACTTTCATCAAAAATCTCGAAGTGGACGTAATCTCTTATAATTGTCGTCTTTAATACAAGTGAAGATCCTAGGAAAAAAAATAGAAATAAGTAATTTATTTTGATAAAAAAAACTTAGGAAGATTACGAGTGTCAAATGTAACATCATATTTCTTTAGAATCAAGCATTTTCATATTCATATAGCTTATTTATGCTTCGTTTTAGTGTAGAAAGTCATCCTTTCCATATTTAGATGTCTATTTCGGTTTATTTAGTGTTTCAGACATTCAAGGTCATTTATTGAACATAATAGTATGAAGATAACAAAAAACGAGGATTCAATCTTACTTGGAGTTGGAGAATACATAGAAACATAAAGATCGACTGAAGATTGAAGAAGCCAAGTGGAAATCATATTATTTTATATCTTTTTAGGCTCCATTTTAGACCCTATATAAACACATGTATCAACCCTAGTTTTGCATCCACACTATTACCATCATCCTCTCATCCCACAACCGTCAAGTAGTTCTAGAGTAGATTTTAATTTTCTGCTTGAAGGTTTGTCTCGTTGTACTGGATCCGAACTGTTAACTCCACCTTGATAAATAAGACATTACTTATGGTTGATGAAAGCCAAAACCTTGGTTTCCAGGTTTTGGTAAGATCTTACAAGTGCTGGTAAAGTCTTTACAGTGTCTGGTAAGGCCTTACCATATTACAGAAAACCTTGGTTTCCAGGTTTCAGTAAGGCCTTACATAAACTGATAAGACCTTACCAAAACTGGACAAAAACTACAATTGCGTTGCGTACGTACGTCCAAGTGGCTTTTCCTTCTTGTTGAGTTAATTAAGGGATTTGTTTTTAACAAATCTTTGATTTGTTTTAAATAAATCTTCTTGAGATAAAATTGGAAGATTTCCTCCAACTCAACAAAACCGTGCTTGACTTTGACTGCTTGACTTCAACAAACAAAATCTCAACAACCCAAGATCAAATCTCAACAACCCAAGATCTCCTAGGATCACGAAGGCAAGATCTTTTTCAACGTTAAAGAATGCTGATACGCTTGCCTATTTAAAGAGACAAAGAACAGGAGACAAGATACACGTTCATTGCCTACTTCGAAAACACGAGTGATAAATTTGACTTATCTCACAAAGTGCCGTTCTCACATTCGAAGCTTCATCATTCTACTTCCCTAAGAGTGTGAGATCTTTTTCAAGCTGATAGTACAATTCAACTAGGATCATACAAACCGTTATCATTTCTAGACACGTTGGATACGAGTGTTGTATCTGGAGTACTTTAGTTTTTCTTTTCGAGTGAGTGAGTTGCTAGATAGGAAGCGTAAGACTTCTGAGTTTAGAAGAGGGAAGGTCTTCTGAAGATTGTATCTGGAACTCATCAAGAAGAAGGAAAATAAAGCTACTTGAATCCTAGGGTTGAATCAATCCTAGGCGGGGACTAGGTTGTGTTGGTGACCGAACCTCGTTAACATATCGTGTGTCCTTTACTGCTCTTTACATTCCTGGTTTGTCTAATCTTTACACGTAATATCAATCTTAGAGAAACGTGTAAGATCTTATTACTTCAAATAAGACTTTATCTTATTTGATAAGATCTTATTTCTTTCGATAAGGTCTTACCTATCCTAAGATTGCGAAAAGATTCCATACTCTATTCATCCCCCCTTCTAGAGTATTGGATAAACTATTTTATCTGCCTATTCCGCATTTCAATTGGTATCAGAGCCTAACTCACGTCTTCTTAGATATTATTATCTGTGAGGCTAACTAATGGCAGGTGAAGGTCAAGGCGGATTTGGACAAGGAAGATCAATTTCTCGACCACCTCTTTTTGTAGGAAACAATTTTATGCACTGGAAATCCTTGATGTAGATGTTCATCATCGATCAAGACTTAGAGCTTTGGCATATTATCAAAAACGGACCTCTCACTCCTACCAAGGATGGTCCCGACAATACAACAGTAAACAAGACAGAAGCTGAATTCACTCAGAAGGATCTTGAGAGCGTGGCGAAAAACTACAAGGCTATTAATCTATTATATTGTGGTTTAAGTACTGATGAATTTAATCGTATATCTTCATGCAGATCCGCTAAAGAAATATGGGATAAATTAGTGGTCACCTATGAAGGAACCAACCAGGTCAAAGAAACCAAAATTAGTATCTTTCTGAGGCAATATGGATTGTTTAAAATGATCCCAGATGAATCAGTCAAAGTAATGTTCACCCGTTTTACGGAGATCATTAACAATCTTGACTCACTGGGAAAGACTTTCAACAATGAAGAAAAAGTCAGAAAGATACTTAGATGCTTGCCTAAAGCAAAATGGGGTCCCAAGGTAACCGCTATAGAAGAAGCACAAAATCTCAATACTCTTGCTCTTGATGATTTGCTGGGCAAATTAATCACCCATGAATTGATCCTCAATGAGGACGATGGGGATGTGCCAACAAACATTAAGAATTTGGCACTCAAGGCAAGGAAAGAGGAACCACTGGAAGATTCTGAAAGTGATGATGAAGATCCTTTTGCTCTTATCACAAGAGGACTAGCTAGAATATTAAAAATGAAAAAGCAATTTTCAAACAAAGAAAATGCTGGATCTTTAAAATACAGAGGTAAGTCTTCTAACCCCTTGAAGAAGAATCGTGTTCTAAACTGCTATGAATATGGTGAAACAGATCATCTTGTTAAAGAATGTCCTCAAAAGAAGAAGAACAAATTCAAGAAAAAGGAATTTGGCAAGAAAGCCATGGTAGCAGCCTGGAGTGATTCAGACTCCTCGAGTGATTCAGATTCTGAAGATGATCATGCAAACTTATGTCTTATGGCAAAATCCGACAAAAATCAAGATCAACATTTGGATGGAATGGTAAGAGATCTTATATCTAGTCCTACCGATGTTTTATCAGAAGTACTAAAAAACATGATTTCTAATGAAGAAATTTACAACAAAGAAATAAGCATTCTACAAGAAAAGCTTAATGATCAGGAAAATTGCATAAGATTGCTTTCGCTGAAAGTTCAAGATCTTGACAGCATACAATCAGATCTTAACACTGAGGTTAAGGCCTTACGATTGGAAAATTCCGATCTAAAGGCAAATCTCTCATCTCTTAAGACATGTAATACTGACTTAGAGATTGAAAAGGTGAAACTTTCTGAAAAATGTCAAGAACAGCAAATAACTCTTGTGCAATTTACTAAATCTAAAGCTACTCTTGATAAAATGCTTGGAGAACAACAATTATCCTTAAATCGAAGTGGAATAGTATATAACAGGAATTTTCCTGCTAAACCCACTACCACGTTCGTTAAGGCAAAAGGAAGTTGGAGATCTCCTACATGTTTCTTTTGTTGTAGAAAGGGTCATGTAAAGGAAACTTGTCCGTATAGGAGAACGGATCCATACATTATTAGAAATACCTTTCCTGTACGTCTAAATGAACGGGTAAAACATATATGGGTTCCTAAAGGGACTAGGCCACCTAACATGGTCTACCCCCATAATGGATCTAACTCTGTTTATTGGTCAAGCCGGAAAGGATGATTTTCTGTTTTGCAGGATATCACCAAGACACAAAAATGGATAATGGACAGTGGTTGTTCAAGACATATGAGTGGGAAAGAATCTCTTTTCAACACTCTAAAGAAGAAAATCACTGGCACTATAACTCTTGGTGACAAAGGAAAATGCAATATTCTTGGTATCGGTAATGTTGGTCTTAATCCAAATAATAATATTAAAGATGTTTATTTGGTGGATGACTTAAAATATAACCTTCTCAGTGTTTCTCAGCTTTGTGATAAAGGAAATTGTGTTAGCTTTGACAAGAGGAAGTGTGAAGTTCGAGATGAGATGACAGGAAATTTAGTGCTAACAGCTCACAGAGATAATAATATATATGCTGTTAATACTAACCAAATTGCAGGGACAAATTTAAAATGTCTCAAGGTCTTATCAGATGACTCAAGACTATGGCACAAACGACTTGGTCACATCAGTCTACATTCTCTCAACAAACTCAAATCAAAAGATCTTGTAAGAGGTCTTCCTGACCTAAAGTTCAAGGTAGATGAGTTATGCAATGCTTGCTCAAGAGGTAAACATACTCGTAGTTCTTTAAAAAAGAAGCAAGTGGTAAGTACTACTAGACCTCTTGAACTTCTCCACATGGATCTTTGTGGACCTATGCGCGTCAAATCTCCCAAAGGCAAGCAATACATTCTTGTTATTGTTGATGATTATTCTCGATTTACTTGGGTTTTCTTTCTGAAAATGAAATCTGAAGCACTTTTATACTTCTCAAAACTTTGTAAGGAGTTACAGACTTTGAAAAACCTACCAATCGTTTCTATTAGAAGCGATCATGGTAGAGAATTTGATCAAACAGACTTTGATGCATTTTGTGAGAAATATGGTATTTCCCATAATTTTTCAGCTCCTAGAACACCTCAACAAAATGGGGTTGTGGAACGAAAGAACCGCACCCTAGAGGAAATGTCTAGGACAATGCTATTAGAGAATGATCTGCCTAAGTCATACTGGGCAGAAGCTGTTAATACAGCAAATTACATTCTTAATAGATGTTTGATTCGATCAATGTTAAAGAAAACTCCTTATGAGCTTTTTAAAGGAAGAAAACCAAGTATATCTTACTTTAAACCATTTGGATGTACGTGTTACGTGCATAATAATGGGAAGGATAATCTTGGAAAATTTGATGCTCGTAGCGACGAAGGTATATTTCTCGGATACTCGAATCAAAGCAAGGCTTATCGAGTATACAATAAACGTACCAAAGTAGTCGAAGAAAGTATCCATGTTTTGTTTGATGAAAACAATAATGGTATCTTGAGTGAGAGTTTTGCAGATCTTGATCTAAATAAACATGAGGAAGAAGAAGAAGAAGTTGATAAGAACGTCAGAAACATGCAAGAGCCATTTCAAGACCTTACAGATGTATCTCAAGATCTTACAGACGTGTCTCAAGACCTTGAAGCACCTCCTCAAGGTCTTACAAATGAAACCAGCCCTGAAGATACATCACTACCTGAGCATCAAGAGCCCTCTTCTCCACTTCCTATTAATTCTGAACCTGATGCTTACAATCAGAGAAATGTCCGGAGGAAATTCAAACATGCATCATCCCATTCAACTCAGGATATTATTTCTGATCCCTCATCCGGAATACAAACTCGCTCTAAATTAAAAGACCTATGTGCTTTTCATGCTTTTGTATCTCTTGTAGAACCTAAGAAGTATACCGAAGCTCTTCAAGAACCTGACTGAATATCGCTATGCAAGATGAGCTAAACGAGTTCGAGCGAAACAAAGTATGGACACTTACCACAAGACCTAAAGGTAAATCAGTTATCGGGACAAGATGGGTCTTTCGAAACAAGCTGGATGAAAGTGGTAATGTCATTCGGAATAAAGCTCGTCTTGTAGCTCAAGGTTACAATCAGGAGGAAGGTATTGACTACGAGGAGACTTTTGCTCCCGTAGCCAGGCTTGAAGCCATTCGCATACTTCTTGCTTTTGCATCTTACATGAGTATCAAACTTTTTCAAATGGACGTAAAGTGTGCCTTTTTAAATGGTTATCTAGATGAAGAAATTTATGTCGCTCAACCTCCCGGTTTTGAAAGTAATGAATTTCCAGATCATGTTTTCAAGCTTGACAAAGCTCTCTACGGCTTAAAACAAGCCCCAAGAGCTTGGTACGAGCGACTTTCAAAATATCTTCTGGAAAATAACTTCAAAAGAGGGTTGATTGACAAAACTTTATTTATTAAAACTCATGGAAATAATATTCTTGTTGTTCAAATTTATGTGGATGATATTTTGTTTGGAGCAACTAATGAATCTCTTTGCAAGGAATTTTCTGACATCATGTGCAAGGAATTCGAGATGAGTATGATAGGAGAATTAAACTACTTTCTTGGACTACAAGTTCATCAAAGTAAAAAGGGTATCTTCTTCAATCAAGGAAAATACACAAGAGACCTTCTGAAGAAGTTTAAGATGAATGAATCGAAAATTGCCAAAACACCAATGAGCTCTACTCTCTCTCTTGATCAAGACCTTACCGGCAAACCAGTAAATCAAAAAGAATTTCGAGGTATGATCGGATCTTTACTATATCTTACTGCAAGTAGACCTGACATTATGTTTTGTAACGCCCCAAATTTTGGCGCGTTTTCGATTTTTTATTTTCCAACTTTTATCGGTATTTTATTAGATTAAATATTTTATTAAAAGTATTTTACAACGTAAAAATAAATTCCCGAACATATTTTTGTATCTTGGTTTACTTTCGGAAAAGTTCGAAAAATCTTTCTGACTCGAAAATTTCCGTTCCGAGCATTTTGACATCGAGTCTAGCTTCTTTTTATTTTACTTTATATTCTTACTATTTCTCTTTCTTTCTTTTTTTTCTCTCCTCTGTCTTGTCCCTTTTGCTGTTGGTGAGAAGCAATTGCAGATCTACTGCCTAGGACTGCAAACCGACTCCTCGCCATTCACCCGACCCCTCGTTTTCTACCTTCCCTCAACTTCACTCGCCCTTTGACCTCTCGATCCCCTTCATCAGCCCTAGCCTCACCTTTGAACTCCCCATTCACGCTGACCATACCTTTGCACGCTTCTCTCCCACTCGCTCAACCTCAATCTCCTCACCATCTATACGGATGAAGCAGCTCAAGGTCTTCACCCTCCTCTTGCAAGCAAATGAGAGCCCTTACCGGATCCGCTTCCTCTGGACCTTCTTCCCCTCTCGACCTCCTTCTCTCTCGCCTTCCATTTTCCCTTCTTTCATATCTCTTCTTCTGCAGCTGTTGAGGACCCCTGGAGGCTGCAACACCGTCGCGAACCATCGAGGGAGAGTTTGGACCACCAGGACTCGCCGGAACGCTGGGGAGCCGCCTCTGCACCGCCGCCTCGAGCCAATCGGGACACTAGAAGGCCGGAAAACGTTGCCCTCTTTTTCTCCCTGCTACCTGTTCTCTTCTGACGCGAGGTGGGGAGGCGCTGCCGTCGAATTCCACCGGAGGGACGCTGCACCGCCGACGCCGACGCTCTTCCTCCGCCTGCTGAGCCACCAGGACTCCCTCCCTTCCTGCGCCGCCGGACTCTTTCTTTCCCTCCTCTGCGAAGACCCGCTGCGTGTAACAGAGGTTGAAGAAGCCTTTTGCGTAATTATTATTTTGGCCCCAGAATTTTGGTATATTTACAAATAGTGCCCAGGTTTTGTATTTGCAGATTAGACCCACTCTTTTGGAAGTGCATTTAATGCCCCTACTGATTTGTATAATTATAGTTTTTACCCTATGTTTTAAAATGTACAGTTTTGCCCTTGTTGAATAAATCATAGATTTGGCATAAAGCTTATTTTGAAAATTGGTTGAGTTTCTTGAGTACCATATTGTGCCGGGAAAGTTGATTAAGGATTTTAACGCATCTTAATTTATATAATCGTATATTTTGTCCCGGACAATATCCTTATTGTTTTAAACTTGGATTTTAACTACGTGATTTTAAAGTTGACGTTTGAAAAACGAGTTTTACCTTTGAGTTATATATTATATAGATTTAAAATCAAATTTAGCATATAAGCTAAATTTCCTTAGCTTTGGTTTTAGGCCCGGAAGCGCCCGGTAAAGACCAACGAATCCATTCTCCACATCCGTAGATCGTCCTCCGCCATCGACTATGTGTGAGTACCTCTTTCTCGATATAGTATTATTTAGTGGTAGAATCATGCTAGGTTGGATCTAGCATAACTTAGGGCAAATGCCAAGTAGTGGCTTGGAACCTTTAGGTGAGTGTTTGAGGTTATTGATGTCCTTTGACATGTGGTGTGTTGAGCTGAGTTGTTATACAATTGTGAGCCTCGTGGTTGATCTTGTGAGACTTGGGATGATATTTATATGTTGGTTGAGATTGTGGAGTTTAGGATGATAGTATCCTAGCACTTGGGGCTATAGTTGAGATCTCGTGAGTTTATGAGGGCTAGGAGTGTAACCTAAATTATGAGAGTGTACGACCTAATAAGATCATATAGGACTAATAGTTTAAGGACTCCTAGTATGTGTGAGTGGTTGTTGATTACCGTGCCTTGTCTTGAACAGGCTTTGATTATATTCCTTCGGAGAGTGATATCGGTTTTGGTTAGCTTTGAGACGAGGTAAGTCCTCGGACTTACTTAGCCGCTTCTATGCCTTATTTGGATGTATATGGTGGTGTGTGTTTACCGCTTTTAAGCATGAAAATGGATTAGGATTTACTTGACCTTATTTATTGGCCCATTGTTACTACTATTATTATCGGGCGGTGACATCACCGCTTAGTTTCCCGAGGGAGACTGGGGGGATCTCTGCGACCAGGCCATACACGGTATACGGGCGGGCTTCTTCATCACTCCCTCAGGGTATACGGGTTGGGCGCCGCCACACTCCTGTTGGTTACACGGGGACAGAGGCGAGAGTTATAAGACTCTCGTGTCACACTTGAATGAATGAATTAGATATGGAATAACCTAAAAAGATAATAAGTAACGGATGCGTATGTTTATGAGCATGTTGTGTGTTTGTGTTCCTATGTGTGTTTGTGCCATATTATTCTTATAATGCCTAGAATGTGAGCTAACGGTTTTATACCGATTGTTGTAGTTGATGTGCAGGTTAGGATGTGGCCGAGTGATCCGGAGGAGTGGGCAGCCGGGGTTCCGTACATCTTAGGTTGTTTTGGGATTTGGAGTCCTTCTGTTGTTGTTATTGTATTTTTGTGTTGATGTTGATGTAAGGACGGCTGGAGTCTTTCCTTTCTTTTATTTTCGGGTTTCATAACATTGCATAAAAATGTATTTCGGTTTTAACCTTTATTTGTGCCTTGTTGCAAGATCCGGTGAAATTGTTGTCAGGCTAAGGGTCGGGACCCATTGTGAGGCCCCAACCCGTAGCATCCCGAGTCCCGCGGATTCGGGGTGTTACAAAAGTGGTATCAAAGCCCTAGGTTGACAACAATGGCACTCGCAATCTTCTAAAGGCCGAATAAAAATAAACAGAACCCTCAAGGGTTCTAAGTTTTAAAGAAATGGATTTCGTTTTCAAATCATGTGCATGAGTCAGTTGGGGTAGAATGTACGGGACCACCACTTCCTCCGCGAATCTCGGCGACGTAGTTATTGATTATTATATTATGTATATATATGTGTATATATGTAGTTATGTATATGTGGACTTAGGATGTTTTGGACTATACTTGTATGTTGAATTGTAAATTGTGTATGGACTAGTTATATTATAGCAGTATCATGGCTTTTATATCGTATTATATTTATAAACATATGGTATACTAATATCATATTAGTGATAGTGGACCTTATATAGCTAAGATGATAGAAAGCTATCATCGCCCCATAGACAACGCCTTTTGGCTTAAGATAGCATACATATGAAGATAAGTATGCTCAAGTTATGAAGTTGAGCATCAAGTTTTCGCAAGTACCCCGGTGATTTCCCGGACTTCTTTAAGAGGACGTCGAAGAAGAAGATTAGAGATGGCGTAACGAAGGACAAACAAGTGGAAGAGAACCTCGAGTCAACTTAAGCGAAACCAAGATGGAGACTATACCAAATGAAAGCGACATGAAGACATGAGAGTGGTACCAAGGAAACAATGAAGGAGCATCAATTAGGCAATTAGAGACATCGAACTTCAAGTTTTTCCAAGTACGGTGCCGATGAACTGAAGGTGCGAATCAAGTAGAGAGGACTGCATTCCCACTCGAGGATAAAGGTGGCGTTCTAAGTAAGACGAGTTTTCCATAGACGCTCCTAAGCATGAGAGTCAAGATGAAAAGACCTTGGGAAAGATTTATGGGAACCGGAAGTTAAGATTACGGAGGTACCAAAGGGTGAAGTGACGATCTTTGCGAGATCCTAAGCGGGCAACTTATTTAGACATATGAGAGTTACGAGGAGGATCACATGGTGAAAGTTCGCATAATAGAATTACCTCTTGGAGTTAACCGTTTTCCGTCACTGTGATGCGACTAAGCAACACTAAGAAGGAGGAAGTGTGTGTAAGGATGATGATATTCAGAAGATGAAAGAGGAAACAAGGAGCTGGATAGAAGAACTTAAGTTATCAACCAAGAAGGATGCGAGTGGAGGCTAATTAATGTCAAAATATTTGAGGAGTGCATTTTGCTAAACATTATGAAGAGCGGTTAAGCCTATAAAGGTGGGACATATGAGACGAGAGTGTTGGGTAGGTACGGTTATCTTACAGAAGCGGAAGGAAGAGAGGAGCGTAGAAAGAGCTAACGGAGTTGAAGCAGAGTAAAATGAGCTAGTGGAGTTAAGACAAAGTACCCCGAGAGGGTATCCTTCAGGAGTGAGGTAACGTGGAAGTATGGTAGGAGGGTAAGTCCTTAACTACGATGAAGGTCAGATAAAAGTTAATCGGTGACAACTAAGAACACACAAGTGCGGGTTGTCTATCGCTGAGTGTAGATGAGAAGAGTAAACAAGACTATGAGAACATATAGGATCGGAAACAAGAGTGTGGAGTATCCGCGGTGGATCAATGACAATGGTAAGGGAAGACTGAAGTTTTGAAGTTTAAAGTCACGAGAGATGTACAAAAAGTACATGAAAGATTGAGTTTAGAACCTTACGGTCGATTGGACGTTACATAAGAAAAGGGGGTAAGCTCTACACCTACTCGAAGGAATAATGCGAGCTTGGTAGAATACGAAGAAGATAATACTAATATATTATAAGGCGTGATTAAGTCCTACAGCTAGGACCTTCATGACTTCACATAATTGTGAAACGTTAAAAAGATTATTAGAGCAAGTCTTCTGAGTTCTGGAGATAAAAGATCTTTGGAAGAGTACGGTGAACATTGTAGCTAAAGAAGTATTAAACCACGTGTTCGATGGACGTCACCTCAACACATCGGGGTGGACCACTTGACAAATGTTAAGACAAGATTGTGTCGATATCTTACGATATGTGATGGGAGAAGAAAAGGTGGAACCTGAGATACAATGGATTCCAATGCATCGGGAGGTGGATTTACCATTTAGAAGATTTGAAGTTCACGTTGGAAGTGTATCTTGAACTCTCGATTTGAAGTTCCTATTGGGAGTGTATCTTGAACTCTTGATTTGAAGTTGTTTTGGAGAATACTGGTTTGCGAAAAGAGAGACGGTTATCTCTGTTTGTACATTGATTACCATAAGTCGAGCAAGATAACAATGAAGGACAAATATCCCTTACAATGAATGGGGGGAACTACTCGATCAGTTGCAAGGGTCGGTAGTTTCTTCTAAGATTAACTAAGATTTGATTGTCACCGTTTGAGAATTCGAGACTCGGATATTGCAATTACGGCATTCCAGACCAACCAGAGTCACTACGAGTTGTAGTTACTCCATATGGGCTTACTAATGCCTAGAGGACATATTTTGGGTCTACTCTTGGAAAACGAGAGAAGATGTTTGACAAGTTGTCAAGTGATGACAAACCCCGAAAGATGTGAAAGAAGTTACAAGTTTTCATAGATGTACCGAGCTTTACCAGATATGTGAAGGGAGGAGTTGTATAACGCCAATTATGGTAACCTACTACGGATGACGATGAAGTATTGAATGAGACGAAGAATTGACAATTGAGTTGTTGAGAGTTAAGAGGGGATTCGTTTGTGCGATTGTCTTGATTTACCTGGAGGAATGATGGGTTTGAAGTGTACAAGTGATTCTTCAAGACAAGGTCTTGATCGAGTATTGCAGAGCGATGTAAAAAGAATAGCATACGGTCTTGTTAGTAGAAGTAGTATGGAGTAAAGTGCTTCCTTCACTACTTGGAATTGCAACAAGAATTGAGGAAATATAACATCAAAGTTTGGTTTGACAAGAACCAAAACCAGCAGTGTAGATTGGAAGTTCGATCTTCTTTGGCGCTACTTGAGAAAGACCCGAGAAGGAAGTGGAGTTCCGGTATATCGACCTTTTTGAGGTCTTAGCGCGAGTTGGAGAAGTGTCTTAAAAGTTGGTGTTGCCGCCAAGAGTAGAGAGTGTTCACCCGGTGTTTCCTGTGTATCAGTCGAGGGAGTACATACATGACTCGAGAAAGATTGTCAGTTATGGTGATTTAGCCGTAGACGGAGTATAGTATCTTTGGTTTAGTTTTACGCCGAATTAGTAGCTTGATAGAATCGACGGGTTATACCCAGTCCTTCCCTTAATGTGTATATGTGCGATGTTATATGTTGTTTGCGCCGTGCGAGAACGGGTTTTATGACCGGTTATAGTTATATTGCGATGGTGGTTGGAGCAGTTTTAGTGTATATAGATTAGAAGGTCTAAGCCTTCCTTGTTATGAGTTTATACCTCGGCCTTAGGGACCGAGAAGTTCGACGTATATCAAGTTTCGGGACGAAACTTCTTTTTAGGGGGATCTAATGTAACGCCCCAAATTTTGGCGCGTTTTCGATTTTTTATTTTCCAACTTTTATCGGTATTTTATTAGATTAAATATTTTATTAAAAGTATTTTACAACGTAAAAATAAATTCCCGAACATATTTTTGTATCTTGGTTTACTTTCGGAAAAGTTCGAAAAATCTTTCTGACTCGAAAATTTCCGTTCCGAGCATTTTGACATCGAGTCTAGCTTCTTTTTATTTTACTTTATATTCTTACTATTTCTCTTTCTTTTCTTTTTTCTCTCCTCTGTCTTGTCCCTTTTGCTGTTGGTGAGAAGCAATTGCAGATCTACTGCCTAGGACTGCAAACCGACTCCTCGCCATTCACCCGACCCCTCGTTTTCTACCTTCCCTCAACTTCACTCGCCCTTTGACCTCTCGATCCCCTTCATCAGCCCTAGCCTCACCTTTGAACTCCCCATTCACGCTGACCATACCTTTGCACGCTTCTCTCCCACTCGCTCAACCTCAATCTCCTCACCATCTATACGGATGAAGCAGCTCAAGGTCTTCACCCTCCTCTTGCAAGCAAATGAGAGCCCTTACCGGATCCGCTTCCTCTGGACCTTCTTCCCCTCTCGACCTCCTTCTCTCTCGCCTTCCATTTTCCCTTCTTTCATATCTCTTCTTCTGCAGCTGTTGAGGACCCCTGGAGCTGCAACACCGTCGCGAACCATCGAGGGAGAGTTTGGACCACCAGGACTCGCCGGAACGCTGGGGAGCCGCCTCTGCACCGCCGCCTCGAGCCAATCGGGACACTAGAAGGCCGGAAAACGTTGCCCTCTTTTTCTCCCTGCTACCTGTTCTCTTCTGACGCGAGGTGGGGAGGCGCTGCCGTCGAATTCCACCGGAGGGACGCTGCACCGCCGACGCCGACGCTCTTCCTCCGCCTGCTGAGCCGCCAGGACTCCCTCCCTTCCTGCGCCGCCGGACTCTTTCTTTCCCTCCTCTGCGAAGACCCGCTGCGTGTAACAGAGGTTGAAGAAGCCTTTTGCGTAATTATTATTTTGGCCCCAGAATTTTGGTATATTTACAAATAGTGCCCAGGTTTTGTATTTGCAGATTAGACCCACTCTTTTGGAAGTGCATTTAATGCCCCTGCTGATTTGTATAATTATAGTTTTTACCCTATGTTTTAAAATGTACAGTTTTGCCCTTGTTGAATAAATCATAGATTTGGCATAAAGCTTATTTTGAAAATTGGTTGAGTTTCTTGAGTACCATATTGTGCCGGGAAAGTTGATTAAGGATTTTAACGCATCTTAATTTATATAATCGTATATTTTGTCCCGGACAATATCCTTATTGTTTTAAACTTGGATTTTAACTACGTGATTTTAAAGTTGACGTTTGAAAAACGAGTTTTACCTTTGAGTTATATATTATATAGATTTAAAATCAAATTTAGCATATAAGCTAAATTTCCTTAGCTTTGGTTTTAGGCCCGGAAGCGCCCGGTAAAGACCAACGAATCCATTCTCCACATCCGTAGATCGTCCTCCGCCATCGACTATGTGTGAGTACCTCTTTCTCGATATAGTATTATTTAGTGGTAGAATCATGCTAGGTTGGATCTAGCATAACTTAGGGCAAATGCCAAGTAGTGGCTTGGAACCTTTAGGTGAGTGTTTGAGGTTATTGATGTCCTTTGACATGTGGTGTGTTGAGCTGAGTTGTTATACAATTGTGAGCCTCGTGGTTGATCTTGTGAGACTTGGGATGATATTTATATGTTGGTTGAGATTGTGGAGTTTAGGATGATAGTATCCTAGCACTTGGGGCTATAGTTGAGATCTCGTGAGTTTATGAGGGCTAGGAGTGTAACCTAAATTATGAGAGTGTACGACCTAATAAGATCATATAGGACTAATAGTTTAAGGACTCCTAGTATGTGTGAGTGGTTGTTGATTACCGTGCCTTGTCTTGAACAGGCTTTGATTATATTCCTTCGGAGAGTGATATCGGTTTTGGTTAGCTTTGAGACGAGGTAAGTCCTCGGACTTACTTAGCCGCTTCTATGCCTTATTTGGATGTATATGGTGGTGTGTGTTTACCGCTTTTAAGCATGAAAATGGATTAGGATTTACTTGACCTTATTTATTGGCCCATTGTTACTACTATTATTATCGGGCGGTGACATCACCGCTTAGTTTCCCGAGGGAGACTGGGGGGATCTCTGCGACCAGGCCATACACGGTATACGGGCGGGCTTCTTCATCACTCCCTCAGGGTATACGGGTTGGGCGCCGCCACACTCCTGTTGGTTACACGGGGACAGAGGCGAGAGTTATAAACCTCTCGTGTCACACTTGAACGAATGAATTAGATATGGAATAACCTAAAAAGATAATAAGTAACGGATGCGTATGTTTATGAGCATGTTGTGTGTTTGTGTTCCTATGTGTGTTTGTGCCATATTATTCTTATAATGCCTAGAATGTGAGCTAACGGTTTTATACCGATTGTTGTAGTTGATGTGCAGGATAGGATGTGGCCGAGTGATCCGGAGGAGTGGGCAGCCGGGGTTCCGTACATCTTAGGTTGTTTTGGGTTTTGGAGTCTTTGTGTTGTTGTAAGGACGGCTGAAGTCTTTTCTTTCTTTTATTGTCGGGTTTCATAACATTGCATAAAAATGTATTTCGGTTTTGGCCTTTATTTGTGCCTTGTTGCAAGATCCGGTGAAATTGTTGTCAGGCTAAGGGTCGGGACCCATTGTGAGGCCCCAACCCGTAGCATCCCGAGTCCCGCGGATTCGGGGTGTTACAAAAGTGGTATCAGAGCCCTAGGTTGACAACAATGGCACTCGCAATCTTCTAAAGGCCGAATAAAAATAAACAGAACCCTCAAGGGTTCTGAGTTTTAAAGAAATGGATTTCGTTTTCAAATCATGTGCATGAGTCAGTTGGGGTAGAATGTACGGGACCACCACTTCCTCCGCGGATCTCGGCGACGTAGTTATTGATTATTATATTATGTATATATATGTGTATATATGTAGTTATGTATATGTGGACTTAGGATGTTTTGGACTATACTTGTATGTTGAATTGTAAATTGTGTATGGACTAGTTATATTATAGCAGTATCATGGCTTTTATATCGTATTATATTTATAAACATATGGTATACTAATATCATATTAGTGATAGTGGACCTTATATAGCTAAGATGATAGAAAGCTATCATCGCCCCATAGACAACGCCTTTTGGCTTAAGATAGCATACATATGAAGATAAGTATGCTCAAGTTATGAAGTTGAGCATCAAGTTTTCGCAAGTACCCCGGTGATTTCCCGGACTTCTTTAAGAGGACGTCGAAGAAGAAGATTAGAGATGGCGTAACGAAGGACAAACAAGTGGAAGAGAACCTCGAGTCAACTTAAGCGAAACCAAGATGGAGACTATACCAAATGAAAGCGACATGAAGACATGAGAGTGGTACCAAGGAAACAATGAAGGAGCATCAATTAGGCAATTAGAGACATCGAACTTCAAGTTTTTCCAAGTACGGTGCCGATGAACTGAAGGTGCGAATCAAGTAGAGAGGACTGCATTCCCACTCGAGGATAAAGGTGGCGTTCTAAGTAAGACGAGTTTTCCATAGACGCTCCTAAGCATGAGAGTCAAGATGAAAAGACCTTGGGAAAGATTTATGAGAACCGTAAGTTAAGCTTACGGAGGTACCAGAGGGTGAAGTGACGATCTTTGTGAGATCCTAAGCGGGCAACTTATTTAGACATATGAGAGTTACGAGGAGGATCACATGGTGAAAGTTCGCATAATAGAATTACCTCTTGGAGTTAACCGTTTTCCGTCACTGTGATGCGACTAAGCAACACTAAGAAGGAGGAAGTGTGTGTAAGGATGATGATATTCAGAAGATGAAAGAGGAAACAAGGAGCTGGATAGAAGAACTTAAGTTATCAACCAAGAAGGATGCGAGTGGAGGCTAATTAATGTCAAAATATTTGAGGAGTGCATTTTGCTAAACATTATGAAGAGCGGTTAAGCCTATAAAGGTGGGACATATGAGACGAGAGTGTTGGGTAGGTACGGTTATCTTACAGAAGCGGAAGGAAGAGAGGAGCGTAGAAAGAGCTAACGGAGTTGAAGCAGAGTAAAATGAGCTAGTGGAGTTAAGACAAAGTACCCCGAGAGGGTATCCTTCAGGAGTGAGGTAACGTGGAAGTATGGTAGGAGGGTAAGTCCTTAACTACGATGAAGGTCAGATAAAAGTTAATCGGTGACAACTAAGAACACACAAGTGCGGGTTGTCTATCGCTGAGTGTAGATGAGAAGAGTAAACAAGACTATGAGAACATATAGGATCGGAAACAAGAGTGTGGAGTATCCGCGGTGGATCAATGACAATGGTAAGGGAAGACTGAAGTTTTGAAGTTTAAAGTCACGAGAGATGTACAAAAAGTACATGAAAGATTGAGTTTAGAACCTTACGGTCGATTGGACGTTACATAAGAAAAGGGGGTAAGCTCTACACCTACTCGAAGGAATAATGCGAGCTTGGTAGAATACGAAGAAGATAATACTAATATATTATAAGGCGTGATTAAGTCCTACAGCTAGGACCTTCATGACTTCACATAATTGTGAAACCTTAAAAAGATTATTAGATCAAGTCTTCTGAGTTCTGGAGATAAAGGATATTTGGAAGAGTACGGTGAACATTGTAGCTAAAGAAGTATTAAACCACGTGTTCGATGGACGTCACCTCAACACATCGGGGTGGACCACTTGACAAATGTTAAGACAAGATTGTGTCGATATCTTACGATATGTGATGGGAGAAGAAAAGGTGGAACCTGAGATACAATGGATTCCAATGCATCGGGAGGTGGATTTACCATTTAGAAGATTTGAAGTTCACGTTGGAAGTGTATCTTGAACTCTCGATTTGAAGTTCCTATTGGGAGTGTATCTTGAACTCTTGATTTGAAGTTGTTTTGGAGAATACTGGTTTGCGAAAAGAGAGACGGTTATCTCTGTTTGTACATTGATTACCATAAGTCGAGCAAGATAACAATGAAGGACAAATATCCCTTACAATGAATGGGGGGAACTACTCGATCAGTTGCAAGGGTCGGTAGTTTCTTCTAAGATTAACTAAGATTTGATTGTCACCGTTTGAGAATTCGAGACTCGGATATTGCAATTACGGCATTCCAGACCAACCAGAGTCACTACGAGTTGTAGTTACTCCATATGGGCTTACTAATGCCTAGAGGACATATTTTGGGTCTACTCTTGGAAAACGAGAGAAGATGTTTGACAAGTTGTCAAGTGATGACAAACCCCGAAAGATGTGAAAGAAGTTACAAGTTTTCATAGATGTACCGAGCTTTACCAGATATGTGAAGGGAGGAGTTGTATAACGCCAATTATGGTAACCTACTACGGATGACGATGAAGTATTGAATGGGACGAAGAATTGACAATTGAGTTGTTGAGAGTTAAGAGGGGATTCGTTTGTGCGATTGTCTTGATTTACCTGGAGGAATGATGGGTTTGAAGTGTACAAGTGATTCTTCAAGACAAGGTCTTGATCGAGTATTGCAGAGCGATGTAAAAAGAATAGCATACGGTCTTGTTAGTAGAAGTAGTATGGAGTAAAGTGCTTCCTTCACTACTTGGAATTGCAACAAGAATTGAGGAAATATAACATCAAAGTTTGGTTTGACAAGAACCAAAACCAGCAGTGTAGATTGGAAGTTCGATCTTCTTTGGCGCTACTTGAGAAAGACCCGAGAAGGAAGTGGAGTTCCGGTATATCGACCTTTTTGAGGTCTTAGCGCGAGTTGGAGAAGTGTCTTAAAAGTTGGTGTTGCCGCCAAGAGTAGAGAGTGTTCACCCGGTGTTTCCTGTGTATCAGTCGAGGGAGTACATACATGACTCGAGAAAGATTGTCAGTTATGGTGATTTAGCCGTAGACGGAGTATAGTATCTTTGGTTTAGTTTTACGCCGAATTAGTAGCTTGATAGAATCGACGGGTTATACCCAGTCCTTCCCTTAATGTGTATATGTGCGATGTTATATGTTGTTTGCGCCGTGCGAGAACGGGTTTTATGACCGGTTATAGTTATATTGCGATGGTGGTTGGAGCAGTTTTAGTGTATATAGATTAGAAGGTCTAAGCTTTCCTTGTTATGAGTTTATACCTCGGCCTTAGGGACCGAGAAGTTCGACGTACATCAAGTTTCGGGACGAAACTTCTTTTTTAGGGGGATCTAATGTAACGCCCCAAATTTTGGCGCATTTTCGATTTTTTATTTTCCAACTTCTATCGGTATTTTATTAGATTAAATATTTTATTTAAAGTATTTTTACGACTTAAAAATAAATTCCCGAGTATATTTATATTGCGGATACGTTCCTTCATACCCATACTTTTATTTTTTATTTTTTTTTGTCGGAAAAGTCGGAAATTCCCGATTGGAGATCCCGTCCCGGATGTTTAATCGAGTTAGTTATTTTAACTCACTCCTCTATACTCATTTGTTTCTTCTTTTTTTTTTCCTGTTTCCCTTTTCCTTCTATTTCTTTCTATTTTTATTTTTGCTTCCCTCCTGCGCTGGTGTGATACGCTCAACAAGAGAAAAGGGCAAGCCGACTCTTCGTTCCTCTCCGCCCATAGCCCTGCACGCCGTCTGCGCCTACCGCCTAGCCCTGTTGCTCAGCAGGCCGGCCTTTGGCCACCCGACTCCTCGTTCTCCTCTCGATGCAATGACCTTCAGCCTCTCCTTCTGCATCATCAGCCAACCCTCACTTCTCTCCCTTCTGTTGCCTCAACGCTGAACTTCTCTTTTGGTTTTACGCTCTTCTGTTTAGATCGATTGGAGGCTGCACCACCACGGGAGAGGAGGTTGCAGCATCGGGAACCACCGGAAGCCGCCGCATCGACCCCACCGGAGCCACCAGCAAGTGCTGCTGCCGCCGCCTCGACCCCTTCAGCGCCTGCAGATCGATTCCTCCCTTTCCCCTGCGCGGTGCTTCTCTGCTGCGAGGAGAGACGACGCTGCAGCCTGGAGGCCGCCGCTGTAGAGAGCTGCACCGCCGCCGGCCGCCGCTCCTTCCCCGCCTACACCGACGCCGGATCTCTCTATCCCTCCGCCTGCTTAGCCGCCGGAAGACCTCTTTCCCCTTCCTTCTTCTACAATCGCGTAACAGTAGGTTGAAGATGGGTTTATTTTACAATATTGTAATTTTGGCCCTAAAAATGATATAATTGCAAACTGTACCCAAATCATTATATATATTTCAGTTTGAACCCACTCTTTTGGAATTTGCAACCTAAGCCCCTGCTGATTTGTATAATCAAGGTTTTGACCCATTATTCTTGAGATATGCAGTTTTTGCCCTTGTGAATAAATTACAGTTTTGGCCCCAAAGTTATTTTCGGGAATTAGCCTAAGTTTCTTGAGTTCCATATTTATGGTCCGGAGATTTAATTGCGGATTTTAACCTATGTTTATATAATTGTATAATCCCCGGAAATGTTTTTACGAGTTTTAACCTTGATTTTGAAAGCGAGTTTCCTTAGGTTTATATACGTTAAATCCTCCGTTCAAATTTAGCATATATGCTAAATTTCCTTAGCTTTGGTTTTAGGTTCGGAAGCGGCAATTATAGACCAACGAATCCAATCTCGACGTCCGTAGATCACCTTCAACCTCGGATCGTGTGTGAGTACCTTCTTCCTCGATCTAGTATTATGTTTAGTGGTAGAATCATGATAGGTTGGATCTAGCATAACTTAGGGCAAATGCCAAGTAGTGGCTTGGAACCTTTAGGTGAGTGTTTGAGGTTATTGATGTCCTTTGACATGTGGTGTGTTGAGCTGAGTTGTTATACAATTGTGAGCCTCGTGGTTGATCTTGTGAGACTTGGGATGATATTTATATGTTGGTTGAGATTGTGGAGTTTAGGATGATAGTATCCTAGCACTTGGGGCTATAGTTGAGATCTCGTGAGTTTATGAGGGCTAGGAGTGTAACCTAAATTATGAGAGTGTACGACCTAATAAGATCATATAGGACTAATAGTTTAAGGACTCCTAGCATGTGTGAGTGGTTGTTGATTACCGTGCCTTGTCTTGAACAGGCTTTGATTATATTCCTTCGGAGAGTGATATCGGTTTTGGTTAGCTTTGAGACGAGGTAAGTCCTCGGACTTACTTAGCCGCTTCTATGCCTTATTTGGATGTATATGGTGGTGTGTGTTTACCGCTTTTAAGCATGAAAATGGATTAGGATTTACTTGACCTTATTTATTGGCCCATTGTTACTACTATTATTATCGGGCGGTGACATCACCGCTCAGTTTCCCGAGGGAGACTGGGGGGATCTCTGCGACCAGGCCATACACGGTATACGGGCGGGCTTCTTCATCACTCCCTCAGGGTATACGGGTTGGGCGCCGCCACACTCCTGTTGGTTACACGGGGACAGAGGCGAGAGTTATAAGACTCTCGTGTCACACTTGAATGAATGAATTAGATATGGAATAACCTAAAAAGATAATAAGTAACGGATGCGTATGTTTATGAGCATGTTGTGTGTTTGTGTTCCTATGTGTGTTTGTGCCATATTATTCTTATAATGCCTAGAATGTGAGCTAACGGTTTTATACCGATTGTTGTAGTTGATGTGCAGGTTAGGATGTGGCCGAGTGATCCGGAGGAGTGGGCAGCCGGGGTTCCGTACATCTTAGGTTGTTTTGGGATTTGGAGTCCTTCTGTTGTTGTTATTGTATTTTTGTGTTGATGTTGATGTAAGGACGGCTGGAGTCTTTCCTTTCTTTTATTTTCGGGTTTCATAACATTGCATAAAAATGTATTTCGGTTTTAACCTTTATTTGTGCCTTGTTGCAAGATCCGGTGAAATTGTTGTCAGGCTAAGGGTCGGGACCCATTGTGAGGCCCCAACCCGTAGCATCCCGAGTCCCGCGGATTCGGGGTGTTACAAAAGTGGTATCAAAGCCCTAGGTTGACAACAATGGCACTCGCAATCTTCTAAAGGCCGAATAAAAATAAACAGAACCCTCAAGGGTTCTAAGTTTTAAAGAAATGGATTTCGTTTTCAAATCATGTGCATGAGTCAGTTGGGGTAGAATGTACGGGACCACCACTTCCTCCGCGAATCTCGGCGACGTAGTTATTGATTATTATATTATGTATATATATGTGTATATATGTAGTTATGTATATGTGGACTTAGGATGTTTTGGACTATACTTGTATGTTGAATTGTAAATTGTGTATGGACTAGTTATATTATAGCAGTATCATGGCTTTTATATCGTATTATATTTATAAACATATGGTATACTAATATCATATTAGTGATAGTGGACCTTATATAGCTAAGATGATAGAAAGCTATCATCGCCCCATAGACAACGCCTTTTGGCTTAAGATAGCATACATATGAAGATAAGTATGCTCAAGTTATGAAGTTGAGCATCAAGTTTTCGCAAGTACCCCGGTGATTTCCCGGACTTCTTTAAGAGGACGTCGAAGAAGAAGATTAGAGATGGCGTAACGAAGGACAAACAAGTGGAAGAGAACCTCGAGTCAACTTAAGCGAAACCAAGATGGAGACTATACCAAATGAAAGCGACATGAAGACATGAGAGTGGTACCAAGGAAACAATGAAGGAGCATCAATTAGGCAATTAGAGACATCGAACTTCAAGTTTTTCCAAGTACGGTGCCGATGAACTGAAGGTGCGAATCAAGTAGAGAGGACTGCATTCCCACTCGAGGATAAAGGTGGCGTTCTAAGTAAGACGAGTTTTCCATAGACGCTCCTAAGCATGAGAGTCAAGATGAAAAGACCTTGGGAAAGATTTATGGGAACCGGAAGTTAAGATTACGGAGGTACCAAAGGGTGAAGTGACGATCTTTGCGAGATCCTAAGCGGGCAACTTATTTAGACATATGAGAGTTACGAGGAGGATCACATGGTGAAAGTTCGCATAATAGAATTACCTCTTGGAGTTAACCGTTTTCCGTCACTGTGATGCGACTAAGCAACACTAAGAAGGAGGAAGTGTGTGTAAGGATGATGATATTCAGAAGATGAAAGAGGAAACAAGGAGCTGGATAGAAGAACTTAAGTTATCAACCAAGAAGGATGCGAGTGGAGGCTAATTAATGTCAAAATATTTGAGGAGTGCATTTTGCTAAACATTATGAAGAGCGGTTAAGCCTATAAAGGTGGGACATATGAGACGAGAGTGTTGGGTAGGTACGGTTATCTTACAGAAGCGGAAGGAAGAGAGGAGCGTAGAAAGAGCTAACGGAGTTGAAGCAGAGTAAAATGAGCTAGTGGAGTTAAGACAAAGTACCCCGAGAGGGTATCCTTCAGGAGTGAGGTAACGTGGAAGTATGGTAGGAGGGTAAGTCCTTAACTACGATGAAGGTCAGATAAAAGTTAATCGGTGACAACTAAGAACACACAAGTGCGGGTTGTCTATCGCTGAGTGTAGATGAGAAGAGTAAACAAGACTATGAGAACATATAGGATCGGAAACAAGAGTGTGGAGTATCCGCGGTGGATCAATGACAATGGTAAGGGAAGACTGAAGTTTTGAAGTTTAAAGTCACGAGAGATGTACAAAAAGTACATGAAAGATTGAGTTTAGAACCTTACGGTCGATTGGACGTTACATAAGAAAAGGGGGTAAGCTCTACACCTACTCGAAGGAATAATGCGAGCTTGGTAGAATACGAAGAAGATAATACTAATATATTATAAGGCGTGATTAAGTCCTACAGCTAGGACCTTCATGACTTCACATAATTGTGAAACGTTAAAAAGATTATTAGAGCAAGTCTTCTGAGTTCTGGAGATAAAAGATCTTTGGAAGAGTACGGTGAACATTGTAGCTAAAGAAGTATTAAACCACGTGTTCGATGGACGTCACCTCAACACATCGGGGTGGACCACTTGACAAATGTTAAGACAAGATTGTGTCGATATCTTACGATATGTGATGGGAGAAGAAAAGGTGGAACCTGAGATACAATGGATTCCAATGCATCGGGAGGTGGATTTACCATTTAGAAGATTTGAAGTTCACGTTGGAAGTGTATCTTGAACTCTCGATTTGAAGTTCCTATTGGGAGTGTATCTTGAACTCTTGATTTGAAGTTGTTTTGGAGAATACTGGTTTGCGAAAAGAGAGACGGTTATCTCTGTTTGTACATTGATTACCATAAGTCGAGCAAGATAACAATGAAGGACAAATATCCCTTACAATGAATGGGGGGAACTACTCGATCAGTTGCAAGGGTCGGTAGTTTCTTCTAAGATTAACTAAGATTTGATTGTCACCGTTTGAGAATTCGAGACTCGGATATTGCAATTACGGCATTCCAGACCAACCAGAGTCACTACGAGTTGTAGTTACTCCATATGGGCTTACTAATGCCTAGAGGACATATTTTGGGTCTACTCTTGGAAAACGAGAGAAGATGTTTGACAAGTTGTCAAGTGATGACAAACCCCGAAAGATGTGAAAGAAGTTACAAGTTTTCATAGATGTACCGAGCTTTACCAGATATGTGAAGGGAGGAGTTGTATAACGCCAATTATGGTAACCTACTACGGATGACGATGAAGTATTGAATGAGACGAAGAATTGACAATTGAGTTGTTGAGAGTTAAGAGGGGATTCGTTTGTGCGATTGTCTTGATTTACCTGGAGGAATGATGGGTTTGAAGTGTACAAGTGATTCTTCAAGACAAGGTCTTGATCGAGTATTGCAGAGCGATGTAAAAAGAATAGCATACGGTCTTGTTAGTAGAAGTAGTATGGAGTAAAGTGCTTCCTTCACTACTTGGAATTGCAACAAGAATTGAGGAAATATAACATCAAAGTTTGGTTTGACAAGAACCAAAACCAGCAGTGTAGATTGGAAGTTCGATCTTCTTTGGCGCTACTTGAGAAAGACCCGAGAAGGAAGTGGAGTTCCGGTATATCGACCTTTTTGAGGTCTTAGCGCGAGTTGGAGAAGTGTCTTAAAAGTTGGTGTTGCCGCCAAGAGTAGAGAGTGTTCACCCGGTGTTTCCTGTGTATCAGTCGAGGGAGTACATACATGACTCGAGAAAGATTGTCAGTTATGGTGATTTAGCCGTAGACGGAGTATAGTATCTTTGGTTTAGTTTTACGCCGAATTAGTAGCTTGATAGAATCGACGGGTTATACCCAGTCCTTCCCTTAATGTGTATATGTGCGATGTTATATGTTGTTTGCGCCGTGCGAGAACGGGTTTTATGACCGGTTATAGTTATATTGCGATGGTGGTTGGAGCAGTTTTAGTGTATATAGATTAGAAGGTCTAAGCCTTCCTTGTTATGAGTTTATACCTCGGCCTTAGGGACCGAGAAGTTCGACGTATATCAAGTTTCGGGACGAAACTTCTTTTTAGGGGGATCTAATGTAACGCCCCAAATTTTGGCGCGTTTTCGATTTTTTATTTTCCAACTTTTATCGGTATTTTATTAGATTAAATATTTTATTAAAAGTATTTTACAACGTAAAAATAAATTCCCGAACATATTTTTGTATCTTGGTTTACTTTCGGAAAAGTTCGAAAAATCTTTCTGACTCGAAAATTTCCGTTCCGAGCATTTTGACATCGAGTCTAGCTTCTTTTTATTTTACTTTATATTCTTACTATTTCTCTTTCTTTTCTTTTTTCTCTCCTCTGTCTTGTCCCTTTTGCTGTTGGTGAGAAGCAATTGCAGATCTACTGCCTAGGACTGCAAACCGACTCCTCGCCATTCACCCGACCCCTCGTTTTCTACCTTCCCTCAACTTCACTCGCCCTTTGACCTCTCGATCCCCTTCATCAGCCCTAGCCTCACCTTTGAACTCCCCATTCACGCTGACCATACCTTTGCACGCTTCTCTCCCACTCGCTCAACCTCAATCTCCTCACCATCTATACGGATGAAGCAGCTCAAGGTCTTCACCCTCCTCTTGCAAGCAAATGAGAGCCCTTACCGGATCCGCTTCCTCTGGACCTTCTTCCCCTCTCGACCTCCTTCTCTCTCGCCTTCCATTTTCCCTTCTTTCATATCTCTTCTTCTGCAGCTGTTGAGGACCCCTGGAGCTGCAACACCGTCGCGAACCATCGAGGGAGAGTTTGGACCACCAGGACTCGCCGGAACGCTGGGGAGCCGCCTCTGCACCGCCGCCTCGAGCCAATCGGGACACTAGAAGGCCGGAAAACGTTGCCCTCTTTTTCTCCCTGCTACCTGTTCTCTTCTGACGCGAGGTGGGGAGGCGCTGCCGTCGAATTCCACCGGAGGGACGCTGCACCGCCGACGCCGACGCTCTTCCTCCGCCTGCTGAGCCGCCAGGACTCCCTCCCTTCCTGCGCCGCCGGACTCTTTCTTTCCCTCCTCTGCGAAGACCCGCTGCGTGTAACAGAGGTTGAAGAAGCCTTTTGCGTAATTATTATTTTGGCCCCAGAATTTTGGTATATTTACAAATAGTGCCCAGGTTTTGTATTTGCAGATTAGACCCACTCTTTTGGAAGTGCATTTAATGCCCCTGCTGATTTGTATAATTATAGTTTTTACCCTATGTTTTAAAATGTACAGTTTTGCCCTTGTTGAATAAATCATAGATTTGGCATAAAGCTTATTTTGAAAATTGGTTGAGTTTCTTGAGTACCATATTGTGCCGGGAAAGTTGATTAAGGATTTTAACGCATCTTAATTTATATAATCGTATATTTTGTCCCGGACAATATCCTTATTGTTTTAAACTTGGATTTTAACTACGTGATTTTAAAGTTGACGTTTGAAAAACGAGTTTTACCTTTGAGTTATATATTATATAGATTTAAAATCAAATTTAGCATATAAGCTAAATTTCCTTAGCTTTGGTTTTAGGCCCGGAAGCGCCCGGTAAAGACCAACGAATCCATTCTCCACATCCGTAGATCGTCCTCCGCCATCGACTATGTGTGAGTACCTCTTTCTCGATATAGTATTATTTAGTGGTAGAATCATGCTAGGTTGGATCTAGCATAACTTAGGGCAAATGCCAAGTAGTGGCTTGGAACCTTTAGGTGAGTGTTTGAGGTTATTGATGTCCTTTGACATGTGGTGTGTTGAGCTGAGTTGTTATACAATTGTGAGCCTCGTGGTTGATCTTGTGAGACTTGGGATGATATTTATATCTTGGTTGAGATTGTGGAGTTTAGGATGATAGTATCCTAGCACTTGGGGCTATAGTTGAGATCTCGTGAGTTTATGAGGGCTAGGAGTGTAACCTAAATTATGAGAGTGTACGACCTAATAAGATCATATAGGACTAATAGTTTAAGGACTCCTAGTATGTGTGAGTGGTTGTTGATTACCGTGCCTTGTCTTGAACAGGCTTTGATTATATTCCTTCGGAGAGTGATATCGGTTTTGGTTAGCTTTGAGACGAGGTAAGTCCTCGGACTTACTTAGCCGCTTCTATGCCTTATTTGGATGTATATGGTGGTGTGTGTTTACCGCTTTTAAGCATGAAAATGGATTAGGATTTACTTGACCTTATTTATTGGCCCATTGTTACTACTATTATTATCGGGCGGTGACATCACCGCTTAGTTTCCCGAGGGAGACTGGGGGGATCTCTGCGACCAGGCCATACACGGTATACGGGCGGGCTTCTTCATCACTCCCTCAGGGTATACGGGTTGGGCGCCGCCACACTCCTGTTGGTTACACGGGGACAGAGGCGAGAGTTATAAACCTCTCGTGTCACACTTGAACGAATGAATTAGATATGGAATAACCTAAAAAGATAATAAGTAACGGATGCGTATGTTTATGAGCATGTTGTGTGTTTGTGTTCCTATGTGTGTTTGTGCCATATTATTCTTATAATGCCTAGAATGTGAGCTAACGGTTTTATACCGATTGTTGTAGTTGATGTGCAGGTTAGGATGTGGCCGAGTGATCCGGAGGAGTGGGCAGCCGGGGTTCCGTACATCTTAGGTTGTTTTGGGATTTGGAGTCCTTCTGTTGTTGTTATTGTATTTTTGTGTTGATGTTGATGTAAGGACGGCTGGAGTCTTTCCTTTCTTTTATTTTCGGGTTTCATAACATTGCATAAAAATGTATTTCGGTTTTAACCTTTATTTGTGCCTTGTTGCAAGATCCGGTGAAATTGTTGTCAGGCTAAGGGTCGGGACCCATTGTGAGGCCCCAACCCGTAGCATCCCGAGTCCCGCGGATTCGGGGTGTTACAAAAGTGGTATCA
>BSUD01000007.1:133963951-134010552 GCA_033239045.1 Fagopyrum esculentum | reverse complement strand
CACTCGCAATCTTCTAAAGGCCGAATAAAAATAAACAGAACCCTCAAGGGTTCTGAGTTTTAAAGAAATGGATTTCGTTTTCAAATCATGTGCATGAGTCAGTTGGGGTAGAATGTACGGGACCACCACTTCCTCCGCGGATCTCGGCGACGTAGTTATTGATTATTATATTATGTATATATATGTGTATATATGTAGTTATGTATATGTGGACTTAGGATGTTTTGGACTATACTTGTATGTTGAATTGTAAATTGTGTATGGACTAGTTATATTATAGCAGTATCATGGCTTTTATATCGTATTATATTTATAAACATATGGTATACTAATATCATATTAGTGATAGTGGACCTTATATAGCTAAGATGATAGAAAGCTATCATCGCCCCATAGACAACGCCTTTTGGCTTAAGATAGCATACATATGAAGATAAGTATGCTCAAGTTATGAAGTTGAGCATCAAGTTTTCGCAAGTACCCCGGTGATTTCCCGGACTTCTTTAAGAGGACGTCGAAATTTGGAAAATAAAAAATCGAAAACGCGCCAAAATTTGGGGCGTTACATGTTTAGTGTTTGCATGTGTGCTAGATTTCAAGCTAACCCAAAGGAATCACATCTCATTGCGGTAAAAAGAATATTAAGATATCTTAATGGTACAAAAGATATAGGTCTATGGTATCCCACACAAAGTAGTTTCGGTCTTATCGGATATTCCGATGCTGATTTAGCAGGATATAAAGTGGATAGAAAAAGCACTTCAGGGTGTTGTCAATTTCTTGGTACATCTCTAATAAGTTGGCATTCCAAGAAGCAAAATTCAGTGGCTCTCTCAACAGCCGAAGCTGAATATATTGCTGCTGGAGCTTGTTGTTCGCAAATCTTATGGATTGCGCAACAACTCCAAGATCTTGGATTCAACTTTAAGGATATACCAATAAAATGTGACAATACCAGTGCTATTTCTATCTCGAAAAATCCTGTACAGCATTCAAGAACGAAACATATAGATGTGAGACACCATTTTATACGTGATCATGTAGAAAAAGGTGATGTGTCTTTGACATTCATTTCTACCGATCTACAACTGGCCGATATCTTTACAAAACCTTTACCCGAAGAGAGATTCAACTTCATAAGGTTAGAACTTGGTATGCTTAACAGGGAGGCACAAATGTAGGGGGAGCAATTATTGTTTTACAATATTGATCTTATTCCCTACATTAAGACCTTAACATGCATTTCAAGGTCTTACTACAATCGTGTTACAAACACTGATCTTATTCTTTAGAATAAGACCTTACAATACATTCCAAGGCATTACTAAATAATAGTATGTTCTTGAATTTTATTTAAAAGATTAAAATTGGATCAAATCTTTTAGTTATTATCTCAATAGATAACTAACTAATAGATTATTTTATTTTTGGAAATCTTTCGGTTTTAATTTTAATCTTTTTAAAATTACTTAAAATTTTACAAAGATTTTTAAAAGATTTTCCTCTCTCTCCGTCCTATATCAAAATCTTCAAAGATCTCGTTTTATGATTCTCTTGTACGCTTCTTAAAATCTCCGACTTCTCGTCTCTCTCACCTCCAAACCCTAATCGGCGATGGCTCCCAAACGATCTTCGACTCAATCCTCTGCTCCAACATCCAAGAAGCAGTGATCGTCGGCTAGAAAGGGAAAAGCTGTTCTAAAAGAGTACAATCCAGATTCCGATTCTTCGATGTCCAGTCCCTCTCCTTCTCGGCAAGTGGCTCAAGCCATTTATCCCCCAGCCGCAAAGGATTTACCTCAACATCGTCTTCGATCACCACCTTCTGGGTTTGAGGTTAGTAGTGAAGAACCTTTTTCTTGGTTCTTAAACTATACTAAAGCGGGATGTGGAAAGATGGTTTTGCCAATCGCCCCTTAAGCTTCTGTGAAAATGTTGATGAACGATTTCTTGAGTCTATAAATCTGCCGTGTGTTAATCTGCTGAAATGTTCTAATATATGGAGCTTGTTTAATCTGGGTGATTTTGCATTTCCTCGTCTTACTCGTCTATTCTTTGTCAACCTCACTGCACACCGAGAAAAGGGGATTTTGACTCTTCATTCCCAAATCAAAGGACGTCAAATTACTCTTACTGCTTCTTCCTTAGCAATCATTTTAGGAGTCCCTGAGGAAATTGACACCAAAACTCACCCTTCAAAAACTGTGTGTCTTGCTCATGCCCAGAAAACATTTTTTGAGAAACCAATTCCTTATGGTGCTACCTCCTCAAAGCCAAAGCAAAAACAAACCCATAATGTCTTAACCTTAGAGGCCAAAATTGTGTTTACTTTGCTTGCTAGGTGTATTTTACCACGAAAGCACTCCAGAGAGATTGTAACTGACAATCTCTTGGAAATTCTGGATTTGGTCCTTACTGGGTATGCTATTGATGTCCCTAACCTGATTTTATCCTACATGTTGCACACTGTAAATACCCCTTTGACAGCCCCTCTTCCTTATGCCAACTTATTTCCAAAGATCTTCGAGTTCTTTGAAATTGACACTACAGATGAGGATAAGGTTTATCATAAGGGACAAATTGATGAGGATTGTTGGGGAAGGCTTGGGGTTGAGAAAACTTTGTCTGGGGATTGGATTCTGAAGAAACATCAACCAACTGCTCAACTCTCATCTGAACAGAGAATTCAGGATTTAGAAGCTGAAGTGGATGCTCTGAGGAAAGATCTGAACACTGCTCGTGCTGATATTGTGGATAGACAGGATGATACACATGAGAAGTTGTTAATTGTTAATGAGAAGCTAAACCAGTTACTGTTTTTGACGTCTCTAGCTCATAGGGCAACTACTACAATCATGCCTTTGGATGAGGATGCTGTGGAACACATTCAAGAAGTATGTCAAAATGTTGTAATCAATTGTGAACGCAAGGTGCTAAAAAGAGGCATCCTTCGACCCATTGTACCTGAGCCGACTATCTTGACAGTGGAGGAATATGGCTTAGTCAAGAAGTACAGAAATGAGCAGGAAAAACACTTAGCAAAAATGATGGCTTGGACCACAACTGGCGAGGCACAGAATAGATGGAAGGCAAAGGTGCGTGCCCGTTTTCGTGGACGACGAGCTGGTTCTTCTTCAAATTATGGGCAATGGTTTGAAGAAGTGGTTGAAGTCTCGGATGATGAAGATTGATCTTTTCAAGCTCTAAATTTTTCTTGCTGAAAGACAAAAAGGGGAGAATATTTGTCTTTTGAAATGTTTTGAAAACTCTTGGTTTGGTTTGGTTGTTTTTGGTTTTGAAAAACTTGCATTGATTCGATCATTTTCAAAATTTGATCCTACATATGCGCTTATGTTATATTATATTGTTTGTTGTTGTGTTGTTCAAATGCAGGAAATAGATCATAAGTTTTGTCTTTCATCAAGGGGAAGATTGTTAACTCCACCTTGATAAATAAGACATTACTTATGGTTGATGAAAATAAAAACCTTGGTTTCCAGGTTTTGGTAAGATCTTACAAGTGTTGGTAAAGTTTTTACAGTGTCTGGTAAGGCCTTACCATATTACAGAAAACCTTGGTTTCCAGGTTTCAGTAAGGCCTTACATAAACTGATAAGACCTTACCAAAACTGGACAAAAACTACAATTGCGTTGCGTACGTACGTCCAAGTGGCTTTTCCTTCTTGTTGAGTTAATTAAGGGATTTGTTTTTAACAAATCTTTGATTTGTTTTAAATAAATCTTCTTGAGATAAAATTGGAAGATTTCCTCCAACTCAACAAAACCGTGCTTGACTTTGACTGATTGACTTCAACAAACAAAATCTCAACAACCCAAGATCAAATCTCAACAACCCAAGATCTCCTAGGATCACGAAGGCAAGATCTTTTTCAACGTTAAAGAATGCTGATACGCTTGCCTATTTAAAGAGACAAAGAACAGGAGACAAGATACACGTTCATTGCCTACTTCGAAAACACGAGTGATAAATTTGACTTATCTCACAAAGTGCCGTTCTCACATTCGAAGCTTCATCATTCTACTTCCCTAAGAGTGTGAGATCTTTTTCAAGCTGATAGTACAATTCAACTAGGATCATACAAACCGTTATCATTTCTAGACACGTTGGATACGAGTGTTGTATCTGGAGTACTTTAGTTTTTCTTTTCGAGTGAGTGAGTTGCTAGATAGGAAGCGTAAGACTTATGAGTTTAGAAGAGGGAAGGTCTTCTGAAGATTGTATCTGGAACTCATCAAGAAGAAGGAAAATAAAGCTACTTGAATCCTAGGGTTGAATCAATCCTAGGCGGGGACTAGGTCGTGTTGGTGACCGAACCTCGTTAACATATCGTGTGTCCTTTACTGCTCTTTACATTCCTGGTTTGTCTAATCTTTACACGTAATATCAATCTTAGAGAAACGTGTAAGATCTTATTACTTCAAATAAGACTTTATCTTATTTGATAAGATCTTATTTCTTTCGATAAGGTCTTACATATCCTAAGATTGCGAAAAGATTTCATACTCTATTCATCCCCCTCTTCTAGAGTATTGGATAAACTATTTTATCTGCCTATTCCGCATTTCACGAACATTGTGAGATTGTTTATTCAGTTTCTATGTTCTATAAATACTGTTTTGCATTCAATCATGTCCGGCTAATCCATCTCTTGCTCTTAGAACTGGATGATCCCTATAATGGTTTGATTTATTATTGCATATATGTTTGTGAATTCAGATTGTGAGCATGATATTGATTTTTTTCAAAGTACATCGTTTCCACCTTTAATTTACCTTAAAAAAAAGTGGTGTTTATAACTGGTTTAGATAAAATAATTGAAGAGCCAAAAACGAAGGGCGTTTTATTGAATATATTAAAAAAGACTTAGTTTAAGGGATTGATACCTACCTTTTACTTCGAGTATTTCTAACTATCGTAGAAAGTTCCGGTTTTTGTACCTTTTCTAATTGAAGAACCACAAGCGAATGTTTCTCTTGGTCTTTAACAAAATTTCTAAGTTCTTAAAGGTTTTCCTATACCTTCCGAACTGCTGGATTGAGAGATGTGCGAGTTAGAAGCACTGTCTTTGTTTGTCTATGTCAAATGCTATTTTAGATAGTTACATGTAATATTCATATATCAATGTTCACGAGTCTCAAATGTGTAGTATTACTTTAATTCATTATAGTGGGTTATTTTTTGTTTCCTCAAATCATCTCCCTCCATTATTTGATGCAACAATCATTGGTTTTCCTTATTTTCCCTTTTATCATTGTTTCACCAAGATACATTGTTTTCTCTCTTCCTTCTTTTACTTAGCATAATTGTCTATTAATTACATTCAAAACAAACACTGTCCTTGCAAATTTGATATCCGGATATACTACATCCGATCCCGTATCCTTGCGGGGAGATTGATCTTAACTATTTGTTTAAAACTTTCACGATCAGAAGGTTGTTATTATAATCTTGCAACTCGCGCCTTCTCCATGTTTTTGCCAGTCTCGAGTGTTCTTCATCGCCTTCTCTTTTGGTTGGTTTTATTCCGATTTTTGTTGGGATCTTGTTGACCTTTTCGATCATTTTTGTGGTGTTTGTTGTGTTTTTTCCTCTTACTAATAGCTATTTGCATAACGGTTTGTCGGTTTTCAGCATCTCTAAGAATGTTCATCCTCCTTGTCCCATAATCATAGGGCTTGTTCGGTTCAGTGGAAATTTATGGATTTATGGGTTAAAATTTATCACTTTTTGTCAACCATCTAGTGTAAGATTAAGGGGTTTATAGGCTGAAGTTTAGGGGCCATAATCTTTAATCTTCAACCCTTTGTCCCTATGAATCGGGCCCATACTTTGGTCATATGAAAATTTTCTTGTTATTAATCGTATTGAAATCCGTACATGATGGTCTTGCGACCAAAACAAGCCAAAGGGTAGTTATAACTTATAAGTTGTGTGGTTGTGACCTCATTTTAAATCTTTATTTTAAAGTCCACGCGTTTTGTGGGGATCTCCAAAACCCACCCATCAAATCATCACCCAAACATACGCGTATGCTCTTATAAAAAAACCAACAAATCCACATGCTATTCTTTGTAACAAAGCAACTCAAAGAAACAAGAGATATGGTAGTCTTAGAAACCCTCTTGGTCTCCATCCTCTTCATAGCAAGCATCTTAACTCTCTTTATGAATCCTACCAAGAAGCTCCTCCTCCCATGGCTGACAAGCAAGAAACCACCTTCTTCAAAACCCTCCAAAAACACACTCAAGAACAAAGATGGGTTCATCACAAAGGAGGAGTTAGGGCAGTCACTTAAACAAATGGGTATTGATGATGATGATGAGTTAGGGCAGATGCTCGAGAAACTTGATTCGAATGGAGACGGGTTGATTGATCTTGAAGAGTTTTCGGGGATTTTCGATGGTGCGGATTGTTTGGAGGAGTTGAAGGAGGCGTTTGATGTGTTCGATGGAGATCGAGATGGATTGATATCGGTCGCGGAGTTGGGTGTTGTGTTGGGGAAGTTGGGGATGAAGGAAGGGGAAAGGGAGGATTGTTGTAGGGAGATGATAAGGAAAGTTGATGTTGATGGAGATGGTATGGTTAGTTTTCTTGAATTCAAGAATATGATGAGCTCCTCTCAATTTCATGGTGTCAAGTCTCACTAGATAGATGGCTTATGTTGTACATAAGTTATTAACCTAAGCATTTGCCATGTAACATGATATATCTTTGTTGTTTAATTACTTGTTTTGTTTTACATCTACTCTTGTAAACTATGGAGTCTATAAATGTGCTTCTCAACTTGTTTAAAAGTAGCAAGTAGATTAGGGTTCATGCATGAATCCTTGGCTCTCCCCCAACCTGTGTAGAATATTTTCTTTGCTTTATTTCAAGTGATGGGTGTACATTATATATTCCAGAGTACTTGAGGAGGAAGCTAACTATATGTAAGCTATTATAAAAAGATATATCTATAGATAATAAGGAAAGAAAATAACTTTTATTACAGAGAATATATTCTGTAGTCATTTCTCTCAAGTCACAAATGTCAAATGTAAATAGAGTAGGATATTATTAGGGTTTGCCTAATGCAGCTGGGAGGGAGATAATGTCAGGCTGTTAGCAAGTTGTTTAGTGGTGTGAATACATAAAGTTGTTTATGAGTAATTTGGTATTGATACCGTGATTAAAGGTATGAAGTATACGTATCAAAGGTATGGGTATCAGATTGAGCAAGAACAAACAAAATCAACGGAGATCGATATGGCTATCTCCACTGCTTTGGAGGTCAACAAACCTGCTTACATAAGCATCAATTGCAATTTGCCTGCGATTCCTATCGATCTGCCCGTGCGCATCTTCCAAATATTAGATTTGCTCTCCTTCACAAACCCTAGATCTTAGTAGGGCAACAACGGCGGTGGTAGTTGTTTGCTCCGGTCAGCGGCAATAGCAGCAGGCGGTCGGCGGCGATAGCAGCAGGCGGTGGCTCTCCCGGTTGGCGGCGGCAGGAGGCGGGAGAAGGGGTTGATGTTCTCTCCTAAGTATTTGGGTGAGGAAGAAGAAAATAAATGAAGTAGGCAAATGTCGATAGAGGGAAGGAAACAACTGGGAAAGAAATATCCGAGACCTTTAAACATATTACGGTATCAAAATGGAGAAATTGGGATATTAGGGTATCAAATTGGTATCAATACCCTAAAATACCAAACATCGAATATGAGTAATACCAATACCCATACTCATACCTTTAATTAGGTATCGATATCAAACGATCCTTAGGTGGTGTCTTGGCCCTTGTTAGGTCATCTACCCAAAAAAGTGGTTTTTAACTTTTTCTTTTGCTTTTATTAATTTCTTTGAGATTAAACTCAAACCACGCTAGCTTCAACTAGTGTTCTCATTTACTCCTAACCGCCCAACAATCACAAAAGCTAATAAATTATGTCCTACAACTTTGTTATATCATGTTTCTAAGTCTAAAGCTTATCCTCTATATGATTCAACAACTAGAAGATGAGAAGCCAAAGCCAACTTTCTTGCTGACCGACTGACAAATCTGAAAATATCGAACTCCAACACCTGTTTTTTGACGATCCTGAACTTCGTGTTCTCACCCGCAAGGATGCTTTAGGTAGACTACCTCTAGGAGATAGACCAACCTAACCGCTTTCCGTTTTCAAAAAAAAAAAAAAAAAACTAGAAGATGAGAAGCAAATCTTCTTTCTTATGAAACAATCACCAAAACTAAGTATGGCACCTCATTCTTAGATGCCATCAACTAAAACGAAACAAAACAAGAGAAACCATCCATAACACATTTAATAAGTGCAAAGAGCAACAAAAAGGGTTGTTCTAGATTGACAATCCGAGCCGTTGGACAACAAAAGTGATGTAGAGGAGCAAGTCTGTGGTATGTCCAGATTGCTCAGATAATCTTTAATGACCAAAATACTAGTGTGTGTCAGCTTTCATTCAAGATACTGTGCAACAAAGATCAACATTTATGAAAACATCATATCCTTATAAAACAACATCCACATACTTCCTAATCCTATGAAATACCAGGGACTAGAAGACGTCCGGGTTGTATCCGCCAGGGAAAGAGCTCCCTTGCTGCGCCTGCTTCAGGTGCATAGCTAATGCATAATTGTTTACCTGACAAACCGCGCCCACAACACGTAAAACAACTGCAAAGGCAAAAAAACTGAATCTGATTTGAGAAATACAAAGAAAGCCTAACCTCCAGAGTTCGGACTTGCTCCTGATACTGTCCAACTAGCTGTTTTAAATGCTCCAGTTCTCGTGCCTTGTCATCAAACTCCTTCTGCCGTTCATGCTGAATGGTGACCGCTCGCTTCAGAATAGCATTTTCTTGGAGCATCAGTTGAAGTTGTTCCTTAAGCAATGCATTCTCCTAAAGTGGTCATTCAAAAGCATTACGCTTACCAAATAAAACAAAAATAGCAAGTGTAGTCTTGTATCCCACAAGGGAGGAAAAACGCAACAAAATAATCACCTGCTGAAAACTCTGAGCAGCCTCGGCACCAGCACGAGCAGATACAGATTTCTCCAGAGCTTCAAGGGCTCTGGCAGCACGTGCTCTGGCATCATCCAAGTTTGTAGCATTCATCATTTCTCTAACAAAAAGCTCCACCCATTCAGCGCCATCTGTAGGCCAGCTGTTCCCTGTAGCTAATGGATCTTCACCAGATGTGTCTCGGTTATCGTTAGCAACTGGATGACAGTAACATAACAACCAGCAGAAACTTATTATTCATTTGAAACAAAGTTCAACCAAACACACTACCCACTATTGTTAGAGACAACATTATGCCTCCGAGAAAAAAAATTGGTTCGCCTGGATTTTGCAACACAGACCAAGTGACGCATGAATGTGGTGAAAGATTTGCTACTCATACACCCACACTTTTAAGGTGATAATTATGAAGTCTGTTTTAGAACTTACTATTTCTCAACCGAAACTAATTCTAACTCGCAAACCAAGACTAGCAGAAGGCATACTCAACTGAGACTCCCACAGCAAGAGGCTTTATTTTTTTTATAGTACTACGTGACAACAAACAATGGGAAAGAGTAGAAAACTGAAATTCCCACATGCCAGAAAACCAGTAAGCATTAATAAGGAGTGCAGTCTAAAAACAGAATTGAAAATACAAAAGGCTCAACCAAGAAACCTTCGTGCAAACATTAATTGAAAAAACCTAATTACTATGCAGGTAAGTGCAAGAGACCTTCCGGAAAATATTAATTAAAAAAACTAATTACTATGCAGGTAAGTGCAAAAGCAGGAAACCATAAGTCCCAAGCAGAACATGTTATAAGGCGCAGAAAAGAAATCTCTAAGGAATGACTATTATAAAGCTCCTTATAATGTTCAGACTGCGAGTAAGTTACTTCTTCCAAGTAGAAGTTACACAGAATATCATGCAGGCCATTATCTTACTGAAAAGAATTATCCACATAGAGTGTGTTTGCTAGCACAAAACACCAGTTTATAAACAAGTGTATGTTTAAAATCTCATATAAACCGTGTTTTGTCTTGGAAAATAAACTAGTTTAAAACGTAAATAGGTGTTTAAATGAAAAACTCAGTCGGGGTATGGTATGTTAAAATCGAGTAGTGCTTTTATCTTCAAAAACACACATTTACCCTTTAATCTATATACCCGACGTTGATGCTGACGTGACTGTCTTACGATTTTTTTCAAAATAATTTTTTTTTTACTAAATCACTAATTAAGCCAAAAATAAAACTTGTCAGATAAGCTATTTTCTAACGTAGAACTTGCGGGAGAAGCTCTATTGTAACCCCGTTTTACTTTCCGGTATATATATGGATCACCTAATTGTGGTGGATTCATCAATCACTCATGTTCCTATAAGCAGAAATCTTTTTCGTTATCGAATTATTATGCCATATAAACCTTTATTCATATCTATGTAATTGCAATTAAAAAGATTTAAATCGAACCAATTATATATGTTGACAGTATTTTTTGGTTTATATAATTAGCATACGCAAGTTTCAAATCATTTATTAACAAATACTCGTGCAAGACACGAACTATGAACTAGTTTTTACAATAATATCAAGAAGCCAGATTCGAACCGAACTGAATCAAATTAAAACACATACATTGTCCAATTCGAACCAAATTTAAACTAGTGGCCATTTTAAGCTAGTTTTCTACAACCAAACACACTTTAGGGTATTTTAAAACTACAAGTCATATTTTAACAGCTTTCCATTTAAACTCCGATTTGTACACAGTTTATTATTTAATGCAAGCAAACACACCCATATGAAGTTCCTTATAAAGCACAAATGATTCATAGCAATCAATTGAAACGATCAATGATTGACGTTATTGAGTTAGCACCTCAAATGTTTCCTATTCAAAAGCTTCGTAAACTTAGTGGAAGAAAAATAAGGAAATGAAAATAATCCATACTTAAAAGCCAGACCACAATAATATACTTAACCAGAAAAAACTTGATCCAAACAATTATCAAAGCTACAGATCCTTCACACTTTCACAGAATACACATACTGGAATATATGAATATAACACATTGGCTTGTTTAAATTTCATCATATGTACCTTGTGGCATATCATTTGCTTGAGCGAGGACATCGGAATGATTAGCAGCATTCTCCAATTTATTCACAGAACATCCTAGACGAAGCTCATTCAGGCTTTTGATTGCCAAGTCCAAATCATCGCCACAATGTTCAAGTGCTTCCTCAAGGACCTGAAATATCTAATTTTTATTAATACATCCTAGGCTTCAATTTAGACATCAATCATAACTTGCATCACACTTGGTCAAACTCCTTCTTCAGATCCAAATAGACAGCTCGGCCACATTTTTGACAAACAAAGCAATGAGCTTAGATCCTCAAACTAGAACAGTCAAAATATGACCCACTAGACCGAAAAATAGGGTTAACATCTGAGCAACTTCCATCCCTAATAGAAAACTATCACTATAAGAAACTAATTAGATTCCATAACTCCTCTTGATTCTTGTCTAATTAAGTACAATTTTTCATTCGTAAATCCATAAAAAATATAACAACAGCCTAGCATTCCGAATATCATTCCTATATTTGTCCTACAGTTCTGATGGCTCAATCTGTGCAGCCAGTCTATGATCAGTTCATCACTTCATTACTGCTTCATTGTGCTAATATGCATTTTATATGGACATATGTTTATCCCCAGTTGTGCTGAATTTCCCCCAGCGTAAAACTTGTGCAAAATCACTTCATACTAGCCCAAATTTCACAAAACCCGAAAATAACATGGCAATAATATTAAGACAAGAAAATGTAAACAAACCTTTTCATCAACATCAGGAAAGAGGGCCATAAGACGAAGCAATGAGGAGGATGGTACAAAGGAGCTGGGGCCTGACCAAGACGGAGAGGCGCGGACCGGGGAGGAGGAGCAACGAACTTTTTTGGAAACAGGGGGAGACGATGGCAACTCTTCGAAGAATGATCTCTTCCCACACACAATTGCAGACATGTTGTGCCTTCACACCCCTACTCTATAAGAAATGAATCTCCAATCCTCTCTCACCTACAATAGGAATCGATGACCCTTTCTCTGTCTTCGTCTTCACGATCATGCGCAGCGCAATCAGATCCAAAATCAATAACCTCCCAAAAAAAGAATGAAAATTTCTGATTACCAATTTAAAAAATGGGTCTCTCTCCCTAGAAAGAACAGATTCAAATCGGATCGATGAAGATGGAATGTATGTCGTCGAAATCTTAACAATTATCTCAACCGGGATCGTATTCCTAGAGAAGCGATCCGGGGCTGATTGGTTTAATTTAGGGTTCTTGTTTCCTCCGCCGGAAGGAATTAGTGGACTCTTGTACAGATTCAATGGTTGTCAAACAAATTGTGAGAGATTGGCTGCTCGTAATCAGGATTTCTGAAGATTAGCTTTGATTGAAGCGCCCAATTTGCTTTACCTTTTTTTCGCTGAACATGAAACACCCCGTTTTGTTTGATCGGACGATGATAAGGCTACCGGCTCCCAGTCCCAGTGTTGAAAGCCGATCGTCTATATTGGGCCGATCTTTGTGCCACGGGGCATGTTGTCATATAACGTGCCCACTCTGGTCGGGCTCGATGTTTTTGGCCCTAAATGTCACGGTGACTGGTTTTGAAATAGTGACTTTTACGGTTTTCGGATCCGTGAAATCGAAACCCTACATTATGCGTTCGAAACTCGTAGTCGTCATTCAGTTTTTTTTTCCGAAAAAATAAACAATAGAACGTAACGCGAGAATCCAAAATCCAAAACAACAACCCATAGTTTCATACTTGAAATCGAACAATGGATCAAGGTGGTGCCGGAGGACTACCCTTCCAAAAGTGGAAACATACCCCGAGCGAGGTAAACGATTACACGACTTTTCAGTTTTTAATTCGGAATCGTAATTGTGGAAGATTTTGTGTATGAGGTTACATTTGAGTAGATTAGGTTAGATTAGGTTCGGAATCGAGGAAAAATCAAAGCTTAAAACTGAAACCGAGACGTCATTGAAGGCGCTCGATTTGGAAGATGAACAGTGGAATCACAGTCACGGGTTCCGGATCCGTGGTGCCACTATTGATGCATCAATCCGGATTATTGAATTAACTTGAATTAAAGTGAATTAAATTGAATTAAATGTAATCAAATTTAATTTGATTAAACGGAAATAAGTTAATTTAAAATAAACAAATTATATTAAAATAAATTATTATATCGAAATAAATTAAATTAAATTAAATAATGTCTATCAAAAAATTACATCTATCAAATTAAGTTATACAAAATTATAAAATATTTTACATGTAAAGTTAACATGTTATGATAAATAATTAACTTATGTAATTTTTCTTTACTATCATTAGGCATTGCATACTAAGAAAACGGAAAATGTGCAAGATGGACATCAATAAGCTAAGACCAACTATATGGTAACCAAGTCAACTATAATGGTTATTTTAATTATTATTAATTTTTTGAAATTTTAACTACCTTTACATTATGTTAGACTACTTATTATGTTATGATTTGTTGTAGAGTATGAGCCCTAAATCTCAAGACAAGTGCAAACTTTTAGATTGGTGCCGAAGAGACGAGATTGTAGATAAAAGTCATTGGTGTTCCAATGATCCACATGAGCATGTACATCTTTTCATGCTGGATCTAATGTAGTGAAAGTGAGGGTAGACATTATAAGGAAGCATGAAACCTTTCTTTGGAGCCCTACAAGGCTACAACTAATATGTTCTCCATCAAACAAGGTGAGGGGAAGACTATAGTGTGGTCATAACATAAGGTGATATTACAAATTAATCATCAATTTGAGAGTGAAGAAAATATATATGTGAATGAGGTTATAAGTATTTGACACTTATTTTTTATTGTGAGAGTTTTGTACGGTTTTTCATCTAGTAATGGGTGTTTATGTTAATTGGTAGATTAAATGCAAAGTGTTTGATTAGATTAGAAAAAGTGATATTGTTGCCGAAGGTCGTTGGGTTTCTAGTGATCTAGAAATGCTTGTGAATGGTATTCCTCTTGGACCTAGTGCCATGATAATATGGGTTGATGTACCAACTAGTGATAAAGCATTTTTGTGGAGGCCCAATTCGGAATTGATAAATACTGGAGATGTTATTGGTTGTAAAGTAGTGTGACCTGCTCATAAGGTTGTTTTGGAAGATATCTTGATTGAGACAAAAGAGGGTGCAACGATATCATTACACTTTCTAATTATTTTTATCGATATTTCTATGTTTGTTATTGTCTTTTACTATAGTTGGTTACATTATAAAAATGAAATTATGTTAAATATTTTTTTTTGCAAGAGCGTCAACAATTCAAAGAAAAAGTGCAACTTGTTAGATGTGAGCGGTCAAGAAAAATAGTTGTTGAAGGTCGGTGGTTTTCAAATGGTCCGAATCAACTTGTTCATTTTGTTCCTTTAGGTCCTAATGTTATACAAGTTTGGGTTGATATCCCTAAGATTCTTGATGCAACACTTTGGAGGGCAACATCTGAGTTAGAGTGCATTTAAGATGTTTGTTGGTACAACAATTGTCTGACCATCAGACAAAGTTGTTCTAATACGAAATAAAATTTAGTTGGTTATCCATTTTAAATTATTATTGTACTACTCTGCTCTCTTGTAGAACAATTATTTTAAACTACTATGTAACACCCGGTTTTTCACGTCACCACCCCACGGTGACGATGATGTAACACCCCAAATCCGCGGGACTCGGGATGCCACATTGGGTTAGGATCTCACAGTGGATCCTGACCCTAGCCTGACAACATGTTCACTGGACCTTACAACATGACATTGACATATATAAAACAAATACATAAAACTGTAGGAAACTGTGCATCCAAAAGTATACAAGATCATAACCGAGTATAAAAGATCATCCTCACACAGGAGGGAAACATAAACATCTCCAAAACCATAACCACCTAATGTACGAGAGTCCTCGGCCTGTCACCCTGCCAGATCATTCAGCAGCTCGTCTCTACTGCAAGGCATCTACAAAACATGGTATGAAACCATTAGCTAACCATACGTATATAAGATAATGCATAAGCACAAACACATGTCATGGAAGGTAAACACATAATCATGCTATCACACATTTACACATTTTATCATCTTTATATAATAGTCATTCACTCAAATCGTATATATATATATATATATGTATATGAAAATATGTGACACAAGGAATGTATCATCCCCGCCTTTGAGTGCTATATCTACCTGGGATGGTATCGGTCACACAACCCGTGTACCCTATAGGAGTGAATTGTGCCCTTCCCGTAAACCGGGTCTGGCCTGACTGCGGAGAACCTCCCAGACTCCATAACAGGATGAAAGGGAAGGGTTATCACGGCCACTACAATGGGCGGTCACTAAAACATAGATTGGTAATAATCAATTATCGCATGCTATCAAGCACATAACACACATCACTCATACAAACACCCAATATAAGGATGGTAGCTAAGTAAGTCCTACGGACTTACCTCAACCTCGACAATCACAACCACGATCAACCTCCAATCTTGAGAGGGACACTGCCTAATAACAAGGCATAAAGAGATATCAATACTCCTATCAATAAAAAAGGTCACACCTAGACCCAAAGGATCCATAAGGATCATAATTAATTTATAAGCCTCACAACCAACTAAACCTCAATATCTCAACATAACTCACAGATGGCCCGCGGTCGCGGCCAAGTGTTCTTGTTGCGGTCGCGGCGTGGTCTAGCCGTGGGTGCGGCTGACCCCAGATCGCGGAAGATCTGTTTTTTTATCTTCTTTCCTTTCTTAGAAGATCCGATCTTCTAATCTTGGGCCATCCTTCCTCTATCTTTTAACCTAGGTTTATACCTTCCTCTTCCCCAGCCGTAACTCTTTCTTATTCACGTTTCTCCCTTGTCTATTCTTTTTGCTTCCTTGTCTTCTTCAACCGTGAGCCAAGCTACAATCTTTGTTCCGTGAGATCTGTAGAATCCTTGTAATTTATTCTCCCATACATTCTCATTTCCATCCTGTGTACTCCGACTGCATTCTTCTTCTTCTTCTTCTTCTTCTTCTTCTTGGAAAGAATCAAGATCGATTCTTGATTCTATTTGGCCGTGGTTTGATTGTTGTTTGTGTATATCCAGGATCTTGTGGTTGAGTGTGTCGTGCGAGGTATCATAGAGGAAAGCTAAGCCAGCTTGGTGTGGTTCTACTGTCGAAGAAAGTCCCAACGTTCGCCTCTGTCGCTTTACCGCCTCGCGGCCCGCGGCTACAAGCAACCACTCCTGCGGTTTAACCCCAAACACTGCCCCCGCGGCCTCTTGTCACCGCGGTCGCGGCTTCAGTTCCTTGTCTTCGCGCATGCGCCTCCTGTCACCCGCGGTCGCGCCTTAACTCCAACGGCTACCGTCTTTTGGTAAGTCACTTCCCTCCTTGTTTTTTTATCCTTTCCTGTTGTTAGATCATGTTAGGTTGGACCTAGATGAACTAGGGTGAATGCCAATTAGTGGCTTGAGGACTCTTGAGTGTTGGTTTAGAACCCCTAAGTTGGTTATGTTGATGTTGATCCTTGAGGATCTTGAGACTAGGAATAGTGCTTCCTAGCATGTTGGAGATCTGATAGAGATCATTGTGACTAGAAGTAGGAACCTTCTAGCACGTTGTTGTGGACCTTATAATGGTAACTAAGACTAGAAGTGCAAACTTCTAGCATTTGGGATAGTTTTTGATTCGGGATGCCTTGTCTTAGCAGGCATAGATCTTTTCTTGCAGGAAGCTGATTAGTGTAGTTGATTTGAGTTTACCTTGATACAGGTAAGTCCCTTGGACTTTCTTAGTGTTCGCTCCAAATGGTGTGTGCAAGCTTTAAATTTATAACCAAGGAAATATGCTTAAAACAAGGATGCGAACCCGCAGTGTACGGGTCAATCGTAGTAAAAGCAAGAAATTTCGGGGTGTCGATCTCAAGGACTTAGTGAAACAAAACAGGTATAGGTTGTCAATGTAATTACTAACCACAAAAGCGATTAAAGCAATCAAAGATGATAATAAGTCAATTAAAGTAATATGCAATTCTAGGGATTAAAGCATATAGTTGTGGTTCCAACTCAAGATCTAAAGATAAGCAGACAAAGCTGAGATTTTGCAAAGGGAAGGTGTTTCTAAAGCGGAGTAGATCACCGAGTAAGTCTCACTACTCACTATCCCAAACCGTAACTCCTATTACCGGGTAAGTCTCAAGGAATTAAGGAAAAGAACTATAACCTCAAACCAACACACCACCTAAGGGAATAGAATCAACCTTTACCGGGTAAGTCTCAAGCTAACTCACAAAGATGGGATGAAGGCACACTCAAACCCCAATAAAGGATAAACCTTTATTACCTACACTTATGATATTTGGTAAACGAACAAAGGAATTACCGGGTAAGTCTCATCCTAGGCTTGCATTGAACCAGGAAAGGTGTAATAAGAATAGGATTTGACAAACTCTAACACTTAACTATCAATTTCGATCAAAAAATATCACCTCGGTCAGACGAATTCCACCCCGGCCGAGGTGTTCGACTGAGCGAGATGTTCTAGGGTTAAGGATAAAGACTCGAGCTTTCAGGGTCCTACTGGGATTTAGGATCGTTCTATCATCGTCTTTCCCACAACTTTAAGCCAATCACCCTAGAATCACACAAAGAAATTAGCCACTCATCATCATGGAAGCAATAATCAAATATTTGGGAAGAGAATGAATATTTGAACAAGAAGACTTTAATAAAAAGACTTCAATAACTGGATCAAATATAAAACAACTCAGCGTTCCTTCAATCACGAATCAACAAGACAATAAACCAAAAATAGCCTAAGGAAAGCTCACAAACTCCTTCAAAGCTATCTTCTCAAAAGGAAACCTTCCTTCTTCCTTCAATCTTGAAGGGAAATCTTCTTCAACTGTTGCGTGTTGTGCGGTGTAGGCGCTCTTCAACCCTTTTTCGGATGGTCGCGGATGTTGGATTTGTGGAAAATCCAACCCTTTTTATAGGAAAATTGCCTCCCAAAAATAAGAGATCTTAGAAAGATATTTTCCCATAAAATAGGTAAAAATATATCAGCTGAATATCTTCTTCCTTCCAGAAATCCAGCCTAAAAATATAAGATCTTCTTTCCATAATTAAAAGATCTCAGCCAAATAAAATATATCTCGCCGCGTCTAGGCTGTTCGCCTCGGTCGGGGCGATCCTCAAAATCACCTCGGTCGAGGTGACATAGTGGATGACCGAGGTGAATCTTAACTGAAGGTGAAATCTCTCAAATCTGGTCCAAAGTGAATCTTCTCTGTTAATTCCTTGCTTCCTGGGCCTTTCCTTAAGCTCCTGAATGTAGCTCCAATGACTCCTTATCTCCTTTAGCTCCATTTTGGTCCAAAATGTGCCGCTTTACCTACGATTACAACGAAACTTGGTGTAGACCTCGATTCCCGCAAAGGTAGTTGAAATGACAATATAATCATATAATATACATCCAAACATGCAGATTATTGAAGATAAAACGTCTAAAAAAGTCTCAAAATATAGACTATAATTCATGCTATCAAAATACCCCATACTTAGCCCTTTCTTGTCCCCAAGCAAGTTCCAAATTTAAAATACAAGATATAATGGATTATATGTCACAAAAACCAATGAAAAGCTTTTCAAAACATTTTGGTGGTGCACTCCACTCATAGATCACCCTAAGAGAATGCTTCATGGAATTTAAAATCAAAATATGATCAAAACATTTTATAAATATAAGAAAGTCGTTCATCTTTGCATAAAATCATAGAATGCATAATAAATCATAATTATCAAAATTAATCATGTATAATCCAGTTTAAACCACTAAGTCAATCAACAAGCTCGAGGTCTCAAGGGCTTTCCAAAAGAAAGGTCAAAGAAACGTGTGAGGGTGGGATGTATATAGGGAATGTGATGCTAGAATCCGGGAAAAAGGATCTTCACTTCGCTTTGAATTTCACATCTTCCACAATAAGCTTTGCTTATCTACTTTTTTTTACTTTTACTTTTTGGGATGCATGAATAGAGGTACACAATAGCCGAAGCCTAGGAGATCAGCAATCATCAATTTCTCGAGATGCCTCAAACCCTTGATGAACATACCATGACCCGTTAGGAATATCGCTCAATCCGACTTTGGCAAGACACAAACATCCGGCTATGTGAATGGTGCCGAGTTACTCATCATCATGATTGACTTCCCAAAACCTATATGTTTCTTTCTAACTTTCAGCCAACATCTCAACTTTTCTTTCACTTGTTTTTCACTTCTGCTTGCTTCCAAATTTCCGGATAGGTAAAGGAAGGCAAATATGTATATGAGGGGCTAAGCATGATCAAGAAGAAGAAGAGAAGAGAATGAATTGCCTTGGTCTTCCCAGGAAGAAAGTGAGAGAACTCATCATGTGGTGTCAACCTTCAAATTCAACATAATTTGGATAAAAACAAAGTATTAAACATGCCAAAATCTCAAACAAAGCATTTTGCAACTTAAACATATCATAAAACCTTTCAAACATATAAAGATTTCAAAAACCAATCTGTAGACAAAATCTTCACTGAGTTCATATCCAGAGAAGAAGCACAAAAATAATTTCGAAAACCTTTCAGTTAAATCACCTCGGTCGAGATGTTCTAAGTCAACCGAGGTGAAGCACCTCGTTTGGTCAGAATCACTTCGGTCAAGGTAAAAATTTTTTTTTCTTAACTAGTTTTTTACGTTTTGCTTAATCAAATAACCTGTATGCATGCATGTAATCTCAGATAAGCACGTAAAGCATAATAAAATAATATCCGAAAGAGTCATACAAATCATCCACATACCCCATACTTGGGACACATTGTCCCAATGGGTCAAAATAAGTCTAGAAAACAGGATACTCACCGGACATAACCTGAACTACATAAAGAAATAAGAAACAGCTCCCAGATAAGACCATCTCGGTTGTCGAAGAACATCGTGGTCGAGGCATTCTGACAGCATCCGAGATGTATCTCAGTCAAGCTCCCTTTTCTCAACTTTTGTCCTTCCATGTAGCTCCTGGGTTGTAATCCTTCCTTAGAAAGTACCCGGTTTCTGTCTAGGACGCCAAAAACAAAATAAAGCAAATCAAAAGCAAACTATCTAAAGCTAGACTAGAAAAGGGAAAAGAAAGCAATACCTTGGGTTGCCTCCCAAGAAGCGCTTGATTTAAGGTCGCTAGCTGGACCGTACGGTGTCCTTAAACAAGGTATAATGGTGCAATCTCCTCAACCTGGACTTCAGGTTGGTATTTCTTAAGTCTATGACCATTGACCTTGAAGTTTTCACTCGTCTCTCCCCAAATCTCAACTGCACCATAAGGGAAAACGTGTTTCACAACGTAAGGTCTTGTCCATCTAGATTTCAACTTACCTGGAAAGAGGCGAAGGCGGGAGTTGAATAGTAGAACTAAGTCTCCTTCTTTGAACTCCTTACGAATGATACGATTGTCATGCCATTTCTTCGTCCTTTCCTTGTAGATCTTAGCATTCTCGTAAGCGTTCAAACGCAGCTCCTCCAGCTCGTTGATGTCCAATAGCCGCTTCTCACCGACTTCTTTGATGTCGAAGTTCAACCATTTTATCGCCTAATATGCTTTGTGTTCCAGCTCCACGGGCAAATGACAATACTTCCCATATACCAAATTATAAGGGGTGGTTCCTATGGGAGTCTTGAATGCGGTCCTGTAGGCCCAAAGAGCGTCGTCCAACTTCATGGACCAATCCTTCCTCGTCCTAGAGACGGTGTTCTCCAGGATTGCCTTAATTTCTCTATTTGAGATTTCGACATGTCCACTAGTTTGAGGGTGATAAGGGGTTGCAACCTTGTGGGTTACCCCATACTTCGATAGAAGTGCCTTAAACTTCCGGTTGATGAAATGTGTTCCTCCATCGCTAATTATGATGCGTGGAATCCCAAAACGTGGAAAGATAGTTCTATTGAAGAACTTCACAACAACCTTGACGTCATTAGTGGGAGAGGTTATGACTTCCACCCATCTAGAGACGTAATCGACGGTTAGGAGGATGTAAAGATTTCCTCCGGATGATGGGAAGGGTCCCATGAAGTCAACTCCCCATACATCAAAGATCTCAACCTCCTGAATGTTGTTGAGTGACATCTCGTTTCTCCTAGATAAGTTCCTTGTTCTTTGACATGCATCACAAGAGACAACAAACGTTTGCACATCCTTAAATAATGTAGGCCAAAAGAAACCGGAACGTAATACCTTGGCGCACGTCTTGTCAGCGCAAGCATGCCCTCCACAAGGAAGTGAATGACAATGCCGTATGACATTAGTAACTTCGTCTTCCGGAATGCATCTTCGAAGTATCCCGTCCGGACCTCTCTTGAATATTAGAGGTTCGACCCAATAGTAATGGCGTACGTCTTTAAAGAATTTCTTTCTTTGAGAGTACATCAATCCGGGCGGTATTTCCTGACAAACAAGATAATTAACAATGTCATCATACCAAGGTTCTTTCTTTTCAAAGGTTTGGTGGAGAAAATGCTCCACCAACTGTGAATGAGATTCAGAAAAGGGAGTAGAAAGTTTGTTATTCTCAGTTGACTTCATCTCGTTTGCAACCTCGGTCGAGGTGCAGAGTGGGTGACCGAGATGTTCTTCAGCTAAGAACACCTCGCTTGGTCCAAAAGGTGCCTCGGTCGAGTTAATGCAACTGGGACCGAAACCGGAGATCTTCTTCTTCTGGATTAATTTTTCAAATTTAGCTCCTGGATCTTCTTCCAGTGCTTTTAAGCTCTGTATATCTACATCACAAGAAGCATCTATACCTTCCTCCATTAAGCCAAAGCTAATAACTTTTTCAAGTGGATCGTTAATAAGGATAGAGCTCACCAATTCTCTCGATTCTTCTTCATCATAGATGTTGAAGATATCATCTCCCAGCTGCTCTCCCTTCATTGCAGCAAGCAATGCAAACTCTACTTGATCTCCGCCAATGTTGAACTTCAAATTGGCGTTTTACAATCCACGTTGCATCCCGAAGTTGCTATAAATGGTCTCCCGAGAATGATAGGAACGGGGTAATCTGTGGGAATGTCGAGTACTCCAAAGTCTATAGGTAAGTAGAAGTTACTTAACTTAACCGGAACGTCTTCCAAAATACACACGGGATGGATAATGGAAAGATCCGCCATGTATAGCCTTATCTTTACCGGCTTGGGTTCTCCAAGGCCGATCTTCACACATAGCTCCAGTGGGATGATGCTCACGCTGGCTCCTAGATCACATAAGGCTTCACAAGTCACATCCCCAACTTGTATAGGAACGCAAAACGAGCCGAGATCCCTTAATTTGGGTGGCATCTTCTCCTTCATGATTTGAATAAGTTCCGAGGATTTAGATGTCATCCTAACTTCACCAAAGTCTTCTAGCTTCCGTTTCCTTGATAGAATCTCTTTCAAGAATTTCTCATATGCGGGCATCCCTAGAATAGCATCGAGGAAAGGGATGTTAATATGTAGTTTATTCATCAAGTCAAGGAACTTACCAAAGTGCTTGTCTAGATGTGCTCTAGCCCTTGACTAGGGGAATGGAAGTGGTGGTTTATAAGCAGGAGGTGGAACATAAACTTCAGATTTCTCCTGCGCTTTCTAAGGCTCCACCTCGGTTGGTACCTCGGTCGAAGTGTTCTTCGACTGTACCTGGACCGAGTTGTTGTTCGTCTGGACTAGCATCGACCGAGACATTGGATCTGCAGTTTCTAATCCACTTCTCGTCGTTATTGCCATGATCTGTCCCTTGGGGTTGTTCTCTGTTTTTGCTGGGAGCTTCCCTGGATCTCTTGGCGCTTCATTGGCCCTGCTAGAAAGTTGTTGCTCAAATGCTTTTTGTGCCTTTGAAAATGAAGTCATGGATGTCTTCATATCGCTAAGCTTGATGAAGATGGCCTCCAACACTGCGTCTTTCTTTTCCGGCTGGGACGAGCTTGATCCAGGCTCTTGGCTCTTTAATGGAGTAGAAGAAGAAAGGAAAGGGTTAGATGAATTGTTCGAATTTGAACTAGAGTAAGGGTTACCCGAATTTTGATTGTTGGATCTCCAATTGTTGTTGTTGGATCCTCTATTGTTGTTGTAGTTGTTGTTTCGGGAACCTTGATTGTTGTTCCTTGACCCTTGATATCCTTGATGTCTGAGGTGGAAGTATCTCGACCGGGGCAACTGGAACTGGGTCCTGCCTCGGTCGAGGGTCTGGAACTGGGTCTTGCCTCGGTCGAGGATCTGGATTCGGTCGAGGTAGATATTGGTCCCGTAAAGCTGCCATATCTGCTTCGATTGCCTCCGTCCTTGCGCGAGTTTCTTCCCTTTCCAGTCTTAGTTCTTCTTTACTGAGGCATAGTTGTTCCAATGCCTCCTTCAATTCGGCCTCAAGATCGTGATCTTCTTGGTTGGCCATCTTCGCTTCCTTTAAGCGTCTCTTGTATGTCTTTTCTGGTTCGGGATCGTAAGGAACAATTTCCTTCCCAGCGCGGGTTCTTCGCATAAACCTAAGTAAAAGAACGTGTGAACGTCACTCAAGTAGAGTGGTTAGTAGCAATAGGGGCAAGTGCCCCGAAAGACAACCGCAACCGGCTCTGTCTAGACCAAGTCCCCGGCAACGGCGCCAAAAACTTGTTCGCTCCAAATGGTGTGTGCAAGCTTTAAATTTATAACCAAGGAAATATGCTTAAAACATGGATGAGAACCCGCAGTGTACGGGTCAATCGTAGTAAAAGCAAGAAATTCCGGGGTGTCGATCTCAGGGACTTAGTGAAACAAAACAGGTATAGGTTGTCAATGTAATTACTAACCACAAAAGCGATTAAAGCAATCAAAGATGATAATAAGTCAATTAAAGGAATATGCAATTCTAGGGATTAAAGCATCTAATTGTGGTTCCAACTCAAGATCTAAAGATAAGCGGACAAAGCTGAGATTTTGCAAAGGGAAGGTGTTTCTAAAGCGGAGTAGATCACCGGGTAAGTCTCACTACTCACTATCCCAAACCGTAACTCCTATTACCGGGTAAGTCTCAAGGAATGAAGGAAAAGAACTATAACCTCAAACCAACACACCACCTAAGGGAATAGAATCAACCTTTACCGGGTAAGTCTCAGGCTAACTCACAAAGATGGGATGAAGGCACACTCAAACCCCAATAAAGGATAAACCTTTATTACCTACACTTATGATCTTTGGTAAACAAACAAAGGAATTACCGGGTAAGTCTCATCCTAGGTTTGCATTGAACCAGGAAAGGTGTAATAAGAATAATTTTGGCAAACTCTAACACTTAACTCTCAGTTTCGATCAGAAAAGATCACCTCGGTCAGACGAATTCCACCCCGGCCGAGGTGTTCATCGACTGAGCGAGATGTTCTAGGGTTAAGGATAAAGACTCGAGCTTTCAGGGTCCTACTTGGATTTAGGATCGTTCTATCATCGTCTTTCCCACAAATTTAAGCCAATCACCCTAGAATCACACAAAGAAATTAGCCACTCATCATCATGAAAACAATAAACAAATATTTGGGAAGAGAATAGAGTTGGGTCCGGTTTGTGAACCGGCCCAAACCGGCGGTTTAGGTTTGCCGGTTTGGCCAAACCGTGGGTTTACGGTTTAGGTTTAGGTTTGGCCTTTGGCCAATCCTAAACCGGCGGTTTACCCCAAACCGGCGGTTTAACCGCCGGTTTGGTTATTTTTTTTATTTTTTTTTAAAAAAAAATGGACCAAACCGGCGGTTTGGAGATCAAACCGTCGGTTAACCGCCGGTTTGGTCCGGTTTGGTCCAGTTTTTCAATTTTTTTTTTTTATAAACCGGCTAAACCGCCGACCAAACCGGCGGTTTAGGTTAAACCTAAACCGCCGGTTTGGATTGTGACAGTTGAGGTTTAGGTTTGCGACCCACCACTAGAAGAGAATGAATATTTGAACAAGAAGACTTTAATAAAAAGACTTCAATAACTGGATCAAATATAAAACAACTCAGCGTTCCTTCAATCACGAATCAACAAGACAATAAACCAAAAATAGCCTAAGGAAAGCTCACAAACTCCTTCAAAGCTATCTTCTCAAAAGGAAATCTTCCTTCTTCCTTCAATCTTGAAGGGAAATCTTCTTCAACTGCTGCGTGTTGTGCGGTATAGGCGCTCTTCAGCCATTTTTCGGATGGTCGCGGATGTTGGATTTGTGGAAAATTCAACCCTTTTTATAGGAAAATTGCCTCCCAAAAATAAGAGATCTTAGAAAGATATTTTCTCATAAAATAGGTAAAAATATATCAGCTGAATATCTTCTTCCTTCCAGAAATCTAGCCTAAAAAATATAAGATCTTCTTTCCGTATTTAAAAGATCTCAGCCAAATAAAATATATCTCGCCGCGTCCAGGGTGTTCGCCTCGGTCGGGGCGATCCTCAAAATCACCTCGGTCGAGGTGACACAGTGGATGACCGAGGTGAATCTTAACTGAAGGTGAAATCTCTCAAATCTTGTCCAAAGTGAATCTTCTCTGTTAATTCCTTGCTTCCTGGGCCTTTCCTTAAGCTCCTGAATGTAGCTCCAATGACTCCTTATCTCCTTTAGCTCCATTTTGGTCCAAAATGTGCCGCTTTACCTACGATTATAACGAAACTTGGTGTAGACCTCGATTTCCGCAAAGGTAGTTGAAATGAAAATATAATCATATAATATACATCCAAACATGCAGATTATTGAAGATAAAACGTCTAAAAAAGTCTCAAAATATAGACTATAATTCATGCTATCACTTAGCTATATTCTATCTTATTAGTTTGACTGTATTGGTGGTGTTTGTTTACCTTATCGTTATAATGGAAAACTAGACTAGGACGACCTTATACCGTAACTGGCCTAAGTGTATTATAATCGGGCGGCGACAAATTGTCCAGTTCTACAAGAGACTGGGAGGTGCTCTTGCGACCAGACCCATAGGTAACGGATAGATGCATATGTTCTATTCTTGTCGGGAACGCAAACAGGGGCGATTTTTGGGAGATTCTCGTGTCACAACCTAAGTTAATATATTAATGGATGACTTATTAAAAGATAATCGCCGGCTTGTATGTGAAGCATACAATGTGTTTACATTTTATGTGTGTTTGGGCCTTTACTGTTATTTAGATGTCTAGAATGTTAGCTAACGGTATATACCGTCGTTAAAGATGCCCTACAGGTTAGAGATGTTGCTGAGTGATCCGGATAGAGTGGCCACCGGGGTTCCCGTACATTATAGGACGGATAGGGGTTTATTATTATTGTTGGTGTCTTTTCGGTTTGTTGTTGAACTCGGTTAAGATTCTTTCACTTTTCCTTTATTATACCTTTTTATAATTTATCTATTTTGGTTTCATTTATTTGTGTCTTGTTGCAAGATCCAGTAATATTGTTATTACTTTGAGGGTCGGGATCCACTGTGAGGTCCTAGCCCGTAAAGCTCTGACTTCCCTGAATTTGGGGTGTTACATACTAATGGTTTTATATGATTTGAATCTTTTAAATGCAACAATGTGGTTAATGTGTGATGTTCTTTTGAATAGAAACAATGTGTTTACGAAAATATTGTTATTTGATTAGAAATGTTATTATTGGGATCCTAAAACATTTATGGAAAATGCTATTATTGGATTCTATAGCCTTTCCCACAAACGTTATAATTGGGTTCTATAATGCTTCATAGCATTTTTCATAGTGTTTGCTAAAACGCTATGCTTGATCTTATTTCCACAACGTTTGCAAAAAAACGCTATTAATGACCCTATTTCCATAACATTTGAAGAAACTCTATTATTGTTCACTTTTCCATAACATTCGAGGAAATGTGATTATTGTCCACTTTTCAACAGCGTTTTCATAGAATATCAACAAATGCTATTAATGACCTCATTTCCATAGCGTTTGAGGAAACACTATTATTGCCCACTTTTCCATAGCATTTAAACAAACACTATAACTGGTCCATTTTTTCATAGCGTTTGCACAAACGTTATGAAAACTTTTAACCCTATTATACTAGGTTATGTCATAGCGTTTATAAAAACGCTGACATTATATTATATTATTTTTCAAACGCTATCAATACTACTAAATGTTGTAGTGATACAAATTTTAAGTATACGATCTTTGTATATTTTCTTTGTATCAGAAACAAGCTGGAGGTTGAAGGACTTCAACGCCAAGGAAGTAAGAGAGAGTTCTCAAATCCTTTACAGATAATTTATTACCAAGATAGTGAAAAAGATGTGGAATGACAATTGATGGGGGCTCTTGTGATTACTATATCTTCAACATACACTAGTAGGTAAATATGAACGTGTTGACGATGATGTATGAATAAAAAAGCATTTGCAACTCAGTTTATACATCCACACCGAGCAAGAAGATTTTAAGCTCGTTATACCACGCCCTTCGGACTTTCTTTACTCCATAAATTGTCTTCTAGAGTTCACTAAGTATGTGGGATGATCTTTATCAACAACGCTTGAGGTTGATTCAAGTAAATAACCTCATAAAGAGTGGCTTGAAGGAACACATTATTAATGTCAAGTTGTTGAAGATTTCATCCATATGAGACTACAAGTGAGAGAATGACTCGGACTTTGACAAGCTTGACAACTAGACTGAAGGTGTCATTGTAGTCAAACCCATTATGTTGGTGAAAGCCCTTAGCCGCTAAGAACACTTTGATCCTGTCAACCAAGCCATCTAAAAGATACTTGATGCGATATACCAACTTGCATCCTACTAGATTGTGGTCCGTATAAGGAGGAACAAGACTCCACGCTTGATTGAAACAAAGATTATTTATACTACATGGTTCCTCTTCATTGAAGATATTTTAGGGCTTGAGTAGTGTTTTTCAGTCCAGGTGAGTGAGAAGAGGATGCATGAGCATGAAGGTTGAATTTTAAATTGGGTTAGATGTATTATTTCTTGAATGAGTAACGATGCTTTGTGAAGAAGCTGAGAATATTGCTTGAGAGGGAGGGAGTACAATAGTGGTAGAAGACGTGGAGAGAATTTGAGGCATGAGAGTAGGGTTAAAGGATTTTGAGTGTGGACGATGAAGAAGGGGTAAATTTTGTAGTGCAAGTCTCACTAGGGTTTGGATTATGGGATTAAAGTGAAGCTTGTTAAGATGATTCACTTGGATTAGATGGTGATGATAATATGAGACCATGGGTAAATAGATATTAGCCTTTTGACTTAAAATTGGCATAGGAGTGTGAGGATTTTTCTTTATTTTGGTGCATGAAAATTCAGTTTTACTAAAACTGAACATGGCAAGAGGTAAAGATTATGCGAGTTGTGGGATCTAGACGATGAACGTCACTTTAATTGGAGGCATAGCATATGAAGACACATGGGATGTACTTAGCTTGCCTTTGTGGCGAGTATAAAGGTGTAACTAAAAAATGCAATGACATATACAAATTTTGAGTTTGTTTTAGGTGGGTGGAGATTTTAACAAGTAATGGAAGGGTGACTCATTATGTAGTTTTAGAGTAGGGAGACAATTGATTAGATAAGTCGGGGTAGTTAAGGCACAAGGCCAATGGTCTAGTGGCATACCAAAATATGTAAGGAATGCAAACCTAATTTCAACTATATGATAGTGTTTTCGTCCAAAGATGTCATTGTGTTCAAGAATGTGTGGCGAGGATGTGAGTTAAGTTATGCCAACAACTCCAAGAAAGGTTTGTAGTGATATATATTCACCTCCATTGTCGGAGTAGAGAATTTTAGTTTTAAACTTAAGTTGTTTTCCACGAGTGCTTTGAACTTCATAAACTCTTCTTTTGTATCATCTTTCTTGTGTAAAAAAGGCAAGCGTAGCAAGTGAAATGATCAACAAAGAGCATATAATATTAAAAAGCGTCGTCATCGGATATGACAGGAGAGCTCCATACATCAGAATAGATCATCTTAAGGGGAGGCTCCGTGGTATTTTACATTTTGATAGTTATGTGTTGGGATGGTTCATATATAAGTGTGTAGTTATCATTTCAATTGCTAAATATAATCTTATATTAGGAGGTAGCTGACCATCAGTCGTCTATGCTCACCATATCATCATAAACGAGGCTTGTATGGAAGCATTTACATCTTGCACAATCTACAAAGTCATTATTCAATGCTTGGTCACCTTTATTTTATCTATTTTAAAAACTTTTTTGACAAATATATTTGATTTATGATTCTAAATTAGAGATATTTACCAATAAATTTAGGGTATCATTTTTGTCCGACCTTCAAATTTCGTTCTAATTGTTTACAATATATTACATAAACTTTTTGGTTTTTTTCAAAAAATTGAAGACATTATTGTAATTTTGAGTGAGGGGAGAAGATGTGTTCGCTCCAAACGGTGTGTGCAAGCTTTAAATTTATAACCCTAGACTTAAGCTTAAAACAAGGATGCGAACCCGCAGTGTACGGGTCAATCGTAGTAAAAGCAAGAAAATTTCAGGGGTCGATCACAGGGACTTGGTGAAACAAAGTCAATACGGTGTGCTAATGTCAATGCTAACCACAAGAGCGATTAATACAATCAAAGATGAATAAGAAGTCAATTAAGCAAACATGCAATTCTAGGGATTAAAGCATCTAGTTGTGGTTCCAACTCAAGATCTATAGATAAGCGGACAAAGCTGAAATTTTTGCGTGGGGAAGGTGTTACTAGAGTGGAGTAGATCACCGGGTAAGTCTCACTACACACTAATCCTAAACCGTAACTCCTATTACCGGGTAAGTCTCAAGGAATCAAGATAAAGAACTATAACCTCAAACTAACACACCATCTAAGGGAATAGAATCAACCTTTATCGGGTAAGTCTCAGGCTAACTCACAAAGATGGGATGGAAGCACACTCAAACCCCAATAAAGGATAAACCTTTATTACCTACACTTATGATCGTTGGTACACAAGCTAAGGAATTACCGGGTAAGTCTCATCCTAAGCTTGCATTGAACCAGAAAGGTATAATAAGAATAGGATTTGGCAAACTCTAACACTTAACTCTCAGTTTAGGATAGGATAAGTCACCTCGGTCAGAAGAATTCCACCCCGGCCGAGATGTTCATCAACCGAACGAGATGCTTAGGGTTAAGGTTAAAGACTCGAACTTTCAGGATCCTACTGGAATCTAAGATTTTTTTTCTATCATTGTTTTTCCCACAACCTTCAGCCAATCACCCTAGAATCACACAAGGAAATTAGCCACTCATCATCATTATGAAAGTATTAAATGTATGGGAAGAAGGTGAATATTTGAACAAAGAAGAATTTAATGAAAAAACTTCAATAACTGAATCAAATATCACAAACAAAAGCGTTCCTTGGATAGCAATCCAACAAGACAAGACAACAAGGAAAGGAATTGAAGACAATCTTACAAAACCCTTCAAAAAGCTATAAAAGCTATGATCTTCAACCTTCAAAAGGTTCTTCAAAACTCCCTACTTGGAGTGTGCTGCCGCTGTTCCTTTGGTGTAGGCAGTCCTCTTGCGCTGATAGCGGGTTGTTCCAGCCGTATGCGGATGTCGGAATTGTGGAAAATCCGACCCTTTTTATAGGAAAATAACCCTCCAAAGATAATAAATCTTAGAAAGATATTCTCCCATAAATATAGGTAAAATATATATTCTGTATATTTCTTTCCATCCAGGAACCCAGCCCAAAAATATAAGATCACCTTCCAAGTTTAAAAGATCTCCTCCAAGAATAAAATATTCTTGCCGCGTCCTAGGTGTTCGCCTCGGTCGAGTCGGCGTCTCTGGATCGCCTCGGTCGAGATGAATCTCTGGTCAACCGAGGTGATCCACAACTGAATGTGAAATCTCTCAAAACTGGTCCAAAGTAAATCTTTAATCCATGGCTATACTTCCTGGATGGTTCCTTTTGCTCCTTAATGTAGCTCCAAATGACTCATGACTCCTTTTGCTCCTTTTTGATGTAAAACGTACCATATTACCTGCAATTACAATGAAACTAGGTGTAGACCTCGATTCTCGCAAAGGTAGATGAAATGGTAGTAAAATCACATAATGCACATACAAACATGCAGATTATGAAAGATAAAACGTCTAAACAAACCCTAAAATATAGACTATAATTCATGCTATCAAGATGGTATTTAAAAATTTTCTTATGTAATCAAATTAATTTTGTAGCTTGTTTTGTTTTTGTTTGATACAATATTATAAATCAAATGGCTCAATTTATGCAAGTTAAATATGAAGTTATGGATAAGTTTTATGTTTCTATAGGTGAAAATAAAAACGCAAGTTAAATATGAAGTTATGGATAAGTTTTATGTTTTCCAGTGGTACTGCTAGACTCACCCCATCATAAAGGTGTACGACATCTACGCCCATACAGTGCCTCATAAGAAGCCATCCCAATAGATGCATGTCAGCTGTTGTTGTATGAGAACTCAACTATTGGGAGGTAATCTGACCATCCTTGTCCCCAATCCAACACATCAACTCACAACATATCCTCAAGGGTCTGGATGGTCCTCTCTGACTGACCATCGATCTGGGGGTGAAACGTAGTCGTCAAGTGTAGACTTGTCCCCAAAGTAGTCAAAATCTCGAGGTCAAAATCCTAGGTTAGCTCAAACTATCTACATTGGCGGTTATTCAATTCCCACCGCGTAAAATTGTACTTCAGAATATTATGGTCTGTGAAGATCTGGCATGTAGCACCATACAGGTAATGTCTCTAGATCTTCAAAGCATGAACTACCGCTGCTAACTCCAGATCATGTGTCGGGTAGTTCTCCTCATACGTCTTCAACTGGCGAGACGCATATGCAATCACTCTACCCTTCTGCATCAAAACACATCCCAAACCTAGCTTGGATGCAACACTATAGACCACGAAATCATTAGAATCCTCTGGCTGTGCCAGAACAAGAGCAGAAGTCAAACGCCTCTTCAACTCCTCAAACTCTGGGCACACTGATCAATTCACACAAATCTAGTAGTCTTCCTCAAAAGACTCGAAGTGGACGGTGATCATAGAAAATCCTTTCACAAAGTGTCGGTAATAATCGGCTAAGCCGAGAAAGCTACGTACTTCCTTAATGTTCATCAATATCGTCCATGCTGCAACATACTCAATCTTCGCCGGATCAATCTTGATCCCACTAGCCGATACCATGTGGCCTAGAAAAGCAATCATCAGACATCCAGAACTCGCACTTAGAGAGCTTGACATACAACCCTCTATCCCTCAAAATTTATAAAACTTTCCTTAGATGACCGGCATGCTCCTCTCTGCTACGAGAGTATACCCGAATGTCATTAATGAATACTACCACAAACTGATCAAGGAAGTCGAGGAAGATATTGTTCATCAACTTCATGGAGGTAGCGGGGCATTCGTTAGCCCGAATGGTATCACTACAAACTCGTAGTGTCCGTAATGGGTACGAAATGTCATCCTATGCACATCCTGCTCTCCCCCCTTAACTAGTGATATCGTGAGCGCAAGGAAGTCTTGGAACACATAATCGCTTCTTGAAGCTGACACAACAAGTTGTTAACACAACACAATGAATACACTAGGCGAATGAAGCCCTTCTCTACCCATTCCTCAAGTTGTCTCTTCAGCTCTAACATCTCAACAGGCGCCATACGATATGGGGCCTTTCAAATCAATCTCATACCACACTTCAACTCAATATCAAAGTTCACACTCCACCGAGGCAGCAAACCAGACGGTTCAGTAACACGTCTCTATGCTCATAAACCATTGGAATATCTTTCAAGGCTGGACTCTCTTCCTCCTTCATGGCATAACGTCAGAAGGCATCACATGCTTGTACTATAAGTCTTGCTGCCCGTATGACACTAATGACAAACCCGTCTCTTCATAGGTCTTAACCTCGGAAGACCTCTATCTAATCTATCTCAGTAGAGACTATAACAGTCTTCCAATTAACATCTAACACAACATGATATCTATCCGTCCCATCCATACACATAATGACCTCCTCATGCACCTATGACATGACCAAGAGGTCTACAAGCAATACGCAAGTCCCTACATAAAGGAGACAATCACATATCTCGCGGGTACCTCAGACCCCTAACTGATATCCTTATCAAGGAAGGTCTACCCTCTATTGTATCTAAAATCAATCTATACATGCATCAAAAGCGAAGAGTGCATAGCACCCATATCAAACAAAACTCCACTAGGTAAACTATTAACGAGAATGGTACTTGTAACAGCTAACGCCAACAGCTCCATTGTATATCATCACTCAAACCTCGGACCTATGCTCCTCATGTATCATTGAGGTCATCACCATAGCCTCCACTTCTACTCTTTTTGCACCGAAAAGAGGAAGGTCTTGCTGAGAAGTAAAAACTACCTTGCTGACAACAAGGGGCCAAATGGCCTAGTTCACCACATGTAAAGCACGCTATCGGTGCCAAGGAACACTCAGGGCGCAAATGATCTGGATCGCCATAGTTGAGACATAGACGTCCCACCTCTACTACTGATACGGGTGACTCCTCTGCACTTCTCAGCTCAAAGGCTCTACCCTGAGCTCCTCTGATGTCAGTGGTACTTCCACCACGACCTCTACCTCTACTCGACCCGGGAACAGATCCCTGAGTAGAAGGACGATCTAAAGCTCTCTTTTGTCCCTGTGTTTGCTGTTGAGGTGTCCTCTGACCACCTCCCGTCACACTAGAAGGGGAAGATCTCTACTATGATGCAACTCTACCTTTCCTACAGAAGGCAACTCTATGACCTGGTCTACCACAGGTGTAGCAAGTCACTGGTGGACTCGTACACTTTGGTCGCAAATGTCCAAACTTCCCATAGTTATAACAAGATCTCATCTCACCAGCAGTCCGTGTAGAATGGGGATCACTCAACTGTCCATGTGCTAGACTTTGTGATCCGTTATTTCTTCTTTGATGTGAAGCTTCAGTTGATACCACAGATGTTGGTAAGCACGGTGTAAGTTTACCCGCTCTTGCAGCTTCATATACTTGGCGTATATATTCTCGAAACTCAAGTCCACTCATCGAGACGTAATCGAGCTCTTCATGGTCGTCCTCTGCTATAGGCGATACAACAACGGAAACTGGTCCCTGACCTATCACTATTGGAGGAAGATGGGGCATATTCCAACCTCGTTCCACTACAGATGTTGCTCTAGTCTGAGCCATCTGCAGAGTATACGCAACTAATCTTATAAGACTATATATATGCTATATGTATCGGTATATATGTATATCACACATCCACATAATCCATAATACACACACACACACACACACACACACATATATATATATATATATATATATATATATATATATATATATATATATATATATATATATATATATATATATATATATATATATATATATATATATATATATACACACATATCTATGCTGCAGAGATCCATGCAGAGACGACGACTTCTCGTACATTCTAACCCAAAACCACACTTAAAACCAAAAATCCTTTTGAAAACGTCAGACCCCTTTTGGGTTCTATTTATTGTACCTATCAAACCTCATTGAAGGTAGCAAGTGCCATTGTTGTTAACCTAAGGCTCTGATACCAACTCTGTAACACCCCGATTCCGCGGGACTTGGGATGTCACATTGGGCTAGGATCTCACAATGGATCCTGACCCTAGCCTGACAACAAGTTCACTGGACCTTACAACATGGCACTGACATATATAAAAACAAATACATAAAACCGTATAAACTGTATAACCAAAGGTAAACAACAACATAGCCGAGTATGAAACGACATCCTCACACAGGAGGTAAACAAGACATCATCCTCACGCAGGAGGGAAAACATAAACAACCCCAAAACCAACCACATAATGTATGAGAGTCCTCGGCCTGTCACCCTGCCAAATCACCTAGCAACGCCTATCCTGCAAATATCTACAACACGGTATGAAACCGTTAGCTAACCATACATATATAAGGTAATGCATAAGCACAAGAACAAGTCATGAAAGATAAACACATAATCATGCTATCACACATTTACCCATTTTATTATCTTCATATAATAGTCATTCACTCAAATCGTATATATATAGATAGATAAAAGTATGTGACACGAGGAGCGATACATCATCTCCTCTGAGAATGATAGCCATCTGGAGTGGAATTGGTCACACAACCCGTGTACCCTATGGGAGTGGTGTTGTGCCCTCCCCGTATACCAGGTCTGGCTGTCTCAAGAGAACCTCCCAGACTCCACGGCGGGATGAAGGGGAAAGGTTATCACAGCCACGCATACGGGGCAATCAAGAAAACGTAGATCGGTATATACGACATCACATGCTATCATAGCAACATAAAAAGCACACACCACTCATGCAAACACCCAATATAAGGATGATAGCTAAGTAAGTCCTACGGATTTACCTCAACCTCGTACAATCACAACCACGATCAACCTTCAATCCTGAGAGGGACACTGCCTAATAACAAGGCAGAAAGAGATATCAATACTCCTATCAAATAAAAAGGTCACACCTAGACCAAAGGGATCTATAAGGATCATAATTAATCTATAAGCCTCACAACCAACTAAACCTCAATATCTGAGCATAACTCACAATTTCTCAAATCTCAAGGTAGTATCTAATCAACATTCCTCAATCACAATTCTAATCCTAATTTAATTAATTAATCTTTAATTAATTTATTAGATTTCGCTAGAATAACATTTTGCCCGCAGGCAATTTCTAAACCCCTATTATCTGATTTCATCAAACAAACAACCCATAATTACCAGAATAATATAACGACCATACTGGAATTTCTAATTATCCATTTTGACAAGCCTAAAGTCAATTTAGGGCAAATCGTAGTACGAAAAACGAATAAATTCATAACTTATTCGTTACTAACCCGATTGACGATCTGAAAGAAGAATCGGAATCACAGCGAAGCAGGCTACGCATGGACAACATCAAATTCACTAGAATCTGAGCGACGGAACCTGCCTAGTGACATATATGCTCGACCAATCCTTCATCTGCTCGAAAATGTAGAAATTCGGTACCGATATGAAGAGAATGAAGAGAGGAATCCAGAAACTCAAATTGAATTGAAATCGGATTAGAACCGGAGAGTAGATCTGAGTTTGAAGGTTGAGAGAAATCAGAGCTTTTACGAGGAAACGTGAAAGGAAATGAATTAATAAAGGATTTTCCGCTATTTATAGTGAAGACGATAATTATCCTTTAACAAAGTCGATAATTATCCTTTAACCGATCTAAAGGCCGGTCGAACCTCCTTCTCCAAACTTCTCGAGATTGGAATATTATATCTGAAATATTGTAGGGATACTTATTCCACAACTGCCTCGAAAAACGTGTATGCCTAAGCCGTCTTTCTTAGCCGTTAAGAAACAAAATAGAGACTCTTTTTTCCGTTTTGCCTCTCCATGTTATTTCATATCTAGGACATATCCGATGTCCTGATCATTTCTCTCAACTGCATTTTTATTAATTGGAGCTCCCAAATGCTCCAAATAACACTGGAGGGTAAAAATAATTACCCGGGGAAAAAAGTAAAAATTTCCCCAAACGTCCAAAATTACGCGATGAACATAACGGTGGGACTCATACTCATCACTTGCGAAATCTTCGCGAGTTATATGTCAATTACTATCAACGATTAAGTTAATCAACATTAATTAGAATTCGGAAATCCTAACTATTATAGTTCATGGCTTAATATTAAGGCTGACGCCTTTCTTCTTCGTACGATATCTATACCTTTCGCATATCAACCACAACGTACATAACTCACTCCTATTTTCCATGATCTATTTGCGATCAACACGATATTCTTTGTTTTTCCCATAAAACTAGTTCAACCCACTAAATATCTCGGTCTTGAGAAGACCCACAAAGCTAAAATATATCGGAATAACCTATATCATAATTGATCGGATAATCCGGTAAACATTAATTGTCAAAGAAAAAGTCAAACGTATTGTACATTCTACTGTATTTATACACCTAAACCGATAACTTTCTACATTCAAAAACCTATTGTTATCAAATTTTATTTCAATCATTATATTTCTACATTATGTTAACACAACCTGAGAAACTATACATAACAATTTATTTCTATAATTTCGTTTATAAAAATAACAAATATTTAAGTATATTGTAAATTTATTTGAAGGCGAGGAAGAAATTCCTCCTAATCGCTATATTTGCAACCGTCAAATGAAAACTCTATATATTTTTCTTTGTCATGTATGTGTTATGGATGTCAATGTCTTTTCGGAAGATGTTGAAGACCTCGTTCGTAACAATGCCTCATGCCCATGAGTTTTTTAAAATTGACCTACCTAATTCTTTTACACGTGTATAAAAAAAAAATAGAGTTTTGACAACAGTTAATAAGAAAATCAATGAGGAAAAGGGGTCAAATGTAAGAAATGGGATTTGAAAGATGTGAATTGTGAAAGAAATAAACAGAGTCCCAGCACATGGAGGATGGGCCATTTACAATTTGTGCACACAGAAAGACGACCACTTTCAGCTTCCTACTGCTTCAAGAGACCCCAGAATTTTTTTACCCCCACACAAAAGTTGGCTGCAAAAGAAATGCATAAAGTTCTTTTTCCTGCGCTCAAAAGAGAGAGAGAGTTGTGTCAATGTGGGTGTGATGGTGATGATTGATGATGAATCAAATGATACCCTGCAATTCAATTCCCTTCCAAGCAACACCAAAGGCCTAAAAACCACCAATTCCCCCCTTGCTTTCCCTCTCTCTCCTCATCTCATTTCAACAATTACAATCATGAATTCTGCCATGCCCAGCAACTAATTATACTCAAAACCCCATGAAAGACTCAACTGATTAGAGCGGTGGGTAGGAATTCGAAGTTTAGCTTGTGGGTTAAGAGAGGAGGATTAAGAACAGTAATAGAGCGATGGAGATGGAGATGGAGAAGAAGTGTGGGTGTTGGTCTGTTCTTAGAAGGGGCGTTAGAGATTCTTGCAAACCCTCGTCTGCTAAGAATCCAGCCAACTCAATCCCTCGTACTAGTCTTGTTTATGATGCAGGTCCATCTCTCCTTTTCTTTTAATGCTCTAACATTTTTGGTTATGTTTTCGGTTTTGTTTGTTTTAGCCAATTTTGGGGTTTCTTCTCTTTTGTTTCCTTTCTCTTGTTCCCCTAAAATCTGCAACTTTGCTACTTCCTAGTTTTCCTTTGGATGTTTCTACTTGTAGCTTGTTTGATGCTTCATTCTTGTGGTCGGAAGTTTGTGATCACAAGGAGAAATCTATAATGGGAAAGAAAACAATTTTGCATGATACTGATGTTTAGTTACTCTAGCAATGAACAGTTGCTTTTTTGTTTTTGTTTGATATGAACTAAACACTAGGATTTATTAAGGGAGTTCAAGGCTTCCAACACTAGGAATGGGTTTGAAGTTTCTAAGCATACGGCCCATTTGTTTTAAACTCCGAAAACGGGATGGAAATGAATCTATTCCGTAGATGCACCTTGTTCATGAATTTTTTTTTGAATCATTCCTTGTGCTCTCATGCAAAATGCATTTGTTTCTCCTATTTTTTTGGATATACGTATGGACTAATTAGTTTCAGTGAGTTTAAAACAAACGGGCCCTAAATGTCTGCTAGTTTAAATTTTGAAGATGATATATCTTTAGTTGTGGGATTATGTCTCATTGTGTTTGATACATTCATGAAGCTGCTGAGACAAGGTACCTAAATGCTAGCAACCGAGAAATGTGTGTTCCAAACGATGCCCAACTTGCTTCTGATGTCCAGGATCCGCCACCGCCTCCAGAAAAAACACCCCCAGAGCAATTGCTTAAGTTCAGCCATCAGGATCTTAAATCCGCCACGGGCAACTTCAGGCCAGATAGCATACTCGGGGAGGGTGGTTTCGGGTACGTTTTTAAGGGATGGATAGAGGAGAATAGCACATCACCTGCAAAACCGGGCACAGGCATCACGGTTGCAGTTAAGAGTTTGAAGCCAGATGGTCTTCAAGGACATAGAGAATGGGTGGTTAGTAATATTATTTGTGTTGGGTTAGTAAGTTTGAGTTTTTTTTTCTCAGTATAAAAGTGTTATAGGATGGATGAAGATGATATTTTCATTAATTTTTGCAGGCTGAAGTTCACTTTCTAGGACAGCTTCATCATCCCAATCTTGTAAAGCTTATAGGATATTGTATTGAGGGTGATCAGCGACTTCTTGTATATGAATTTATGATGCGCGGAAGCCTTGAAAATCATCTTTTCCGAAGTAAGTTTACAAAGTAATTTCACCAGTTGAGTGTTCCTCTAATATTGACTTGAACATGCTGAAATTTTATGGAAGTTGTATTGTATTTCTTGATCTTCATTGTGTTTCTGTGTTGGTGTGATCAGATGTTGAATCTTAGATAACTTTCTTTGTAGTTCTATGCTCATAATGTTTGTATATAGTGCAACTAACTTGGTTGACATTTACTATGAAAGGAACAATGCCTCTTCCATGGCCCAGCAGAATGAAGATAGCACTTGGTGCTGCTAAAGGCTTGGCGTTTCTCCACGGCAATCCAGAACCGGTCATTTACAGAGATTTCAAGACTTCCAACATTTTACTTGATTCGGTATGCACATGTTGAGAAAAAAAAACTCTAGAAGAATAGCTTCACATTTCATTTGCTTGCTTCTACACTATATAACATGAATTGGAATACTTGTGATAGGAATTTAATGCAAAGCTTTCGGACTTTGGTCTTGCAAAAGCTGGACCACAAGGGGATAAAACACACGTCTCCACCAGGGTCGTTGGGACGTACGGCTATGCTGCTCCAGAGTATGTGATGACTGGTATGCTCAGCAGAATTGTGAACTCGCAATTTTTATATCATCATTGAATAGGAAGATAGCTCATCTGCCATGTACATTGGCAGTAAGAGATTCGGGTTCTGTTTCTCTTTGTAGGACACTTAACATCGAAAAGTGATGTCTATAGCTTTGGAGTTGTCCTGCTCGAGATCCTGACAGGTAGGAGAGCCATGGACAAGAAGAGGCCAAGCGGGGAGCAAAATCTCGTAACATGGGCTCGACCATACTTGACGGACAAGAGAAAGATGTACCAACTAGTAGACCCTAGACTCGAGCTGAACTATTCGATCAAAGGTGTACAGAAAGTCTCACAATTGTCATACAACTGCCTTACAAGGGATCCTAAGGCGCGTCCATCAATGGACGAAGTCGTTAAGGTGCTTACTCCCTTGCAAGATCTCCATGACATGGCTTGCTTGTCATACCATTCTCATGTCTACCAAAACGGTCGGCGTAAGAAGAAGCCAGACGGCAGCCATCAGGTCACAAGCTTCACCCTGCAGCCCCGTGGGATCAGAGGATCGCCCTTGAACTCGGGTAAGAATTTAAGATGACACCACACGTCCCGCCCCGCCCCGCCCCGCCCCTTTGTTTTCATTATAGTGATATCATATTTGACAAGTCATACTGCAAAGCACATCATTCTTCTGTTAGAGTTTTCACTAGTAGAGTTCACCTAACTTTAATGTTGTGAGGGTCGAGAACCGGAATCCGGAGATGTGTGTATGTATGTAAATTAGAGAAGCTTGAAATCTCATGAGATATGCTTGATCAAGCTTGTGATAGATTACTGTTGGAGAATTACCCTTTTGCTGCTTGGTAAATCAGGTTGAAAGCATCCATCGCGATCGGAATATTTTGCTTTGAATTAGGGATATAAAGAAAGAGCATATGACATGAGGCATATGCAATTTATGCTGTGCGAATATCATGACATTATTGATAAAGATAGCAAGCATCTTTGTGAGGCTGCTAAATCATCTTTATTTGTATCCTTTTTAACCATGGAATCTCAAGCACTAGTTCCTTGCGTTGGACATCCTTTCTTGTAGCAGTAAAAGGAGTCCCTTCAATTTGACCATCTTTGTGAGGCATATGCAATTTACGTGCTTTGTTCTTAAATGGAATTTTAGAGTCAGGCTCTTAGCCAAGTGAATGACGCTCTATCAGTCATCACTATAGAGACTACGCCCCCTTTGTTCCTTTTCCAACTCACCTAAGAAATTATGCAATCATATCATCTCCTTACTAGCCTTGGTCATTGCAACATACTCAACTTCTGCATTAGACAAAATCACAATTTTATGAAATTTAGAACCCAAGAGATCGTAGTACCTACCAACGTGAAGAGATATTCGGTTGTGCTTGTTCTCTTGTCAAGATTACTTGATGCCAAAACTCGCATCAATATATCCGGTTGTACTTGTTCTCTTGTCAAGATTACTTGATGTCAAAACTCGCATCATATACACGGCTAACTCGACCTTTTTGCCCACTAAGTGACTAAAAACTCTCACTACATGTGTAATGTTAGACCTTGTGCACACTATTGTGTACGTCAAACTACCAATCTTTGAAGTATACATAGTTCTATATATATAGTGAGAAGTTTGTTGGCTTAACATCACGTATAATGAATCTCTTCAAAACCTTCTTGATGCATTCAACACGCAAAATATACAACTTTTTTGCCTTCCTATATTTATTAGTCCTCGTACCCGGCCAAAATCTATTTAGCCTCACCGAAGTTCTTTTTATAAAAAAACCGCTGAAACAAATGTTTTTTTTTTTCATTTTCTCAAGCACTAAAACCTCCTATTAACATATCATCGACATATAAAAACAATATAATATAGTTGTTGTCAAAAATTTTAAAGTAGCAACAATGATCAACTTCACTCCTGACAATATCAATTTCATGCATGAAATTATCAAACTTTGTATACCATTGTTTAGAAGCATGTTCCAAACCATACAATCTCTTCGTATATTGTTGTCTATAGTAGCCTTATGTAGATCTCTTCATCTAAGTCATCATGTAAAAAGGATATTTTTACATCTAACTGTTGTAACTCTTAAGTTTTTTTGCAGCCACCATTCTCAACTTTCGGTGTGCGTGGTTCTTCCTTGGCAATCTCATTACTTTCACATGAGTTGGAGATGTCTAACTCCACCATATTTGATTCGGAACTAGTAGCTTCTAATGCAATATTCCTAACCTTCCTATTTTGTTCACCCCAAAATCAATAATCGAAGTCATCTATGACATATTAAATAAACATCCATTTACAGAATTAACATCCAATTTGCTTTTCTCAACAACAACTACATGAGCATATGGCAAACGTCTAAACGAAGGACACATTTACCTTTTTACCAAACCATAATTCTTTTAGAATTTCATTGTCCAAGGGAGTCGATGGTTCACTGTTGGTAATGAATGTAACAAGGTTGATTGCATTTGCCCAAAACGTCTTTGGAACTCCAAACATCAACCACATGCTTCTTGCACATTCATTAAGTGTCTTATTCATTCGTTTAACCAAAATCTCCTACTAAGGGCTACTTTTCAAAGTTTTTCGATGCAAATTTCATTTTCAGCACAAAATTCCTTGATTTTGCTTACCTGATAATCCCCTCATTATCAAATCTCAAACACTTCACTTTAAGACTTGTTTTTATTTTAACTAGGACTTTCCATTCTTTGAAATGTTGAAGGCTTTAGATTTCTATTTCAGAAATTAAACACATACCTTTCTTGTAGAGTCGTCAATAAGTGTCATGTAGTATGATGCTCCAACTACAGATGTCACAAGTTTCGGACCCCATAGATCGAAGTGGACCAACTCTACTTTTTCTTCTTCAAATTTCTACCACCCTTTGCAAAACTCACCATATTTTGTGTTCCAAGAACAAATTCATCACACAATCCAATTCAACAAACTTTAGGCCTAGTAACAAACCTTTAGAGCATACTTTCATCCCTGTCTGACTCATAAGACCTAACTGACAACACCACAATTTTCATTGTCATATGCTCCTACAATAGAAATACTGCAGTGAACGTTGTTTGTCATGTACAAAGTTCCCTCTTTATTTCCTTGATCCAACACCATGACTCCTTTGATTATTTTCCAAATTCCGCAACCAAAGGTTACAACATAAGTCATCTAATTTTCCGACCAAAAGCAAGTTTCTTCATAGACCATAAATGTGTCTTATTTCATGCATGCAAAGAAAGTCTATTTGGTGTGTTGGATTTGAAGAACTCCCTTCCCTGCAATTTGAAGGGCGCATTATCAAAAAGATGAACCTTTTTGCATTCTCCTAGACTTTTCAGTTATGTCAGTGTTTTTTCATAATTGAAATGAAAATCCATAATCCAATACCGATGATTCCAAAGGATTGGTCATGTTGAAGATTAACTTGTCTACAACTCATATGTGGCTGCATTTGTTGACTTATTCTTCAACGGTGCAATACATTAATTCTTGTTTTGACCGTTCTAATCACAATTTCAACACTCAATCTTCCTCTTGTCTTTGGGTATGCTAGTTTCATTGGGCCTTGATATGTTATGCTTCAATCTTAATCTTGATTCTAACATACTTTTGTTCCCTGTGTTCAAGGCTAATCTCAAAGTAGATCCTGACTCCTTCAGGAGAACATTTTTATTGACAATCGGGTTCTCTACTTCATCAAGCTTGAATTTTTCTTTCCTTATTGAGACACTCATAGTCATAATTTTTCCGCTCCAACAATTTAGAAGAGAGGGAAATAATATCAAGACTTTAAATTTTTTTTCTTCAAGATTTATTGATTTAAAGCTTAATTGTATGATTATCATATTGTTTAGGTGATTGGACACCATTGCATTCTTTTCCATCCATAGTTTATATAACCTTCAAATTAGATGAAGCTTGTTTACCGCAAAAGGTTTCCCATACATGACAAATAAGGTTTCCAACATCTCATTCGTCGTTTTTGAATTGATTGTGTGGTGTGCAACGTTTCTAGACAACAACAAGCGGATCACACTCATCACTTTTATGTCTAACTACTTCCACTTTTTGTTCTTCACGTTCTTTGGTTTTTTTCTTCAGAAGTTGGTAAAAGTATTTACCGTATAGGTAATCCCCGATCTACATCTATTAGAACCAAGAATTCCTCCCGTCAAATTTCTCCACCGGTGATTTTTTGTCGCTTATCGCGATTGAAAGATTCAAGCTTCGATATCATATGTCATGATTATAAAGCAATATAGTGAAAAAAAATATGACACAATAATTCATCCCCTATTTCGCCACAAATTTGTGACTACGTTTGGGGCAATGCCGGACCATGTTTTTGCAATATATTTTTGTGATGCTTTTTTATGGCAATTACAATAGTTGTCCTTCAATTATCCCAATATCTTACTTGTTACAATTGGCCAAACGTAACAGCGGAATCTTTAAGAGAAAATTGGTGAAATAAGGGGCTCCTCTATTTTTTGCCTAAATTTTTAAATTTAAAATAAATTAATCTAAGGGGCATAAGGAAAAAACGTAAAATATAATCCTATAAAATCATCCAACCGTCAGATTTCACATCCAGTTAGGGTTTCTCGCAGTCATTCATCTTCTTCGTCTCACTGTCGCCTGCTTCTCGGTAATTCATCTTCTTCGTCACACCGTCGCCGACTACTTCTCGACTTAGTAACTGCCTCCAACGAAGGATGTCGGCGCCGCTTCTCGATGTCGCCGCCGCCCAGCCCCGCACCGCCCAGCCCAAATCCGCTGCACAACACAGCCCCGCGCCGTACAACCCAGCCCAGATCCGTTGCCCAACCCCTTCGACAACGACTGTCATCCGACCTCGCATCGCATAGCCCCGCCCAGCCCAGATCCGCCGCCCAGCCCCCTTCGACAATGAATGTCCTCCGGCCTTGTGCCGCATAGCCCCGCCCAGCCAATCACATGCATCGACCAACGGAGCCGCCACTGTGCAGTCCCGGAGCTGCCGTTGTGCACTCTTGGAGGCGGATCTGGGCAATCCTGGAGGCGGATTTGGACAGTTCTCATTGCAGCCGCAGTGCAATCCCATGAAACCCTAATTTCAATTTCAAAATGTTGACATATTTACAAAAAACCTCCCCTGTTTATAATTGCATTTATGACCCTTTTTTTTTTAAATTTGCAAAATTGCCCCAAACTGGATAATTACAAAAATAAAAAACTAAAGTTTAATATTTGCAGTTATAAATACGGGATATTGACTACATATTTTATGAATACGGGATATTGAATACATATTTTATAAATACGGGATATTGACTACATATTTTATAAATACAGGATATTGACAACATATTTTACAGTTATAATTGGGCTTGTGTAACTCAAATGGGCTTGAAACAAAGACGGACTTGTGTAAACGACAGGCTTGTGTAATCGACGGACTTGTGTAAATAAAAATTATGTATTAAAATTGTGTATTAAGCATTATGTACTAATACCGTGTATGAACAATAAAATACACGAAGTTCAATTAGTCCAGTTGGTATAAGGGTGAGAGGGAGGGCTTATTGTCCAGAGTTTGATACTCACTAGGTACAACATTTATATTTTGTAATGGGTTGACTTACTTCAATTGAATTTGGGCTTGGACTCAGTTAAATTAAAATTACTAATTAACCCTTTTAATTAATTTTAAAAGTTATGTTTTATGAGGGAAAAAAAGACTAAAACTATCCTTCTATCAAAAATATATAAAAGAATGAAAATAAAAAAGTAAATAAGACCGTTCTTAACTTTAAGTATTAATTTTTAGGAAAAAAAATAAAAAAAAAATAAAAAAATATATTATAAAATATTTATAGAAAAATAAAAATGAAAAATCAAGGTAGAAATGAGAATTGACCTCTTGATAATCTACTCCTAATATTGAGTTATAACCATTATGGCAAACACTTAATTGTTACATAAACAAACTAAATACTAGTGTATTACCCGCACTTTGTGCGAGTTGTGTTTTAATAAATACTTAATGCTTAAAAATTTATATGAATATTTTTGTAAAATAAAAATCGGAGGGTGAAATTATAATCATTATTATGATATTTTATTCTTTTTTAAGTATTTATCTCTTTTAATTAATTATATTTAAATTAAATTATAATAATTAGATTAAATTTTCTTGGAAAAAATAATTAACTATAACGTTCCTTTACTTAAAATTGTGATTTATAGTATAATTTTTTATTTTATATATTAGCTTTGAATAAAAATAAATATTTTTAAATTTGATTAAAAATAGAAAAAAATTAAGGTAATAAATTACCTAGTCATATAACCAAATTGTTTAGAATTTGGTTAAGCAATCCTAATGAAATTTTGTTTATGTATATTAAATTAACATATACCCAAATAGATTACAACATTGATTATGTATGTAAATTTTCTATTATAGCTAATATTATTCTTAAAAAAATTGAAATAGCTAACAACTTTTA
>BSUD01000007.1:133951893-133963703 GCA_033239045.1 Fagopyrum esculentum | reverse complement strand
TTTTTTCCTTTTTTTAAAGGGAGATATCAATTAATAAGTTTGTTATATATTTTTAAAAAATGAATCTACCTTTTTTTTAAAAGCTTGTATATTGTTGATTCATGAAGAGATTTTTTTGGATTAATAAAAATTTGATTAAAAACGGTTTGGTAAAATAATTTTAGTTAGATTTTGATCAAAAATAAAAACAAAAAAATAGACAAATGAATTAAGATAAAAATAATAAAATTTATTTGACAAAAATAAAATAAATTACACCGTAAAAATAAAAATAAAAGGATTTTTTAATATATGCTTGTTGGTAAAAAAAATCTGTAAAGGTTTAAAAACTATTTTGTAAAAATATTTATGAAAATATTTTCTACAAAATTTATTAACATTTAGAAATCACTTTTTAAAGTAATTTTTTACGCTTCGAGAAACATGACGTTGACACGTGGCAAAAGAGGCTTCTGCTTTAATAGATATAAGATTAGGGGTAAGTATGAGACAAGATGAGATGAGATTCAGGTCATCATAGTCCCGTCCCGGCTATTTTAAATGACACGAAATCGGCCTTGGGTATTTTATATTGAATCCTATTGGGTCATAATCCGGCTGGGATCGGGACGGGACAAACTCTATCCCACTTTCCCATTAATTAATATACTGTGTTTAAAATTTTACGCTTTATCTACAAAAATATCCGTGTATATCGTACTTAAAAAGCAAAAACTTAAAGTTTCCAAATATCCTAATAACATATTACATTTTATATTAAAGTTTCCAAATAACCATAATAAAACACATCTAAATGAATTTGGATCATTTGTCAATTTTGATGGTTTGAACAATATGATTTATATATAAGCATAACTATATAACAAGTATATAAGTATATCGCTAATGCTTAGAGATTTTATTTATGTTTATTAATTTAATTTTAAAAACTTTATTGTAGATAAGACGGACCTAGTGAGATGGAGAAATTAAGACTCATATCCCATACCTGATAGTTTTTGGCGAGATGGGTTCGGAACAAAATTTCTATTTTTGAAGTTTACATATGGTTTTGAGTGTTTCTATATTTGTGAGGAATTTGGGTTGGATTTCTTGATTGCCGCATATAGGGTTAAGTATATGAATCGTGTCTGGGTGCACCGCATCAAAAAAAATAAGTGTTGTAGATAGATTATATTCTTAGATTTTGTGCAAATGGGTCAAACAATTCTAAGTGTGGATTATGCCCTTAGATCTTGTGGGGCAATTTTGGTAACTAGGCCTTTTTGAAAAACTAGAGTATTAACTCGACTTTGTAATGTTTTAATTAAGTAAATATACCCTAACCTTTTGTATTTATTCTCAAACTCTACACACTCTTCTCTCAAAGGGTACATTTACTAAACACAAAACTAGAAAAAGCCTAGTAAACCAAATTGTTTCGATCATCGATCCATCTCTTATGCCATTTTTTTCGATGTTATATTATAACTTGACTTCAACAAATTTCATTTTTCTAACTTGTATTGGATATTGGATATATAATATGTTTTGGATTTTGTTTGCATGCACACACGTGTAACCCCGATCAGATCCAATTATCATCATAGATTAGGTTTCAACCGTAAATTATAAAGTCTAAAATTCTAGGTTTTAGACCGGATTATAACTTACGGTTCGAGTCAATTTTATATGTCCCTCTAATGGCATAATTTGATAAAATAAATTTTATAACCTAATTTGTTTAGGGAAATTTCTCATGCTAAGATTTTATATAATTTATTTAGTCGTCATTTTTTAATATATATATATATATATAGAGGGTGCGGTTCCGGTGAGGAGGACCCTTGCAGATAGGAATAAGGAGAGCTGGGGTGGTGACATGTGGCATGCCACATCACCGTTTTTTTTTTCCAGATTTTTTTAATTAAAAATTGGTGTTCATATTTTTATAAATATGTGTTCATTTTTAAAAGAGTCGTTGTTCATATTTTATCAATAAATGTTCATTTTTTCCAACACTAACTGTTCATTTTTTAACATTAATTGTTCATTTTTGTATTTTTTTTAAAACATTTTTTCGGATTTTTTTGTGAAAATTATGCTATTCTTTCAAATCGTGTTAATAAAATATGATGTTCATTTTTTTACAAGTATGTATTCATTTTTTTTACATTTATGGTGTTTATAATATGCTATTCATTTTTTTGAAAATTATACTTTTCTTTAAAATTGTGTTTATAATATTCAAAGATCAATTACATAAAAAATTGTGAAATCAAAGAGAATACAAGACGATTCAGGTTTTATTTCCTCGAATTTCTACTCTCACTGTTTAGATTTTCATTCTTAAGGTTTATATTTCATTATGATTGATGTTTGTGTTCGAAATCAAATTTGATTGAATCATTTTGTGTTTGATCAGTTTGATTGAGAAAATGCATGTATATACATATGTTGAGTTGGTTTAATAGCTCCAACACGCAATCTGTTCGGCAAAATACCTTATAGAAAAATAGTTTATAATATTTACAGGAACAACGACATAAAAAGTATGAACACTGACGAATAAAAACATGAACAATGACGTATAAAAGTATGAACACTGATGACTTGTCTATAACTTTGACACATACATAACATATTATGATCATCTTTTAACGTTTTGTGAGAGTTTTTTTATTTTTTGTGGTTATATATTGTAAATGAACATCTATGCATTATAAAATGAACACAAAAGAATAAATGGACATGACATTTTGATGAATAAAAATACTATGAACACCAATGTATAAAAACATGAACAATGACATATAAAAGTATGAACACCGATGACTATTTTAAACGTAAGTATTTTTCCAGATTTTAAGTTAATTTACAAAAATGCTATTAATGATGAGCGTGTAAGAGCCCTTGATTTAAATTCATCAATGGCTTACAACTCTCCTAATTCCTATCTACAAGCTCTCTCCTCACTTTAACTAATATATATATATATATATATATATATATATATATATATATATATATATATATATATATAAAAGGTTTTGATAAACTAAACTCAATACCTATTTATTATTTTTTTATCCATTTGTCACGTATCTTTGTTCATTATCTATATATACTACTCAACTAGACTACACTAATGCTGACGTGTCATTCTCAAAAATTTTGTAGGCTTAAATCTTTTTTAATTAACTTATTAAACCATATAATCTTTTTTATTAATCTAAAAATAAAACAAAATTTTGTAAAATTAAGTAACAAGATCTCCTAAATATTTTAAAAATAATTTGGTTGACGTATTTCTTTTATTTTTAAGCCGTCGAAATTGAAGTAAGTATTTATTGGGAAGATTTTAATTTTTTTTTTAAAATTATTTTTAAAAGATTATAAGCTCAATCTATTTACGTTAAAAAATTTCACAGAATTCCCTATATCACATCGATTATAAGTAAGTCTAATAGTTTGATAACTTGTATAAATAGAGTGTTTGAAGATTAAACAAATCACACATTTCTTGAACTTTTGGCTAAGTTAAGTATAATTTTTATTCATAACGGATTAATATCTGTTTTATGAGTCGTTGGCCTACTGTTTTGTGGGTCACTGGCCTATTGTTTTGTGGGTCGTTGACCTACTGTTTTGTGGGTCGTTGACCTACTGTTTTGTGGGTCGTTGACCTACTGTTTTGTGGGTCGTTGACCTACTGTAATGTGGGTCGTTGACCTACTGTAATGTGGGTCATTGACCTATTGTTTTGTGAGTCGTTGTGGCCTACTGTTTTGTGGGTCGTTGGCTTACTGTTTTGGGGTCGTTTAGCCACTATTTTGTGGGTCGTTGACCTACTGTTTTGTGAGTCGCTAAGTATGTTCAGCGATTTTTGGCTAACTTGAAGTATAATTTTTATTCATAAATTAATATCCGTTATATGGGTCGTTGACCTACTAAAAGTGATGGTTTGAGAACTTGTATAAATAGAGGTTAATAACGGATATTGAAGACTAAACAAATGATACATTTCTTGGCCTTTTAGCTAAGTTGGGCTATAATTTTTATTCATAACGGATTAATATATGTTTTAGGGGTCTTTGACCTACTTTTTTACGGGGCGTTTACTTATTGTTTTCAGCGAATTTGCTATCCCACGTCGATTATCAAGTAAGGCTAATGCTTTGAGAACTTGAAAAGCGTTTATAATTGTCTAAAATTAATATTAATTTATTCGTTTTTGTATGAGATTTTGTTAATTTTATATTATAGAATTTTTTATCATCATCTATAAATTGTTTTTTAATTTACAAATCTATATCTAAATCTATATCTATATAACTTACTAAAACAAAGGACACTAATGGCACATGTCAATCAACGAGGGATGCCACCTCAGCATTCTTGTAAAATAATTACTGAAATGCCACTCCTAAAAAATTTATGATAGATTACTAAATTGCCATTCTTAAAAAATAGATGTCGAATTACTAAATAAATATTAAAGATTATTCTGTATCTAATTTCTATGGATCTCAACAACTTCAATTCTTTTCGAAAAATATTTTAATAAAAAATTGATAAACACTAATGCCCCGTGTCAGTTAACTAAATCAAATCAAATCTTAAAACGTGTGGGAGAAGTTATGTTCTAAGTAATTTCAGAATTCAATTTAATTTCAAAAATTAATATTTTCAATATTTAAGATTAAATTTTAATTGAATATCTTAATAATTTGTTAATCCATATTTAAAATTTGATAGCTCCGATCTTATCTCACTAATTTGAATTTGCCAATCTTCTTAAAGAAGCTTCCTTGACTAAACCTAAATTATTGTCTATATATACTTCTTCTCTCCATTCGATTTCACACCCTCCTTCTCTTTTGTTATTGTTGTGCTATTATTGTTAAAAATGTATGTTGCTTGAATTTGATTGTCCATCACAACGACATGTATATTCATCGTTGCGAATTGTTGTCCGGATCGTTGCCCTTTCACTGCTCGCTTAGCCTCGACAACGTGAGTTTTTCTCTTCGTGTGCGATAATTCAAAACATAAATTATAATGAAATAATTAATTTTTTGAACAACCTGTGAAATCTATTTTTTTTAAAAAAAAAACTCAAAAACTTTTTTATTTAAAATAAAATTCAAAACAATTTTTTTGTTTAGGAAATCAGAAATTTCGGAAACTTATTGTACAAAATTAGGAAATTTCGGAAATTCAAAACGTAAATTATAAAGAAATCGGAATCTATGAAAGAATGAAACCAGTATATTTATGATTAAAAAGGAAATCGGATAATAGCAAATTCCAAAAGGAGCAATTAAAAATTGACCTTAGTAAATAATAATTTTTAAATGAAATCGATAATTTTCGATTTAATGTTAAGAAAATAAAAATCAGTAATCAGTAATTAGAAAATAATTTTGTTTTCTGCAACAGTTTTCGGAAATCAGTAATTAGGTATAATAAGCTCCAAAACGTGATTAATTTAAAATGGTAAATAACTATAATTTAGTTTTTGTGTAATATCCGGAATTTTTATTCCGTCTATTTCTATTATAAACTCGATCTCGATCAATTGAGTCATATCCGTCTACTTAGTTAGACATATTATGATAAAAATTATCATTTTATGTAAATCTCCTTCACATAAAATGATAGAATCTTTTATAAGTTTATCATTTTATGTAACTTACCTTCACATAAAATGATAGGGTTTTTTTTTAACCAATCCTAAACCGTAATATAATCCGTATCCGGTTATTCCGTGCATTTAGTTTCGGGTTCTCGATTCCGGACTGCAGCTAGCACCGGGCTGTTGCTCCCTTCACCCTTGTGCCAGCCCAGCGCCAGCTTCTGCAGCCAGCAGCCCACTGCTTTGCCTCGTCCAGCGCCAGCTCCAGCCCAGCGTGTGCTCAGCCCAGAAGAGCTGCTGCCTTGTCACCTTCAGCCCAAGAAGCCTTGCCAATCTCCTTGTGGGCTGGCCAGCAACGACACAGCAGTGAGGAATCCCAGCCCAACGGGAGTGTCACCCAAGCAGTAGCCCGAAAAGCCAGACGGATCCTCCACGAGCTGAGCGGGCGAGAAAGAGAGATACGCTTGCCATAACTGCTCCACGATTCTCGCTGCCTCCTTTGTAACTCCCGCAAGCACGTCCAGGTTCAACATTCTCCCGTTCAGATCCACGAAGAAACCTCTACTCCTCTTCCTTCTTTCAACGACAGTAGATCTACAACAGCCTTCTACATCGAGCCAGCCCTCTTCATCAAGATCAGGTCTGTTGTAGCTTTCTACACCTCCTACAGGTTGCCCCGGAGCCTGGGTTTCTGCACTCAGTAACGTCGTCGTAGGTGAGCCTTGTTTTCCCTATTTCGCTGCCTTTCTTCCCTACAGGCTCATAGACTACATGAATGCACAGAAGCCTTGATTGCCTAGTCCATTTCGCAGTTGGCAAGCAGCTTCACCCTCCTGCTATCGACACTTCCGGAGCAACAACTGAGTGTTGGTAAGTTCTGTCTCGAACTACGACCATCAACGGAAGCAAAAGGCTGGATATCTCGAATCACAGCAACCGTAGCCAGTCTCAACGTTGCCTAAGCCGGAGCAGACCTTACGGAGACCTTCTGCATACACCCTCCGGTAGGTCTTATCTCTATTCTTCTGCCTCACTCTTAACCAGTTCGGAGTAGTGATCTCCCTCCTATTTTGCTTCAGCGACATAGTCCAGCCCTCTCGGTTACGAGTCAGGAACCAAGGAACTCAGAGCACCCTCTACTGAAGCGGGTAAGTCACTGCTGTATGTTGTTTTGTTGCTGAATAAAGGATGTAGCTTAGGGTAGAAGATACATGGGTTATAGGAAAAGTTTGGTGTGTTTTACAGTCTGGAGTGAATTGGAGTTTAGAGAGGGTCAGTAAGTTCGAACCTGGGGTATAAGGGACTAGAAAGTTGGACCAGAATAAAGGGCTGCTGTAAATTCAACTCCTTTCTTTCAGTTTTTAAGTTAGGAACTGCCTACCTTACCGACCAATGTTTGAGAGTTTGAATGAAGATCCACCGTTGAAATTTTAATAGGTGATAGATGGATATATGTAGTTTAACATATTAAAATTTGAGAAGGAATGAACGGTCGGATTAGAAGTTATAGACTTCCGAAGTTGAGTAGTTAAGCAGTTTTGTAAACTTGGAATTTAGTTAAGTATAGAATAAGAAGTGTAGTAGTCAACTTTGTGAATTTTTATAAGAATAATGGATGAACAGTTTTGAGGAATTCTTTTTCCTAAGGTTAGATGGAACATCATAGATGATTTAGAGAATGAGTTCGGAAATTTTATAAGCTGTTACGAATTTTATATTTGAAACCGAAATTAGACCTTTACGATCTTTCGGAAAATAGGAAAATAGGGAAAGTGTCAGTTTGTAACCAAACTAAACTTTAGGAGTTAGAATATGACTTTAGGGTCTCGAATAGGAGTTTAGACATGAAATTCGGAAATTTTGGAAGTTCCGGGACCAAGGGTAAAATGGTCATTTTACCCTAAATTAGTACTGTAACTAGTTATGTCTTACTACGTTCTTCTATCTTAGAAGTCTTAGACTTCTAATTACTTGGGAGTGTGCTAATGCACTTATCCCCTTTGACAGGCAACTGAGTTGCTACAGTTTACAGAGCGAGTTTGGTTTACAAAGAGTCGAGCTTTATACCAGGTAAGTCCTTTGGGCTTACTTAGCTGACTTCTAAATATGAGCATGAATGATGATAGTGGTGTGTGATTGAAATGTTTAGAGAGATAGGTTGTGATATATATTTACCGACCTATACTTGGCCTAAGAGTAACGGGCGGTGGTATTCTGCTCAGTTAGCTTGCGAGCGCTGGGGGTTTCTTTAGGGACTAGTCCATACTCGGTTTGTAGTGATGATACCGGCGGAGGTCAGCTAGACCTACACCCAGTTGGATAAGGAACGGAGGCGAGAGCTGTTAATAGCTCTCGTGCCACAACTTAAATTGAATAATGTAAATCACTTAAATAATAGATAATAAACGGTTGAGTGCCAGCATGATGTTTGTTTATTTTGTTTCTACTTGTGTTTGTGCTGTGGTCATTCTACTTATATTTGGATAGTTAGCTAACTGTTAATATGTTGTGTAGATTTGCCACAGGTTAGAGCAGATGCCGAGTGATCCGGACGGTAGTGGTCAGCCGGGGTGTCGTACTTTAGGATGTTTTACAGTTTCTCCTATTGTGGGTTTTCAGTTGGACTTTGTTTCTTGTCGTTCTTTCCGTACTTTTTTATATTACGTTTTCCGGTTGTTAGTTGTTCTGGTCACATTCATACATTGTTAAGAATTATTTTATGATTTCTGGTTTTCCTTATCTGTGCCTTGTTGTAAGATCATGTTAAGTTGTTGTCAAACTAAGGTCGGGACCCACGGTGCGGTCCTCACCAGTAGCTCCCCAAGTTGTAAAATTTGGGGTGTTACATTTTGAAAAAGGTAATTTATGACTTTAAGGTTGACTAGCTTATAAAAATTTCGTGTAAGGCTCCAAAACGTGATTAAAGTCATGAAATATTGATTATTTCATTATAATTTATGTTTTCGACGTGGTTCGTATTATCCAACATATTCATTGTTGCGGATCATCGTTCATAACTATAATCTAGCATATCTATATTTTATGACTTTAAGGTGGTTGTTTTTTCATATAAACTTTATGTCATGACTATACATGTTATTTAATTGAAGCTTTTAGTTAGCAAATATTTTTAACAAATACCCGTGCAAGGCACGGGATGTACACTAGTATATTAGTAAACTAGACTACACTAATGCTGACGTGTCATTCTCACAAATTTGTAGGCTTAAATCTTTTTTTAATTAACTTATTAAACCATATAATCTTTTTTATTAATCCAAAAATAAAACAAAATTTTGTAAAATTAAGTAACAAGATCTCCTAAATATTTTACAAATAATTTGGTTTACGTATTTCTTTTATTTTTAAGGCGTTGAAATTTAAGTAATTTATTTATTGGGAAGATTTTATCTTTTTCTTAATTTATTTTTGAAGGATTATAAGCTCAATCCATTTACGTAAAAAAATTTCGCAGAATTTCCTATACCACATCGATTATAAGTAAGTCAGAAAGGTTTGATAACTTGTATAAATAGAGGGTTTGAAGATTAAATAAATAATACATTTCTTGGCCTTTTGGCTATGTTAAGTATAATTTTTATTTATAACGGATTAATATCTGTTTTGTGAGTCGTTGACCTGCTGTTTTGTGGATCATTGACCTACTATTTTGTGGGTCGTTGACCTACTGTTTTGTGGGTCGTTGACCTACTGTAATGTGGGTCGTTGACCTATTGTTTTGTGAGTCGTTGCGGCCTACTATTTTGTGGGTCATTGGCCTACTGTTTTGTGGGTCGTTAAATCACTGTTTTGTGGGTCGCTAAGTATTTTCAGCGATTTTTTGCTAATTTTAAGTATAACTTTTATTCATAAATTAATATTTGTTATATAGGTCGTTGACGTACTGAAAGTGATGGTTTGAGAACTTTTATAAATAGAGGTTAATAACGGATATTGAAGATTAAACAAATGATACATTGTTTGTTTTTTTAGCTAAGTTTAGCTATAATTTTTATTCATAACGGATATAACTTCTAAGAGTATGAGATGTGATTTTGATCCACATGCCTTGTTTGACAGGCGTTTGAGTTACCACGAGTTCAGACCGAGTTGAGATTTGAGAGAGTGTGATTTGATTTAGGTAAGTCCTTGCGACTTACTTAGCTGGTTTTTGGATATTAGTTGGGTGATAATGGTTGTGTGTGTGCAATGTGTGTTATAACAATAACTTGTTAGGACGACCGTCGTTATTATGTGTTAAGGCCCAAATGTATGTATAACGGGCCGTGACATCACTGCCCAGCTCTGTCAGGAGACTGGGAGGTTCTCTATACCCAGACCATACAGGTACACGGTGAGATGCATAGGATCCACTCCTGATGGGTACACGGGGGCGGAGACGAGGTTTGGGAATCCCTCGTGTCACAAAATAAGTATCATTAGTAAGAGTGAATGACTTCAATGAAGATAATAAATGGATTGTTTGAAAGCATGATGAGTGTTTATTATTTTATGTGTGTGTGCTATTATTATTCTCCTAATATTTAGATAACTAGCTAATGGTTGTTTTGTTGTGTTTTAGATTTACCGCAGGTTAGAACAGGAGCTGAGTGATCCGGAAGTAGTAGTCAGCCGGGTGTCCGTACTCCTTAGAGTGGGGGTTTGGGTTGTTGCTTTGTTGTTCTTTCCTCTTGTTAAGACAGTTGGTCTTTTCCGTTGTTTAAGTATTATAGGCTGTTAGACTTTGTTGCATTCATCTTTGTTAAAAATACAATTTTATGAATTTCAGTTTTTCTTATTTGTGTCTTGTTGTAAGATCCTAGTAAAATTGTTGTCAAACTTAGGTCGGGACCCATTGTGAGGTCCTAACCAGTAATGTCCCGAGTTCTGAGAATTCGGGGTGTTACATAATATATGTTTTATGGGTCGTTGACGTACTGTTTGCTATCCCACGTCGATTGTCAAGTAAGACTAATACTTTGAGAACTTGAAAAGCGTTTATAATTGTCAAAATTAATACTAATTTATCCGTTATTGTATGTGATTTTGTTTAATTTTATATTATATAATTTTTTATCGTCATTTATAATTATTTTTTAATTTAGAAAATTTCAAATTCTGAATTTTTTTAAATATAAATGATTTATTGAAAATGTATGTTTTTTAAATAAAAATATTACTCTACGGGTATTCTTTTTTATCTAAGTATTGTGTTGTCCTATTATGTTTTTTAATCATAAAATACGGGTATTCTTTTTATATTACGTTGGTCGTTACAAGAATAAAATTCCACATTTTAAATTTCGTTCATCCAATAATTTGTTTTTGCTTCTGTTTGTGTTTTTAAACTTTATTTCAAATTTTTGTGTATTTATTTAAAAAAAAAATTTCAATTTTATTTTATTATTTATCACATATTTCGTTTCAAATTCTTTTTTTTTACAAAACTATATTTCGGGTTCCATTTAGATAATTACAATATATTAAAGTAATTTAGTTATAAGTCTATAACGGAGTTGTGCATTGTAATTTTTTTTTAAAAAAAATTGTGCTTTGTATAAGGATTAAATTTATGAAGTGTAGAATAATAAGAAGTTCTTTATTTGTGACTATTTTTTCGTTTTAAGAATAATCAAATCCGAATCATTATTATAAAATTTCATAAATATATCTTAAGTTCGTACAACTAATATTATAAAGATACCCGCACAAGGTGCGGGCTATACACTAGTTAGACTTTAAATGTAACTAAGCCAAAACAATTTTTGTTAAAACAAATAAAAAAATCATCTAATCTAAGTTTTAGGGAAAAGTTGAATTTGTTGTGTTGTCTTCTCATATTCACAAAATTTTTAACAAGGATTTTTCCTCTCGTTGTTCTCAAGGTTTGGACATTTTCTCTTGGTATTCACTAGATTTTAAAATTCTTCTTGGTGCATTAAATGTTTCATTTGTTTCCTCTTTATACTCATTCTTAATATATTACATTAAAATTCATTAGAAAATAATTAATATAAATAAAAAAAATAAATTTAAAATATATTATGACCACATTAAATTTAATTAATAAATTTATAATAGAAATATTTTTTATAATTTTTTTTCAATAAATATATTTTTTATTTTTGAATTAAAATATTTTTTTACTTTTTACTTTCGATTAAAAAATATATATAAAATTAAGTAAAAACAT
>BSUD01000007.1:133789629-133951736 GCA_033239045.1 Fagopyrum esculentum | reverse complement strand
AAAAAAAAAATATTTTTTTAATTTTAAGATTATGGAAAAGTATGTTATAAAAAATAATAAATTAACACATAAAAATAATATTGTTATTTTCAAATTAAAATAAATTATAAAAAATTAACTTAAGAAAATACTATATGTTTTATTTTCTGGACTCTTAAAAAAAAATTTAAAAATTTTTTAATTTTTTTTAATAAATATTATTAACATAAATTATAAATATTTTTAAATCGAAAGTAAAAACTAAAAAGATATTTTAATTCGAAAATAAAAAATGTATTTATTTTAAAAAATAAAAAAATATAGATAAAAACTATTTCTATTATAAATTTATTAATTAAGGTCATAATCTATTTTAAATTTATTTTTCTAATTTTTTAGTGAACTTTAATGTAATATACTAAGAATGGGTTAAAGACGAAATAAATGGAACCTTGAGGACACCAAGAGGAATTTTAAAACTTAGTGGATACCAAGAGAAAAAGTTCAAACCTTGATGACACCAAAAGAAATATTAAGGACACCACCATAATTATAATGATAAAAAAAACATAATAATAATTATTTTAATACAAAATATTATTATTTATAACTTGATAGTCACCGATTAGACTAGGAGTTAACATGTACAAACATTTGTATTTAGCCACGTATAATCTGTATATGTTAATTTCTAGTATTTTTGGTGTATAATGAGAATAGGTATTTTTATAATACAAGTTATTTTTTTTATTTAGCCACATATAATTCGTAGATGTTAATTTTTAGTGTATTTGGTGGCTAACTAAAATAAATATTTATATAGTACATGTCAATTTTTAGTATTTAATTTGTAGATGTTGAATTCTATCCTATTTTGGTGAACTAAAATATGAATTTATATAATACATGTTAATTTTTGATATTTAATTGCATATGGTTTTTATATGTTAAATTCTAACCTATTCGGTGCTATCAAGTTACGATTGAATTTTTTTTATCATTTCAAATTTTTTTTATCATTTCAAATTTAGTTTATCAAAATATTATGGACACCATGTAAAATTATATTAAGGAACAATTATGAAATACATTATATAAAAATTCATGGACATCATGTGAAAAAAATTTTATTTATAAAAATATATAAAAAGTGGTTTAAAAAATATTATAAAAGTAATTGTTTCAGAAATCATACTTTTTTATCCAAACGTGCTATAATGTATATCTGAGTTCAAAATAAAATATAAAAAGGAAAATGTTGAGAAGATATGAGTCCGGCCCAAAACTGAACAAAAAGGTTGGATTTGGGTCGTGCAAGAATTTATACCAAGTATGTTCGATCGCATGGTTTTGTATATTAAGGGTTCGTTTGGTTGGGTTTCAATTTCAGAAACTTTTTGAGTATAAACAAATCCAGTCAATTTATATGTTATTGTTTATTAATAAAATTTTATGTAATCATTTTCATGCAAAATGTATTTTCATTGTCTCGTTTTGTTCCTATATAATCCACAAACAACTAATTGAATAATTGTTCTATATAGCCTTATCATATAATGTAATATAATTATATTGAACTAGAAGGAAGAGGATAATAAGATGTACCGCTAACCTTTTTTAATAGTGAATTCGATCCTCTTGAAAACAATATCAGAAAACCTAGGAGACACAACGCTGTTATACAAGACATGTTGCACCCTCAGTCAAATGAAATTTGTTTTTCACCCAAACAAACTAATGGGAAAACCTCAGTCAAATCAATGCAAGCATGTTTTACACCCACCATCTAAACACCAAGACATCCACCGGCTTCAACGTGGACCTTCCCTCACGTGTGTGAGTCAAGAAGGACACATGTTTTACAATGAACTATAAAGAATTATTCCAAAACAAATTCATGAACAAATATATATATATCTATATCTATATATATATATATATATATATATATATATATATATATATATATATATATATGAATTAGGTTCGTTTCCAATTTGAAGTTGCAACCAAACGGCAGCTAAAAGGTTATAATAATTTAAATCATAAAAAAACTCCTAGGTAGGTAATTTCGTTATAAACAAAAATAATTTGTATTTTAGGGATTCAAACTTAAGTTCTTTATTATTTTCCGGTCTCGTCTACACGGACTACTAACCAACTGAAATAACTTGTAAGTACGTTGATTTTTTCTCGATTTTATTAAAACGTTTTAAGTTTATTCAACATTCAACACTAATTTACGAAAACTCAATGGAATCACCGTCCTATCCCCACCCGACTATGCCTTTGACAACAATCTAGGTTATTGAATACGGAGTATTTCATAAAGCCTATCATAAATAATGAAGTAGCCTTGATGTTTCACATGCTTCCTTGCCGGTGATATTGTTCCATTCGTGGAAGCTTTGATGACTCAACTTAGAGATGTAATTCGGAGTTTAAATTGTTTTTTAACACATGTGATCAAAAGATTAATCTCTCCAAGTCTCGTATATTTGTTTCTCCTTGCATGGACTGTCATTTGCTCCATTGTCTTGAATGTACAAAGTGTATGTACAGACTAAAGTGTTGGATAATTGTCTCGGTATGTCTATTCTCCGAACAAACACATGCGAAGAATCGTGATTTGATGAGGTTATTTGACAAGGTAAAGATATGCTTGTTGGTCAAAAGGGTAGATTCAACAATTACTAAGAGTAGTAATTAAACTAATATTAAGAAAAAAGAAAATGAAAATGGAGGCCTGTAACGGTCAAAAATCGAAGATGACCTAATCGGGAATTTTAAGGAATTAAATCCGTTTTAACAAGAGATACATCTCAAGGTAACCCGCTCCTAGATTATATTACCCCCGGTTATTAATGTAGTTAAGAGAAATGATCAGGACATCGGACATGTCCTAGATATGAAATAACATGGAAAGACAAAATGGTCAAAAGAGTCGTTATTGTGTTTCTTAGCAGCTAAGAAAGACGGATTAGGAAGACACTGTAACACCCCGAATTTTCAGAACTCGGGGCATTACTGGTTAGGACCTCACAATGGGTCCCGACCTCAGTTTGACAACAATATTACTAGGATCTTGCAACAAGACACAAATAAGAAAAACCGAAATTTATAAAAATGTATTTTTAAAGGAATGAATGCAACAACGTCTAACAGCCTATGGTACTTAAACAACAGAAGAGTCTAACTGTCTTTAACAAGAAGAAAGAAACAACAATTAACACCCAACCCCACTCTAAGGAGTACGGAGACCCGACTGACCACTACTTTCGGATCACTCAGCTGCTGCTCTAACCTGCCGTGAAACTAAAAACACAACAGAACAACCATTAGCTAGTTATCTAAACATTAGGAGAATAATAATAGCACACACACACATAAAATAATAAACACTCATCATGCTTTCAAACAATCCATTTATTATCTTCATTTAAGTCATTCACTCTAATGATACTTATTTTGTGACACGAGGGATTCCCAAACCTCGCCTCCACCCCCGTGTACCCATCAGGAGTGGATCCGATGCATCTCACCGTTTACCTGGATGGTCTGGGTATAGAGAACCTCCCAGTCTCCTGGCAGAGTTGGGCAGTGATGTCACGACCCGTTATACATACACTTGGGCCTTAACACATAATAACAACGGTCGTCCTAACAAGTTGTTATTAGTATAATCACATACATTGCACACACAACCATTATCACCCAACTAATATCCAAAAACTGGCTAAGTAAGTCGCAAGGACTTACCTGAATCAATTCACAACTCTCAATTTTTCAACTCGGTCCGCAACCTTATAAACTCAAACGCTTGTCACACAAGGCACGTGGATCAAAACACATCCCTAAACCCTTAGAAGTTATAAACTTCTGAGTTGTATGTTCTCATGAAGAGCAATTACGAAAAAGTCTCTTGAAATGTGAAAAGGCTATTTTACCCCTGATTCCGAAAATCCTAAGATTTTCCTATACTTATTCCCAACTCTCTTTTGGAGCCTATTTTCATACTCTAGTGCTTACAGAAAAGTTTAGTACAGAAATATAGGAGTTATACAAAGTTCTAGATTTTCCTTAAAACGTCGTTAAGGTCCGACTTTGGATTAAGATCCAAGGTTCTAATGAATGATCAAACTTCCGGGATATACTTCCTAATTTTTCTATGATATACCTACTAATTATATGTGTCATGATCTCTCTATAAATTCTTAACCAAAAATCTCCCATGAAATTCTAAGTTGGGGTAAAATTAACATTTCTACACTTGGTCATTTTTCACCCTCTTTTGCAAAAACAGCCCAACTGCTCTACTTCAAGACCTCGTAAGTCTCAATCCGACCGTTAACTTTCTCTCAAACTTTAACACAGTAAACTATGTATTTCAATCTACAACATATTAAAAATTCAACGGTGGATGTTCATTTTAAGGCATCGAAACTTATCCTCCAAAAGGTCAGGTTATGAGTACAACTAAAATTCTGGAATTGGGCATATGCAAGAGATCTCTAGTTCGATACCTACTGTCAACATTTCTGGACCAAAACTAAACCCACACATCCCCAGTTCGAGTCCCATGAGTTACAACTTGTTCCAATTAAACTAAACAACCTAGTCTACAACTCTTGCAAACAATTCTCCCAAACACGCAAACAAAGAGTTGCTGTAAAAGGTTCCTACAGAAGTTCAGGCCACCTACCGGACTGCATCAAGGGGAGAGGGCACACTGCTGAGGGCGTTGATCGGCACCACCACCTCCGGGGTCGCTAGTTCAGTCCGGTTGCACCACTACAGTGGCTATGAGTCCCGGCTCAACTTGAATTTCCCTGATGTGATCCCGATTAGGTTGATATAGCGATAGAAGCAGCACATACCAGGGGCGGAATGGATCTGGTTTACCTTATTGCCGAACCACCGAGTCGCAGCTAGGATGGGGTGGTTAGCCACTGTGGTAGACGCACGAGAAGGTGACCCAGGCTTGCATTGGCACTGGTTCCGGTGGTGGACGACACCCCGATGTCTCTCTCATCGCCGGGCCTTTGACGAAGACGAGGTTGATGCGCTAGTGGTGGCTACTGAGCAGCCGGCGACGGTGAAGCTCCTTCGGTGTGCGAGGTTGCGGCGACAGGTGGTGGCTACTGAGAAGCCGGCGACGGTGGAGCTCTTCCTGGTGCGAGGCTGTTGCGACGGTGGTGAGAGGTTGACGATGCTTAGGGTAGCGGTAGGTAGATTAGGGAAATAAATTAGGTTTAGGGTTAAGCGTGATTAAGGTGGCTGATTAGGGTTTAGGTTAGTTTAGATTGTGGGTTGGGCTGGGCTGCCATGTATTTGGGCCAAGTCTGTTGGGTCTGCTCATCTAACTAAGATGGGTTGATAATTAAATCGTTATTCGCACGGAATCACTCTTCGGTTTTATTTTAATTGTACGGAATTATTTCCGGTTACTTACTTTATCATTTTATGTGAATCAAGATCACATAAAATGATAGAAATTAAATATTGTTTTCTTTTATTTAAAAGAATAAAAGTTGGCGGATCGGAATCCGGTTTGATCTGCTATTAGACGGAGTTTAAATTTTTCGGTTATTACAGACATGTTTTACGAGAAAATTGTGGAATAACTATCTATAACACCCCAAGTTTTGGGAACTTGAAGCGTTACGGGCTAGGACCTCACATTGGGTCCCGACCCTCAAAGTAGCAACAAGAACATCGGATCTTACAACAAGGCACAAATAAATGAAAACCAAAACTTATATAAAAACCAAAAAAATAACAAAGGAAAGCGTCAAAGACTCGCATCCGAGTTCAAAACAAAAGGGAAAGAACAACAACAAAAATATAAATCCGATCCCGTCCTATAATGTACGGGGACCCCGGATGACTACACCGTCCGGATCACTCAGCAACATCTTGAACCTACGGGACATCTACAACATCGGTATAAACCGTTAGCTAACATTTTAGTTATCAGAAAGACAATAAAGGCACAAACACACATAAGAAGGTAAACACATAGCATGCTCTCACACAACCGGTTATTATCTTTCATTAACTTATCCATTACTAATTCAACTTCTTTTGTCAAACGAGGATCTCCCGAAACTCGCCTCAGCTTCCGTCTGTCGACAAGAATAGATAAGTACTATCCGTTATCTGCGGGCCTGGGTTGTAAGAGCACCTTCTAGTCTCTTGTAGAACTAGACAACTGGTCACCGCTCATTTATCATACACTTGGGCCAATTAAGGTATGAAAGGTCAATCCTATTCCGGTTATCCGTTATAACGATAAACAACACAAACACAACCAATACGGTCAAACCAATATACGGAACACAACTAAGTAAGTCCAAGGGACTTACCTCACTCGAAGGTAAATTCAGAAATCCGCTACTGCTCAACTTCGCAAAGGAAGGGAAGAATGCGTGCTCAGACAAGGCATCGGGAATCATAAACTGAACGAATGCTAGAAGTCTACATACTTCTAGTCTCAATAATCTCTAATAGATCTACTGTAGTGTGCTAGAAGTTCCCTACTTCTAGTCTCATTGATCGCAAACTGATCTCAACATGTTAGGAGAATGATTTCTAGTCTCAAGGTTTGCAAGGAACGTCATTAACAACATAGCTGAAAGGCGTAACTAACTCAAAGGGATCAACAAGCCACTAACTGGCATTCACAATAATCATGTAGGTCTAGCCTAGCATGATCTAGCATAAGGAAAGGGCAAAGGAAGCAAGGAAGGAAGCAACTCACCGAGAACGAGAGTTACCATATAAGAACCGCGAGGGCGGCCAAGCAGAGGCGAGGGGGCGGCGGAGCTTGCAGCCGCGGGGGCGGAGATGTGCAGGTACAAGGGCGGTTCAACGGAAGAAGATTGCGTCTTCTCCTTTGAGAATAGAACCACAAAAAGGACTCAAAGCTTGATTCTTTCACTCTTCACACACGTCAACACTCAACCTAGGGAGCCTGTGAACATCAACGTATCAACAACGGAAAGGCCAACAAGAATCAAGGATCGATCATGATTCTTACGAAGAAGAAGAAGAAGAACGAGAAGAGAAAGAGAAACAGAAGGAAGAAGTATGCAACATGTTCATAAATGTGTAGAAGGATCAAAGGGATGAAGACTTATACATTCTACAAAAGATCACAAGGGAAAGGTTGCAACTTTGCTCGAGGTTGAAGAAACGTAAGCAATAAACAGAAAAAGGAAGAGAAAGTGGGAATTTATAGGGAATGGTTGGGAGAAGATAACGGAAGGACACTTTTAGGGTTAGAAGATCATAGGAAAGCCGACCCATAAGATAGAAGATCGGATCTTCTATCTAAGGAAATAAGTAAAAACGGGATAAAAACAGATTAGCGCAATCTGTGGTCAGCCGCGGGGGCGGCCCTCTTCACCGCGGAGCGGTGAAGGCAAAAAACAGGGTATTACACTATCCACACAATATTCTGAATTTATTATTCCAATTCCAAGAAGTTTGGAAAAAGGGCCCAAACCGCCTTCGGATCGGTAAAAGGATAATTATCGACTTTGCTAAAGGATAATACTAGATGATAATTATCAACTTTGCTAAAGGATAATTATTGATTTTGCTAAAGGATAATGCTAAAGGATAATTATCGACTTCTCTATAAATAGCGGAAATTCCTTCATTTTCATTCACATTGCCTCGTAAAAGCTCTGATTTCTCTCAACCTTCATATACCTATCTACTCTTCTTTTCTAATCCGAATTCAATTCCGTTTGAGTTTTTGGATTCCTTTCTTCATTCTCTTCATATCGGTACCGATTTTTTGTATTTCCGAGCAAGTAAAGGCCTGGTTGAGCATATATGATACTAGTACGGTTTCGTCGATCAGATTCCGGTGAATTTGATGATGTTCGAGTGTAGCCTACGTCGTTGTGATTCCAAATCTTCTTTTGGATTTGTCAATCGGGTTAGTAACAAATAAGTTATGAATTTATTCATTTTCCGTATTGCGATTTGGCCTAAATGGACCTTAGGCTTGTCACAATGGATAATTGGAAATTCCTTTATGCTCGTTACATTATTCTGATGATTATGAGATTCTGTTTGATGAGGTTCGATGATAGGTGGGTTTAAAAATTGCTTGTGGGCAAAACGTTATTCTGATAAAATTTAATTAACTAATTAAATTGAGATTCTAGAGAAGGTTGTAAGTTAATTAAATTCAAAGGAATGAATTTAACTGGTGTTTGAATCGAGAAGTTTAATACGAGGAATATGATATTCTCAACATGTGTTGTTGAAGGTTTCAGTCTAACTATAGCTTAATTGCTTTGTAAGCGTATTCAAATACGAGAAAGGAGGATAGTCTGAGTGGGAAACGGACTGAATAGTTGGTTTGTGTGGTTTTATTGTTCTTACTTGTGAGGTAAGTGTATATAAACTACACTTCCTTAATATAGACTATGTATTTAATATGAGTTTAGTTTTATGCATGCATTGCAGAAATAAATGAATGTGTTATGATATGTGATATTATAATTTCTTCCATGCCTTGTGGATTATGTGAATGAATTGTATGCTTAAAATGATGTTATGTCATATATGAATGTGAAGCATGTAAATGTGAGTGTGATGATATTTATGTGAAATGTAATGTATGCATGAGAAGTATGGTTTTGATGAGATGAAAGCATGAAAAGGAAAAGTGATATGAAAGTGATAATATAGAGGCCAATTGATTAATTAGTCCAACTGGGTCCCGCACCACCTAGGGACTACATAGAGGCAGCACTTGATCTACGAGGGGCCTCGAAGATGTCTCGCACCATCTGGGGATGAGAAACATATATAAAGGCAGCGCTCGATCTACGAGGGGCCTCGGATATTGTCCCGCACCACCTGGGGACAAGAAACATAAATAGAGACAATGCTCAATCTACGAGGGGTCTCAAGATTAGATAGCTGAGTCAGCGCTTGATCTACAAGGGGGCCTACAACGCTATCGGGTTGGCCAACCTAAAGAGAAAAGAAAGAAAGAAAGAAAGAAAGAAAGAAAGAATGAAAGAAAGAAAGAAGAGAAATACGAAAGCACATGAGAAAATATATCGTACGATCAGTTGGGGCTAGTTAGTTAATTATCACCTATGCATCGATGCGATCGAGTCTAGCATGTTATATGTTATGTTATGATTATTCATATTTGATGTGTGATAACATGCTAGAATGTCTATTGAAATGTGATATGAATGGTTGTGGAATTAAATGTGAATGTGGATATGTATGTATGCACTTTGTAGTTGGAGAAAGGGTATAGAGTGTTTTTTTGGGAAGGGATATTAGATACTTATATATATTGGGGAGCTTTTTTTGTATACTCTTACTGAGCTTGTAGCTCGTTGTTGTTATATCCACATTTTTCAGCTACTCAGACTCAGCCTAATCAAGGCAAGGACGTCAGACCCAACACCTGGATTTGAGATCGTATCAGGTGGGTTGTTATGGGATGCTGCCGCCTAGTATGTTTTGTGTGGTTTTAAAAAGTTGTGTGTTGTTAAACAAGTTTTCATGACATGTGTCAGTATGTATATATGCTGTAAGATAAAGTTTTAAAATTTTACGTTTTTCGCTTTTTTCGCTTATTGCTTTTTACAAGGTTAATTTTTTTTGATAACGGAAAGCGGTTCGATTCCATATACGACGTGCCGACTATCGGATTGAAAGTCCGAAACAGATCGGCAGACGGACTCACCGTCATGAGGGACCACAACAAAGAAGAAAAAGAAAATACAAAATTACATCATAAAAACCGAAAGCAGGGACTTCTTCAGGGGAAAGCAGAATGATCCAGTCAGCCGGAAGCTACGAGCATGAACGTTCATCTTCGAAGGAAGTACACAAGTAGGAAGCCTGGGGAACAAATGTGGACAACTCAGATTTGGACTGCAACAGAGCCGTCAGGAGTCGATCACACATCCACACCCCCTTCTCGACAAACATCGGAACCACCACCATGACAACATCAAAACAAAGTAGACGAAGTTGCAGCAAACGGGTGTCGTGATATAAAAATGTGTACAAACTTTAATGGGTTAAAGAGTAGCGATTTGCAAGGGGAACATTGTTCGAAAATATTTGAGATCTTTGGTAATAGTAAGCCATACTATTACAAGTGGGAGGGTAATTTATGGGGAGATTATTGTGTTTTTTATGCGGTACCGCCTCTTGAAAAGGTAGCTTTTTATAGTGTTAATTAACTGGTAATAAACTAGAAATGAAATAGGTGTCACAAGGCCTCTAGTTTTATATCCTTTGCTCGATATACAATACAAAACGTTGACAACGATAAAATAATATACTATCTCTTAGATTGTGATCTAACAAGACATAGTCTGATGGAAATAATTATGTGAATAAAAGAATTATGCAACCCAACTGAACTAAGACTTATAGTGGTATTGTAGTGAAAACAAAGAACATTAAATGATAGAGATAAATAGAGGATTCTATTAAAATTTATTTTGATGCATCAAAAAACTATTACAACCAACATGTCTTTGGGTGTATCATTCATAACCATGACATCATTCCCCTTGCCTCAGGTAGAGGAGGATGCGATGTTGAGTCTTGAAGCATAAACATTTGCTCTTAGAGAGGACCTCTAAAAGACCGCTGGTCTAGGATTCACTAGAAGAATATAGTATGATGCTCATTAACTCGGTCAACCATGTACGAAATCCACCATGGGAGACAAACATGATCATCTCGAAAATCTCCTTTATGATCTCCGGTTTTAGGCTCGTAAGCATTACACACATTTTTGAGAAAATCAACATTATTGCAGAGAGCCTCAATTTGAATGGTTGACGAGACCTTTTCGCAAGACGTTAAAGACCTCATTCGTAAAAATGCTTTAAACGCTTTAAGAGGACCATTTTCTCGAATTGACCCCCTTCCATTACCTTTTTATGAAAAAGAAGCCTTTGTTCTATTGTATTATTTGTATTAAGTAATTGATGACTTTCAAGAAAACATTTGCTGTATTAATAGTTTTGTATATGTTTTGTTCTATTTTTTTTTTATTTCTGATGTTTAGCCCTATGTGGTAATTCAGTGAGACTTTTTACCATAAAATAGTTAAAATAATATATATATTCAAAATTATTTTTGAACATTACAAGCTATGTATTTTAAAAAATAAAAAAATATACCTATTTTACCGAGATGTTCATAAAAAGTATTTATATACAGAAAGTTATAAATATATACACTTATTAGTTCTCATCTTTTACTTCGATCAAGACAGAAATTTAAACATTATCACAAGCATCGTCTTTATAAATTTATTTCGCAGGTAAAACATCATCGTTATTCATGGAAAAATACACCATATAGTGGTAGTTTTAATTTCGAGCTTAAAAACCCCGATAACTCAAATTTCATACAAGAAAATATTTTCATTCAACACAGCAACCCGATTAGTCACTAAATCCGACATGACCCGACCCATCTAATCGACAACTCCACTAACTTAGAGTGAATGAGAAGATTAGAGGGTTGTGAAGAGAGCTATATATGCTGAACATGTGAACCTCTTAATTTATACAGAGAAATTGTTGTTTAGCGGCCATTGCAGCCAATTTGCAGGTTTTTGATCGAGTGGCTATATCTCAAAGATACCTTTCGATGTTAACCATAGACTCTTTGATGGTCCCAAGGCTTCATCGTAGGCGAAAATGATGATGATGATCCCAACCAAAGTCTTGTTGATTTTTCATCATTAAACTCATTTTTACTTTGTCAGCTTTACACTGTCAAATATGTATGTTTTCCTCTTCCTCCTCGAGAACTGCCCTTTTTACCCACCAATCGAGTAAAACTAAAACTTCTCGGCTCTAGCTCTAATCTATTTTTAGATATAATAAGGAAGGAAGGAATACTAAGCAAAATAGGAATACTAACGTCCTCGAGTACTAGAAGGTTAGATGGTCCAACTAAGTACTTAACATAATAAGAATCATGTCTATGAATCCTTAATTCCGTTATTATTGACCCGACTTTTCGAATGTGAATTCAAACTGCCATTAATGGGAATCTTAAATCAATAAACACACGTTTTTCTAAAGCTGGTAGGATTCTAATTCGATATGAAAAAGAGTGAATTTGCTATGTACCATTACTTCACTAATTTTGTTTAGTAATTGTGAAACTCAATAATTTTGTTAGAATATGACCTTTTTAAAATTTTTTAGACTAACTTGCCCTTCTACAAGAATTTAAAAAATTCCTAATTATTTATTACCTTTTAATTGACCTACAATCCCTAATTGAAGAAGGTGTATTTTGAATAAGTTACCAATTTTAATAGCGTAATCAATTAGTAAATCATAAAGAATATAAATTTTTTTTACGTGAATTGATAAAACTAGCATGTTACATGCTTGTACTTTTCATGTAAATCATGAAGAGTACAAGAAAATTCTTAATAAAAATTTACAAGAATTGATCAGCGTAATCAATTAGTAATTAATCAATTAGTAATTAATCTTGTACAAGAAAATTTTACAAGAAGATAAATCGTGTACAATAAAATTTTACAAGAAGATAAATCGTGAAATCCAACTTGTCCAGTTGGTATTAGGGTGGGAGGGAGGGGCAACCAACCAGAGATCGATTCTTGGTGACTACATTCGTTTTTTAATTTTTCGTATTTCTTCTAAGAATTATAAAGTTACAAGAAAATTCAAGAAATATAATTACAAGAAAATTAGTATCATTTACAATAATAAATTATAAATTTACAAGAAATTTGTTTCATTTACAAGAATACTTAAGTTATAATAGTAACGTCTAAATTAGGATAAAATTTATTATAATTAATAAGGGTAAATCTGCCATTATTTGTTTAATAAGGCTATTCACTTAAAAGTTTATAGGCCTAGGTTATTTACTAAACAAAATTAGTCAATGGGTACATTTCATCCAATTTTCTCTATGAAAAATAGGTAAATATCTAGATTTAGGGCCCGTTTGGTTTTAACTCCGAAAACGGAAACGGAATGGAAACGAATTTAGTCCATATGCATATCCTTATTCATGAAATTTTGTGGAATCATTCCTTGTGGATTAATGCAAAATGCACTTGCTTCCCCACATTTTGTTACCCTATAGGGTATCAAAAGTAATCAAACTCTACTCCAATTCCTTCAAACCACAAGGAATGATTCCACAAACTTTCATGAACAATGATATACATATGGACTAAATTCATTTCCATTCCGTTTCCGATTCCGGAGTTAAAACCAAACGGGCCCTTAATTTATTAAATCAAGGAACCAATAACTAAAGGTATACAACGAGGAACTAAGAACTAGAATCGGAACAAGAAGAGAGGAAAATATATCGTGGGGGAGTGAAGAATATCGTAATAAGATCTGAAGAGGTTTCCAAAACCCTTAGCACGAGGGGAAAAGAGGAAACTTAAAAGGGGAAGGAAAGAAAAAAGAAGTCGGTTAAAAACGGCCCCAATCCCTGCTATGCTGCGAATGTAGCCCAACATAGCTTCACATGCGGTAGCGCAGTTGTGGGCATGGCGAGGTGCGGTTACAGGATCTCCTAAAGAACATGGTTGTTACATCATATTTCCCTAAAAACAAGTTTCGTCCTGAGACTTGAATAACCTCATATCCTCTCGATCTCATACACCGAGGTATGCACACATGATCCCAAGAAGGTATAAACTTTAAATCTACACCCACACGCAACTCGTGCTAGCACAACAAGATCTAATAAGATCGCACATCATAATCTAGCACGAAAGACAAATAACACATAATATCACATAAGCACATAAACTCACCAAATTAACTAAGACTCTCTCATCAATCCACCATATGTAGCTATCTCTACATTAATCTCCGGATAGTTCCTCCTGATACTATCCTCCGTCTGCCAAGTAGCCTCATCGGCTTCCTGTCTAAACCACTAAATCCTCATCATCGGGATGTCCTTCGAGCGTAATCGTCTCGCACTCCACTCTAGGAGAACTACCGGATGCTCTACAAACAGGTGGTCTGGCTCAACCACTAAATCTTCATAAATGATTATGTGTCTCGGAACTGGTATATACTCTCTCAACTAAGACACATGAAAGACCGGGTGAACGTACTCCAGTCTAGGTGGCAACGCGAGTCGGTATGCCACATCTCCCATTCGCTCTAAAATCTCAAAAGGTTTGACATATCGGGGACTCAACTTCCCCTTAATTCCAAAACGTCTAACGCTTCGTGTCGGTGACACTCTTAATCAGACCTAAGCCCCAACTCTGAACTCTAGAGGCCAACACCTCTTGTTAGCATTCGACTTCTGGCTGCTCTACGCGGCTAACATCCGCTCTCGAATCAACTCTACTCGAGCTATGCTATCCTGTATCTTCTTAGGAGCTATCCCACTGCTATTGCTCGGCCCATCCCAACATAGAGGTGTATGGCATATCCGTCCATACAACGCCTCATAAGGAGCCATCCTGATCGACACATGCCAACTGTTGTTGTACGAAAACTCGACTAACGGGAGGTGATCTGACCACACTTATCCTCAGTCTAGCACATGCTCTCAACATATCCTTTAAGGTCCGAATAGTCCTCTCTGACAGACCATTTGTTTGAGGATGAAACGTCATCGTGAAGTGAAGGCTCGCACCCAAAGTAGTGTGTACCTGCTGCCAAAACCTCGAGGTGAATCGTCCATATCTATCTGATATGATGATCCTCGACACCCCATGGAATTTCACTATCCGCCTAGTGAACTCCTCATCTAGCCGACTCACTGGCCACATTTTTCTAATAAGGATGAAACATACGGTCTTCGTCAATCGGCCTACTACAATCTAGATAGAGTCAAAGCTCCTACTCGGTCTCAAACCGGTAACGAAATCCATGGAGATGTCCTCTCACTTCCAATGCTGTACATGCAGTGGATGGAGTTCCCCTCCTCTTATGCAATGCTCGATCTTGATCTGCTGATAAGTCGCGCACTAGGCTACAAATCTAGCCACATCGGGCTTTAGCCCGCCCCACCAAAAAGAACGTTTCACATCCTAATACATCTTACTCGCACTAGGGTGCATTGAGTAAGGTGTAGTGTGAGCCTCTTGTAAAATCCTCTACTTTATCTCTTTGTCAAAGGGTAGACACACGCGCTTATGGAGTCTCATCCTTTGTTGGCACCTATGGTGAACTGTGGTGCCTCACCTCGAGACATCTTGTCTCAGATCCGCCTCAGGGTCGGGTAGGTCTCTTGCTTTTGTTAGATCTCTCCCAACATATCATGTAGTACCTCCAGGGTGGACATGTGGTTGTCTATATCAGGAAACTGGATGTCTAACTCTAGTCACGCTAGAATTCCTTGCAACTAAGGTTGAGCCGTCAATCGTGCTACCGCCTTCTCTTGAGGCGTCTTACCGCTAAGGACGTCAGAGACCACATTCGCCTTTCTTGGATGATACAAAATTTCTAGATCAAAGTCCTTGATCAACTCGAGCCATCTCCTTTGGTGGTTATTCAATTCCCGCTGAGTGAATATATACTTAAAACTCTTATGGTCTGTGAAGATCTGGCATGAAACTCCATATAGATATTGTTGTTAGATCTTCAGGGCATGTATCATTGCAACTAACTCCAGGTCATGATTCGGGTAGTTCTCCTCATACGTCTTCAACTGTCTAGACACATATGCAATAACCCTACCTTTCTGCATCAAAACACATCCCAAGCCCAGCTTGGATGCGTCGTTATAGACTACAGAATCCATTGTGCCCTTTGGTTGTACTAAGATAGGAGCAGAAGTCAACCTCCTCTTTAGCTCCTCGAAGCTTTGAGTATGCGGCTCGGACCATAAAAACCGGGTAGTCTTCTTCAGGAGGCAAGTAAGTGGTCGAGCAATCACAGAATACCCTTCCACAAACCGGAGGTAGTATCAGGCCAACCCTACGAAGCTGAGCACTTCCTTGACATTCTTCGAAGGTGTCCAATGTGACTTAATAAGGCCACCTCTGACATCCAAAACTCGCACACTTGGAGAGCTTGTCGTACAACTCTCTATCACGCAAGACTTATAACACCATCCTCTAATGTCTTGCGTGTTTCTCTCTGCTCCGAGAGTACACCATGATGCCATATATGAAGAGGACCACAAATTGATCTAGGAAGTCAATGAAGATTCCATTAATCAACTCCATAAAGACATCGGGGGAATTCGTCAGCCCGAGTGGAATCACTACAAACTCGTAGTGGCCATATCGAGTCCAATATGCCATCCTCGGCACATCCTACTCTATCACCCTCAGCTGTTGATATCCCGACCTCAAATCTATCTTGGAAAACACAGTAGCTCTTTGTAGCTGATCCAACAAGTCATCAATGCAGGGTAACGGGTACTTATTCTTGATGGTCACCTTGTTCAATTCTCGATAATCGATGCACAACCTCATCGATCCATCCTTCTTCCTCACAAAAAGTAATGGTGCACCCCATGGGGAACACTAGGGTGGATAAAGCCCTACTCTGCTAACTACTCGAGTTGCTTCTTCAACTTCAATAGCTAGATAGGCTTCATACGATATGGTGCATTTGAGATTGGTCTCGTCCCTGGCTCTAACTCAATGCCGAAATCTACACTCCTCTGTGGTGGTAGACTAGATGGCTCGTCAAATACGTCAATGAACTCGCACACGACAGGAATCATCTCTAATGCCGGGCTCTCACCTTCTTTCATAGCATAACACCAGAAGGCCTCGCAACCCTGTCCAATCAGTCTCGCAGCTCAAAAGGCACTAATGACAGTACCGGTCTTTCCGAGGTCACAACATCGGAATATCTCTATCTGAGCTGCCTCGGTAGTGAACATCACGCCACTCCTACCGATGTCCAAGACTGTACCATGTTGGTCCATCCAAACCATCCCTAAGATGACTTCCTCATGTAACAAGTACATGAAAAAGAAGTCTACTAACCAATCACGATTTTCCAAATGAATGGGAGGATCATGAATTTCCTAGGTACATCTAACTCTACCCCCATCGGTTAACCCTATAATAAAGGTTTTCCCCTCTAATGTATCTAAGGCCAATCTCTCAATGCATGCACCAACAAAAAATGAGTGCATAGCACCCGTATCAAAAGTACACTAACAAGTAAAACATTAATCTGATGGTACATGTAGTGGTTGGCGCTGCCGGCTCCTCAACTCAAAAACCCTGGCATGTTCACCTCTCGTGTCAAAGGTGCCTCCATTACGTCCTTTGCATCTACTCGGTCCTGGAGTAGGACCTTGAGTAAACGGATTATCTGAGACTCGCAATTGCGGTCCTTGACTCTCGTAAAGATACTGTAACACCCCAAATCTATAGGACTCGGAGTGCTACTGGCTAGGACTTCACAATGGGTCCTCACCCTAGCCTGACAACAAGTTCATTGGATCTTACAACAAGGCACAAATAAAAATAAATCAACCTTTATAGACTAAAATATTAAATATCATAATACATACAAAACCCCTAAGCCGAGTTTCAAAATATTATCATCATAAACATATACACATCCTACATGTACGGAAACCCTCGGTTGATCACTCCACTAGATCACTCTGCAGTTCTCCTATCCCACAAGGCATCTACAACAAGGTATGAAACCGTAAGCTAACTATTCATATACCAGATCATGCATAAGAACATACACATATCAAAATAACGATAAACTAGGGGTGGGCATAAATCCCGCTTAATCCCGTACCGTCCCGCATCCCGTCCCGCAAAAAATTTGCAGGGTGGGACACGAGACGAAGACTTCCCATCCCGGTTAATCCCGTCCCGTCCCACATATATATAAATAATATTTTCATATTTTTATAAATATTATATAGATAAATAATATACATAAATTATAATTTTTAAAAATTATTTTTAAAATTATTAGATCGATGATTTTTCATCATTCATTCACTCATTCTTTACTACTTATTCGGTTGGATCTAAAATACTAGAGTTTCTGATCTCCCTTGATTTAGTCCGTTTGCCGCCTTGCTCTGATCCGTTCCATCGACACCCTTGCTCTAGTCGGTTCCATCGCCCTTGTATTTGTGGATTACCACAATTGTAATCGATAGTTAAATAAATATAATTTTCATTAAATTATCTGTTGTTATTTTTTGAATGTGAGTCGCTAAGACATTTTGATGTAACTTGAATTTGTTTTCAATGTATAAACTACTAATGTGGGCGTCATGAATCGATAATTCGGCATCGAGTTTTTTCCCGATCATTTATGTCTTTAAACACGAGAGAAAACGAGTATACATATTAAATATAATCGGTGCGTAATTTTTGCGGGATTTGTCCCGTCCCGTCCCGTCCCACATGGGACGGGGCCCGCGCGGGACGAAGAAAAAATGTTATAAATCCCGTCCCGTCCCGTCCCATGCCCACCCCTACGATAAACACCAAGCACGCCATCACGCATTTTCCATTTTAATTATCTTTATAAATTCAAGCATTCATAATCCTTTTAAAGGTGTGATACGAGAAGTATATCATTCTCGCCTCTATTTTCCTCACTATTTGGAGTGGCTAAGCGTACTACTACCGTATACCAATAGGAGTGGTTTGGTACCTTCACCGTATACCAAGTCTGGCATAGTCCCAAAGAACCCTCCAGTTTTTCTCGAGAGTACTTGACAAGCCATCACCACCCAACCATAGTGGGCCAATACAACATCGGTAATAATCAATATATATCGCATGCTATAAAGCACATAACAATCACCACTCATGCATACGTCTAATATAGGAATGCAGCTAAATAAGTCCCAAGAACTTACCTGAATCACAATATCCTCAACTATCGATCAACCTCTCCAATTCCCGTAGGATTGAAAACCACCTAATAAACAAGGAATAAAAACATCAATCATCGCATCATCAAACTAGAAGAATCACTCCTAGTTTCCAAAGGATCCACAAGGATCATAATATCGTAATCAACCTCAAATAACCTTTCAATTCCCAAAGCCTCATCAGGACATACATTACATCAATCTCAACACATTACTAACCAAACATGCTTTCAGAAGAACCCATAAGACAAAGGAAGAAATCAAACATACCAACACTTGGTATGTCCTGGCAAGAAGCGCACTCGCTGGAATGAAGAAGCGCGGGCGCAATGACAAGCCGCGACAATTGGAAGGAGACGCTGCGAGGGCAGCGACAAGGCTCTAGCCGCAGGGGCGATGACTGCAAGGCGCGGGTGCGGAAAACTCAACAGAGCACAACTCCAAAGTGCTCTTCTATGGATCTCTTGCTTAAAACTTTACTCCTCAACAAGGAGTCACCAATGCACACTTGCATTCATCAAATTATATACATATCACCATCAAACGTTCATAAACATATCATAATGATCAACTTGTTGGATTTCCAACAAGGAAGAAGAAGAAGGAAAAGAGAACGAAAGAAAAGGAGGAGGAGCATTTCATCACCTCTTCTGCAAATCACGAGGAAAAGGAATCACAAATGTAACCCAGCACAATCCACAACATCCATCCAACACATCATCATCATCATCATCATCATTACACTTCACAAGCCAAAGATCAAGGGAAAAGAAAGGAATAAGGAGAAAAATCGAAGAAGAGAGTGTGTTTGAGAAAGAAAGAGAAGAAGAAGATCAGGAGAGAAGTATGAAACCCTTAGATTGAAGGGGAAAAGGATAATTAAAGGAGGAGATACGAAAACGCAAGACGGTCAAAGAAGACAACTGCCCACAACTATCCCGCGATCGCGGCTCGGAAGAGCCTCAGCCGCAGTAGCGCGTGTGGGCGAGGTGACACGCGGTTGCGGGGTCTCCTAAGGACGTGGGTCTTACATCAGATCCCCCTAAAAACAAGTTTTATCCCGAAACTTGAATAACCTCAAACCCTCTCGGCCAACAACGTCGATGTATAGCGGAGGCATAACATATCCAATAACCACAATCTCATCACAATTAATGCACGGAGGTAAAACATCTCTGGCACACCATAATCATAACTTGATAGCATGGAGGTAGAACATCTCCACCAAAACTACAATCACAATGATAACATGGAGGTGAAACCATTTCCAACAAACTATGAACACGCTTCATGGCATGGAGGTCGAACATCTCCATCTATAACTATAATCATACTTGATGGCATGGAGGTAGAACATCTCCAGCCATAATAATCGTCACTCGATGGCATGGAGGTAGAACATCTCCAGCCATAAAAATCAACCCTCGTACTAGCATAACAAGATCTATAAGATCACACATCACAAGCTAGCATGAAAACAGTATCGTACAACATCGTGTAATCAAATAATCACATCATTCATCAAAACAAAACTATAACTCGCTCGTCAGTCATACAGATGCAGCTATCTCTGCATAAAAATCGGGATAGTTCCGTCGGGTACTATCCTTCGTCTCCCATGTGGCCTCATCGCCACCCCATCTGGACCATTGTATCCTCCACATCGAAATGTCCTTCGAGCGCAAGCATCTCACACCCCGCTCTAGGACTGCTAATAGATGCTCAACAAACGTGTGGTCCGGCTCAACCATTAAATCCTCATAACTGATAATGTGTCTCGGGTTTGGTATATACTATCTCAGTTGAAACACATGAAAGACCGGGTGAACGCCCTCTAGTCTGAGTGGCAACGCAAGTTGGTATGCCACCTCTCCAACTCTCTCTAAGATCTCGAAAGGTCCGATTTATCGTGGACTCGACTTCCAATTTATGCCGAACTGTCTGACGCCTCGCGTCAATGACACCCTCAACCATACATGAGGTCCAACTTCGAACTCTAGAGGGCGACGCCTCTTGTGTGCATATGACTTCTGGCGGCTCTATGCGGCCAGCAATCGCTCTCTAATCAATGTCACTCGGGAAACATCATCTTGTATCTGTTCAGTAGCTATACCACTGATATTGCTCGGCTCATCCCCACATAAAGGTGTACGGAACCTCTGTCCACACAACGCATCATAAGAGGCCATCTTGATCGACGCATGCTATATGTTGTTGTACGAAAACCCGACCAACGGGAGGTGATTTGACCACACATGTCCCTAGTCTAGCACGCAAGCTCTCAACATATCCTCTAAGGTCTAAATGGTCCTCTCTGATTGACCATCTGACTGAGGATGAAAAGCCGTTGTAAAGTGAAGGCTCGTACCCAAGACAGTATGTACGTGCTGCCAAAACCGCGAGGTAAAACGTTCATATCTATCGGACACAATGGTCCTTGGTACTCCATGAAGTCTCACTATCGGCCTAGTGAAATCTTCAGCTAACCGACCGTCCACGTTTTCTGAATAAGGATAAAACGTACCGTCTTCATTAGTCTATCAACTATGACCCAAATAACATCAAAGCTTCTACCCGGCCTCAAGCCGGTGACAAAATCCATGGAGATGTCCTCCCACTTTCATTGTGGAACTAGCAGAGGATGGAGTTCTCCTCCGGGTGTGCAATGCTCTATCTTGACCTGCTGGCAGATCGCGCACTGGGATGCAAATCTAGTCACATTGGGCTTCAGCCTGCCCCACCTGAATGAACATCTCACATCTTGATACATATTACTCGCACCTGGGTGCACCAAGTAAGGTGTGGTGTAAGCCTCCTGTAGAATCATATGCCTCAACTCTCTATAAGAAGGTACACAGACGCATTTGCGGCATCTCATCACTCCATCAACTCCAATGGTGAACTGTGGAGCCTCACCTCGAGACATCCTGTCTCAGATCCGTTTCAACGTTGGGCAGGTCTCTTGTTTCTATAGGATCTCTCCCAATAGATCACGTAGAACCTCTAAAGTAGACAGATGATTGTTTGTATCAGGAAACTGAATGTCCAACTCTAGTCACGCTAGATCTCTATGCAACTGAGTATGAGTTGTCAATCTTGCTATCGCCTTCTCTTGAGACGTCTTCTTGCTAAGGGCAACGGCGACTACATTCGCCTTCCCTTGATCATACAAAATCTCAAGGTCAAAGTCCTTGATCAGCTCAAACCAACTCCTCTAGCGGTTATTCAATTTTTGTTGAGTGAAAATATACTTCAGACTCTTATAGTCTGTGAAGTTGTAGCATGTAACTCCATACAGGTAATGCCGTGAGATCTTCAAGGTGTGTAATACTACAACCAACTCAAGATCATGAGTTGGGTAATTCTCCTCATACGTCTTCAATTGTCGAGACGCATAAGCGATTACCCTACCTCGCTACATCAACACACATTCCAAGCCTAGCTTGAATGCGTCGCGATAAAGAACAAAATCATCTATGCCCTCTAGCTAAACATGTCCATGGATCACGGGTTACCCGTGACCCGACGGGTCTGGGTTCCGCCGGGTTACGGGTGCGGGTAAGGGTCGATGTGATCCTTACCTGCAGACCCGAGGGGTCGACCCGTCAACGGTCGGGTTTTCAACCCGTGGATCCCTTTTTTTAAAAAAAATTTCGGGTTTAAAAAATACTACAACCCACCAGACCCGTCGGGCATGACCGATGACCTGGCTGGTCACCAAACCGGCTGGTTGACCAATATGGTGGGTCAGGGTCCGGGTCGCCCTTCCCGGACCCGTGACCCGGCAGGTCCGACCCGGAGACCCGGCGGGGGTCCGACCCGTGGACATGCTTACCTCTGGCTGTGCTAAGATGGGAGCAGAAGTCAATCTCCTCAAAATTCTGAGTACACGGCTTGGACCATACAAACCGAGTAGTCTTCCTCAATAGACTGGTAAGTGGTCGGGTGATCAAAGAAAACCCTTCCACAAACCTACGATAATATCCTACCAAGCCAAGGAAGCTAAACACTTCCTTGACATTCTTCGGTGTCGTCCATGTTGCAACTGCCTCAATCTTCGCCGGATCAACCTTGATCCCTTCGGCGGAAACCACATGACCCAGAAAGGCCACCTCAAACATCCAAAACTCACACTTAGTGAGCTTGGCGTACAACCCTCTATCCTGCAAAACTCGTAAGACCGTCGTCAAGTGTCCTGCATATTCCTCTGTACTCCGAGAGTGTATATCAGGATACCATCAATGAAGACCACCACAAACTGATCTAGGAAGTCGATGAAGATTCCATTCATCAAATCCATAAAGATGGCGGGCACATTCGTGAGTCCGAATGGCATCACTACAAACTCGTAGTGGCCATACCGAGTCTAAAATGCCATCTTGGGCACATCCTTCTCTCTCACCTTCAGTTGGTGAGATCCGGACCTCAGATCTATACCGGAGAACACAAAAGCTCCTTGTAGTCGATCCAACAAGTCGTCAATGTGGGGTAGCGGGTACTTGTTCTTGATGGTCACCTTGTTTAACTCTCAGTAATCAATGCACAACCTCATTGATTTGTCCTTGTTCCGCACAAAGAATACCGGCATACCCCATGGGAAACGCTAGGGAATATGAAGCCCTTCTCTACTAACTCCTCGAGTTGCCTCTTCAACTCTAACAACTCGATAGGTGGCATACGATATGGTGCCTTCGTGATCGACCTCGTCCCAGGCTCTAACTCGATGTCAAAATCCACACTCCGTTGTGGCGGTAAGCTGGATGGCTCGTAAAAAAACGTCGATGAACACGCATACGACAAGAATGTCCTCTAACGTCAGACTCTCACCCTCCTTCATGACATAACACCAAAAGGCCTCACAACCATGTCCAATTAGCCTCGCCTCCTAGACTACGCTGATGACAAAACCCATCTTTTCGAGGTCCCAACCTCGGAAAATGTCAATCTAACCTGACTCGGTAGTGACCAATACGGTCCACCTATCGTTATCTAAAATTGCACCATCATTGTCCATCCAATCCATACATAAAATGACTTTCTCATGTTCTAATGACATGAAAAAGAGGTCTACAAGCAAATCACGAGTCCCTAAATGAATGGGACAATCACGTATCTCGCGGGTACCTATGACCCTACTACCATCGGGTAACCTTGTAAAAAATGGTATCCCCTCAACCGTATCTAAAGTGAAACGCTCAATGCATGCATCATAAATAAATGAGTGCGTAGGCCCCGTATAAAAAAGAACTCTAACAGGCAAACCATTAATATGAATGGTGCCTGTAGTGGCTGGCGCCGGTGGCTCCTCAACACTCCGCATCTAAAAAACGTAAGCATGTGCTCCTCTCGTATCGTTGGTACCCCCACCCCGATCTCTACCTCTACTCGGTCCAGGCACGTAACCCTGAGTAGGAGGACGATTTGTGACTGAGATGACTTTTGACCGCTTCTTGTAACACTAGCAAGGAAAGAACCCTGTTGAGAAGAAGCCTTGCCCTGACGGCAATATGTAGCCCGGTGACCTGACTTGCCCCGTGTGAAGTAAGTCACTGGGGCCCGCGGATACTCAGGCCGCAAATGTCTAGGATCACCACAGTTGAAACACTTTCGTCCCCGTTCCGCAATCTGTGCAGCTCAGGGGTAACTCGAACGTCTTTGGCTCCGCCTAGAACTTGATACTCCATCACTAGTACTAGGCTAGCCCATCCTCTACCTCTTCTCGGACCCTCCGGGCTAAGAAGATCTCCTATGACCGGAATGGTCCCTCTCGTACACAATTGTATAATCTTGATAATCTATAAGGGAATCACATTGAAAACCCGCCATATAGGCACGGGTAGTCTCCCTCAGTTTATGGGAGAACATATATACATGTTGGTCCTCTAGAGGTGCAGCTGAACCCAATAACATCACCTCCTCCTGGAACCTCTTAATCGTCTCGGATACAAGAATGCCCTCAAAACCAGCCTCCATAAAGTCTTGCAGTTTCTCCCTCCTCAATGAGGTAAAGTGGAAACGCTCTTTGATGAGACATCTCATTTGCTCGTACCCAGTGACTCGACTCCGCATGGTCCTCCACCAATGCTGGGATAAATATCGGAATAAAGTCTACACTAACCCATCTATCCTCTAGGCATTTGATCAACTCCAGAGTTGTATCGACATGCCCAATATAATGCTCTACCTCCAGTCCCACCTTTCCAACGAAAGAGGGTACTCCCATCTAGTGAAAGATCTTCAACCAAGAATCAAGACTCGGTGCTCTCAACTCCTCTTGAGCTCTAACAACCTCAGCTACTCGTACATGTACTGTGGCACATGTGTCGCTCTTTGTGAGACCTTAGTTGATCCCTCAGGTGCTGGTAGATCCAGGGCACGTCTACCTGTCCTGGCGGGCTTCTAAACTCGAAGGATATAATCGCGGAACTCTGGTCCTCCGATCGAGACAAGATCCGCATCATTAGATCATACTGGTTGAGCTCTTTGTCCAACTGTCATCCCGATCCCAACCTCAGGAACGATGCTCTCAGCTATCACATCCGATCTATATTCCACCTCTAGCGGATCAACAATGGGAACCTGTCCCCGATCTATGGCTATCAGAGGCAAAGGTGGTCTACCTCTACCCCGTCGCACAATAGACATTGCTCTCGTACGAGCCATATGTGGTGTACACATATGTAGCGTATAAGGTCACGCTAAACTAAATACATATGTATATAATAATAGTCCAAAATATTAAATACAATACAATACACACACTAAACTGCAAAGATCCACGGAAGGAGTGATCGTATTTTGTACATTTTATCCCAAATCGACTATGAACAGGTTTCAAAACAAAAATTCCTTTCGAAAACTCAAACCCCTTTCGGTATGTGTTTATTTATCTATTCAGCCTTTCAAGAAGATTGCAAATGGCATTGATGTCAACCTAATGCTCTGATATCATGTTTGTAACACCCTAAGTCCATAGGACACGGAGTGCTACTAGCTAGGACCTCACAATGGGTCCTGACCCTAGCTTGACAACAAGTTCACTGGATCTTACAACAACACACAATGAAATATAAAACAATCTTTATAAAAATGAAATATCAAATATCATAATGCATACAAAACCCCTCAGCCGAGTAACAAAATATTATCATCATAAACATATATACATCCCAAAAACCCATGCACATCCTATATGTACGGAAACTCTTGGCTGATCACTCCACTAGATCATTCTGCAGTTCTCCTATCCTACAAGGCATCTACAACACGGTATGAAACCGTACGTTAACAACTAATATATATAAGATCATGCATAAGAACATACACATATCAGAATAACGATAAACACCAAGGATGCCATCACACATTTTTCATTTTAATTATCTTTATAAATTTATATACTCATAATCCTTTTAATGTTGCGATACAAGAAGTATATCATTCTCGCCTCTGCTTCCCTCACCATCTGGAGTGGCTAAGTGTACTACCACCGTATACCAATATGAGTGGCTCGGTATCTTTACTTAATACCAGGTCTGACATACTTCCAAAGAACCCTCCAACCTCCCTCTCATGCTATAAAGCACATAACAATCACCACTCATGCATGCATCTAATATAGGAATGCATCTAAACAAGTCCCAAGGACTTACGTGAATCACAATATCCTCAACTATCGATCAACCTCTCTAATTTCCGTAGGAATGAACAACACCCGATAAACAAGGAATGTATACATCAATCATCGCATCATCAAACTAGAAGACTCACTTCTAGTTCCCAAAGGATCCACAAGGATCATAATATCATAATCAACCACAAATAACCTTTCAATTCCCAAAGCCTCGTCAAGGAAAACATTACATCAATCTCAACACATTACTAATCCAACATGCTTTCAGAACAACTCATAACACAAAGGAAGGAATCAAAAATACCAACACTAGGTATGTCCTGGAAGGAGGTGTACTCGAGGGAATGAAAAAGCGTGGGCGTGGTGACAAGTCGCGTCAGCGAGAAGGAAACGCCACGGGGCGGCGACAAGGCTCTATCCATAGGGGCGGCGACTACAAGGCGCGGGTGCGAAAAACTCAACAGAGCACAACTCCAAAGTGCTATTCGACAGATCTATCGCTTAAACTTCACTCCTCAACTAGGAGTCGCGAAGGCACACTTGCCTTCATCAAATTATAAACATATCACCATCAAACGTTCATAAACATATCATACATGATCAACTTGTTGGATTTTCCAACAAGGAAGAAGAAGAAGAAGAAGGAAAAAAAAAGGAAAGAAAGGAGGAGGAGCATCTCACCACCTCTTCTACTGATCACAAGGAAACGGATCAAAGATACAACCCAGCACAATCCACAATAGCCATCCAACACATCATTATCATCATCACACTTCACAAGCCAATTATCAAGAGGGAAGAAAAGAATAAGGAGAAAGAAGGAAGAAGAGAGTGTGCGTGAGAAAGAAAGAGAAGAAGAAGACGATCAAGAGAGAAGTCTAAATCCCTTAGATTGATGGGGAACAAGGATGTTTAAAGGAGACGAATTGAATAGAAAGACGGTCAAAGAAGATGGCTGCCCACAACTATCTCGCGATCGCAGCCCAGCAGAGCCGCACCTGCGGTGGCGCGCCTGCGGGCCAAGTGACACGCAACCGTGGGGTCTCCTAAGGATGTGGGTCTTATAGAGACTGTCTATGTCTGCCTCTGACTATACTAGTAGGGGAAGAACCTACTGTGAAGCAGCCTTGCTAATAGCTGATGGAATCACTATCGGTTTTAGGTAGTTTTAGAGTGTTTTAGTTGTGTTGTGTTGCTAATGTTTGGATCCAGATGAAGAAGTTCAAAATGAATTAAAGAAAGGATCTAGCAACACTTGGGAGAAGAAGAAGAAGATCAACAAAGACGAGCTTCTGGTGCCACACCGCCCAAGCGGTGGTCAACGTCCACGACGCCGCAACCTACACCACGCCAGCGCTCCGAGAGCAAGGTGCCACCGCCCCCACGGCAACGCCTCTTGCCTGCGGACCTGTGAAGCCGAAGAGACTATGTGAAGCCGAAGAGACCTGTGAAGCCGAAGAGACTATGTCACCGCCCTTGTGGTGACACTTGGCCGCCCTTGCGGATTAACATCAGAAATGTCAAGAAGATCAAAATTCAAAAATTCCATAGCATTAAAGACACCGCACCCGCGGCTCAGTTGAAGATGGAGCATTTTGGCCTAAACCGCCCCTGCGGCACCCTTGCCCGCGCCTGCGGTTTAGCGCTAGAGGAGTTTACTCTGGCTGTTTAGCTCACCTTTATGGCCTTAAAGGTGACTCTTTACACAACCACTTTACTCCTATTTATTGCATTTTCTAGTATAAATAGAGCCCTAGGCTGATTGCTAGAATCATCATGATCTTCCCACAAAAGCTCTATTTGTTTAAGTTGCCATTTTGTATGGAGTGCTAAGCTTCCTTACTACATTGGGTTGATTGAAGTTGTATACAATTTGGCTGTAAGTCTTTTTAATAGAAGTTCATATTCAACATCTAATTGTGTTATGTTCTTTGTTCTTTAACTTATGTTTACATGCTTATTCTCACTTAGTTTGATCACCTAAGTTGTACAATTACATGCAAAAGGTTAGGGTTATTCGATTTTGAGTTCGGGTCCTTAATTTAGTAGAAAATTCCTAGGTAATAACGGGTTGTAATTATCTAAAGGGAAAAGAACATAACTACATAATAAGATTAAACGGGTTGTTTATCTTTTATGTAGCTCTTTATCTTTGTTTGAATGCTAACTTGTGATTTGATCTTGTAGGTTTATGGATCGATAAACTGGTTAAGTCGTGTTAATTTTGGTTGGCTTAACACATAAATAAAATCAAGATGAGAACAATTGGCGAATGCTTCTAAAAAGAACTAACCGAGTTGTATGCATGCGGAAATCTAACCTAGTGTAGTTCTCAAATCAATCAATCATCATCATCTTTACTTGCTTTTTACTTGCTTTTGTCATGTTCAATATTGCAATCCAACGACCATAGGTTATTAAGCTTGTCAAATTTGGCACCGTTTTCGGGGAGTTTAAGTTTAAAATTTATTTTACTTTTTATTATCGATTATTGGTTTGAACCATTTTCATGGTTCAAACCCATGCTACTAACTCTTATTTTGTCCCTTTTGATCCAGAAATTGAGAGGACTTTTAATCAACAACGAAGACAACACCGGAACCCAGAACAAATGGCTAACCGCACTCTCCGTCAACTTATGCAGCCAGACTTCACCCAACAACCCCTTGTGGTGACCATACCGTCAATTGGGAAAGGGGTCACTTTCGAGCTCAAGTAGGGCTTGATTCACTTGCTCCCATCCTTCTATGGGCTGAGCGGAGAAGATCCCATTAAGCACTTATGGAAGTACCACACGGTTTTCATGAGTATGAAGCCGGCAAATGTCACCGAGGAGCAAATCAAAATGCGGGCTTTTGGTTTCACCCTCAAGGATGCGGCGGATGATTGATACTATCATCTTTCATCCAGGAGCATCGATACTTGGGAGAATCTCCATAAGGCTTTCTTGGAGAAGTACTTCCCCGCTAAGAAGGCCAACAACTTGAAGAAGGCCCATCGCAACATTGAGCAAGAGGCGGACGAAATGCTTTACGAGTATTATGAAAGGTTCGCAAGATTGAGATCCAGTTGTCCCTTCCATGGGTATTCCAACCAGGACTTAGTGTTGTACTTGTACAACGGCTTGCTAGACAACGAAAGGTGGATCGTCAACGCTGCTTGCGGAGGTAACATCCTTAACTCTACCCCCGAACATGCATTGGAAAAGATTCAAGAGTTGGCGGAGGGAACATGGAATTTTGGTAGGACTACTACCAAAAGAGGCGTGCATGTTGTGCACCCCATCCGTCCGGAAATGTCCACTGAGATTGTTGAGCTTAAGGAGATAGTTAAGAGATTAACTTTGATGGGAACTCCACAACAATTCAAAGCGTGTGGAGTATGTGCCGATCGTCACCATCCCACGGACTTGTGCCCACAAGTCCAAGATGATGCTGTGGAGGTAAACGCCATGGGATATGGACAAAAACAACCACAACGTCAAAGGAGTGATCCTTATGCCCAAAACTACATGCCGGGTTGGCGTGATCAACAAAACTTCCGGTAGAGGGATCAATAAAACCAACAACAACAATCCTGGCAAAGTAAGTCCCAATCTACCGAGGATATGTTAGAAGTTTTAACTAAGCATTTTGCTACCCATGTCCAAATCACATAATCTAACATCAAGAATCTCGAGAAACAGGTTGGACAAATGGCGGAAGCAATCACGAGGATCGAAGCTTGAACCTCGGGAAATCTACCTTCTTAGACTATTGTGAATCCCAAGGAAAATGTTGGTGCACTAACATTGAGGAGCGGGAAGCAAGTGCAACCAAAATAGGCTTTGGAGTCGGAAAAACTGGTTTCTGACAGTCCAGCCGCCCCCACAGCCACCCATGCGCCTCTAGTAGCACCTTCTGTTGCCGTGTCATTGCCCCTGCGGCCAGAGTTAGCCGCCCTCACAGTGACAAACCCTGAGCCACCCCTGCGGCTGCAATCCCCCGCCCCTATGGCAAAGGCAACAGAAAGTCCAATTGAGGAGGATCTTTATGTCCGTCCAAGTTTTCCGCCTCTCTACTTTGAGAAACCACCAGCCCTCTTTCCGGAGGAACTCAAGGAGAGGAGGGTGATAGAAGACAAGGATCGTTTTGAGACCTTCTGAAAATGCGAGGTAAACATCCCCCTTCTTAAACTTGTGAGGAATATTCCTAAGTATGCTCGTTTTTTGAAGGAGTTGTGCACTATCAAGAGGAACCAGAAGTTGAAAGGGAAGCAGAAGGTTCAAGTGAGTGAGCATGTCTCCACGGTGTTCGAACAAAGAATGCCCAAGAAGTGTAGTGATCCGGGCATGGTAAGTATTCCTTGTGTCATTGGCGAAACCTGCTTTGACAAAGACATGCTTGATTTAAGTGCTTCAATTAACGTGCTTCCATACTCTGTTTATCAATCTCTTGGTCTTGGTCCACTCCAAGAAACTCGAATTATTGTCCAACTAGCCGATAGATCTAACGTATATCCTAAGGGAATAATTGAAGATCTGCTAGTATTGGTTGACAACTTGATTTTCCTGGTTGATTTCTTTGTTTTAGATATGGAACATGATTCACATGTTGCACCTATCTTGTTAGGGAGGCCCTTCTTAAAAACGGCTAGGACTAAAATTGATTATGTTAGTGGAAAATTGACAATTAAATTTGATGGTGAAGTTGTAGAGTTTAATAGATATGATGCCATGAAACACCCCATCAATGACCATTCTCTTTGTTCTATTGATATAATTGAACCAATTGTACAAGATGTGTTTGAAAATTCCGACATTGATCATATAAAAAGCATAATTGAAAATAACATTGATATGCATAATTTGGAGTATGCCTTGACATCTAATATGCAGGAGGTTCTAGCCCAATCGGATGGGCACAAAAGGCTCCCCATCACCCTTTTGGCCATTGGGCCCACTTTGCTAACACCAGCGAAAAACTTGTTCCTTCTATTGTGCAGGCCCCGGAGATAGAACTAAAGGAGCTTCCCCAACACCTCAAGTATGCATTCCTTGGAGAGAATGACACATTGCCCGTGATTTGTGTCTAGCAAGTTGTCTCCAAATCAAGAGGAGAAGTTGGTGAACATTCTTCAGGAGCACAAGACGGCTCTTGGGTGGACCATTGCAGATATAAAAGGGATTAGTCCCTCCATGTGTATGCACCGGATCCTTCTTGAGGAAGATGCAAAACAGTCAAGGCAACCCCAAAAGCGACTAAACCCGCCTATGATGGAGTTGGTCAAAAAGGAAGTGTTGAAGCTTCTTCAAGAGGGCATGATCTTTCCAATCTCGGATAGCAAATGGGTTAGTCCAACCCAAGTTGTTCTGAAAAAGGGAGGAATCACCATGGTGGAGAACCAACACGGTGAAATGGTTCCAAGCAAGACTCAAACCGGGTGGAGGGTTTGTATCGACTACCGTAAGTTAAACACGGTAACCAGAAAGGACCATTTCCCTTTACCCTTTATTGAACGAATGCTTGATCTCTTGCAGGTCACTCCTACTATTGCTTCCTAGATGGATATTCGGGTTATTTTCAAATAGCCATAGTTCTTGCGGACCAAGACAAAACGATCTTTACTTGTACTTTTGGAACTTTTGCATACCGTAGAATGCCATTTGGACTATGTAATGCTCCCGGCACCTTGCAACGGTGTATGCTAAGTATTTTTTCTAAATATATTGAGAGTTTTATTGAAGTTTTCATGGATGATTTTACCGTTCATGGAGATAGTTTTCATGCATTCTTAGGACACTTAAAACTTGTTCTTCAAAGATGTGTAGAATCCAATTTAGTTCTCAACTCGGAAAAATGTCATTTTATGGTGGAGCAAGATATAGTACTAGGCCACATAATCTCATCAAAAGGAATTGAAGTAGATAAGGCCAAAATTGACGTTATTCAAACTCTACCTTATCCTACTAATGTGCGTGAAATCCGTTTCTTCTTAGGTCATATAGGGTTCTACCGGCGTTTCATCAAAGATTTCTCCAAGATATCGGCACCACTATCTGAGCTCTTGAAGAAGGATGTCACATTCATGGTGGATGAGAAGTGAAAGACGGCCTTTGACACCTTGAACGATTGTCTCGCAAGTGCCCCGATAATCCAATCACCCAATTGGGAGAAGCCCTTTGAAATAATGTGTGACGCCAGTGACTATGTTGTAGGTGGCGTCTTGGGGCAAAAGGATGAGAGAGCATCACACCTAATTCACTACACCTCAATGAAATTGAACGAGCTCAAAGGAAATACTCCACCACCGAAAAGGAGATGTTGGCGGTGGTCTTTGCCTTGGAGAAATTTAGGCAATATCTTCTCGGTGTGAAGGTAATAGTTTACACTGATCATGCAGCACTACGCTACCTCATGACCAAGAAGGAGGTCAAACCAAGGTTGATTCATTGGGTCCTACTTCTAAATGAATTCAACTTAGAAATTTGGGACAAGAAGGGAGTGGAGAACCTAGTGGTTGACCACCTAAGTAGGTTGGTGAAGAAGGATGAAGATCCAGAAGAGGAGAAAGCCATCCATGGAGTTTTTTCAGATGACACCTTTTATCCAACCCTTTGTTGTATAACCGCCCCCCCGACCAAAGGAGACCGCCCTTGCGCCACGCCGCCCCGCGGATAGAAGTCGGCGCCCTTGCGCCTCCCTTGTCACCGCCCATGTGGCTTGCTCTGTCCGCCTCCGCAGAAAACCCTGCAGAGGTATTGTATAAATTGCATTCCTTTAAGCCGGCGCCCTTCCTTTAAGTCAGAGGTGAGTACCCCCAGACTTCACCAAAGCTCACAGGGAAAAGGTGAATGCCGAGGCTATGTACTATGTGTGGGACGATCCCTGCTTGTGGAAACATTGTAGTGATTAGGTAATTCGCCGTTGCATTCCGAATAATGAGGTACAATATGTTCTCTCTTTTTGTCATTCAAAAGCATGTGCATGACACTTTGGGGCTAACAAAATGGCTAGAAAAGTATTGGATGGTGGTTTCTTTTGGCAACACATCTTCCGAGATGCAATTGCATTTTGTAAAGTGTGTGATAGGTGTCAACGAATATGTAATATCTCTAGGAGAAATGAAATGCCACAATCATCTCTTATTTTTTGCGAAATCTTTGATGTTTGGAGATTGATTTTATGGGACACTTTCCTAACTCTTTCGGTAATAACTATATTTTACTTGCGGTGGACTATGTTTCCAAGTGGGTGAAAGCAAGGGCCACCAAAACTGATGATTCTAAGGTTGTGCAGATTTCCTCAAGGATAACATATTTGCAAGGTTCGGGATTCCTAAAGCTTTGATAAGTGATAAGGGAACGCACTTTTGCAACAAAACGATCACTGCTCTCCTTAAAAAGATCATGTCCATCAAAGAGTCTCCACAATATACCATCCACAAACCAATGAGCAAGCAGAAGTGTCCAATAGAGAGATCAAGACGATTCTCGAAAAGATGGTGAAATCCGGAAGGAAATATTGGAGTCTAAGGCTTAATAACGTCTTATGGGCATACCGTATGGCTTACAAGACCCCCATTGGGATGTCACCATTCCGGCTTGTGTTTGGCAAGGCTTGTCACCTACCGGTGGAACTAGAACACAAAGCTTGGTGGGCGGTAAAGAAGTGCAACATGAACTTAAATGAGGTCGGTGAGTTTCGAAAACTCCAATTGCAAGAGCTATAGGAACTGAGGCTCGACGCTTATGATCATATCACTGCATACAAAGAGAAAACCAAGGCGTGGCATGAACGGAACATCCTCCGAAAGGACTTCCAAGCAGGTAATAAGGTCCTTTTATTTCAATCTCGTTCAAAGCTTTTTTGTAGTGAAACTCGTCTCAAGATGGACAAGCCAATACGTCATTATTGAGGTTCATCCACATGGTGTTGTGGATCTATATCATCCACAAACACACAAAGTTTTCAAAGTCAACGGACAAAGGCTCAACTTGTACCATGAGGGAGTTTCGAATGATCCAATTGATGAGATGGTCCTAGAGGAAGCCCAAACTTAGAGGTGAAGAACTTATGTCGAGCCAACAACGTAAAACAAAGGCGTTGCTCGGGAGGCAACCCGAAGATATAAAAGAAGGAGGCTTTGTCAAGAAAACCGCCCCCGTGGACCTGTGTCTCCGCCCCCGCGGTGACACTGCGCTTCCAGCACCGCCCCCGACGATGGACCAGCGCTAGCACCATTCTGTCACCGTCCCGCGGTGACAAACCCCCGTCCCCGCGGTGGGTTCACAGACGAGCCACTCCCAGCGTTGGGGCGCCGCCCCCGGCGGTGGGCCAGCGGCATCCCTCTCCTTTTCTCCGCCCCGACACCCGCGATTTTACCCAGAAAAGAAAAAAATTGAAAAATAAGAAAAATCTTTACACCTAGCCCACCCACTCCTCGCTCTCTTTCTCACTTAACTCTACTCACCACCTCACCCCTTACCCTCTCCCTCGCTCAAACTCTCACCAACACTCCCTCACATCATCTTACCAACGCCTCCAGACCACCCCAACGCCACCACCCAAAAGCACTGCAACCTCTTCACGTCGCCCCAGCGCCGACACCTCCACTTATGACAGTCCTCACCTCTCCTCTCCGTCCATCTGCTGACAACAAACCCTAACCACCTCACTACCCCTCCACCACAAAGTTCTCCATCAACACTCACCTCCGGTAGCAACCCTTCCACGAACGTCAACATTAAGAAGCCTCCCACCAACATCTCCGACTTGCTGTCAATGAAGTTCCTTCGAAGAATCCCCACAGTCTTCGCCCTTTCCCGCTGTTGTTCCCTACCGCACCTGCACCTCACCGCCCCTGCGGTTCTGCAACCCGCCCCTGCGATATTAGAACAGAAAGGTCTGATTCTTTAGTTTTCTTTGCGAATTCTAATTCAACTGCTTGCAAGTGTTTCTAGAATGGAAAAGGGAAGAAAATACAAGATGAGCATCAAGGAATTGGAGAGATGCGAGATAATGCAAAATCAAAACGTCTTTCCCACTCGGTTTTTGCATGTTCCAATGTTGGAGAGTTTGGGGATATTGGAGAGTATGAAGGAGTTCCTCGAGCATGTTGGGCTCGGGGAATTCCTTGGGAAGAGTGCTATAGTGTACCCCGAGCTATCAAGACATATTGTGGCAACATTTAATATGGAGATTGAGGACCACATTTGTGTCGGTTTGTCTTTAAAGTTCAACAAGAGGAGGTATTCTTTGGACTTAGACCAGCTGAGGGCAGCCTTTAGGGTTGTAAAATCCTCTCTAAGAAATAGTGGGAGTTGACTCCTACACAAGATCTCTTCGAGTTTTGACATGTTGCCACCAGTTCCGACTTCCATGTAGGGGGTGAGTACAACAACAAACTTGAAAACTCCACCTTGATTAAAATGTTTTATAGGTGTTGATGATGGAAGACTTAACACAAATGTAGTAGTTGGATATACTAACAATGTATTGATTGTATTCTCTAGATATTTTGTTGGTTTGAATTCAGTGCAGGTTTTATCTAAATGTCAAGGGCCTTGATATGAATTTCAAGGACCTTGAAGTATAACTCGAGGACAAAGGAAGATAGCGTTTACAATGGGACGAATTCAAGGACCTTGGAGTTATAGATGCACGAAACAAGGATTCAAATGAGCTGAAGATTTTCTAGAAGATTCTTTAACAGAAAGATCTCATCAACCGAAGAAAGATCTCAACCAAAGATTAGAGAATCTTTTTTAGAAGATTTTCTAAACAAAAAGCGGCAACGATAATATCTTCTCTCTCGATTCAAAAGACGAGAAGATCAAGGAGCTAAGGACTCGGCGTGTTCTCAAGAGCGAGCTGAAGATTTGCAACGTCTACCTTATCTCGAAACAAGAAACGATCTTCATGGAGAAGAAGATTCATCTTCAGACGATCATCTCTATAACGGCTAGAAGACCTCTCCATAGAAGAGTATAAATGAAGATGATGGTCGAAGAAGACAAACACACAAGCTTGCACAGGAAAACATCTTTACATCTTCTAGCAACCTGATCATCTTCATTCGTTCTTTTTCTTTCTCTCATTCATACAAAAGCTTTATCCCCTTAGAGAGAGAAAACACTAGAGCTCCATTGGAAGATCTAAATAGTGTTCTACTAGAGTGTGTATTACCCTGCAAACTAACTAGGCTATTATAGCTAGGTTAAGAGTTGGAGCTAGATCGTAGCATTGGCTACAGTGAGATAAGAAGGGGATTTCTTCTAGTTTGTATCTAGGACTCTTTGAAGCTGATAATAGATAGTTAGATCCTAAGCTTATACCTTGGGACAGAGAGTAGGCTATTTAGAGCCGAACTTCATAAACATATCCTCGTGTCGATCTTTTCAATTCTGCACCATATATAATTTACTGTGACTAACTTGAAATCAAAGTTTCACAAAGAGCACAAATCGACATCAAGGCCCTTGAAAGGAGTTTCAAGGCCTTGAGATTTGGTTTGCAAAAAGTTCTCATACTCTATTCAACCCCCCCCCCTTCTAGAGTATCTTTTACCTTATTTATTTCACCTACCGGTTCTTCAAAACTCACTCATCCCTGTTTGAGGTTGCTGTCAAAGATCATCTTGTGTGTTTTCTATGGACACAAAGAGGAGAACAAGGTTTCCCTCAAGGACCTTACACTGTTTTACTCCAGCATCCCGGTGTGTGACATTGTGTTGGACTAGATCACACACTTCCTTTCCGCTTTGAAGCAAATAAGGAAGGACGAGCCTCGGGACATTGTTGAAGGAGGGATAATTACCCTCATAGCGGCTCAGGTGATGGATGTGATGAAGTTGGAGGATGGGACAGCGATCTCATTCTATACTGAGGGCCTTCTTCGCCACTGTAAGTTGTTAAAGAGGGAGGGTGAGCACCTTCTCTTGGATTTCATTCACCGATGGGAGCCGTGTCACCTACTTGCCCCGGCCATTGCCTTTCAGAGAGGAGCTTTCCAACCTCTACATTGCCGTTGGCCTGTACGTGTCGAGTCGATCAAAGGTCGCCATTGTTGAGCGGCATCTAGCCAGCTCGAGTCGGGGACCGGTTGAGGACTGTCAGCTCATCCCTGACGACATGGAGATGCCCATAGTAGAGGATGACCCTTAAAATGCCAGCTTTCTAGCTCAGATGCGAGCCCTGACCACTTAGCATGAGCAATGGAAGGCCGACTACCAGAAGACGATGTTGGAGCAGCAGTAGGCTTGGCATACGGGATTTGAGAAGAGCATGACCGCTCACTTTGATCAACATCAAGATGCTTGGCAGAGGGATGTGTAGTGGAGGATGGATGCACAATAGTAGACTTGACAGGCCGGCTTTGAGACCTCCTTTGGTGTTAGGATGGATGCACAGCAAAGCCGCCTCGACGGCATCTACCGGTGCTAGGATCATTTCTTCGGCCACTTCCCGTACCTACCACAGGGTCCGGATGCTCCGGGCGGATCATCCCATCAGTGGGTCTCCTCTTTTCCTTCTCCACATTGTTTGTTTTGCCTTCATATTTCACACTTTCAGGGCAAAGTGTTCTTCAAGTATGGGAGAGGGATCATATCATGCTTGTACAATTTGTGTGTTTGTTTTTGAAGAATTTCAAGTGTAATTCAATTTCATATTCATTCAAAAAATAAAAGAGAAAAGGCCAAAGAAATTGAGGAAAAGGCATGAAAAGCCTTGGTTAAACTGAAAACCCGAAAGGGCGGTTCAGGCAAAAAAGAAGGTAATCCCACCAACACTAGGTTGGTGCAAAAATAGACTTGAGGGATGTGAGAATTTGTTGAGACTATCATAGAAAGAAGAAGAGTAGCAAGATGAAAACCCGAAAGGGCTCCTTGGTAAAATGAGCAACATCCGAGTGTAGGTTCTCCTTCCGACGTTGGCGACATAAGAAGGGGAGACACAAAGAAGAGTCCGGGTAGGTCACTCTTGGAGCGATAAGGATGGTAGTTTCTCTCTTTTCTCACCTTTCTCTTTTCTCACTTTTTCTTTGGTAATTTCTTGCATGTTCCTTATCTCTTTGTCGCACCATGCTTTCTGAGATTTCTTGAGTCACATTGTATATCTTTGGTTTACTCGGGACGAGTAAAGAGTCTAAGTATGGGGGAGTTTGATAGGTAATGGAATCACCATCGGTTTTATGTAGTTTTAGAGTCTTTTAGTTGTGTTGTGTTGCTAATGTTTGGATCCAGGTGAAGAGGTTCAAAATTAAGAAAATAAAGGATTTAGCAACCCTTTGGAGAAGAAGAAGATCAACAAAGACGAGATTTTGGTGCCACACCGCCCCGCGATAGAAGCCACCGCTCAAGCGGTAGCCAACATCCCCGACGCCGCAATCTACGCCTCGCACGCGCTCCGAGAGAAGAGTGTCACCGTCCCGCGGCAACACCTAGCCACCCTTGCGGTGACACCCCTGAAGAACAAGTGTCAGCGCCCCAACGCCTCTTGCCAGCGAACTTGTCAAGACAAAGCGGTTGTGTCACCCGCGGTGACACTTGGGCGCCCCTGCGGATCGACATCAGAAACGTCAATAAAATCAAAAGTCAGACGTTCTAGAGAATTAAAGACACCGCCCCCGCGGCCCTGCTATGCCGCCCCGCGGCTTAGTTGAAGATGGATCGTTTTGGCCTAAACCGCCCCTACGGCACCCTTGCCCGCACCTGCGGTTTAGAGCCAGAGGACTTTACTCCGGCTGTTTAGCCCACCTTTATTGTGACACCTATTTCATTTCTAGTTGATTACCAATTAATTAACCCTGTTTAAAACAATAAGCGGAAAAGCGGAAAACGTAAATTTTTAAAACTTTATCTTACAGCCATATTCACAACATATATACATACTAACATACGTCAAAAACTCCGTTTAACCAAAACACAACTGTTTTAAAACCATGCAAAACATCCTAGGCGGTAGCATCCCATAACAGCCCACCTGATATGATCTCAAATCCAAGTGTTGGGTCCAATGTCCTTGCCTTGATCAGGCCGAGTCTGAGTAGCTGAAAAATATGTGGATATAACAACAATGAGCCACACACTCAGTAAGGGTATACAAATCGCACTCTCCCAATATATATAAGTATCTAATATCCCGTCCCCAAAGGACACTCTATACCCTTCCTCACATTTCAAAGCACACATACATATCCACAACCATTCATTTCACATTTCACATAAACATTCAAGCATGTTATCACACATCACATATAAACATATCATCTCATCACATAAAAATAATCATAACATAACACATAACATGCTAGACTCGATCGCATCGATGCATAGGTGATAATTAACTAACTAGCTCCAACTGATCGTACGATATATTTTCTCACGTGCTTTCGTATTTCTTTTCTTTCTTTTTTTTTCCTTTCGGTTGGCCAACCCGATAGCGTCCTAGGCCCCCTGTAGATCAGGTAGCGACCTCGGCCATCTTGTCCTAAGACCCCCTGTAGATCAGGTTGCGGTCTTGGACTATTTTTCTTATCTTGAGGCCCCCTGTAGATCAGGTAGCGGCCCCTGGCTGTTTTTCTTATCTTGAGGCCTCATGTAGATCAGGTAGCGACCTTTGAGGCCCCCTGTAGATCAGGTAGCGACCTCGTCCCCCGGAAACCCGTGCGGGACCCAGTTGGGCTAATTAATCAATTACCATCCTATATTATCACTTTCATATCATAACTCAATTTCATGCTTTCATCATATTCTTTCATCACATTCTTTCCTCTATCATCTCATGTACCTCATGCATTCTTTCATAAGGAATATCAAGTCATCATCATCGTCTCACTCATATACATATAAGCATGCATACAATCATAACAAACATATATATACACTCAAGCATGTATAAAATCATAGCATATTAAATACATAACATATATTAAGCAAGTGTAATTCATATACACTTACCTCGCAGGTAAGAACAATAAAACCTCGCAAACCAACTATTGAGTCCGTCACTCGGACTATCCTCATTTCTCGTATTTGGATACCGTCACAAAGAACTAAGCTATAATTAAACAAAACCTTCAACAACACCTGCGGAGAATATCATATTCCTCGTATTAAACTTCTCGCTTCAAACACCAGTTAAATTCATTCCTTTGAATTTAATTAGCTTATAGCATTTTCTAGAATCCCAATTTAATTAATTAACCTTTAATTAATTAATTAAATTTCGTCAGAACAACATTTTGCCCGCGGGCAATTTCTGAACCCACCTGTCATCAAATCTCATCAAACAAACAGCCCATAATCACCAAAATAATGTAACGAGCATAATGGAATTTCCAATTATCCATTTTGACAAGCCTAAGGTCAACTTAGGCCAAATCGCAATACGAAAAACGAATAAATTCATAACTTATTCGTTACTAACCCGATTGACGATCCGAAAGAAGATTCGGAATCACAACGACGCAGGCTACGCTCGGACACCATCAAATTCACCGGAATTTGAGCGACGGAACCTCCCCAGTATCATATATGCTCGACCAGACCTTCCCTTGCTCGGAAATGTAGAAACTCGGTACCAAAATGAAGAGAATGAAGAGAGGAATCCAAAAACTCAAACGGATTTGAAATCGGATTAGAAACGAAGAGTAGATCTGAGTTTGAAGGTTGAGAGAAATCAGAGCTTTTACGAGAAAACGTGAAAGGAAATGAATTAATAAACGTTATTTCCGCTATTTATAGCGAAGACGATAATTATCCTTTAGTGGAGTCGACAATTATCCTTTCACCGATCCGAAAGCGGTTTAAGCCCCTTTCTCCAAACTTCTCGAAATTGGAATAATAAATCTGGAATATTGTATGGATAATTATTCCGCAATTGTCTCGAGAAACGCGTATTTCTAAGCCGTCTTTCTTAGCTGCTAAGAAACGAAATAGCGACTCTTTTGGCCGCTTTGCCTTTCTATGTTTTTTCATATCTAGGACATGTCCGATGTCCTGATCATTTTTCTCAACTGCATTTTTATTAATTGAAGCTCTCAAATGCTCCAAACAATACCGGGTTTATATCATCTAGGTATCGATCTCTTGTTAAGACGGTTTTAATTCCGTTAAACCCGTTTAACTTCCTAAAATTCCCGATTAGGCCATATTTGATTTTTGACTGTTACATTTATGGCCTTAAAGGTGCGTGTTTACACGGCATCTTTACTCCCAATTACTGCATTTTCTTGCATAAATAGAGCCCTAGGCTGGAATCATCCTCATTTTCCCACAAAAGCTCTATTTTTTTAAGTTGCCATTTTGCATGGAGTGCTAAGCTTCCTTGCTACATTTGGTCGATTGAAGTTGTATACAATTTGCTTGTAAGTCTTTTTACTAGAAGCTCATATTCAGTATCCAATTGTGTTGTGTTCTTTGTTCTTTAACTAATGTTTGCATGTTTATTCTCACTTAATTTGATCACCTAAGTTGTACAATTGCATGCAAATGGCTAGGGTTATTTGATTCCGGATTCGGTTCCTTAATCTAGTAGAAACCTCTTAGGTAATAACGGGTTGTAATTATCTAAGGAAAAAAAACATAACTACATAATAAGATTAAACGGATTATTTATCTTTCATGTATCTCTTTATATTTGTTTGAATGTTAACTTGTGGCTTGATCTTGTAGGTTTACGGATCGATAAACTGGTTAAGTTGTGTTAATGTCGGTTGTCTTAACACATAAATAAGATCAAGATAAGAACAATTGGCGAATGCTTCTAAAAAGAACCAACCGAGTTGTATGCATGCGAAAATCTAACCTAGTGTAGTTCTCAAATCAATCAATCATCATCATCTTTACTTGCTTTTTACTTGTTTTTGTCTTGTTCAATATTGCAATCCACCCCACCCCCTTTGGTTACTATAATTATAATTTAATCTAAATCATACTTTAACCATAACTCCCTTGGGTTCGACCCTTACTTATACACTGTAAAATTTGTTAAGTGTTGAGTTCGGTATTTACTTTGATTAAGCTAAAAACAACGACCATAGGTTATTAAGCTTGTCACTTGCCTTGACAGCTAAAGCTAGCTCGGTGGTCGGGCCTGTCACAAGTGAAGCAAGTCACCGGTGCCCTCGGACACTCAGGTCATATGTGTCCATAACCACCACAAATGAAACAATGTCGTCCCCTCTCAGATGTCTGTGTAGACGACGGGTGACCCGAGCATCCCTGTATCTGGTTGCGCCTATTCCCTGATGCTCCAACACCAACACTAGTCTGCCCCCGTCCTTTGTCTCTTCTCAGACCCTCCAGACCTCTTCTTGCCAGGTCGATCTCTCTCATACTCTGAGGCTCGATCCTGATAATCTATCAAGGAGTCACAGCAAAAACCCGCCATATATGCACGGGTACTCTCCCTAAGTCTAAGGGGGAACAAATACACATGTTGGTCCTCTGGAGGTGCAATTGGACCCAAATGTTCCAACTCCTCCTAGAACTTCTGGATCGCCTCGGATACATGAATATCCTCATAAACAATCTCTAGAACCCTTCTCAGCGCGGCAAGAACCACTCCCTGATTAGCCTCCTCATCTGGTCATATCCCATGACCCGACTCCGGATAGTCCGCCACCAATACTAGGCCAAATCTCAAAACACAGTTTGTATCAAGTCCACTCGGCTATCCTCAGGCATTGGATCGACTCCAACGTTTTATCCACATGCCCAATCTAATACTATACCTCTAATCCCACCTTTCCGTCAAAAGGAGTTGCTCCCATCTAGTGAAAAGTCTTCAACCAGGAATCCGGTTTCAGTTCTCTTGGCTCCTTCTGAGCCCTGCCAACCTCAACTCCTCGTTCCAGTACAATTGGCACTTGTATCACTTCTTACAAGACCTCAACTAATCTCGTAGGCGCCGGTGGATCTGGGCACGTCTACCTTCCCTAGTTGCCTCCTCCACCTAACGGATGTACTCTCGGAACTCATGTCCACTAATCGAGACACGATCTGCCTCATCTGGTTCTACCGCTTGGGCTCTCGGTCTAGCTGCCACCCGTTCATAGCCTTGGGAACTACACTCTCAACGACCTCCTCAACTCTAACTTTTGCTTCCGACAGATCAACAATGGGGATTCGACCCCAACCTCTCGCTACTGGAGGTCTACTAGCTCGTCCACGACCTAGGACTACAAGAGAAAGAGGTGGTCTACCTCTACCTCATCCTACAACAAGTGTTTCTCTAGTATGAGTCATCTGCGATATAAGCATAACTAACGTATAAGGACAAGCTAAAACTATATATAATAATCAAATCCATAATAATAACTATAGTCTAACATACAAACTAGGATGTCGAGATTTGTGGAAGGAGTGATAATTTCCCGTACATTCTATCCCAGATCGACTATGTATAAGAATTAAAACGAAATACCTTTTTAAAAACTCATACCTCTTTCGGGTTTTGTTTATTTATCTATTCGGTCTTTCAAAAAGATTTCGAGTGCCATTTTTGTCAACCTAAGGCTTTGATACCATGTTTGTAACACCCCAAAATGGACTCGGGATACTACGGGCTAGGACCTCACAATGGGTCTTGACCCTAGCCTGACAACAAGTTCACCGGATCTTACAATAAGGCAAAAATAAATATAAAACCAACATCGATAGAACGGAAATATCATAACCCAAAAACATACAAAAACTCACAGCCGGGTATCAAAATTGTACAATCATGTGTCTATACATACAACCCTCGTAACCCAACCTACATGTACGGAAACTCTCGACTGATCGCTCCCACCAGATCACTCTACAGTCTTCCTATCTTGCAAAGCATCTACAACACGGTATAAACCATTAGATAACTATTCATTGATAAAAGTAATACATAACCACAAACACATATCAGAAGTACAATAAACACCAAACATGCTATCACAAATTTTCCGTTTAATTATCTTTCATAAAGTCATACACTCATAATTCAGTTTATGGTTGTGACACAAGAAGTCTACGACTCTCGCCTCTATTTCATTTACCATCTGGAGTGGTTAGTCGTACCTCCCCGTATACCATGTGGAGTGGAGAAATACCATTCCCGTATACTAGTATTGACCAAGTCCCAAAGAACCCCTCAAACTCCCTCGGGAATACTGATCAAGCTACCAGAATCCAATACTAGTGGGTCAATCATACGTTGGTAATAATCAACATATAGCCAGCTATAACGCATATAACAACCACAACTCATGTACTCATTCAATATAGGAACGCATCTAAATAAGTCCCACGGACTTACTTGTATCCGGATAACCTCAACTATCAATCAACTCTCGGATTCCCGCAGGAATATACCCATGCCTGATAAGTCAAGACACACATATCAAACACCGAATCACATGCTAGAAGGCTCTAACTTCTAGCCTCAAAGATCGTCATGAAATCATAAACATTGTAACCATCCCCAACAATCTCATCAAATCCTCAAAGCCTCTCAAGGCGTTCCAACACAATATAATTCAATCATCAAACCTAGCATGCTCCTACTAGGAAGCCACAAGGACAAGTGGAAAGAATAATATACCAAAGGACTTGGTATGTTCTGAGGTAAGGCGCGATCGCGGGCACGAAAAGGAGCGGGCGCGGTGACACTCTTCAGAACGCCGCGACTGCGTCTGTCACAGGCGCGAGGGAGATGACAACGCTGAAGTCACGAGGGCGCCAAAGGGAAGGCGCGGGTGCGGTTTTCCCAATAGAGCACAGCTCTTTCTCTGTGTTCGACGAACCTTCCACTCGATCGACCAATTCCTGTCTTGAATCACCAAGGGGCAACCTTGGATCCACCAATACACACACCATAGCTAAGAGAAAGCACAAAACAAAACTCTCCTTCATGATCTCTAATCAAGGAAAGAAGAAGGACAATGGAGAGAAGAGGAAGAGAAAGCTTACTACTCCTTCTTATGAGTTGTGTAGAAAATAATCTGGAAGAAGCTTGCAACTAACCACAACAACACACACACAACATCAGCATCAACACTTGGAGTACAACCATCAATTGTCTTGCATGCTCCTGTCTTATCCGCGAGTATACTAAAATATTGTCGATGAAGACCACCACAATCTGGTCTAGGAAGTCGATGAAGATGTCGTTCATCAACCCCATATAGACGGGGGCGCATTCGTGAGCTCAAATGGCTTCACTACAAACTCGTAGTGTCCATACTTGGTCCAAAATGCCATCTTAGGCACATCCTACTCTCTATATCCTGACCTCAAATCTATCCGTGAAAACACTAGCGCTCCATGCAGTTGGTCTAGTAAATCGACGATACGGGGCAGCGGATAATTATTCTTGATAGTCACTTTTTTAAGCTCTCGGTAGTCGATGCATAACCTCATAGATCCGTCCTTCTTCATGACGAAGAGTATCAGCGCACCCCAAAGAGATACACTAGGGCGAATGAATCCCTTCTCACCTAGCTCCTTGGTTTGCTTCTTCAGCTCAAGCATCTCGATAGGCATCATGCGGTATGGTGCCTTCGAGATCGGTCTCGTCTCGGGCTCTAACTCAATTCCAAAGTCCACACTCCTCTATGGTGGCAACACTGGTGGCTCACTAAATACGTCGGTGAACTCGCTCGCCACCGGAATATCCTCTAGCGCCGGATTCGTACTATCCTTCATGGCATAACACTAGAAGGCCTTATAACCCTGTCCGATAAGTCTTGCAGCTCGGACTGCGTTGATGACTATACCGGTCTTTTAGAGGTCTCACCCTCGAAAAATCTCCACATGTACTGCCTCCGTGGTGACTGGCATTGTCCTCTTACCAATATCCAGCAGTGCCCGGTGTTTGTCCATCCAGTCCAAACCCAAAATGATTTCTTCATGTACGAGGTACGTGACAAAGAAATCAGCTAGCCAATCGCGATATCCCAACCGGATGGGACAATCGCAAACTTTCTGAGTACCTCTAATCTTACCCCCGTCGGGTAACCCTACAATGAAGGGTATCCCCTCTATTGTAACTAAAGTCAATCTATCCACACATGCATTAGATATAAATGAGTGTGTAACACCCGTATTAAAAAGTACTCTGACACGAAAACCATTAATATGAATGGTACATCTTATCACTGGTGTTGATGGCTCCTCTACACTCCTCCGCTAAAAGACTTTGGCCTGAGCACCTCTCATATCCGTGGTGCCTCCACCACGTCCTCTAACCCTACCTTGTCCCTAAGTGGAACTCTGTGGAACGAGGTAGCCCTAGGTCCTCTGTTGTTGACTTTGTGACTAATACTGAGGCAACCTCTTTCCACCTCCTGCAACGCTAGTAGGTGAATAACCCTATTGTAATGGCGTCTTGCCCTGGCGGAAATATACTGCTTTGTGTCCGGGATTGCCACATGTAAAGCAAGTCACAGGTGACTTCTTACTCTCGGCTCTCATGTGACCGACACCTCCGCAATTATGACATTGACGTCCTCTATCAAACCCCTATGCCGACTGCTAGAAGCCAAGGTGTCCCTATGTCTGACTACGCCCATGTCCTAGGCTCCAACTCTTTTAATGTTAGTCTAGTCCTCTACCTCTTATCAGGCCCTCCTGCCTAATTAGCTCGCCTTTGACCCTACCGGTCTCTCTCGTACGTTGAGGCTCGGTCTTGATAGTCCATCAGGGAGTCACAACGAAATCCCGCCTGATAAGTGTGGCTAGTCTCTCTCAGCCTCCGTGAAAATAGATACACGTGTTGGTCCTCAGGAGGTGCGGAAGGACCCAACAAAGCAAGCTCTTCCTCGAACTTCTTGATCTTCTCCATAATGGGAATATCCTCAGATCCGGCCTCAAGAAAATCATGCAGTCAGTCTCTCCTCAAAGTTGCACGGCAGTAGCGCTCTTTGATGAGCTCAAGCATATGATCAAACCCTATGAACTTGCTATGAATCTTCCTCCACCATTAGTGCACATGGTCTTTGAACAAGGTATGTACCACCTCAACTCGTTGATCCTCCGGGAAGCGAATCTAGCGCCGTCTGCACATGACCTAGCCAGTGCTCTACCTCTAACCTTGCCTTTTCTTCGAAAGAGGTACCTTCAGCTGGTTGAAAGCCTTCAACTAGGAATCAGGTCTCAGTGACCTCAGCTCAACTCGAGCCCTGTCAGCCTCAATAGCTCTAACTAGTGCAGCTATCACTTGTGTCACTCTTTGTAAAACTCAGCTGATCTCACACGTATTGGCGGTGTTGGGGCAGGTCCCCCTGTCCTAATGGCCTCCTCGACCATCTAGACATACTCATTATACTCTGATGCTCCGATAGACACTCAACCTGACTCGTCCGAATGTGCTCGTTGTGCTCTAGACCTAGCTGCAATCCCATTCCCGGTCTCGGGAACAATGCAACCTCCTCGGCCATATAATCAGCAGCTGGCGGATCAGCGATTGACACTCGTCCCCGAATTGTAGCGACTGGAGGTCTACCTGCATGTCCTCGTCCACAAACAATATGAGGAAGAGGTGGTCGACCTCTTCCTCGTCCTACGGCAGATGTAGCTCTAGTGTGTGTCATCTACGATAAGGACATGCTACGTATAAGGCTAAGCTATCGCTACTACACAAAAGAAGTCCAGGAAAAACAAGTATAGTCCAAGATCCGCGGAAGTAGGGGTTGATCCCCGTACATTCTATCCCATACCGACTTCTCATTTTGAAACCAAAAAGTTTGGAAAACTCATACCCCTTTCAGGTTCTATTTATTTATCTATTTAACTTTTGGAGATTTCGAATCTCATTGTTGTCAACCTAGAGCTCTGATACCATATTGTAATACCCCAAATTCTAGGAACTCGGGATTCTACGGGCTAGGACCTCACAATGGGTCATGACCCTTAGCTTGACAACAATTTCACCGGATCTTGCAACAAGACACAGATAAATGAAAACTCTAAAATAAATAAAGAATCCAAAAGGTTTGACAAACATTAAAACAACAGACTCACAACCGAGTTCTAAAACGATAACATTAAACGGCAACAAGAAATATAAACCCATATCCCGACCTATAATGTACGAGACCTCCCGACTTACCACTCCGACCGGATCACTTGTGTAACATCCGGAATTTTTATTCCGGGTGTTGAGTTCTTTTCCGAGCTTCCCGCGTCAGCGGCTTAGTTTCCCGCAGGCACGTTTGTTGAGTGCCGGGATTTTTTACCCACAAATCCCGCGCCAACCTTTGGACTTCCTCCTTTGCTTTCCGACCTCGGGATATGGAGTGGATGGACAAGGGGGACAACTGACCTTGGGACTCCCCACCCCTTTGTGCAGCTTTCATTTACTCCCCTTCTCCCCTCATTTCCCTCTTTTCATTCTTATGCTCGTCCTTTCCCCTCTATACTCTCTTCTTCCTTGTTGCTCTTTTCTTCATTCTCCTTGGAAGAGTGGTATGGGAAGCTGCAGCCTTGGAGTTCCAATCTGTTGTGGCAAGCTATCTCTTTCCCTCTTCCTCTTGATGCTAGTTCTTCCCTTTTTCCTCTTCTCTTCACCTCCATGGCTATAGAGGAAGCTTTTGAAGGGAGATCTTGTAAACCATTGCATGTCCCTTTCATTAGCTCGTTTAGGTCGTGGGGAGGAAGCTAGGACCTGTGGTGAGAGTTTGGGGAAGGCCCAGCAAGAGAAGGAGGCACTAGGAGCAAAGAACCAGTCGAAGAAACGAAGAAGACGGAGTTTTTGTTGTTCGACCGCGGGGGTGGATCACCAAAGGCGCAGGGGCAGACCAAGGCCACCGTAGGGGTGGTCAGAGCCACCGCAAGGGCGGCCACCACGCGCAGGGCGGCTCCAGGGCGCCACTGGGGGAGGTGACAGCTTCCGCCGGGGCGCCAGCTTGCTTCCGCTGTTGCGTTTTCTACACCAGTAGGTTCCTTCCTCCCTTCCTCATCGTTCCTTCCTTAGACCTTATGTTGATGCCTAGCTAGAAGCATGTTAGGTTGGACCTAGGACTTATGAGAATGCCATCTAGTGGCTTGAACCTAGGTGCCCTTGTATCATTAGTGATCTTATGTGTGTGAAGACCTTATGGTCTCTCTTCCATCGTACCTCCTTACTCCAGCTTTGAGTTGTGCTTGAACTCTTATAGGGTGTGGGTTGTTGTTCCCTCTTTCCTTTGCTTATCATGTTCTTGACCTCTTAAAGGTTCAAGAGAGCTTTCCTAGCCTCTAGTTGCTTAACCCCAAATAGGTTGTTAGCTTGGGAGAGTTTTGGAGTTGAGTTGTGAGACGATGTAAGTCCTCGGACTTACTTAGCCGCTTTTATGCCTTATTTGGATATATTATGGTGGTGTGTGTTTAACGCTTTTGAGCATGAAAATGGATTAGGATTTACTTGACCATATTTATTATTGGCCCATCGTTATTATTATTGTCGGGCGGTGACATCACTGCCCAGCTCCCGAGGAGACTGGCAAGATCTCTACGACCTGGCTATACGTGGTATACGAGTGGGCTTCTTCATCATTCCCTCAGGGTATACGGGTTGAGAACCGCATCATTCTTGGTTGTTACACGAGGACAGAGGTGAGAGTTATAAGACTCTCGTGTCACACTTGAACGAATGGATTAGATATGGAATAACCTAAGAAGATATTAAGTAATGAATTGGAATTTTGTGTGTTTTGTGTTCTCATGTGTGTTTGTGCCATATTATTCTTATAATGCCTACAATGTGAGCTAACGGTTTAAACCATTTGTGTAGATGCCTTGCAGGTTAGGGATGCCGCCGAGTGAGGTGGAGGAGTGGACAGTCGAGTGGTCTCCGTACATTGTAGTACGGGGGCGTTTTTGGGGTTTTCCTTGTTTTGCCAGATATTGTCGTGTTGTACGCTTTGGATTCCTTTACGTTTTATGTCATTTTGAGGACTCGGATGAGTTTCCAACTTGTATCCCTTCCTTTCTTTTCTTGCATACATTATAAACTATTTTGAGTTTTACGCCTTTATTTGTGCCATGTTGGAAAGGTCCGGTGAGATTGTTTTCAGGCTAAGGGTCGGGACCCGTTGTGTGGTCTCGCCCGTAGCATTCCGATATCCCGCGGATTCGGGGTGTTACAAAATGGTATCAGAGCCCTAGTTTGACAACAATGGCACTCGCAACCTTCTAAAGGTCGAATGAGGAATAAATAGAACCCCCACGGGTTCTAACTTTTCGTTTTCAAAATTCGTATGCATGAGTCGGGATTGGGTTAGAATGTACGGGACCTCACTCCTCACGCAAACCTCGGCGACGTAGATTTCTGGATTTGATGTATATATTAATATATAATTGCATAGTTATATATAGGTATATGGCCTTAGGATGATTTTGGATTTGTATGTACTTAGATATGCATGTGACCTTAGGATGATTGGGCTTTTATGCCTTGGTTATATTTTGGATTTTGGTTCCTTTCTTTTATGCTTTATAAGTCCCTTTAATATTAATTACAATTACAATATATATCTATACCGATTAAAAATAAATATAAACAAACGCGAAACAATATCAGATGGCACGTACGAGAGCGACCGCTTATGTGGGACCCGTACGGGGTAGAGCACCACTTCCTCCTACCGCCCCGAGACGGGGACGAGTAGGAAGACCTCCAGACGCGAGAGGTCGGGGACGTATCCCCATTGCGGACCCACCCGCTGTGGATCCGCCATTAGTTGAGATTCTTGTAGAGGACGTTGCGCAAAGTGTCATCCCGAGGGAAGGGAGAGGACAGCTGTGAGGACTGGAGCACGTAGTTCCTCATCTGCTAGGACCGGGGGAAAATCGATTGGGGTACCGTGTTTGAAGATTATGTACTTATAGTTGAGGAGGCGTATAGGACTAGAGCACCACCTCCAGGACCACCGGTGCCGGTGCTTGCACCTGCACCTGGACCCGTGAGATCAGTTGAGGTCTCGTAGAGGGCTACTCATATTAGGGCCACACCGGAGGTAGTTGCACCTGCGATAGTAGTACCCGAGCCGGTTGTGGAGATTGATAGGGCTAGATATGAGTTGAGGTCTCCTGGACCTGATTCATGGTTGAAGGCTTTCAACCAGCAGCATGTACCTTACTTCGACGGGAAAGTAGGGTTAGAGGTCGAGCATTGGATTGGGCACGTGGAGACGGCACTGGAGGCGATCCGTTGCCTAGAGGAGAGGCAGGTGGAGGTGGTTCAGACTTTATTTAGAGAGCATGCCCACTATTGGTGGAGGTCGGAACGAGGAGGTGTGACTAGGATGGACCAGCCGCTTAGACTTGTTAGAGACTTTCTGCCCAAATTCATTGAGGAGAGACCGAGTCCAGGATTTCTTAGAGGCTGGGTTTGAGGACGTCCTAGTTATCGAGGCGATTAGGTGTTTCTGAGCGGAATTGACCTTTTTGGGGCCCGCCGCGCCTCCGGTGGACCAATATGTCTACCTCTTTTCCAGGAGGTTGAGGGAGTCTACCCGTGGATACCTTGCAGGATTCCGTTGTGATTCCTTGGCCGAGTACCAAGACCGAGCCTCGGCATACGAGAGAGACACACCAGGAGCTAGGAGAGGGGTACAGTCCAGAGGACCGGACAAGCGTCAAAAGACGGGACCTACTAGTTTAGGGGCAGGAGCCTCAAGACAGGGCCGTAGTCCAGCCTAGGGACGTACAAGACATCCGCCTGCTACTCAGGCTCTAGACAGAGGGAGGTAGTGTTATAACTGCGGAGGACATGATCATCTTTGGCCCGATTGTAGAAAGCCTCTGGTGACGTGTTTCTCTTGTGATCAGACGGGCCACATGGCAGTTTATTGCAGACATGGTGGGGCACCGTCAAAACAGGGGTCTTCACCTGCTAGCGGGGCAGGTGGAGGACAAAGGACACCTCAGGTTCAGGCTCATGGTTATTAATTGAGGGGACAGAGTCAGACACATACACAGGGTTCAACTCAGGCTCAGGCCCATGGTAGAGGCCGTGGTGGAGGTACACAAAAGACCCGTGGCACACAGGCCAGGGTTTTTGAGTTGAGGAGCGTTGTTGATCCAGCGGCGCCGGTAGCTATAGGTACTATTCAAATCCATGGACTTCCGGTCCGAGTTTTATTTGATACGGGTGCCACGTACTTTTATATCTGATGATTGTGTAGCTAGGTTGTCCTTAGTAACGGTAGAGGGGAGACCCTTCATTGTGGGGTTACCCGATGAGGGGTAGGGTTAGTGGTACCCGAGAGGTACGCGGTTGTCCCATATGTTTGGGAAACCGAGATTGGTTAACAGACTTCTATGTCATGCACTTAGTGCATGAAGAAGTCATCCTTGGCATGGACTGGATGGACCGCCATCGAGCCGTTTTGGACATCAGCCGGAGGACTGTGACAGTTACCACGGAGATGGGACACGAGGTGATTTTCCGAGGTTGGGACCTCGGGAAGACCGGTACAGTCATTAGTGCAGTCTGAGCCGCAAGACTTATCGGGCAGGGATGCGAGGCCTTATGGTGCTATGCCATGAAGAAAGAGACGAGACCATTGCTGGAAGATATCCCCGTGGCGTGTGAGTTTGAGAGCGTATTCGGGGAGCCACCCGGATTACAACCACAGAGGAGCGTTGATTTTTCTCTTGAGTTGGAGCCCGGCACGAGGCCGATCTCCAAGGCTCCTTACCGCATGGAGCCGATCGAGTTGCTGGAGCTGAAGAAGCAACTCGATGAGTTAGTTGAGAGGGGTTTCATACGCCCGAGCGTTTCCCCTTGGGGTGCACCGGTCCTCTTCGTCAGGAAGAAGGACGGATGAGGCTTTGCATTGATTACCGGGAATTGAACAAAGTCGCCATCAAGAACAAGTACCCTCTACCGCGCATCGATGATCTGTTAGACCAGTTACATGGATCCTCCTTGTTTTCACGCATTCACTTGAGGCCGGGCTATCACCAGTTGAGGGTGAGAGAGGAGGACATGCCGAAGACGGCATTCAGGACGAGATACGGCCATTATGAGTTTGTCGTGATGCCATTCGGGCTCACGAATGCACCCGCCGTCTTCATGGAGTTGATGAACGGTATATTCATCAACTTCTTGGACCAATTCGTGGTGGTGTTTATAGATGATATCTTAGTCTACTTCCAGAGTAGGGAGGAGCATGCGGGACACCTGAGGACGGTTCGTCGAATCCTTCAGGATAGAGAGCTTTATGCAAAGCTCTCTAAGTGCGAGTTTTGGATGTTCGAGGTGGCATTCCTAGGTCATATAGTTTCCGCCGAGGGTATCATGGTTGACCCGACGAAGATAGAGTCTGTTTCTTCATGGCCGCCTCCTAGGACGGTCAAGGAGGTGCGCAGTTTCTTTGGCTTAGCAGGGTATTACCGTTGATTTGTTGAGGGTTTCTCTGTGATTGCACGCCTAATTACTTCCTTGCTGAGGAAGTCTACCAGGTTCGTCTGGTCCGAGCCTTGTCAGAGTAACTTTGAGGAGCTGAAAAGGAGGTTGACATCCGCTCCTGTTTTCGCCCAGCCCGAGGGCGTAGAGGATTTCGTTGTATATAGTGACGCCTCTAAGCTCGGCTTGGGGTGTGTTTTGAGGCAAAGGGGTGGGGTTATTGCGTACGCTTCTCGGCAGCTAAAGCCGTACGAGGAGAATTATCCCACCCATGATCTTGAGCTAGCGGTAGTGATTGATGCGCTGAAGATCTGGCGACACTACTTGTACGGGGATACTTGCCTGATCTTCACAGACCATAAGAGTCTAAAGTATATATTCACTCAGTGTTTTCTGAATAACCGCCAGAGGAGATGGTTAGAGCTGATTAAAGACTTCGATTTGGAGATTTTGTACCATCCGGGGAAGGCGAACGTAGTCGCCGATGCTTTGAGTAGGAGGAATCCTCGAGAGGAGGCTATAGCACGGCTTACGGTTCAGCCACAACTGAGGAGGGATTTGATAGAGTTAGAGATGGATATCCGATTCCCGGATATGGATTGTCGTTTGTCCGAGTTGGAGGTACTTCCTGACCTGTCCGGCGAAATCCGGTAAAAGCAAGAGGGATGACCTGTTTTAATGAGGATCAGAGAAAGCATAAACAGAGGTGAGGCACCTCAGTTTACGGTAGGAGCAGATGGCTTACGGAGACGCTAGGGGCGTATTTGTGTACCGTCGGACCCAAAGTTCAGAGAGCGGATTTTGTGTGAGGCACATTCCACACCTTACTCTGTGCATCCGGGCACGAGTAAGATGTACCAAGACCTTTAGAGATCTTACTAGTGAGGCAGGCTCAAGCCCGATGTAGCGAGATATGTTGCCCAATGTGCGACCTTCCATCATGTCAAGATCGAGCACCAAAGATACGGAGGAGAGCTTCACCCACTGCCCGTTCTGCAGTGGAAGTGGAAGGATATATCAATGGACTTTGTTACCGGGTTGAGACCGAGTAGAAGCTTCGACGCAATTTGGGTAGTGGTAGATCGGTTGACGAAGACCGCACGTTTCATCCCCATCTGGGAGACGTGGCCGGTGAGTAGTCTAGCCGAGGAGTTTACCCGTCAGATTGTGAGATTGCACGGAGTACTAAGGACCATTATCTCGGATAGGGACGGGCGTTTTACCTCGAGGTTTTGGCAGCAGGTACACGCCTCCCTAGGTTCGAGTCTTCATTTAACCACCGCATACAATCCACAGACAGACGGCCAGTTAGAGCGGACTATTAAGACCTTAGAGGACATGTTGCGTGAATGTGTACTAGACTGGGGGCAGGTATGGCCAGACCACCTTCCATTGGTGGAGTTTTCGTATAATGACAGTTGGCACGCATCGATTGGGATGGAACCGTATGAGGCATTGTATGGGCGGAGATGCCGCACTCCCTTATGTTGGGACAAGCCTGGGAGTTCCAGTTTTGTGGCTCCGGATCAAGTGCAAGATGACATGGTTAGGGTTGCTTTGACGAGAGAGGATGTTGACCGCGAAGAGTCGTCAGAGATCGTATGCGGATAGGAGGCGTAGACCTCTCGAGTTCATGGTAGGAGTACATGTGTGGCTGAGGGTATCACCGACTCGGGGTGTTAGATGATTTGGCATTAAGGGGAAGTTAAGCCCCCGATATGTCGGTCCATTCGAGATAGTGGAGAGTGTTGGTGAGGTGGCATACCGACTGGCATTGCCACCACGGTTGGAGGGTATACATCCGGTATCCCATGTGTCTCAGTAGAGAGAGTACATCCATGACCCGAGACACATCATTAGCCATGAGGATCTAGTGGTAAAGCCGGACCATACTTTTACAGAGCATCCGATAGCCGTTTTAGAGCAGAGTACGAGACACCTTTGATCGAAGAAGATACCGATGCTGAGGGTGTAGTGGTCGAGGCGAGGAGCCGAGGAGGCTACATGGGAGACGGAGGATAGTATCCGGAGGAACTATCCCGAGTTTTACGTGGGTTTAGAGACACCGATAGGACAGTCGGGTTAGTCCCGAGCTTCTTCCATGACTATGACCTATGTGCTTTATGATGTGATATGCCTTGTGTGCTACTTATATGTATATGTGATTTCCTGATGAGGTATTGTTATGGTTAAGAGAGTAACGTTGGGTTTGAGATCCATAGTTAGCTTTACGAGTTCCTTGCGTTTTCGAGTGCGCGGTTTGCGAGTACCTTTATCAAGTTTCGGGACAAAACTTGTTTTTAGGGGGGTTAGTTGTAACATCCGGAATTTGTATTTCGGGTGTTGAGTTGTTTTCCGAGCTTCCCGCGTAAGGAGCTTAGTTTCCCGCAGGCACATTTGCTAAGTGCCGGGATTTTTACCCAAAAATCCCGCGCTAACCTTTGGACTTCCTCTTTTGCTTTCCGGCCTCGGGATATGGAGTGGAGGGACAAGGGGGACAGCTGACCTTGGGACTCCCCACCCTTTTCTACAGCTTTCATTTACTCCCCTTCTCCCCTCATTTCCCTCTTTTCATTCTTACGCTCATCCTTTCCCCTCTATACTCTCTTCTTCCTTGTTGCTCTTTTCTTCATTCTCCTTGGAAGAGTGGTGTAGGAAGCTGCAGCCTTAGAGTTCCAATCTGTTGTGGTGAGCTATCTCTTTCCCTCTTCCTCTTGTTGCTAGTTCTTCCCTTCTTTCTCTTCTCTTCACCTCAATAGCTATGGATGAAGCTTTTGAAGGGAGACATTGTAAACCTTTGCGTGTCCCTTACTTTAGCTCGTTTAGGTCGTGGGGAGGAAGCTAGGACCTGTGGTGAGAGTTTGGGGAAGGCCCAGCAAGAGAAGGAGGCACTAGGAGCAAAGAACCAGTCGAAGAAATAAAGAAGACGGAGTTTCTGCTGTTTGCCCGCGGGGGCGGATCACCAGAGGCGCAGGGGCGGACCAAGGCCACCGCAGGGGCGGCCGGAGTCTCCGCAGGGGCGGCCGGAGCCACCGCAGGGGCGGCCGGAGCCACTACAGGGGCGGCCACCAGGCGTAGGGGCGGCTCCAGGGTGCCACTGGGGGCGGTGACAACTTCCGCCGGGGCTCCATCTTGCTTCCGGGGCTGCGTTTTCTTCACTAGTAGGTTCCTTCCTCCCTTCCTCTTGGTTCCTTCCTTAGACCTTATGTTGATGCCTAGCTAAAAGCATGTTAGGTTGGACCTAGGACTTATGAGGATGCCATCTAGTGGCTTGAACCTAGGTGCCCTTGAATCATTAGTGATCTTGTGTGTGTGAAGGCCTTATGGTCTCTCTTCCATCTTACCTCCTTACTCCAGCTTTGAGTTGTGCTTGAACTCTTATAGGGTGTGGGTTGTTGTTCCCTCTTTCCTTTGCTTATCATGTTCTTGACCTCTTAAAGGTTCAAGAGAGCTTTCCTAGCCTCTAGTTGTTTAACCCCATATAGGTTGTAAGCTGGGGAGAGTTTTGGAGTTGAGTTGTGAGTTTGATGTTGTTGTATATATTATTGTGATCAGGCCTTGGTTATTCCCATACGGAAGCTTGAGATCGTTTGATTTGATTAGCTTGAGACGAGGTAAGTCCTCGGATTTACTTAGCCGTTTTTAAGCCTTATTTGGATATATTATGGTGGTGTGTGTTTATCGCTTTTGAGCATGAAAATGGATTAGGATTTACTTGACCATATTTATTATTGTCCCATCGTTATTATTATTATCGGGCGGTGACATCACTGCCCAACTCCCGAGGGAGACTAGGAGGATCTCTGCAACCAGGCCATACGTGGTATACGAGTGGACTTCTTCATCATTCCCTCAGGGTATACGGGTTGAGAGCCGCATCATTCTTGGTTGTTACACGAGGACAGAGGTGAGAGTTATAAGACTCTCGTGTCACACTTGAACGAATGGATTAGATATGGAATTACCTAAGAAGATATTAAGTAATGAATTGGTATTTTGTGTGTTTTGTGTTCTCATGTGTGTTTTTGCCATATTATTCTTATAATGCCTAGAATGTGAGCTAACGGTTTAAACCGTTTGTGTAGATCCCTTGAAGGCTAGAGATGCCGCCGAGTGAGGTGGAGGAGTGGACAGTCGAGTGGTCTCCGTACATTGTAGGGTTGGGGCATTTTTGGGTTTTCCTTGTTTTGTCGGATATTGTCGTGTTGTACGCTTTGGATTCCTTTACGCTTTATGTCGTTTTGAGGACTTGGCTGAGTTTCCAACTTGTATCCCTTCCTTTCTTTTCTTGCATACATTATAATCTATTTTGAGTTTTACGCCTTTATTTGTGCCATGTTGGAAAGGTCCGGTGAGATTGTTGCCAGGCTAAGGGTCGGGACCCATTGTGTGGTCTCGCCCGTAGCATTCCGATATCCCGCGGATTCGGGGTGTTACAACTCGGCAGTATCCCTAACATGCAAGGCATTTACACAACCGATAAACCGTTAACTAACATTCTAAGCATCAAAATAGATATAACAGCACATACACATATAAGTAAGTAAATCATACAACATGCTATCACCCATTTCCATTTATTATCTTTCATTAGGTCATACACTTTTCTAGTTCAACTTTTTGTTTGACACGGGAATCTTCCGAAACTTGCCTCTATTTCCTTATACCAACAGGAACGGATCCGATGCATCTCACCGTTTACATGTCTGGAATAGTCGTAGAGAACCTTCTAGACTCCTGTAGAATTGGACAAGTTATCACCGCCCGGTTATCATACACTTGGGCCAATTACATATAAGGTCGTCTTAACATGTTCTTAAGCATATAACATCTAGCACACACCACTATCATAGCTATTCTAACACACATAAGGCCGTTAAGTAAGTCCAAGGGAATTACCAGTGTCGAAGGTAACTCAGTTCCGACAATGCTCAACTTTCTGCATGAAAGGAAACTATGTCTTCTCTGACAAGGCATCCTAGATCGGATTCTAACCAACATGCTAGAAGTCTTACTTCTAGTCTCATTGACCTCTAAAAGGTCATACTACAGCTTGCTAGAAGTTTCCTACTTCTAGTCTCAATGATCTTAACTAGATCAAAACACTATGCTAGGATGCACTACTCTTTGTCTCAAGATCCTCAAAAATCCACAACAACGCAACTAGCAAGGTTCTAAACCACTTCTAACACTTAGGAAACCACAAGCCACTAACTGGCATACACACTAGTTCATCTAGGTCAATCCTAGCGTGATCAAACCCTAGGGACGATAAGGAAACAAGGAAAGAAGTGACACACCACCAAGTCGGTACCCATTGGAGGTGAGGTGCGGCCGTGGGTAAGGTAGGCGTGGGAGTGGTGACAGGACCTCGGATTCCGCGACCGCAACGACAAGGAGGCGCGAAGGGGGGACTTCGGAGAAAGCGCGGGTGTGGCACAACTCTAGGGACGAACGTCGAAGTCCTTCGGCGAACAGTAGCTCTTCCACGACGGCTCTAATTTTCTCTGTGATTCTCACACAAAACAACCACTAAGCCTTGGATTCACATAAATCACAGAGGACACAAGGCATACCTAGAATTAAGACTCAATCTTGATTTTTGCGAAGAAGGAGATGAAGAAGGAGAAAGAATAGAAAAGGACTGCAAAAGCAAAATGAGGAGAAGAAGGACTTACTGTTGAATCTATGTATCAATCCACGAAGAAGAAGGTTGCAACTCAGTAACTTGGACGTATAAAGCACAAGTGGAGAAGAAGAGAATAGAAGGGAGGAAAAAGGAGGAAGAGTTACATAGGAGGAGAAATCAAGGCTGGGAGAGGTGTAGGTTGCTAAGGTTAGAGGATCAGAAGGAACAGCCCGTAAAGAAGATTGGATCTTCTATAGAAGGAAAGACGGAAGACGGTTACAATAGATCACATGCAATATGTTGTTAAAACCGCACCCACGGCATAACACTACCACGACCGCGGTGACACGGTCACCGCGCCTGCGGGCTCCTAAGCCGCAGGTGCGGAGACTCTCTTTCGGCACCACTTAAGTGGTTCCGAAAGAAGTCTCAAGGACCCAAACCAGAATGAAAAATTCATGATGTTACAAATATGTCATTATGTTAATGACTTCAAAAATAAAAAGAATAATAAACTAGTTGAAGCTTTAGGGAGCTTAGATTATATTAAAATAACATAAGTAACCCTTAAGGAACAAATCTTAGATCAACAATGTGTCACCGCGCCTGCGGGCTCCTAAGCCGCAGGTGCGGAGACTCTCTTTCGGCACCACTTAAGTGGTTCCGAAAGAACTCTCAAGGACCCAAACCGGAATGAAAAATTCATGTTGTTACAAATATGTCATTATGTTAATTACTTCAAAAATAAAAAGAATAATAAACTAGTTGAAGCTTTAGGGAGCTTAGATTATATTAAAATAACATAAGTAACCCTTAAGGAACAAATCGTAGATCAACAATGTGTCACCGCGCTTGCGGGCTCCTAAGCAGCAGGCGCGGAGACTCTCTTTTGGCACCACTTAAGTGGTTCCGAAAGAAGTCTCAAGGACCCAAACCAGAATGACAAATTCTTGTTGTTACAATTATGTCATTATGTTAATGACTGCAAAAATAGAAAGAATAATAAACTTGTTGAAGCTTTAGGGAGCTTAGATTATATTAAAATAACAAAAGTAACCGTTAACGAACAAATCTTATATCAACAAAAAAAAATTGTGCAAAGAGCTATATTTTTTAAACCCTTAAAATATTTGGGGCAAGGATAAATCATTTGCTACAATAGAGTAGAAGGAACCTAAAATGGTCATTAGAGTTAAATAGATGGTTTACACTTACAAAGATCAACAAGAATTTAAGGAATAGATAGATGAGTTACTTAAAAAGAATCTTATTAGAGAAAGTAAGAGTTCTCATTCTAGTTATGCGTTTATGGTTAGAAATCATGTTGAAGAAAAAAAAGAGGTAAAGCTAGAATGGTGATTAACTATAAAAGTAAACGATAATACTATCTTTGATGGCTATGATATTCCGAATAATACAATCTTATTTAATAGAATTCAAGGAGTCACTTTGTTCTCTAAAATGGACTACAAAAGTGGATATTGGCAAGTTAAGATGGATAAAGATAGTATTTTGTTAACATTTAGTGTGCCTCAGGGGCATTATGCATACACCTCATATATTTCAAAGAATAATAGATAAGATATTTAAAAACCTGAAACATTGTTGTCTTGTCTACATTGATGATGACTTAACTTTCTCAAAAATACTAGAACAACATATGCAAGACCTTAAGGTTGTACCACAAGAATGTATAAATTATGGTATAATCTTAGGACAAAATAAGTGCATCTAAATAGAACAAGAAATATATTTTTTGGATTAAAAATAAAAGTTGGAAAATAGTATTGCAAGAACATGTCCTAGAAAAGCTAGAAAATTTTCCAGATAAAATAGAAGATAGAAAGAAAATAGAGAGGTTTCTAGGATGTCTCACGTATGCTCAAACTTTATCAAGGATTTAGCTAAGCTTATAAAGCCTTTACAAGTTAAGCCACAAAGGAACAAATGTGGACTTGGACCAATCTGGATACTCATATATTTCAAAATCTTAAAAACTATTGTAAGAAGCTACCAATCTTAACATTACTAAATATGGATGATGATCTAGTACTTGAAACTGATGCAAGAAACTACCATTGGGGAGCTATCTTAAAAAAAAAGATAATAAACTTTGTAGGTATATTATTAGAAGTTTCAATAAGGCCGAACGCAATTACACCACTATGGAGAAAAAATTACTTGTTATTCTAAAAGGGATAGATACATTTATAATTCTTCTTGGTACATAACATTCCACTATCAAAACTGATTGCAAATGAATATTAGGTTTTATTCAAAATAATATTAGTAACATGAAAGCACAAGGGAGGGTTCTGCGTTGGCAACTCACACTTAATCAATATTTCTTTGATATTTATCAAGCAATCGATGGCATCTTCTAGCAGGCAAAAAACAGTAATTGGAAAATGGTAGTTCTCTCAAGATCCAATCACAGTAAATATACCCACCATCAGAAATCATATTCACGCTAGAGCAACCGGGTTTTTCTACAATCAACATCAGGGAGATAATAGCAATATTATATTCAAGGTTGGTTCTACTACGATTGTAATCCCTGAAGTCCTATGACCATACTTCTCATAAACCATCGATTTTTCATATTAAGTTTGTATATTAGAATTGGAAAAGTTTATGTCTTTAGAATCCAAGATATTTTCTACGACACCCTCATATGTTGGGATGAAGAATATGAAAAAATATTTATGAAGTCATTGATGAGTATATTTGTGTATCATATGAAGATTGCATGGGAGAAGAAGGAATGTACAACATCAAATATTACATGAATTATTCAGAGACATCATCATTACAAGCGTGAAGGAATCTCATGAGTATTGTGTCATTGTCCGTCATTTCTTTCAACATTTTCTTTTCTTTTTTGAATCAGTGAATGTTGACACTATTTGTCATGTGAGTGAGTCATAGTCAATAATACATGTCAGGGATAAAAGGATAATATTACAAAGGCATCTAATGTCTCTCCAATTCTATAAATAGACTCCTTGTGAATCATTGTAAGGCATTGAAAGCCATAGAGTCTAGGAGCAAGAAACAACAAAACTAGAAAGAGAAAGACAAACGATTTTCAACTTAAAGAGATGTAGTTCCTCCTCTCTCTAAGATCAAAACACTTCGATGGATCTTTGTAGCTTGAAGTGTTTGAAGCAAGTTGAGTTTTTAAATTCAAATGTGTTGGAGTTTTTTGTAATCCTCGTTCAAATTCAACAAAATTTATTTTTAAGTAAGAAAAAGCTATGATCGTGGAATTTATAACCAAATAGTTAACAACAACCTCCACCGCAAAGATACGGAATTGGATGTAGTATATTTGGGTATCGAATTCACTTGGACTGCGTCTATTTTGGATGTAATTAATAGAGAATTATGTTAAGTAAAACAAGGAAGAGAGAAAACAATGTCTTTTGGTGAAACAATGACAAGGGAAAAATAAGAAAATCAATTATTGTTGTAGGCAAATAATGCAAGGAGGTGATATAAGAAAACAATAATTCCCTCTATAGTGAATTAAAATAGTATTGCATATATGAGACTCGTGAACATTGATATATGAATATTATAGGTAATAATCTAAAATAGCCTTTGGTATAGACAAACAAAGACCGTGCATTCCAACTCGTATAGCATTCAACCCGGCGGTTTGAAAAGTATAGGAAAGTTATTTAAGAACTTAGACCAAGAGAAACCTTCACTTCTGGATATTTAGTTAGAAAGAGTACAAAGACTAGAACTTTCTACAATAGTTAGAAATATTTAATAACAACCTCCCCCGCGAGGATACGAGATCCGATGTAGTATATTCAGGTATCGATTCACATGAACCGTGTCTGTTTTGGATGTAATTAATAGACAATTATGTTAAGTAAAATAAGGAAGAGATAAAACAATGTCTTTTTGTGAAACAATGATAAAAGAAAAAAACAAGAAAAATTCATAATTGTTGTAGGTAAATAATGGAGGGAGGGAGGAAACAAGAATCTTCACCATAATAATGTATAATAGTATTGCATACATGAGACTCATGAACATTGATATATGAATATTATAAATAACAATCTAAAGTAGCATTTGGCATAGACAAACAAAGACCGTGCTTTCTAACTCGTGTAGCCCTCAATCTGGCGGTTGCACCAGTATAAGAAAACTCTTTAAGAATTTAGAAATCCGAAAAGACCAAGAGAAACATTTGCTTGTGGCTCCTCATTTAGAAAAAGGTACAATGGCAGTAGCTTTCTACGATAGTTAGAACTCCTCAAAGTAAAAGGTAGGTACCAATCCCTTAAACCAAGTTTTTTTTCAATAAATTCAATAAAGTGTCCTTCGCTTTTGTCTCTTTAGTTATTTTATCTAAACCATTTATAAACGCCACTTCTTTTAAAGGTAAACAAAAGGTGAGAATGAAGTACTTTTTTTTTGTATGAGGGAATGAAGTACTTTGAAAATAAGCAATATCACAATCTCAACTCACAAACATAAATGCAACAATAAATCAAACCATTATAGGGACCATATAATCCTTAGATCAAGAGATATATTAGCCGGACATGACTGAATGTAAAATACTATTTATTGAATATAGAAATTGCATAAACAAACTCACATTGTTCGGTTCCAACACAACAAGATGAACCTTCAAGCGGGGAATTGAAATCTACTCTAGAACTACTTGACGGTTATGGGATGAGAGAATGGTGGACCGGTGGTAGCAGTGTGTGGAAACTAGGGCTGATACATGTGTTTATATAGGGTCTAAAATAGATCCTAAAAAGATATAAAATAATAACTTTTCAAAGGTGCGATCAAATGATATCATTTGGATCATCAATGTAGGCAAAACGGCCATGAAACGGCGTGGAAGCTGTTTGGGAATTAATTTAGCTAACATGATAGCTCCAAACAGAAATGAGACGGCCAAGGAGGTCGTTTGACATGCCTTTTCTACAATTCAGTAAAACTGATTTCTTGGGTGTTACGTGAATCGAGCCTGTGTCCACAGAAGGTTATACTCGAGCCACTCATACTACGAAGGCTAGATTTCGATGCCTTAAACTAATCTTTCACCGTTCAATTTTTAGCATGATATAGAAGGATATACATAGTTTAACATATCAAAAGTTGAGACCGATCCAATGGTCGGATCTGGATCTATAGAAGCTCAAAGTAGGTCAGTTGAGCTGTTTGGGAAAGAACTCAAAAAATTGGCTAAGTATGGATTTCTGCATTTTGGAACCATCTTTGGAGATTTTTGTAGGAGTTGTTGTTGAGTGTTTTTGAGAGATCTTTTCTCCTATGAGTAGTATGCATATCATAGAGGACCTAAACATTTATTTCGGAATTTTTATATTTTTATCCGAGCCTCGTATCTTAAGTAAAAGTCGGACCTTAGCGACTTTTTGTGAAAATTAAGAATGGTGTGTAACTTTTATAAATCTTTAGCAACTTTCCGTGAGAACGAGATGGTGAAAATAGGTTCCAAAGGAGAGTTTGAAACTAGGTTATAGAAAATTCTGAAGTTTCGGGACCAGGGGTAAAATGGTCATTTTACCTTAGGAGGGCATTTTTGTCATTGTTTTCTCTTGATGAGTTTGTGCATCTTAGAAGTTATAGACTTCTAAGAGGATAGGAAGTGATTGTTGATCCACGTGCCTTGTATGACAGGCGTCTGAGTGTCTACGGTTGCGGACCGAGTTGAGATTTAAAGAGTTGTAATTGGATTCAGGTAAGTCCTTGCGACTTACTTAGTTGGTTTCTGGATATTAGTTGAGTGCTAATAGTGGTGTGTGTACCATGTGTGTTATAATAACAACTTGTTAGGACGACCGTTGTTATTATGTATTGAGGCCCAAGTGTATGTATAACGGGCCGTGACATCACTGCCCAGCTCTGCTAGGAGACTGGGAGGTTCTCTATACCCAGACCATATAGGTACACGGTGAGATGCATCGGATCCACTCCTGATGGGTACACGGGGGCGGAGGCGAGGTTTGGGAATCCCTCGTGTCACAAAATAAGTATCATTAGAGTGAATGACTTAAATGAAGATAATAAATGAACTTGTTTGAAAGCATGATGGATGTTTATTATTTTATGTGTGTGTGTGCTATTATTACTCTCTTAATGTTTAGATAACTAGCTAATGGTTTCTCTTGTTGTGTTTTTAGATTTACCGCAGGTTAGACCAGCAGTTGAGTGATCCGGAAGTAGTGGTCAGCCGGGTCTCCGTACTCTTTAGGGTTGGGGTTGTTGGGTGTTGTGGTTTCTTTTGTTCAGACAATGGTTGTTTTTCCCTTGTTTAAGTACTTTAGGCTGCTAGACCGTGTTGCATTCATTACCTTAAAAATACTATTTTATGAATTTCGGTTTTCCTTATTTGTGTCTTGTTGCAAGATCCTAGTAATATTGTTGTCAAACTGAGGTCGGGACCCATTGTGAGGTCCTAACTAGTAATGTCCCGAGTTCTGAGAATTCGGGGTGTTACATTTGACATGCCTTTTCTACAATTCAGTAAAACTGATTTCTCTGATGCTCTGGTTGGAACTACGTAACCCATGAGTACTACTTTATAAGATATTTTGAAGATATACACCTTTGTAGATAGCATGATTGTGCAAATCCAAAGGGAAGATGGTCAAAATCGGAAATCTCTTTTAGGGCGTCATAAATTGGCATCCAATTCCAATGGTTTTCACTTGGCTTCTTCAATATTTAGTCGATCTTGATGATTCTATGTATTCTCCGACTCCAATGAAATTTGAATCCTCATTCTTTGGTATTTTCATACCATTATGCTCCATAAATAGCTTTGAATGCTTGAAACACAAAATAAACCAAAGTAGACATTGAAATATGGAAATGGAAGATTTCTACATTGAAACGAAGCATCAACAAGCTATATGGGTATGAAACTGCATGATTATAAAGCCTAAAAAGTGTTACATTTGACATTCATCAAGCTACATAATTGAAAGCTATGTTTTGAATAATTTACTTTCTTGATTACATTTCCTTCATCTTCATAAAAGAGCGATTTGAGTGAGAGACTACGGTTTGAGGTAGAAAACGGAACGGATTTGTGTTGTGCTTGGGCTAAGGTAGTCTTGGTTGAGGATTAGCCACCCCTAAAAATCCGAAAGCTACAAAAACACCGGAGGTCCAGTAATATTACGTCAATGTAACAATCAGAACTCTCTCATTTAAATTTCTTAATTACAGAGCATGGTGGTTTGTGATCATAGAAATTTTAGTATTCATAATACAATTAGTAGTTTATAGTAGCAACTACCAAGTAAAGTTATAAAATAAATTAAACATGTTAATTTGAATAAAATTGTGTAACATATAAAGTTATGGCTTAAAATTGTGATATATCTAAAGGTAAGGTTAAAAACAAAAATAAATCAATCATTACATGGTGTACCTAAGATAGTGGAAATAGTAGAAGCCAAAAGATAATAGTGGAACTACTAGTCTTAAGTGGGTTGATCCATGATTCCAAGAAGATATGATGCATATATACAAGGATGTGTCATGCACTTCGATCAAGCCTCTTTATGCAATATATGAGGCCCTAATTGGAACGACAAGTTAACTATAGAGTAGTGAGTGGTTATGCATATAAATTGTGCATGATGTTTTGAATGATGTTGTAATTAGTAACTAAATAGGTGTTGTAGTGTGGTTTTTAGAAGGAAAAATAAAAAAGCAAGAATAAAGTTTTGCCGGATTATCCAAATATCTGTTTTTGGATATCTATATCCGTTTTTGTTTTTGAATCGGATATACTACAACTTTTTGGGTAAGGTCTAAATACCACATTTATAAATAAATAAATAACCTGTATACCTAGGAATGAACAATCTTACTCATATGTGCTTAGGCGTATTCAATATCACTCAAACTCGATCAACATATATGAAATATTGCAAAAATCATAAGCTTATCAAAGCATTTTCAATCTTCCGTGTCCGTTTACATGTAAATACAATATGAATCAAGATGTCTCAAATCGACCAAGGCAGTGAGACATCTTATTTTGTATTTGTGGTGATTTAAATATAAACTAAGATGTCTCAATGCCTTGGTCGATTTGATCCTTGTATCCATTCGGATTGATAGGTTAAGTCGACTACTCCGGTTAATCATTTCGGTTAAGTCTCTTTATGCAGTATTTGGTATTCTCATCATTGGACTCATAATCACACATTAGATTTTTCATTTAGCATTTGTGTTTTGCAAACTATTCTCTTCTAAAGTTAATTCAATTGGTGTCCAAATATAAACACACTATAGCACACGTTACATTTTTCAAATTAGCAATTGTGCTTTGCAAAATATTCTATTTCTAAAGTTAATTCTATTTGGTGTACAAATGAAAACACACTATAATTTCTCCCTCTAATTCTGTGGTGGGTCAAATAAGGATAAATATGACTATAAATTTTTTATGAAATAAATAATGATCGACCAATTCAAGTTAGAAAAGGCTAAACCTAATTGTAAGCCCGAATATGATAAAGAAAACCTAGCTAGTTCGTCCTCTGTAGGATCGGACCTAGATACGAGGCCCTAATCGGAGCGACAAGTTAAAGTATAGAGTAGTGTGGGGTTATGCATATAAATTGTGCATTACATTTAGAAAGATTATTGAATGGGAAGGTACATTATTAGATTAGATTGGATTATAGATTAAGAGGTAGTAGTATGTATTTGAGTATGTTGAATTGGGTTGGGGGTACGTAAGTAGAGTAGAGATAAGGAGGATAATGGTGCAATTACCAGTCTAAGTCTAAGAGGGTAGATCCAAGAAGATACGACGGCAACAAGGAAGTATGCGCCATGCACTTCCATTAGGGTATGCCAAAAGCAGAAAGTCATGATGCTCATGAGATGTCAGTTTTTGTTTCAACATTTGGGATGTCACATCTTACAACAATTATTGTTCAATCTTCAAAATCTCAACCCCAATGCTAAACTATATCCCTAACTTATTATTCTTTTTAATTAGACAACCAAGTTATAAGGTAAGCTACGTAAAGGGTTAAAGGTCGATGCAAAGTCGGTTTACTACAATAATTGGTGGCATTTGTAAAGTGTGTTCTACTCTCGTAATGGTGGTGTTGTGTGCTAGTTTGTGTAGATTTTATGTGTGTTTTTTATGGTATTTTTGTGTAAGTGTTTGTGTGTTAATTTTTGTAAATCTTATTGAGTTATGTCGTGTAATTACTCGGTGTTTGAGTTTGTTTACGTAAGTGTTTGTGTAAGTATCAATGATTTATTCCCTATAATTATTGGTGTGTGTTAGTTTATGTAAATTATTTTATGTAAGTGGTGTGTATCAATTTGTTCGTTTGGTAAAGAGTATACGTGTGGGAGGATCTCTCTTAACAATTATTCACGGATCGAAACTCATGAATTACATGTATATTCATATTTACACAAATTAAAAATCTAGATCATAAAACACCAACTATAACTTGAAAATAGCACACTTGCTTCTATTTCATGAAAACAATACCAAGTTTATTAAAATCGAAGTTAAAATATATCGATAGTTGAACCGAAACTTATTAAGTAGTTAAAACATTCAACTAATTCAACAAACTTTGTTTTTTTTTTTTTTAAGGTTGTAAGGGGTGTGATAGAGTGAAACTAACTAGAGTTGATACATGTGTATCTAAGAAGGTATACTTTCATCTAAAAATATTTTTTTTTTTTTCAAATTGTATATGTTATGTATCAAAATAGACTTTCATGTAACTATTAGAGTAAGCCTTCCAAAACCCACCCTTACAATAGTAATTAATGATGCCCGGCTCGAGATGAATAGCAATTTTGAACCCTAGTTAGAACTTTGTTTAACCCATTGCGTAAGAATTATATAAACTCCATGATTCCCCAGTACGTAATTTCCATAATCCATTAGAACGAGGTTGGAAAAAATTTGTAATTTTCCGTAAATTTTATCCTGAGTAACTCTATAATCGGGGCTAGAGATAACTAGATCTCTAATGTGGATTATTTGTGAAAATATATGGTTGTGATATCATACAAAATAATTGTGGAAAGTAGTTAAAGTGTAAAGACATAGATAGAGTATTGAGAGTATGTGTATAGTGGTGGAAGAGGAGGTGCAGGAAGAACAATTGACAATTCGATGAGGCTCCCCCACATGAACACTAGAAATGTGTATTTACTCATACCTTATAATTATCTAAGCTCCCATCCACCAAGGTATATACATACTAGTACATATTGGCCAAACACCCTTCTTGCCTATGGGACCCACACCCATCACGATCTTCGGTGTATTGACGAGTTAATCACTAAATAGAGAGAAAACAAAATATTTGTAATTTTGCTGCACAAACACCCTTTATATGTTGTGTTTTTCGACGAGTTAATTGGTCGCTCGCTATGCTTCCCGGACCTTCGGTTCAAGAAGTGATTGTCTCGCTCGGTTTTTGACCCATTATATTAATTTATTATAAGACTTTACTATTAGGACGCTTTGAGCGTACTAATAGATCGAGTGTCGTGTATCAGATATTTTGTTTTAAAATTCATGGAAGAAAGTAAATATTGTTTTACATTAGGAATTGTGCTTTGCAAACTATTCTCTTTCTAAGTAAATTTTATTTAAAATTAAGCACTAACAAATTTTACAAGATGCACGAGTAATTAAGTGCACGAACTAGTTCACTCGTTGCAAATTTTACAGATGTACTACGAAGTTCACTCAATCGATGAAAACGTTTTTTTTAGCTAACGAGCCTTGTTAGTATGTTCTCTATTACATGTACTTCAGGGTATATTATTTCCTTTCGTTACCATATGAATTAATGCACGATTACCATATTAATCTGTTAAATCTTAAACGTTTACTTATATAATTTGACTATTTAAATAAATTTTTATTTCTTACCGTGATATTAATTATCACCCGAACTCAACCATATAGGGTTAACTTTCGGTGAGTATCAATCTTATGGTAATGAATAAGAACTTTTATAAGTTGTCGGATCGTCTAATGAAAGTAAAAGATTTTGATTGATATGCTAAATATGAATTACGTTAATCGTATCATTTATTGAGTTGGTAATTACTTTATAAACGGGAGAAGGTATCTTTATGCATAAGGAAATAAATGAAATCGAAATTGCAAGAAATAGTGCACGATTGGACAATAAATAGTGAAAAAATAGCTAGTACATTTGAAAAAACGACACTACGCACAAGTGTGTGAATATAGTGGTGCATGTGCACGATCCTTGAATATGGAATGTCCGAGTGTATGTATTTGAATATTTATGTGCATGTACACTACCTTGAGTGTACGAAGTTACAACTATTATAATCAAGTAATCAATGTGTATAATGACATTTATCAAGTTATGATCATTATAATCAAGGAAAAGAGTTATTAATTATGTTATTTATCAAGAAGTTTATTTAAATAATTTAGCTTCTAACAATTGTTAAAAAATGTTAATCCAATGGTTGATATATGTCATCATTTTTTACCTTAAGATTGATTCGCACTCATCGTATCTGTTGAATTATTTAAATTGTGTGATTTAGATCCGTTTTTATTTCTTCTCGTAACACTTGTTCTCACTAGATCCTTTCATTCATATATATATATATATATATATATATATATATATATATATATATATATATATATATATATATATATATATATATATATATATATATATATATATGGTCGAGTTCCAATAAGATCTGATATTACGTAGATATAATAACTTATGAGTCATCGAATTACATAATATGTGTCCAAGATTTAACGGATGAATATGATATTTGTACATTGTATTAATTATAACATTTATTTACTAGATAATTATAAAGAAAGAATTTGGTGAAATAGATTTTTTTTATGACCCTTTGTTTTATAGACCCCTTTAATTTTTAGATTTTTTTTTTTTGATACAAAGGTAAGAGAAACAAGAAGGGTCAACATCTAGAAGTTGACCGTCCTAGAGCATCTTTTTGGATGAGGTCTTCAATGTCCCGCGGAAGGATCTCGTCACCTATATGCAGACAATGGAGTTTGATTAGAGATACATTTACTAAACATATTTATAACATAAGCCTAGTTATTAGAGAGAAATCTCAAAAAGACTTACTTAGGTAATTTGGCATCATTAACGAAATATATCTGTAAATGGCCTAGTTAGTGAATTTGGCCATAATTAAATCATAAACGAAACATATGATCGTTACGCACGAGGAAATAAAATATTTTGAAAGCTCAATTAAGGGTGCACGTATTAACAAGACTCATTAGTTAAAGACGGTGTGAGACACGAATGGTTGCCGACGAAAATATTTACACAACTATGTGCATCATATTTACACGACTACGTGCATGGGATTCGTGTACCCTATTTGTACGACTCGTGTACTCTATTTGCATATATTTGCACGACCATGTGCATAAGCATAACTTGATATGTGCACATGCACAATTACTTTACTCTATATGTGCTCGTTTATGAATCGATTGACTATTTTAGAACGTACAACGTTCTTCTTGTTGTGAAGACGGAAATATACACATGAGCGGATACAAGGGGGTAAGGGAGGGGACGATGCCGCTTCTTCCAACGAAATTAATTCATTTTAGGTGAATATAATTCATACAATTTTGTTATCTCATTTGGTAGGAGTGAACAAGGAATCTGGAGTGTAGGGTTCGAGTTTTGGGGAGTAGGCAAAAGAATATTTTTTTTTTGGTGAGGTTTAATATTGCATTAACTTCTAATTAATACAATCAACACAACATAAATTTTAATATACTAGCTTATCAAACATCAATTAATTTTATTTGACAATTTATTTATAAAAAAAAAACTTTAAAATTAATATACTAACAAATCTCATTGTTGTATATTTTAGTTTTAAAAAATATACATTCATCTAGATGGAGAACAATTGAAGTTTATTATAAATGTAATTTTAATTAATTTAATATAATCAATATAATATAATTTTAAATACAATAATTCATTAACCACTACCTAATTTATTTTGACAATTTATTTATAAAATAAACTAAATGCATAAAATAATTTAGACTACCCTTTGAATAAAAAACAACATACACAATAAAAGTTTTAATTTATAGTACAAAAACTTTATTATATTATTTATTTAATATATAAATTTTATTGTTTAATTTATAACTTAATATACGAAATGCCTTAAATAAAATATTTTTTTTCCCCCTAAATTTTTTTTGGCTCCGCCACTTAATAGACACACAATCTTATCTTATATCTATTAAAGGAGAGGACTTTTTGCCACCTGTCAGCGCCATAATTCTCAAAGCCCAAAAAAATATTTTAAAAAGTTATTAATTATGTTTATTAATTAAATTATTACTAAGTCATAATAAATATATTAAAAAATGTTAAAATATTAAACAATATCTTTTCAGTAATATAAATTAAAAAATTTTAAATCGATTATTTTTCTCAGCCCAAATCCTTTTGAAACAATTTGGTTTGCTAGGCTTTTTCTAGTTTTGTATTTAGTAAATGTACCCCTTGAGAGAAGAGTGTGTAGAGTTTGAGAATAAATACAAAAGGTTGGGGTACATTTACTTAATTGAAACATTAAAAAGTCTAGTTACTACTCTAGTTTTTCAAAAAGGCCTAGTTACCAATATTGCCCAATCGTTTTTTAATCCACTAAAATCTCTTCAATAATATAAATTAAAAAACGAAATTTTGTTAAAAAAATTGGTAAAATATCCAAAAATATATATTCAAGAATATAAATTAAAAAAATTAAAATTGAATATTTTTTGTTGAAATAGTTTACCAAATTATTTAAATAAATTTTGTTAAAATATGAGATTTTTAATTTTGTACTTGATTTTTTTTAATGAAAGTATCTACAAATTTGTCCTAATAATCAAATTTTTAATTTAAGTGTTTAAATTAGTAAATTTGTAATAATTTTATTTTATCTTATTTATTTATCTATCTTTTATATATATATATATATATATATATATATATATATATATATATATATATATATATATATATATATATATATATTATAAGAGTAACATCTAAATCCACGTGTATCACCATGATAACTCTAATGTCACGTGTCATTTTAACAATTAATAACATCTCAAAAATTTTTTAATTAAGTTTCTTACATCTCAAATCTTATCTTATCTTAAATCTTTAAATTCAGTAATTTTAATAAGATTGTTAAAATTAAAAAATAATTACTAAAAATTTGACTCATATTTCTCCTCAACCCACAAACTTTTTAAAATGTTTTCATTATGAAATTTAAATATATATTTTTTAATTGATGATATAAATTGATAATTAGAAAAAAAACGTACCTAAAATCTTTTGTCAATTTTATTCAAAGAGTGTATTGTAAGTTTTTTACGTTGATTTTACCACATTATGTGTATTAAAAAAATTTGTAAAATTTATAGTGCATAAATTATATTAAACTCTAATAAAGTAATTTTATATTTATATATCTATAATAGGTATTAAATCATATCCCGTGCAGGGTACGGGTAATACACCATTGTTCTTATTACGAAGACCATGAAATACACAGAGGTGAACTGATATTCATTAGATAATAATTGTACATTTTAAATTACGGAAATTAATCTTCTTCTCTTTTATCCTATAAGAAAACAACATTTGTTACATTATTTTATATAATTTGATGATTTTAGCTCAACCGTCAATAGTTAATAATTCGACGATTGAAATATAATCTCTTTTTTTTTACAGTGAAATTGATTCTCATTTTTTCATCGTGAAAATCGGTAGCTTGATATTAGGACGCAGGTGCGTTGCAACTGAATCCGGTGAATGAGCGAGATTGCTATTTGTACCACCTGAAACATGTTATTCATACCTCGACTATGCGTACGCAATGTGTAGCCGTAACAATAAGCTCATTTCATTTAAAAATAAAGGAAAATGGCTACGCTTCCGCAAAGGATAGTCGTAGTCATACTACGCATACGCCATGCGTAGTCGTAGAACGTATGTGTAGTAGTCCATAACATACATTTGATTCAAAAAATTAAGGAAAACTTACTACGTCTACGCATTGCGTAGGCGTAGTAAGGTAAAATATATATATATATATATATATATATATATATATATATATATATATATATATATATATATATATTGACACCTACGTATTGCGTAGGCGTAGAACGGATAATATAGCATGAGTAAGGTGGTACGAATAGCAGAACCGTGAATGAGTATTATCATTTCATCCCAAAATATTGAGTATTGAACTTGCATTCCTTATATTTATTTAAAGGAAAAATGAATAGAAATGAAAGTTGAATTCAAAAAATGGAAATGACCGATTTACCCTTTCCTAGTTGTAAGTCTGTGGCCGCGAACAGTCTCCGAGGAGTCTCAAAGCAGTAAAATGACAGAGAGGTTTCAGTTTCAGTAGAGCACTGCTTCATTGAATGACCAATGGATGCTTCATTTTGCCACCCCATATTTTACACCATTTTTTACATTTTTTTACCCTTAATTTCAAATTTTGCATTACGTTTAGTTATTACTCATTTTTCTCCTATTTATTATCTCTACTTTCACACTTCACACTAACATCTTGTATTTTTATTTACTTTTAAATTTTATTAAAAATATTAATTTTTTTTATAATTACATAAATATGTTATCTACCGCCTTTTACAGTCGTGCATGTGCTTCCCACTGTACAATACAAGTACTGTACTATTCAACTTACATTCTTCATTATATTGTTATGAATTTCTTTTATATTTTTTATATTTTTTTATATCATAATAAAAATTACATAAAGTTTTTATATAATTAGTATTATAATTACGTTAGAATAAATCACGTAAATTTTTTAAATTATTCATAAATAAAAAAATTTAATGGAAAATATATAAACCTTACACTTCCATAAATAATTATTTTTTATCTATATAACATACTAAAACACAACCCACTTAGTCCACGTGTCAATCGGTATGCCACCTAGAACTTTTTTCAATATATTTACAGATATGTCATAAGATATTTACAGATTTGCCATTCTTTTTATAAAATAAATTCTAAAAACATTAATAAACAATTAGGAATGCCACCTCATATTTTTAATCATGCCACTTAAGAATCTAATTGACTTATTTATAAATTTGTTACAATATACCTATCAAATATTTAAAATAAAAAAATTATAAGATATTGATAATAAACCAAATCTTCAAAATTTTAGCAACAAAAATTTGAAATCTTTCTTATATTTTTGAAACTGTGTGTTAATAATATAAAAAAATATAATTTAGGCACATTTTACAATTTCATTTATTTTCTTCTCCTTATTTTTAATTTTCAAATTTTAATTATTAAGTTAGTTATTGAATTTAATTTTTACTTTAAATTTTACATCATATAATTTTTTTTCTTATTTTTAAATTTAAGTTTTAAAATTAAATTCGTTTTTAATTTTTATTTTCAACTTTTTTAATAAATCTATATATTATACTAAAACAACCCTTATTTTAAAATCTATTCAACATTTTCTAGATAATTTTTAATTTCAAATTTGAAATCTTCTTTACACTCAAATAGTTAAATTTTACCATCTTTCACTTTTTTAAAATTTATATGTTATTTTTAAAATCTATTCAATCTTTTCAAGATATTTTTTTATAATAAATAACTAAATTTTAAAAATAATATTGAGGTATAAATATAATAATAGAAAAATAATCTTTTTGATTTTTAATTATTTCCTTTCATTTTATAAATTTTTTAATTCAATCCTCACAACATGATGTTAGTTGTAGCAGTTAATTAAAAAAGGCTAAGTTTGGATAAAATGTTTTTCTTAGTCTTAAAAAAATTTTGTAGATGAATCTCAAATACATAATGTATAAAATTAAAAATATAATACTTTTTTACTCAGACAAAACCCGCACAAGGTGCGGGCTCTAAACTAGTTCTATTTTAAAAAATAATCATCCAAATATTTTTTAAAATTAAATTAAAAAGATAAGTAGTTTTGGATAATATTTCTTTGAGACGCCCAGCCTTTTGAAAAATACTTCAAAGTTATAAATTTATAATAGTTTTATTTAAATAGTTTTCTCTGCCATAATTTTAGAAAATAATTATAAAATTAAATTTAAAAAGATAAACTATTTTAGATAATTTTTCTTTGATACACCAAACCTTTTTACAAAAATTTACAAGTGATAATTCATAATAGTGTAATTTATATAAATTTCTCTACCATAGAGTTATATGTTTTATAAGTATTATGTTGAAACCCGCATAATATTCTAACTATCTATTGTTTTTTAAATTTTTAAGTAAAGCAATAGGGTATCGTGAAGGCAATACGATAACAGATAGACTCGCTTGTCAATTTTACCTACTCACTGAACAATGAACATAGTATTCAGTGGTATTTTACTTTCATTTGCAATATAAGCATATGAGCACGGAGAGGTTTCGCTCTTTTATCCGAAAATAAAAGAATTAAATTGAATTAAATAAGTAAATAAATAAACAAGTATAAAAATAATGATTTTAAAAAAAAAATTGGTATAACGATAGTGATAGGACGTACTCCTTGTGGCCAAGTACTATCATTACTATACAAAAATGCCACAAATATGGAAACAAAGAACTCAGAAGCAAGCACGTTTTATTGCCAAAAACAAAACAACAATTCAAGCCCAATCTTACACATCTTCTTGCAAAAACGCTAGAAATTGGTAAACAAATGAGTACATACTTGTAACACACTCGGATATTCTTCACCATAGACGATTAAAATGATATGATATGATCCGATCTTAATGAATTTATCTACATCGTGACCAACCAGCTAAGTGATCGAAGAACTAGTTGCATTATTTTACTATTACTGTCTTTCTCTTTCTACACGTTATCCGAGTAGAATTCGCTTCCAAACGTATCAAACAAATTAACGTAGCTCCAATGGTCCCAAGGAAGCGATTCCAATGCTTGATCCTTGCAATCCTCGTCAACACCATAGATCAACAACGTGTTATGATTTAAGCTATCCGTGAAACTCGAAGTGTCTATTAAATCGCAGTTGAGATTTTCTGTAGCGTCTAACTCCATAAGAAGTTGGTCTCTTATAAGGGCGCTCCAATTCTCCTCTTCTTTATTCTCGTTGTAGTTTTTATTATCACGAGCATCATCCACGGGAAAACTAGGGCTTTCTTCGCCACAATTTTGCTCGAATTTGACCCTTTTAGCTCGGTTCCCCTCGTTGTTGGCGACGGATTTTCTCTTTGCTTGACGAACGGTCTTCTTACTTAAATGAGTATTCCAATAGTTCTTCACTTCATTATCGGTTCGACCAGGAAGCCGCCCTGCTATCAGCGACCAACTGACCAATACAAGTAAACCATAATATAATCAAGAAACCCATTGGATCACATTATAATGATTAGTAGAAAAAATGATAATCTAACCGGTTGCCTAGAAGTTTATGCATTCTAACGATGAGATCTTCTTCATCCTTTGACATGCTTCCATGCTTGATATCTGGCCTCAAGTAGTTCTTCCACCTCAGCCTGCAACTCTTTCCATCTCGAAGCAAACCTATACACATAATGTATAAACTTCATGTAAGTAAATCAAAATTATATATATATTGAAAAAGTAGAAAATCAAAGGCAAAATGATAAGAAACACACCAAGCTTCTTAGAGATAGCAGACCACTTTCCCTCTCCATAAGTCTCGACATATCTCTTGAGAAGCATATCTTCTTCAGGCTTCCACATGCTCTTCTTTGGCTGTTGGTCCTTCATCTTCTTCCTCTCGAGCTTTCTGGTTTTGATATCTAGAAGATACTGGAATAGGGTTTCCTTGGATATATGGTAAGATGCTGAATTTATGTGTGTGTATATATATAGAGAGAGGGGGGAGAAGAAGAAGAAGATGTGTAATGATGGTGTGATGGATGAATGTTCTTAGCTAACAGCTTTCGGCATTTATTAATACTTCCAAAAACATTAATTTTGTCTGTGAGATGGAGGGGAAAATATGAGTCTTATATACGACGACAGAGGAAGGATATAACATATTCAAACTTAGTTTAATTTAATGGAAATTTCGTCCGGTAGCATTAGGTAGCCACCAGGTAAAAATAATATAAATATTTGTTTTTTTATGTCCAAGGGTTTCTATAAAATTTTCGGATAGGAACCATGAAGTTGGTTCAATACTCCAAAGTTGGGTGGATTCGGTTCAATACTTCAAAGTTGGGTGATTGTGTTGTAGTCGTTTCTGGTGTTTGTCAATTTGCTTGTAACGTATGTTTGTCTGTGAGTAAAACATGGTTGTCGTAAGTATAATGTCACTTTTTCTAATGTTTATCCGTGTGCTTTATTTATTGTGAATGCGAAACATAGTTAATAGGAAATTGTTTTCATTGAAATGAGTAAGGGTATTTATCGGTTGAGGGACGTAATATTATCCTTGGGATGAATGCTTATTATCCTTTATAATACCTTGTTGATATTTCGCAATGTAGATTAATCTTGTTCCGTTGCATAAAAATTAATGGATGGATCTAGGTTATGTAAAAGTATAAATGGAGAATTGTGATTTAGAATGAGATTACGTGGACTCAAAGTGTTACGGGCTAGGAGCTCACAATGGGTCCCGACCCTCAGAGTAGCAATGACACAACGAATCTTAAAACAAGGCAGAAACAAATGAAAACCAAAACTCAATATAAAACCAAAGGTTTTAACAAAAGAAAGCGTAAAAGACTCGCAACCGAGTTCAAAACAAAAGGGAAAGCAATAACATAAACATAAACCCGATCCCGTCCTATAATGCGCGGGAACCCCAGTTGACCACACCATCCGGATCACTCAGCAACATCTTGAACATGAAGAACATCTGCAACATCGGTATAAACGTTAGCTAACACTCTAGATATCAAAAAGACGGTAAAGGCACAAACACACATAAGGTAAAGTAAAAACATCAACATGTTCACAAACAGCCGGTTATTATCTTTCGTTATGTTATCCAATTACTAATTCAACTTATGGCTGTTACACAAGAATCGCTACGATCTCGCCTTCGTCCCCTTTCACCAACACGAATAAAACGTATGCATATTTCTGTCACCTACTAGACTGGTCGTGAGAGCACCTCTCAATTTCCCCATTCTAAACTGGACAAGCGGTAACTGTCCGTTTATAATACACTTGGGTCAATTAAGGTATAAAAAAGTCAATCCTATTCCGGTTATCAATTATAACATGATAAACAACACAAACAAGCCAAAACAATCAAACCAATACGCGGAATGAACCTAAGTAAGTCCAAGGGACTTACCTCACTCCAAGGTAATCTTAGCACTCAACAAATACTCAAATAGCCTCAGGAAAGGAGCAAAGAGAATCCTGCTCAACAAGACATCACAAATCAGGAACCGAAACAATTGTTAGAAGTCTATAACTTCTAGTCTCCATGATCTCTAAGAGATCTACACAAGCTAGGGTCACAAACCCCAGTCTTACAAAACACTAAGGGTCGACAACAACATCAAGGAACAAGGAAAGGAACGAGGGAAAGCAAGGAAGGAACTCCCAAGAACGGGAGTTACTGCATAAGAAACCGCAGGGGCGGCTTGCCACGGGGGCGGTGCACTGATAAAAGCCGTTGTCGGCTTCTCGACGACAGCAAAACCACAACAAGGTCAAAGCTTGTTCTTCCAACACCCTCACACTTCACAACTCAACCAAGGGATCCTGTGAACATCAAAGGATCATCAACGGAACGCTCCATAAGAATCAAGGATCAAACTTGATTCTTAGAGAAGAAGAAAAGAGGAAACGAAGGGAGAAACGAAACAGAAGGAAGCAAGGTGCAACAAAACCTAAACGTGATGAAGAACAAAGGAGAAATAACTTACACGTTCAGCAAGATCACAGGAAGCAAGACTGCAACACTCCAGGGCTGAAGAAAGCGTAAGCAAGAAATAGGAAAAAGAAGAAAAGAAGGGAATATATAGAAAAGAGTTGGAAGATAGATGGAAAGGACGTTTGAGGGTTAGGAAGATGATAGGGAAGCCGACCCATATGATAGAAGATCGGATATTGTATCCATGGAAGGAAGATAAACGAACGAAAATAGATCGGGCGCGATCTGTGGGAAATCCGCAGGGGCAGATTGCTTGTGTCGCAGGGGTGGCCCCTTGTCACCGCGGGGCGGTGACAGACACCTTTGCCGCTGAGGCGGCCTTCTTCATCGTGGAGGCGGTGAAGGTAAAAACTGGGGTCTTACAAATAAATACCCACAAAAATTGAAATCACAATTGATAAATTAAGTAAAACACTAATAAACTACAAGTAAACAAACCCAAATCAACATGAAAAATATACATAGATTTGGGATAAAGTGAACACTGTTTATATGAATAAAAATAATTTAATCTCTGTATTTTTTGTGCGTTATTTTAAAAATTTATTATTGAACTTTGACCATTTTACACATAAAAGATTATTACAAAAATATATTGTTATGCGAAGAAAGTTTTGTATTGAAAGGGAAGCAGGAAACGTGGATGAGTAAGCTTTAAGAAAAGGTTATAGTATCAGTACGTACATCGGTACATATGCAAAAGTAATTTCAACACTCTTCTACTCTTCTGTGTGCGAGTCAGGAAAAGAGGGGTAGCTTTGTTAGAAAAAAAGGTATCAAATGCAAGAGTATACTTCGTCCGTCTTGTCTGTCAAGGACGACGGTTCGAGCAAATAACAATGCGAAGCCAAGGCGAGTCATCGGGGTCATCGTTAGCAAGAAATGCAAATCGAGAAAGCTTGCCTAAGTATGATACTGAGACACCGGATTAGGCCGGATCATTCGAGATAAGCATGAGAGGAACTAAAGTTGTGTAGACATGTCAAAATTCCGGGGGAACACACTAGATTATGGAATCATGTAAGTTTGACTAGAGCCCTGTGAAGTTGTCGAGAAATTTAGAGGGATTTCTATTTAAGAAAGTATGTTTTAGGCTTCTGTAAATTCAGATCCTTTCTAGGAGGGGTAACCTCGGACTATAAATCTCTCTCATTTGCGACCTTCAAGTTGTAAAGATTTTAACAAGTATTTTTTAAAAAGTTTTCTTGTAATACAAAACTCTCTTTCTTCTAATTTACTTAGTCATCAACCTTAAGCCCGAGAATGAATTGAGACAAGCTAGTTTGAAGTTAAGAATACTTAACCCGTGATAATTGTACATTGTTGATATACTTACCCTATAAACTTAAAGCTTCCCCGGATCTTACAAACATCATCATGTATGAGCTTGCAGATTGGAGCTATGGTAAAAAGCGCATGATCTTGCCGGTCTATCGGTTGTGTGTATATGCCTATACGAACGCTTGAACCTCCAATAATTCCAATAATCTTCGTAATTGAATAAAATGCCCCAATTTAATTCATCCCTCTACTTCATAATCTTCAACTTTCTCTTTTCATTTATTTTCTAATTTGATACAACTGCGGAATGATGGTTGGAATCACGTTGAGTTATCATAAAATTATTTTATAGACTTCAAAAATATAATTAGTCCCGTTGGTTGTAACTCCAAAAATGGAAACAGATCTAATCCATATGGACATTTTTTTGAAAAAATTTTGGAATCATTTGTACCACCCCAAATTTTATGAACTCGGGATACTACGGGCTAGGAGTTCACAGTGGGACATGATCCTAGCATGACAACAAGTTCACCGGATCTTGCAACAAGGCATAAATAAATATTAAACCGACACAGATAAAATTGAAATGTCATAAACCAAAATACAAATAAGACTCGCAGCCGAGTGTCAAAACTATACAATGAAGTATCTGTACATACAAAACCCGCATCCCATCCTAACATGTACTAGAACCCCGACTGATTTCTCCAACCGGATTGCTTAACAACCTCCCTACCCTGCACAACATCTACAACAACAGATAAACCGTTAGCTAACTACCTATGTATTTGAATAACAATAATAGCACATACATTCACATAAGCAATACTAAACACATAGCATGCTCACAACAGGCCCGTTATTATCTTTCATTAAGTGATTCACTTAACTAATTCAACTTAGGTTGTGACACGAGGAACACCCGAACCTCACCTATGTCCCCGTGTACCAGCACAAGTGGTTCGATGCATCTCACCGTCTATCTGTCAAGGTTGGTTGCAGAGAACCTTTCAAGTTCTCGCAAGAGTTGGCAGTGATGTCACCGCCCAATTATAATACACTTGGGCTAATTAATAAATAAGGTCATTAATGACATGATTTATAAACTAGTTTAGGCATTCATTTAAATATTTTTTCCACCTTATTCATGCATGCATGACGATAGTTTGTGACGTTTGTGCTTAATCGAGTCATATTGCTAGAAAAGACGTCAACACGAGCTTTTGTCGGTTTTGTAGGTATTTTCGGGATCTTTTGGACGTATTCGATACATTCGAGGATCAAGCCTCGTGGTGGTTCATTTTTGAAGGAGCAAGCTAGGAGCAAAGAAGAGCACAAGAGACCTAATTGGTGCATGCCATGCACCAACTCAAGACTTGGTGATCCAAGGGGAGCTGAAGGATGGAAATCTCGGTCCAATGTATATGAATCTTGGCCGAGATGGGTCCTAAGCCATCCGAGATTTCTGTTCAGAACATCTCTGACACTTGTCACATGATTTCTTTGCGCGACTATTTGTTGCCTTTGGTGGAGTACTTGAGTTGCTTTGCAGGCTGATTTTTGGATCTCTTATCTCCTCTTACAGCTCTATTCCAAGCCCCTTTTGGGTGTTTTTGGGGGAGATTAGATTAGAACATATCAACATTATATCTAGAGTGAGTTAGAGTGGTTTTATGAGAGATTCTTGTGGAAGCTTGTAAGATCCGACTTGGAGCTACCTTGGAAGTTTTGTAAGACTGTTGTAAACTTCTATCCAACTAAGTTACATTTGATTTCATTGTCCTTTATCTCATTATCTTGCTATGGAATGCATGCATTCTTGTATGATGGGTTTTGCCTTTGAAATACATGTTGTTGGCGAAATAGTAGTGATTCTAGGGAGAAGGATAGATGACTATGGCTTAGATGATGATTGTATAGACTTGCATATTAGCGTAGGATGATTTGTGTTTAAAACCCCAGCTCAGACCAAAATCTAGGCCTGATCTTCATGTTATTTCGGTCGAGATTCCATGATCCACCTGAGATTCTTGTGTTGATGTTCTTATGTTGATGAATCTGAATGTTTGGATGTAGATTTATTGAAATCCTAGTGTTTGTTGAGCTGAATCTAACACTAGGGTAACCTATGTTAGTAAACTAATTGAGGAATGAGAATTACCCGGTGATTTCCTCTCTTGGGTATAGAAGATGATGAACTCTAGGTAGTAGTGAGCCAAAAAAGCCTCTATTGGATTGAGTGTGCTTACGATCGTTGCTTATGACTTACCTTTTCCGAGACTTACCCGGTAAGGAGGTTTTGACCTTTAGGTAATGGTCCGATTTGTGTTGAATTCCCGACCTTAGCTCCTTGAGACTTACTCTGTAATAGGACTTTGGTTAGAGACTAGTATAACATGAGACTTACCCGGTAATTGTTCCCATTAGAGAAACGCCTTTTTCCGAACAACAACAACTTCTCCATAGATGTTTAGATGCTTGAGTCTAATGTCATAACTGGAATTCTTGATCTCTAGAATCCGCCTTTTCTTACACTCATCACCTATGTTGTGTTTGTGTGTTGTTTGTTTGCTTGTTTGCATATCTTGTGATCTTTGTTTGATCACCACATACCAACAAAAAATATTGTGATTTTCATTTTTTTTATTCCTTTCTCTCATCTTAGTTTAGATTTGCCCTATTCATGATCATTGGATGATTTAGTTTCACCTTAGTCCTTGTGTTCGACCTCATAATACTTTCCTTGCTACGAAACTACTCATACATTGTAGGTTCGCTAGGAGTTTAGGAGATTAGATCTATTTATAAATTAAGACTTTTGTGTGCATGTTTTGGGCAAACGAGTTCTTGGCATCCTTGCCTCGGATTTGCTTCGCGCTCCAAACTAGCATAAAATTTTTTTGGCGCGGTTGCCGGGGACTATGTCTAGATTAAGTCATTTTGTTGTGATTACTTGTAGTGTAAATCTTTCTTGTACTTTTGATCTTGCTTATTTGTGTGTTTGCATTTTTCATGGTTGACATGGACGGATTGTACCTTCAAGACGATCTTGTCAACATGGAGTATGAAGGACGGATGGCAAGCCAAGATCAAGGACCACTCCACGATGAGCTTGAGTATTGGAATAAGTTCAATGACTATCATGAGTTCCATGATCAAGCTCTCGTGACCACATTGCCTCATGTGGAACCTCTCCAACAACCTCACAAAGACCGATTGGAGTCGATGTTTGAGCAAGTGATGAGGAAGTTGAATGACTTAGAAGACACTCTCAGTTCCATTTCAAGGGCCCAAGTGGACCTTGAAGCAGAAATGTTTCAACAAGTGGAGGTGTACCATGATGAGATCCAAGAATTGCCCGACTCGCCTATGAACAAAAGGAACCTTCAAGAAGAATTGAACGATGCTTGGGAGCGAGTACGACTAAGCTATTTGGCCTTGGAGGATGAAAGAAGATTGGCAATCGAGAGAGAATAAGAAACGAGGAGGGAGATTGAGGAGATTAGGCATGCTCTTATGTAAGGGGTGCCTACCCTCCATCAAGACATACCAACACCTTCTTCACCCATGGAAGAGTGCAATGAAGAACTCTCAGCTCTGGACATCCTTTCCATCAATCCCGGAACCACACTTGAAGAGCTCACGATGGATGAATAAGTGCACAAAAATCTCGTTCCAACCCATAAAATTTCAGCCGAGATTTGTACTATAACCATCCGAGATTTTATTATAGGGAGTCATCTCGGAAGAAATCTCGGTCTAATCAACATAGATGGCCATCCGAGATCTTGTGGAGAGAATCTTAAGCTCACTTCAACTCCTTTCGATCCTTTCTCTCTTGCATGAAGTGCACCCGAAAGCTGGAGGTCCCTTCCGAAGGAGCCTCCCAAGGTTGACATGAGACCCCTCCCGGTTAGAGATGATCGATCCAAGATGGTTGTGGAGCATTTCAACCGAGTGACCTTTCCAAGAGTCGACTTTCCTCGGATCACAATGAGTGATGAAGGCAAGCACTTCATCGGTAGGACCGCAGAGTATTACTTTCTTAAGTATGGGGTGACCCACGTGGTTGCAACCCCACTCCATTATCAAGGAAGCGGTCATGAAGAGTTCTACCTCTTACCGGTGAAGCGAGACCTTAAAGTTTATTTCGGAATCAAATGGCCCCTACTTATCATAAAAGATTCTGGAAAGAGATGGTTGCTTGAACTCCTCAAGGAATTCAAGTTTTTTTAGTGTGGATTAAGGCATCATGGAGTTTGGTCTAGCTAAAGACCTTAAAGAAGCGCTTCTTGAGAGGCAACCCAAGGGTAAACTCTTTCCCTTTTCTTTTTCAATTTTGCTTTTGCTTTTGTTTTTGTTTTTGTGGGTTTTGTGTTGTGTGTTAGAGTCTAGGTAATAAATAAGCCTTGCAAGACATGATGATGATGATCCCGCATCAGCCATGGGTGGAGAAGACGTGGGACTTGGATGGCTTGAAGTGCCTTTGAGGGGTGGAAGAGCTCCCATCTCGCATACACCTTGGCGCAGGTCCCGACACCGGAATGACCATATTGAGCTCTCTACCATGTTTGATTGATCATCCTCCACCACCACTACATATGAGGGAACCGGAATACCAAAGTACTACATTCTTACATTGTGAGGACCTTCTTTCACTTCCTTATTTAATTTGCACATTGGGGACAATGTGATTTGAAGTATGGGGTGAGATTTTCATAATTCTTTGCATGATCGCATCTATAAATAGTTTCACTTCCTTATTTAATTTGCACATTGGGGACAATGTGATTTGAAGTATGGGGTGGGATTTTCATAATTCTTTGCATGATCGCATCTATAAATAGTTTCATTTTATTGTCACATGTTTCTTTTTCTTTTGCATTGTATATATATATATATCAAAAATCCAAAAAACTAAAAAAAATTTAAAATTTTTTGTGCTTTTAGGATTGATATGAACCTTATGATGTTTTTTGTGTGTGAATTGGCTATGAATTGCCTTCGTGTGTTGAATGAATTTATGCATATGTAGACTTGAATACTTTTCTTGAATTCCATATGTTGATAGCGATGATGATTGTTGTCTAGGTTGGATTGAGAATTGATTATCGAAATTGCATGATAAGTTCTTACACATCATCGGCATGATTAAGGCATTCATTTCTCTCTTCTTCTCATCTTGATCATGTTATTTGAAGCACCTCACTTGATGAAAATTGTTACCTCTTTTGACCCATCCGGGAATTAGGAGCATGTTAGTGTGTTGAGTGTGTGAAAGACAAGTGTGGGGTGATGTTGTTGATGAATGAATGTGTGGATGAAGTTGTTGAATGTGTTATGAAAGTGTGGAAAAAAATATAGATTTGGGGACGTTGGTTATGATGATGAGTAACTCGGCACCATTTACATAATCAGGTTTTTGTGTCTTGCCAAAGTCGGATTAACCGATTGTCCTAACGGGACTTGGTATCTGCATCCGGTGTGAGGCACCTCGGAAAATTCCCGAAGACCGCTAATCACCAAGGTTTCGGCTTTTGTGCACCTATGCCATTTTCTCAAGTGAATACACCTATGCCATTTTGTTCCTTTCCCGGATCTGCACCACATGACCTAAGAATTCTCACCTTTGACACATTTCTTGGCCTCTTCTTTCCTAAGTCCTTAAGACCTCTATGCATATGTGTTATGACTTAGTGATTTAGATTTGATATCCTCATGATCATCTAGACATTCTCGATTTGCTTTGCATATATGATTTCGAGTTAAGTATGATTGTCTTTTTGTTCCTTGTGTTCGACCCTGGAGTATTTTCCATTATTACAATTGATTCATACACTGTGGGTTCACATATTTTTTCAGACTTATATTTTAGGTTATAAATTTAAAGCTATATCCTTCATCATACACACACGTCTGAGAGAGAACAAGATTTTGGCGCCGTTGTCGGGGACTTGGTCAAGACCAAGTTCGGTTTCAGTTGTCTTTTGGGGCTGCTGCCCTTGTTGCTATTGATTGCTTTACTTGAGTGATTTCGCAGGATCTTTCCTTAGGTTTATGCGAAGAACTCGAGCTAGATAGGAAATCGTTCCTTACGATCCCGAACCAGAAAAGACATACAAAAGGAGATTGAAAGAAGCTAAGATGGTCGATCAAGATAATCGCGATCTTGAAGCCGAATTGAAGGAGGCATTGGAACAACTTCGCCCTAGTAAAGAAGAATTGCAGAGAGAGAAAGAAGAGACTCGTGCAAGAACTGAAGAGATTCAAGCTGATATGGCCGCTCTACAAGCTCAAATCTTACCTCGACCGGTCCTAGATGCTCGACCGAGGCAGGATCCATCCCTAGTTGCACCGGCCGAGACACACCCATCACCTCGGATGCCTGCCATGGTAGACCAAGGTAATCTTTTTGCTGGAGTTCCGCAAACCCTAGGGCAAAGGATGGATCCGAATCAGCAAGTGTGGCGTCCAGGAGTTAATCTAGGAGATCCAACTGAGCATGATTATGAACTTCGACCTCAAGTTCTAACCATGATTCGACAATGTCAGTTTGGAGGTTTGGAAAGAGAATCTCCACATCAATATTTACAAAATTATGAGATTCTTATGGAGAATTTGAGACCATCAAGAGTGAAGAACAACAATTACAAGTTAAGGTCTTTCTACTTCTCATTGAAAGACAAGGCGCTTGCTTGGTATCAATCTCTTCCACTTGGAAAAATCAACACATGGGAAGAGATGACTACGGAGTTTTTTTACTAAGTTCTTTCCCTCATAAAAAACCGTTGAATTGAGAGGTAAGATCAATGCTTTTATCATGAAAGAAAAAAAAAGTTTGTCCAAGTCATGGGAAAGGTTCAAGGACCTTTTGTTGGATTACCCTCTTTATGGGATTCCAAAAATTGAGTTGCTAGAGATCTACTTCAAGGGTTTGGATGGAGACACTTAATTCAAACTCCAATTACTTTCTGCCGACACATTCATGGATATGCCGGTGGACGAAGCTTGAGAATTCATAGAAAAGCAAGCTTTACACATGGAGAAATATTCCCATCAAACGGTTGAAGATGGAGCGAAGTGAGTTAGCTTTCCGGATATGAATCTTACAAATTCAAGTACTGCTCAACTCACTACGCTCAACAATGAAGTCAAGGCATTAAAGGAGCTTTTGATAGCTCAAACTAAGAAGGAGCAAGAAGCTAGATGATGACATGAATTATGTATCATCATATTCATGCATATTACAGACGATTATCTCTATTTACCTTGCATTTAGAGAGATTTTGTATGTCTTTTATGTTTTATTCAATTAATTGTCGGAAATAGAGATCTACACGAGTTTTGGATGAATTGTAGGTAAATGGAGTGGAATTGGAAGCTAAAGCAAAACAAGGAGTATCTAAGGATGTTAAGGAAGCTAAAGGAGTCAAAAAGGGACCACAAAGAACTAAGGAATTGCAAAGAAGAAGCATAGAAAACGAGCTAAGAGAAGAGCACTTTCTGTTGAAGAAAATCGTGCCAATATGCAAGCAAAATCGGACGATTTTCCTCTTCAGAATTCGAACGATTTTGTGCATAAATCGCCTAGGTCGATTTATTATGTTTTTCGGCCAAATGGAAAGACGACACAAAGCCTAATTATTTTGGGCTAGCGGAGAGTTTTGCCAAACGGCCCATTTGCAAGAAACTATAGAAGAGAACCCTAGGAACGGAAACGAGGAGGCCGCAGCGGGAAATCTTTACACGTTTGAGAGGAATTGAAGATTCTTGGAAGGAGATTGAAGAACTCTTTGCCGGAAAGCTAATCTTGATTCTAGTTGTGAGATTTCTTTGTTTATTGAAGTGTTTACTGTTTTTAGGCACGAATTTGAGTAACTTAAGAGATACGTTTATTTGTTTTGACTATCGTTTACAGATTTGAAGGTTATTGGATTTTTTTTCATTCAAGATTTAGTTTCTTTGCGATATCTCTCTCAATAATTAATTTGATTCGATTTTGAAAATGGTTGGCTAAAAACCTTGTGATTCTGGGGAGAATAGTTGATGATTAAGGCTTAGATGATGATAGACTGAACTCATTCAAACATTAAGACCCTGAGAGTTTAGATTTTAGTTTTGCGACAAACAGGAAAATCGGACTGTTCTTGAGGAAAATCGGCCGATTTTCTTATGAACAGCACGATTTATTCTTCTGATGAACTTCAATTGAATTAATCTTTAACCAAAACTAATCCTTGTCTAAATCCCAACATTGATTGACCTCTAATAGAGTGTATGAAGAGACTTCAAACTTGATTCTACATTTAATAGATTAAGGTTATAAGATTTGGGTAATAAAGAGACTCAATATCCTTTATTAAGATTCTAAGTGTGTTTTCTAATCTTTACTTTGGAGAGTCATATCCTGGAGTTTTAGATAGTTAATTTGAACATAATTCTTGTCTTTAGATCTTTCTATATTGCAGCCTCAACAACCCTTATAGAGAGAACCTTTAGATTAGTTATATAGGTTTCGGAACTTCATCGTATGAATCCTATCTTTGAACATTTAATCTTGGCAATATAAACTCTGTCTTATATCTATAGGAGTGTCTTGAATCGAAAGCCGAAATCGGATACTTGAATCCTTGGAATCATTTCTCTCTTTATCAAATCACAAAAGCTTTCATACTTTTCGCTAGATAATTGAAATCGGAATTATTCTCACCAAATCCCTGAGTTCGACTCTAGAATTCTTACCTTTCTACAGCTGATCCGTACACTGCGGGTTCGCTTTGCTTTTGAGTTCTAGATATAAATATTAAGACTTTGACGCACACCTTTTTGGGCGAACACTAGATATGTGGGAAGAGGAAACTATCAAGGGCCGAGGAACAACATTTACAACAACAACAACAGAAATTTCAACAACAATTGGAGATCAAATCAACAAAATCCGGGTAACCACCGAAGATGCTCTTAACCCTTCTTCTTCTTCTTCTTCTTCTTCTTCTTCTTCTTCTTCTTCTTCTTCTTCTTCTTCTTCTTCTTCTTCTTCTTCTTCTTCTTCTACTCCATTGAAAAGCCAGAAGCCATAATCAAGCTCGTCTCATCCACCCAAAAAGCAGGACGTTGTGCTGGAAGCTATATTGATCAAACTCAACGTTATGGAGACATCTATGAACTCATTTTTGAAGGCATAAAAAGCCTTAGAACAACAAGTTTTCAACAAGGCTAATGAAGCACCAAGAGATCCTGAAAAACTTCCAGGAAGGACAAAGAACACCCTAAAAGGGCAATTCATGGCCATCACAACACGCAGTGGATTGAAGACTGCAAATCCATTACCTCGGTCGGACCACGATCAGCCGAGGAACACCTCGGTCGAGGTGCCAACCGAGATGGAGCCCCTGAAAGCAAAAGAAAAGGTTAAAGTTTATGTTCCACCACCTTCTTATAAACCTCCACTCCCGTTTCCTCAGTCTAGGGCACGGACAAATCTAGACAAGCACTTTGGTAAGTTTCTTAACCTTATGAATAAGCTACATATTAACTTCCCTTTCATTGATGCCATCCTAGGAGTGCCCGCCTATGGAAAGTTTTTGAAAGATATCTTGTCAAGGAAGAGAAAGTTGGAACACTTTGGAGAAGTACGGATGACCTTTAGATCTTCGGAGCTCATTCAAACCATGAAGGAGAAGATGCCCCCTAAGTTGAGAGATAACAATTCATTTTTCATTCCCATCCAATTTGGGGATGTGACTTATGATGCACTTTGCGATCTTGGAGATAGTGTGAGCATCATTCCTCTAGCACTTTGTGAGAAGATCAGTCTTGGAGATCCCAAGCCCATGAAGATGACATTATATATGGTGGATCGCTCCATTACCCGCCCCGTTGGTAGCTTGGAGGACGTTCCCATGAAGCTAGGTAATTTCTACATACCTATAGACTTTGTTGTGTTGGACATTTCCGCATATTATCCCATCCCTATCATTCTCGGAAGACCATTTCTAGCAACATCGGGTTGCAATGTTGATTTGAAGAACGCCAAGTTGAAGTTCAACATTGGTGGTGATCATGTGGAGTTTGCACTATTGGCTGTAATGAAGGGAGAGCCCTTGGAAGACGACATCTTCAACATCTATGATGAAGAAGATTCTTGAGAATTGGTGAGCTCTATCCTTATTTAAGATCCTGTTGAGAAAGTTTTAAGTTTTAGTATGATGAAGGAAGGTGTAGATGTTTTGTTTGATGCAGATGTGCGAGCTTGGAAACATTGGAAGAAAATCCAGGAGCTAGATTTGATAAACTTATTCAGGAGAAGAAAAGCACATTAGGTTTTGGTCCCAGTTCCATTACCTTGACCGAGACAATTTCTGGAGCAAGCGAGGTGATCTTATCTGAAGAACACCTCGGTCACCCATCTCGGACCACGACCGAGACAACATGCGAGATGAAGTCGAATGAGAGGGACGATCTGTCCATTGATGATTCATTCTCTGATGATCATTCACAGCTGGTGGAGCATTGGCTTTGTCAAGTTTCTGATAGAAGAGAGCCTTGGTATACTGATATTGTTAACTATCTTGTTTGTCAAGAAGTACCTCCCGGGTTGACATACGTTCAAAGGAAGAAGTTCTTCAAAGATGTGCGTCACTATTATTGAAATGAACATCTACTCTTCAAGAGAGGTCCGGATGGGATGCTTCGATGATTCATTCCGGAGGATGAAGCTGCTAGTGTCATACGGCATTGCCACTCACTCCCTTGTGGAGGACATGCTAGCGCTCACAAAACGTGCGCTAAGGTATTACGTTCCGGTTTCTTTTAGCCTACACTATTCAAGGATGTACAAGATTTTGTTGTCTCTTGTGATGCATGCCAAAGAATAGGGAACTTGTCTAGAAGAAATGAGATGCCACTCAATAATATTCAGGAAGTTGACATCTTTGATGTGTGGGAGTTGATTTCATGGGACCTTTTCCATCATTCGCAGGGAACCTCTATATCCTCTTGGTTGTTGATTACGTTTCTAGGTGGGTTGAAGCCATTGCTTCTCCCACTAATGACTCCATGTTGGCTGTGAAGTTCTTCAATAGAACTATCTTTCCACGTTTCGGGACACCACGTGTCACCATCAGCAATATAGGGACACATTACACAACCAGAAGTTCAACACACTTCTATCGAAGTATGGGGTAACCCACAAGATAGAAACCCCTTATCACCCTCAAACTAGTGGGCAGGTGGAGATCTCTAATTGAGAAATCAAGGCAATTCTGGAAAAGACGGTATTTATGACAAGGAAGGATTGGTCCATGAAGCTGGACGATACTCTTTGGGCTTATAGGACCGCATTCAAGACTCCCATTGGTACCACCACTTACAATTTGGTATATGGGAAATCTTGCCATCTAGTCGTTGAGTTGGAGCACAAGGCATATTGGGCAATCAAGTGGTTGAATTTTGACATCAAGGAAGTTGGAGAGAAGAGACTTCTAGACATTAATGAGCTGAAGGAGTTGTGCTTTAAAGCTTATGAGAATGCCAAAATCTACAAAGAAAGAACGAAGAAATGGCATGAAAAGCATATCGTTCCTCAAGAACTCAAAGAAGGAGATCTCGTTTTACTCTTCAACTCCCACCTCCGCCTCTTTCCAAGTAAGTTCAAATCTAGATGGACAGGACCTTAGGTTGTGAAAAATGTTTTTCCCCATGGTGTAGTTGAAATATGGGGTGAAGCTAGCGAAAGTTTTAAAGTCAACGGTCATAGGCTGAAGAAGTATCGACCGGAAGTTCTGGCTGAAGAGATTGCACCCCCTACACTTTGTTTGAGGATGGTGTATGGTCCAGCTAGCGACCTTAAACTAAGCGCTTCTTGGGAGGCAACCCAAGGTATTGCTTTCTTTTCCATTTTCTAGTTTAGTTTAGATAGTTTGCTTTGTGTTTTTGCGTCCTCCTAGACAGGAATCAGATACTCTCGAAGAAGAAATTACAACTCAGGAGCTACATGGAAGGACAAAAGTTTGAGAAATTGAGAAGACGGAGATTGACTGAGACACATCTCGGTTGCTGTCACAGTACCTTGACCGAAGTATTCTCCGTCAACCGAGATGCTTAGGTCTCACATCCACTCTGACACCTCGGCCCGCTCAGAAACATCTCGACCAAGGTGTAATCAAATTCAGCGAGGGGTATAGAAGGGGTTCGACGCTTTCTCTCTCCCTTTTCCCTCTCTTCACACACCTTGACCGCGGCACTTACTCCCTTCTCAGATTCTCTATTCTTGCTCATTTTCAATAATTTTTGGCTTAAATCGTCAGAAGAAGCAAGAGATTAAGTTCCCAAGCAAGAAACAACACAAAGAACGCTTCAAATCTACAAATTTAAGGGTATTTTCACCAAAACCCTAACTTGGTTTCTGTTTCTCGATTCTTCGTAAATCTGGATTTGGTTGCCATAGGTTGCTATTGAAAAGGATATAAGTACCCATAGGAGGCTATTGGTAGTGTTTTTGGGGGGGAAAACCTTGTAGTTTTCAGATCTCACCTCGCGCAGCACTTCACCTCGGTCGACTCGACTGCGTCTCGGCCGAGGTGTTCTTGACCCGACCGAGGTGACTTTCAGAAATGAGCAGTTCACGTAGATCATATCGCTAGTTGGCCTTGAGGGATATGCCCAACAGTTCACACCACTCCTACGCTTCTTCTACATCACATTCCACCATCCCGATGATTCACGAGACACACCAGTGGGACTTCGATTGGATTTGTGCGCGCCCCATCATTGCCTCACGATTCGTTCATGTTGATGACTTCGAGTGCCTTCACGTGGTGGAGGAATTGAAGAAGATGATCTTGATGGTTGGCCTCGAGGACTTTATGGCCATTAGAGCACCGGCTTATCTGGAACCGACTTTGGAGTTTCTGAGTTCAGTTACCTACATACTAGAGTGCAGAGAAATCAAGTACAAGTTGATGAACAAGTACTATGCAATTCCTTTGGATCAATTTAGGGAGATATTCGGCTTTTCGACCCCTACAATGACAGATTTTCCTTCTAGAGCGATGGCTCAGAGCTTCTAGAGAGAGATAGCTCATGTGACTGACCACCGTGACAGATGGCAGCCCGGAGATTCCCGGGAGCGGATAATCTTTCACACTGGTTTCCGCTTAGCTCACAGGATTTTCAGTGAGATTCTTCTAGTGCGTACTGTGACACCCCAAAAGGTCAGACAAGGTGAGCTGTTGAGTTTGTTTTGCATGGTCACAGGGGGAGTTCCAGATTTTGTTGCCATGCTGGCAGATGATCTTCACAAGATAAAGGGGAAGTCGAAGGGCGATGTCTGTTGTGATGGGCTGGTGACCCACATCGCCACTTCTATGGGTCTAGTTTATCTAGGTGTACACTAGTCACGGCTCCGAAGCCGTTTGGATTGCAGGAGATGATTACGTGGCGCATTCTCGTTCCCCGTGGTCTTGGCACACCTTATGTTGCCATGCCATGGGAAACGAAGTTTCCTTAGGGCATTCTTTGGTCTTCCTAGTTTTCTGTCTATGATCGTCAGTATTAGTCGGTTGCATGGTTCCTATACATGCAGGATGTTGTTGCTAGAGAGGCAGCTGATGATGATGATGTTGGCTATGGAGGAGACGCTGTTATTCACACCGGTACTGATACCGGTGGGCCTAATATTCCCACCGTTGAACTTGACGATGAGGCCACAGAGGATGAGAGAGAGGCACCTGCACCCCCAGCCCACATGCCACCACCACCTCAACAACGAGCCCTCCGTTGTAGAGATCCCAAGGCACATAAGCGGATCGATGATCTTATAGAGCATATGATAGATTCTTACGCCGCCATGACAGTTGAGATCACCCAGCGTTTCGATGCTCATCGCAGATCCATTGAGGGATGGGCGCACCGGATGGAGGAGACCCAACACTTCACACGGAGGATGATGGAGGTGCAATTTTAGCAGGTTATGGGCTACCCATTCGACCCGTCCCAGTATCCCTACATTCCACCACCACCACCGCCGACTGATGAGGACTGAGAGCTTCATGGATTTATTTTCTATTTATTATGCAGTTTTGTTATGTCCGGTGAGTACTCCTTATGACTTATATTTGACACATTGGGACAATGTGTCCCAAGTATGGGGCATTTGATGTATTATTTGTATTGCTTGAATATGGTTTGTATGACTCTTTGATATTATCGTTTATTTTAGCTCGACCGAGACGTTCTTGACCAAACGAGGTCGTGAAAACCGAGGCACATCTCGGTTGAACAACTCGGACACCGTCAAAACACCTCGATCAAGATAGGTTTTTAACTGAAAGATTTTCGAAACGTTTTTGCTTTTATTCTGGATATGACCTCTATGAAGATATTGTTTGCAGATTGGTTTTGAAATCTTTATATGCTCGAAAGATTTTATGATATGTTTAAGTTGTTAAATGATTTGTTTGAAATTCTAGCATGTTTAGTACTTTGTTTTATCAAAATTATGTTGGATTTGAAGGTTGACACCAAATTATGAGTTCTCTCACATTCTTCTTGGGATGATTAAGGCACTTCATTCTCTTCTTCTTCTTATTGACCATGCTTTAGCCCCTCATATACATATTTGCCTCCCTTTACCTATCCGGGAATTTGGATGCAGTTGATGAAAAGTGTGTGAAGTGAAGTTGAGATCTTGGCTAAAAGTGTTAGAAAGAAACAAATTAGGTTTGGGGACGTTGATCTTGATGATGAGTAACTCGGCACCATTCACATAGCCGGGTGTTTGTGTCTTGCCAAAGTCGGATCGATCGATAGTCCTATCGGGTCATGGTATGTGCATTAAGGGTTTGAGGCATCTTGAGAAATTGATGATTGCTGATCTCCTAGGCTTCAGTTATTGTGCACCTCTGTCCATGTTCCCAAAAAGTAAAGTAAAAAGTGAAAATAAGTAAAGCTTATTGGGGGAAGATGTTGTGATTCAAAGAAAGTGAAGAAAAAAAAAATCATATTCCCGGTATCTAGCACCACATTACCATATATACATCCCACCCTGACACGTTTTTGTCCTCTTTTGGAAGCCCTTGAGACCTCGATTATGTTGATTGACTTGGTGGTTTAAGCTAGATTATACATGATTGATTTCGATAAATATGATTTATTATGCATTATATGATTTTATGCAAAGATGAATACCTTTCTTATATTTATAAAATGTTTTGATCATGTCTTGATTTTATTTGCCATGAAGCATTCTCTTAGGGTGATCTATGAATGCAGGAAACCACCAAAAGGTTTTGAAATATTTTTCCTTGATCTTTTTGATGACTTATAATCCATTCTATCTTGTATCTAAGATTTCGATCTTGCTTGGATAATCAAGGGACAAATATGGGGTATTTTGATAGCATGTATTATAGTCTATATTTTGGGATTGGTTTAGACGTTTTATCTTCATAAATCAACATGTATGGCTGTATATTCTTTGATCGTTATGTTTTTGTCTACATTTGCAAGAATCGAGGTCTACACCTAGTTTCATTGTGATTGTAGGGGAAATAGCACGTTTTGGTATAATATGGAGTTAAGGAAGCTAAGGAGTCATTGAAGCTACATTATGGAGCATTAAGGAGCTACATGAAAATCTTAGGAACCATGGAAATTGGACAAAAGATTGACTTTGGTCAGATTAGATAGATTTACACGCAAATGAGATTCACCTCAGATGGCTACAGTGTCACCTCGACCGAGAATATCTTTGTGATGGGCTCGACCGAGGTGATCTTAAGGATGAGCTGGACCGAGGAGAATAATATATAGCCACAAGATCTTTTATTATTGGCTGAGATATTTTATATTTGGCAAGCGATTCTCCAATATAATAAGATGGATTTTCTGGATTTTAGAGATCATCACATCATCGATCAAGGAAGGAAGTTGGCTTTGAAAGAAGGTTGAAGGCTTTGAAGGAAGTTGTAAGATTTTTTTTGTTTATTTGATTTGTTGTCTTTCTGGTTGTGATTGAGGAACGTAGTTTGTTTGTTTGATTGATTGTTTGATTGAGTTACTAAGACCTTTGTGTTAAGGTTTTCTTGTTTGAATATTGATCCTTTCTTATATATTTGATTATTGTTATCATGATGATTGTTGGCTAAGTTCTTTATGCGATTTTAGGGTGATTGGCTGAAAGTTGTGGGAAAGACGATGAAAGAATGAGCCTTTACCTCAGTGGAACCTGAAAGCTCGAGCCTTTACCTTAACCGACGAACATCTCGCTCAGTCGTGGAACATCTCGACCGAGATGGAATATGAACTGAGCGAGGCGAGAACTTTCCTGATCCTTATCTGAGTTGAGGTTCCAGTTTGCCAAATCCTATCTTTGTTATACCTTTCCTGGTTCAACGAAAGCCTAGGATGAGACTTACCCGGTGATTCCTTTGTTTGTATACCTAAGATCATGATTATTAGGTAATAAAGGTTTATCCTTTATTAGGGTTTGAGTGTGCCTTCATCCCATCTTTGAGAGTTAGCCTGAGACTTACCCGGTAAAGGTTGATTCTATCCTCTTGGGTGGTGTGTTGGTTTGAGATTATAGTTCCTTTCCTTAGTAACTTGAGACTTACCCGTTGAAAGGATCTTTGGTCTGGGATAGTGAGTAGTGAGACTTACCCGGTGATCTATTCTCACCTTAGAAACACCTTCCCTTTGCAAACCTTAGCTTTGTCCACGTTATCCTATGAGATCTTGAGTCGGAACCACAACTGGATGCTTTAATCTCTAGAATCCTCATTTTCTTTACCTGGTTATTACATCATCTTTGATATCTTTGCTTTGTTGCTTGTTTTTTATTGACAACCTGAATTACCGATATTTGTTTCACCATAGTCCTTGTGTTCGACCCTGAAGTATTTTGCCGTTATTACAATTGATCCGTACACTGCGGGTTCGAATATTGTTTCAAGTTTATATTTTAGGTTATAAATTTAAAGTTATATTGTTCACTATACACACACGTTCGAGAGCGAACATTCATGCATGGGTTGACGATAGTTTGTGACGTTTGTGCTTAATCGAGTCATATTGTTAGAAAAGACGTCTACACGAGTTTTTGTCTGTCCTGTAGGTATTTTGGGAATCTTTTGGACGTATTCGATACATTCTAGGATCAAGCCTCGTGGTGACTCATTTCCGAAGCAGCACGCTAGAAGCAAAGAAGAGCACAAGAGACCTAGTTGGTGCATGCCTTGCAGCAACTCATGACTTGGTGATCCAAGGGGAGTTGAAGGGTGGAAATCTCAGTCCAATGTACAGGAATCTAGGCCGAGATGGGTCCTAGTCCATACGAGATTTCTGTTCAGAACAACTACGACACTTGTCACACAATTTCTTTGCCCGACTATTTGTTGCCTTTGGTGGAGTACTTGAGTTGTTTTGCATACTGATTTTTGGATCTCTTCTCTCCTCTTGCAGCTCTTTTCCAAGCCCCTTCTGGGTGTTCTTGGGGGAGATTAGATTAGAACATATCAACATTAGATCTAGAGTGAGTTTCAGTGGTTTTGTGAGAGATTCTTCCGGAAGCTTGTAAGATCCGACTTGGAGCTACCCTGGAAGTGTTGTAAGACTGTTGTAAACTTATATCCAGCTAAGTTACATTTGATTTCATTGTCCTCTATCTCATTATCTTGCTATGGAATGCATGCATGCTTGTATGATGAGTTTTGCCTTTAAAATGCATGTTGTTGGCTGAATAGTTGTGATTCTAGGGTGAAGGATTATATCTTGGATGATGATTGTATGGACTTGCATGTTACTTTAGGATGATTTGTGTTTGAAACCCCAGCTCAGACCAAAATCTCGGCCTGTTCTTCATGCTATTTCGGCCGAGATTGCATGATCCACCTGAGATTCTTGTGTTGTTCTTATGTTGATAAATCTGAATGATTGAATGTAGATTTGTTGAAATCCTAGTGTTTGTTGAGCTGAATCTAACATTAGGGTAACCTATGTAAGTAAACTAATTAAGGAATGAGACTTACCCGGTGATTTCCGCTCTCAAGTATAAAAGATGATGAACTCTAGGTAGTAGTGAGCCAAAAAAGCCGCTATTGGATTGAGTGTGCTAGGATCATTGCTTAAAACTTACCTTTTCCGAGACTTACCCGGTAAGGAGGGGTTTGACCCTTGGGTACTGGCCCGGTGTATGTAGAATTCTTGACCTTAGCTCTTTGAGACCTACCCGGTAATAGGACTTTGGTTTGAGACTAATGGAACATGAGACTTACCCGGTAATTGTTCCCATTAGAAAAACATCATTTCCTGAACAAACGCAACTTATCCTTAGATGTTTAGATGCTTGAGTCCGATGCCATTACCGGAATTCTTGATCTCTAGAATCCGCATTTTCTTACACTTATCACCTATCTTGTGTTTGTGTGTTGTTTGTTTGCTTGTTTGCATATCTTGTGATCTTTGTTTGATCACCACAAAACCAACAGAAAATATTATGATTTTCATTTTTTTTTATTCCTTTCTCTCATCTTAGTTTAGATTAGTACTATTCATGATCATTGGATGATTTAGTTTCACCCCAGTCCTTGTGTTCGACCTCATAATACTTTCCTTACTACAAAATGACACATATATTGTGGGTTTGCTAGGAGTTTAGGAGATTAGATCACGTTATAAATTTATCATTTTTTGTGTGCACGTTTTGGGCGAACGAGTTCTTGGCATCCTTGCCTCGGATTTGCTTCGTGCTCCTATCTAACGTAACAGTCGTCCTAGTCCGGTTATGGTTATAATGTCACACATCACTATAACAATTAAGCTAATACACAAAAGTCAGCTAAGTAAGTCCAATGGACTTACATGTCTCAAGGTAAAACCTACTATAATCCACACTCAATTTCCTACACGAAACACTCTACACTTGCCCAAACAAGGCACATGTATCAACAACTATCCCACATGCTAGAAGGTTCCAAATCCTAGTCTCAATGATCCTCATAAGAACATATACATCACATCCCTACTCAACATCCTCATAATACATCACAAAACCGCCTACGGCATTCCATCACAATATAACTCTTCAACCACTAGCTGGCCTTCCAACTAGTTATACTAGGTCCAACCTAACATTATTATACTACAAAGCAACTAAGACGAAATGGAAGAACAATCTACCAACAAATTGGTACACTATGAGGTAAGATGCGGCCGCGGAGGAGGAAAGGCACAGGCGCGGTGACAAGGCGCAACATGCCTCAACTGCGGCCATCGCAGGCGAGGTGCGGTGACACTGAAGGAGGCGCGACCGCGATAAGAAGCAAGGGCCAGTGCGACCACAAAACAGAACACAACCTTTTTCCTTTTCTTGACAGAATTTCCACCAAATCACCTTATCCTCTCCTAGCAATACCAATGGCAACCTTGGAATCGCCACTAGGCACATAAACACACAAAAGAAGACAATGAAACAATTAATCCCTTTGGTTGATTCATAACCAAGCAAGGAAGAAGAAAAAGAAGAGGGAAAGAAAGAGATAACTTACTTCTCTCCTAGACGTGCAGGAAAGACCCTTAGTTGCCACTTTGTAACTGTCCACAAAAACTCACAACTTCAAGCTTCAGATTGGGAAGAAGATCAAGGAAGAAAAGAGGAAAAGAGAAAGAGAGAAAGACAGGAAATGATGAACATGAAACATAAAGAAGAGAGAGGAAACGTTGGTAAGGGTATCTCTTTATTCAAACGAGGATAAGACCAAAATACTTAAAGGAGAAGCAAAGTAAACAAAGTCGGCTAACTAATATCTGCCCGATCTCTGCTTCACAACGAACGCGACCAAAGCTAGCCGCGATTATGGTGTTGCGACTGCGGAAATGGTGGGGTGTGGTCTTGGTGACTCTCATGAAGCACCGGTTGTTACATCAGTCCCCCCCTAAAAACAAGTTTCGTCTCGAAACTTAGATAATCGCAGATCCTCTCGGTCTCATACACCAAGGTATAGTCACAAGATCCCATGAAGGCATAATCTAATAGCATGTATTATAGTCTATATTTTGGGACTTGTTTAGACGTTTTATCTTCATAAATCTGCATGTATGCATGTATATTCTTTGATTATATTGTTGTTTCATCTACCTTTACGGGAATCGAGGTCTACACCAAGTTTCGTTGTAATCGTAGGTAAAATGGCACGCTTTGGACTAAAATGGAGCTAAGGAGTCATTGGAGCTACATTCTGGAGCTTAAAGAAGAACTCAAAAAGCATGAAAATGATGAAGAAGATTTACTTTGGACCAGATTTGAGAGACTTCACATTCAGCTGAGATTCACCTCGGTCAGCTACAGTGTCGCCTCGACCGAGGTGATCTTGAGGAGTGCCCCGACTGAGGCGAACACCCTAGCGCCGGCGAGATATATTTTATTTGGCTGAGATCTTTTATTTTTGGAAGGATACATCTTATATTTTTGGGCTGGATTTCTGGAAGGAAGATCATATATTTGGAAGATCTATTTTAAAGATATGGATATATTTTATATGATATTATCTTTTTAAGATATTATTATCTTTGGAAGATAATTCTCCTATAAAAAGGGCTTGATTTTCCATAATTCAGCATCGTCGCATCATCGCAACCCCGCTACACCACATTCTACACTACAGTTAGGAAGGAGTTTTGGGAGTTTGAAGGAAGTTCGAAGATTGAAGGAAGGAAAGTTCATAGCTTTGTGATAGCTTATTGAAGGGATTTGTAAGGTTTTCTTAGATTCCTTTTGGTTTTATTGTCTTGTTGGATTTGTGATCCAAGGAACGCTACTTTGTTTGATATTTGATTCAGTTATTGAAGCCTTGTTCTTAAGGTTTTTGTGTTCAAATATTCATTCCCTTCTCATATATTTGATTATTGTTTTCATGATGATGAGTGGCTAATTTCCTTGTGCGATTCTAGGGTGATTGGCTGAAAGTTGTGGGAAAGACGATGATAGAATGATCTTAATCCCAGTAGGACCCTGAAAGCTCGAGTCTTTAACCTTAACCCTAGTACATCTCGTTCAGTCGATGAACATCTCGGCCGGGGTGGAACTTGACTGACCGAGGTGACCTTTTCTGATCCGAAACTAAGAGTTAAGTGTTAGATTTTGCCAAATCCTATTCTTATTACACCTTTCGTGGTTCAATACAAGCCTAGGATGAGACTTACCCGGTGATTCCTTTGTTTGTTTACCCAAGATCATAAGTGTAGGTAGTAAAGGTTTATCCTTTATTGGGGTTTGAGTGTGCCTTCATCCCATCTTTGTGAGTTAGCTTGAGACTTACCCGGTAATGGTTGATTCTATTCCCTTAGTTGGTATGTTGGTTTGAGATTATAGTTCCTTTCCTTAGTGCCTTGAGACTTACCCGGTAATAGGAGCTTTGGTTTGGGATAGTGAGTAGTGAGACTTACCCGGAAATCTATTCCCACTTTAGAAACACCTTCCCTTAGCAAAATCTCAGCTTTGTCCGCATTATCTTTAGATCTTGAGTTGGAACCACAACTAGATGCTTTAATCCCTAGAATTTGCATATTTCCTTTAATTGACCTTATTATCATCTTTTGATCGCTTTAATCGCTTTTGTGGTTATTAGTTACATTGACAACCTATACTTGCTTTGTTTCACCTAAGTCCCTGAGATCGACACCCCGGAATTCTTGCTTTTTAATATAATTGATCCGTACACTGCGGGTTTGCATCCTTGATTTAAGCATATTTCTTGGGATATAAATTTAAAGCTTGCACACATCGTTTGGAGCAAACAAGTTCTTGGCGCCGTTGCCGGGGACATGGTCTAGACCAAGCCGGTTGCGGTTGTCTTTTGGGGCAACTGCCCTTGTTGCTATTAACCATTCTACTTGAGTGTTCTTGCATATTTGTGTTCTTAGGTACATACGAAGTTCTCAACGGAACATAGTTTTGCCAAAAGAACAAGTTTTCCTATGAGTTTTGTAGTTTTCAGGATATTCAATGACTATATTTGATCCGGCCTGGATAGCAAGACAAAGTGCTAGGGCGGACCATTATGAATACTTGGAAGAGAAATATTCCTTCTATTGGTTTGACAATGAAAGGGATAGAAAAGAGGCCATTAAGGAGGAGCTTGCGATATGGGATGAGCTGAATGTCCCTAGAAAGATTTATGAGCAACCTCTTGAAGATTTGCTTGAATCAAAATAGGAGAAGATGATGAAGAAGTTGGAGGGGCTCAAGGAAAGTACCCTATCCTATGCTATGCCGAAAGAGGAGCATAAGGAAGTACTGCAAGTTTCAAGCATTCCTCCAATCGAACCGTAAATTAATCCTGAAGCTCTTGAAGAAGAGGAAGAAGTGGAAGAAATCGATCCAACTGTTGAAACATCGGCCGAGGTTGAAGAGATATCGGCCGATATGGAAGAGTGATCGGCCGAGGTGGAAGAGAATCCGGCTGAGTTGGGAAAGATTTCATGTGTGGATTATAACCCTAACATGAAACTTGTCCCTCTATTTGAAGAACTTTATAAGGCACTTGCTCATACTCCCTTTAAAGTTCTAGATTTCTTCAGGGATGCACCGAAGAGTTGGAGGTTTCTTCCAAAAGAACCTCCTAAGATCAAGATGAAACCTCCCTTGAATTTGCTGAAAGTAAATGATCCTTGGACTTAAAGGAGTGGAGTTAACAAGCGCTTCACCGCTAAGGCAACGAAGTGTTATTTGTTCAAGTATTGGGTCACTCACGTGACAAAGACCTTGTACTATCCCCAAGATGGAAATAGGGAAGCTACTAGAAGCCTCGAGAAGCTGTTTTCTCGATCAAGGAAGAGATGGAACGAAAGACTGAGTTATGTCCCATGGAAGAATATGAAGACCGGTAGGATTCCGGTGAGAACTAAACCAATCAAGCTTATACGTGGGCGATCCTACCATTTGCCGGTGAAATTAGGAATCGGAACCTTCTTGGAAAAATTTTATGATGGATGTGATGAACACTCCAAGATATTCGAGGTACATTGAGTAAATCCATGAGGAAAGGTCCAGCTAGCGACCTTAAACCAAGCGCTTCTTGGGAGGCAACCCAAGGTATTGCTTTCTTTTTCCCTTTTCTAGCTTAGTTTTAGATAGTTTGTTTTGCTTTGATCTGCTTTGTTTTTGGCATCCTCTAGACAGAAACCAGGTACTCTCTAAGGAAGGATTACAGCTCAGGAGCGACACTGGAAGGACATAAGTTCGATAAATTGAGAGGACCGAGCTTGACTGAGACACATCTCGAGTGTCGTCATAGGACCTCGACCGAGATGTTCTTCGCCAACCGAGACGGTCTTATCTGGGATCTGTTTCTTATTTCATTATGCAGTTCAGCTATGTCCAGTGAGTATTCTGTACTTCTAACTTATATTTGACCCATTGGGACAATGTGTCCCAAGTATGGGGTATTTGTATAACTCACTTGATCTTTGATTATGATCTTATTTTGCTCTGTATTTATTTGTCATTACATGCATACATATAGGTTTTTGTTTGAAAAAATCTGGTTTGAAAATAAAAAATTTATGACCTCGATCGGGATGATTCTGGCCAAACGACGTTGAACACCTCGGTTGACCATGAACACCTCGACCGAGGTGGTTTAACTGAGGAGTTGTCGAAATGATTTTTGTGCTTCTTCTCTGGATATGACCTCAGTGATGATTTTTGTTTATACATTGGCTTTGAAATCTTTATATGCTCGAAAGGTTTTATGATATGTTCAAGTTGCAAAATGCTTTGTTTGAAGTTTCGGCATGTTTAATACTTTGTTTTTATCAAAATTATGTTGAATTTAAAGGTTGACACCACATGATGAGTTCTATCACATTTTTCCTGGGATGATTAAGGCAATTCATTCTCTTATCTTTTTTCTTCTTCTTGATCATGCTTTAGCCCTTCATATACATATTTTCCTCCCTTTACCTATCCGGGAATTTTGAAGCAAGCAAGTGAAAAGCAAGTGAAAGAAAAGTTGAGATGGTGGCTGGAAGTTAGAAAGAAACAAATAGGTTTGGGGAAGTCAATCACGATGATGAGTAACTCGGCATCATTCACATAGCCGGATGTTTGTGTCTTGCCAAAGTCGGATTGACCGATATTCCTAACGGGACATGGTATGTGCATCAAGGGTTTGAGGCATCTCGAGAAATTGATGATTGCTGATCTTTTAGGCTTCGGTTATTGTGCACCTCTGTCCATGCATCCCAAAAAGTAAAAAAGTAAAATAAGCAAAGCTTATTGGTGGAGGATGTTCAAATGGAAGTGAAGTAAGATCCTTTTCCCGGATTCTAGCACCACCTTCCCTATATACATCCCACCGTCACACGTTTTTTGACCTTCTCTTGAAAAGCCCCTGAGACCTCGAGCCTTTTGATTGACTTGGTGGTTTAAATAGGATTATACATGATTAATTTCGATAATTATGATTTATTATGCATTCTATGATTTTATGCAAAGATGAACAACTTTCCTATATTTATAAAATGTTTTGATTCTGTCTTGATTTTATTTGCCATGAAGCATTCTCTTAGAAGTGATCTATGAGTGAAGCACACCACCAAAAATGTTTTGAAATACTTTTCAGTGATTTTTCTGACTTATAATCCATTCTATCTTTTACTTAAGATTTGAAACTTGCTTGGGGACAAGCAAGTGACAAGTATGGGGTATTTTGATAGCATGTATTATAGTCTATATTTTGGAACTTGTTTAGATGTTTTATTTTCATAAATCTGCATGTATGGATGTATATTCTTTAATTATATTGTTGTTTCATCTACCTTTACAAGAATCGAGGTCTACACCAAGTTTCGTTGTAATCGTAGGTAAAATGGCACGTTTTAGACTAAAATGGAGCTAAGGAGTTATTGGAGCTACATTCTGGAGCTTAAAGAAGAACTCAAAAAGCATGAAAATGATGAAGAAGATTTACTTTGGACCAGATTTGAGAGACTTCACATTTAGCTGAGATTCACCTCGGTCAGCTACAGTGTCGCCTCGACCGAGATGATCTTGAGGAGTGCCCCGACTGAGGCGAACACCCTAGCGCCGGCGAGATATATTTTATTTGGCTGAGATCTTTTATTTTTGGAAGGAGACATCTTATATTTTTGGGCTGGATTTCTGGAAGGAAGATCATATATTTGGAAGATCTATTTTAGAGATATGGAAATATTTTATATGATATTATCTTTTTAAGATATTATTATCTTTGGAAGATAATTCTCCTATAAAAAGGGCTTGATTTTCCATAATTCAGCATCGTCGCATCATCGCAACCCCGCTAAACCACATTCTACACTGCAATTAGGAAGGAGTTTTGGGAGTTTGAAGGAAGTTCGAAGATTGAAGGAAGGAAAGTTCATAGCTTTGTGATAGCTTATTGAAGGGATTTGTAAGGTTTTCTTAGATTCCTTTTGGTTTTATTGTCTTGTTGGATTTGTGATCCAAGGAACGCTACTTTGTTTGATATTTGATTCAGTTATTGAAGCCTTGTTCTTAAGGTTTTTGTGTTCAAATATTCATTCCCTTCTCATATATTTGATTATTGTTTTCATGATGATGAGTGGCTAATTTCCTTGTGCGGTTCTAGGGTGATTGGCTGAAAGTTGTGGGAAAGACGATGATAGAATGATCTTAATCCCAGTAGGACCCTGAAAGCTCGAGTCTTTAACCTTAACCCTAGTACATCTCGTTCAGTCGATGAACATCTCGGCCGGGGTGGAACTTGACTAACCGAGGTGACCTTTTCTGATCCGAAACTGAGAGTTAAGTGTTAGATTTTGCCAAATCCTATTCTTATTACACCTTTCCTGGTTCAATACAAGCCTATGATGAGACTTACCCAGTGATTCCTTTGTTTGTTTACCCAAGATCATAAGTGTAGGTAGTAAAGGTTTATCCTTTATTGGGGTTTGAGTGTGCCTTCATCCCATCTTTGTGAGTTAGCCTGAGACTTACCCGGTAATGGTTGATTCTATTCCCTTAGTTGGTATGTTGGTTTGAGATTATAGTTCCTTTCCTTAGTGCCTTGAGACTTACCCGGTACTAGGAGCTTTGGTTTGGGATAGTGAGTAGTGAGACTTACCCGGTAATCTATTCCCACTTTAGAAACACCTTCCCTTAGCAAAATCTCAGCTTTGTCCGCTTTATCTTTAGATCTTGAGTTGGAACCACAACTAGATGCTTTAATCCCTAGAATTTGCATATTTCCTTTAATTGACCTTATTATCATCTTTTGATTGCTTTAATCGCTTTTGTGGTTATTAGTTACATTGACAACCTATACTTGCTTTGTTTCACCTAAGTCCCTGAGATCGACACCCCGGAAGTCTTGCTTTTTACTATAATTGATCCGTACACTGCGGGTTTGCATCCTTGTTTTAAGCATATTTCTTGGGATATAAATTTAAAGCTTGCACACACCGTTTGGAGCGAACAAGTTTTTGGCGCCATTGCCGGGGACTTGGTCTAGACCAAGCCGGTTGCGGTTGTCTTTTGGGGCAATTGCCCTTGTTGCTATTAACCATTCTACTTGAATGTTCTTGCATATTTGTGTTCTTAGGTACATACGAAGTTCTCAACGGAACAGAGTTTTGCCAAAGAACAAGTTCTCCTATAAGTTTTGTAGTTTTTAGGATATTCAATGACTATATTTGATCCGGCCTGGATAGCATGACAAAGTGCTAGGGCGGACCATTATGAATACTTGGAAGAGAAATATTCCTTCTATTGGTTTGACAATGAAAGGAAAAGAGAAGAGGCCATCAAGGAGGAGCTTGCAATATGGGATGAGCTGAATGTCTCTAAAAAGATTTATGAGCAACCTTTTGAAGATTCGTTTGAATCAAAATGGGAGAAGATGATGAAGAAGTTGGAGGACCTCAAGGAAAGTACCCTATCTTATGCTAAGCCGAAAAAGGAGCATAAGGAAGTACTGCAAGTTTCAAGCATTCCTCTAATCGAACCGGAAATTTATCTTGAAGCTCTTGAAGAAGAAGAAGAAGAAGAAGAAGAAGTGGAAGATCTTGATCCAACTGCTGAAACATCGGCCGAGGTTGAAGAGATATCGGCCGAGATGGAAGAGAGATCGGCTGAGGTGGAAGACAATCCGGCTGAGTTGGGAAAGATTTCATGTGTGGATTATAACCCTAACATAAAACTTGTCCCTCTATTTGAAGAACTTTATAAGGTACTTGTTCATACTCCCTTTAAAGTTCTAGATTTCTTCAGGGATGCACCGAAGAGTTGGAGGTCTCTTCCGAAAGAACCTCCTAAGATCAATATGAAACCTCCCTTGAATTTGCTGAAAGTGAATGCTCCTTGGACTTAAAGGAGTGGAGTTAACAAGCGCTTCACCGCTAAGGCAACGAAGTGTTATTTGTTCAAGTATTGGGTCACTCACGTGACAAAGAACTTGTACTATCCCCAAGATGGAAATGGGGAAGCTAATAGAAGCCTCGAGAAGCTGTTTTCTCGATCAAGGAAGAGATGGAACGAAAGACTGAGTTATGTCCCATGGAAGAATAAAAGACCGGTAGGATTCCGGTGAGAACTAAACCAATCAAGCTTATATGTGGGAGATCCTACCATTTGCCGGTGAAATTAGGAACCGGAACCTTCTTGGAAAAATTTTATGATGGATGTGATGAGCACTCCAAGATATTCGAGGTACATTGAGTAAATCCATGAGGAAAGGTCCAGCTAGCAATCTTAAACCAAGCGCTTCTTGGGAGGCAACCCAAGGTATTGCTTTCTTTTTCCCTTTTCTAGCTTAGTTTTAGATAGTTTGTTTTGCTTTGATTTACTTTGTTTTTGGCATCCTCTAGACAGAAACCAGGTACTCTCTAAGGAAGGATTACAGCTCAGGAGCTACACTAGAAGGACAGAAGTTCGAGAAATTGAGAGGACAGAGCTTGACTGAGACACATCTCGGGTGTAGTCACAAGACCTCGACCGAGATGTTCTTTGCCAACCGAGACGGTCTTATCTGAGATCTTTTTCTTATTTCTTTATGCAGTTCAGCTATGTCCAGTGAGTATTCTGTACTTCTAATTTATATTTGACCCATTGGGACAATGTGTCTCAAGTATGGGGCATTTGTATAACTCACTTGATCTTTGATTATGATCTTATTTTGCCCTATGTGTTTTTCTGTCATTACATGCATACATACAGGTTTTTGTTGAGAAAAACGTCGAAAACTTGTTTGAAAAAAAAATTTTATAACCTCGATCGGGAAGATTCTGGCCAAACGAGGTTGAACACCTCGGTTGACCATGAACCCCTCGACCGAGGTGGTTTAACTGAGAAGTTGTCAAAAACGATTTTTGTGCTTCTTCTCTGGATATGACCTTAGTGATGATTTTGTTTATAGAATGGCTTTGAATTCTTTATATGCTTGAAAGGTTTTATGATATGTTTAAGTTCCAAAATGCTTTGTTTGAAGTTTCGGCATGTTTAATACTTTGTTTTTATCAAAGTTATGTTGAATTTAAAGGTTGACACCACATGATGAGTTCTATCACATTCTTCCTGGGATGATTAAGGCAATTTATTCTCTTATCTTCTTCTTCTTCTTGATCATGCTTTAGCCCTTCATATACATATTTGCCTCCCTTTACCTATCCGGGAATTTGGAAGCAAGCAAGTGAAAAGCAAGTGAAAGAAGAGTTGAGATGTTGGCTGGAAGTTAGAAAGAAACAAATAGGTTTGGGGAAGTCAATCATGATGATGAGTAACTCGGCACCATTCACATATCCGGGTGTTTGTGTCTTGCCAAAGTCGGATTGAGCAATATTCCTAACGGGTCATGGTATGTGCATCAAGGGTTTGAGGCATCTCGAGAAATTGATGATTGTTGATCTCCTAGACTTCGGTTATTGTGCACCTCTGTCCATGCATCCCAAAAAGTAAAAAAGTAAAATAAGCAAAGCTTATTGGTGGAGGATGTTCAAATGGAAGTGAAGTAAGATCCTTTTCCCGGATTCTAGCACCACCTTCCCTATATACATCCCACCCTCACACGTTTCTTGACATTCTCTTGAAAAGCCCCTGAGACCTCGAGCCTGCTGATTGACTTGGTGGTTTAAACTGGATTATACATGATTAATTTCAATAATTATGATTTATTATGCATTATATGATTTTATGCAAAGATGAACAACTTTCCTATATTTATAAAATGTTTTGATCATGTCTTGATTTTATTTGCCATGAAGCATTCTCTTAGAAGTGATCTATGAGTGAAGCACACCACAAAAATGTTTTGAAATACTTTTCAGTGATTTTTCTAACTTATAATTCATTCTATCTTGTACTTAAGATTTGAAACTTGCTTGGGGACAAACAAGGGACAAGTATGGGGTATTTTGATAGCATGTATTATAGTCTATATTTTGGTACTTGTTTAGACGTTTTATCTTCATAAATCTGCATGTATGGATGTATATTCTTTGATTATATTGTTGTTTCATCTACCTTTATGGGAATCGAAGTCTACACCAAGTTTCGTTGTAATCGTAGGTAAAATGGCACGTTTTGGACTAAAATGGAGCTAAGGAGTCATTGGAGCTACATTCTGAAGTTTAAGGAAGAACTCAAGAAGCATGAAAATGATGAAGAAGATTTACTTTGGACCAGATTTGAGAGACTTCACATTCAGCTGAGATTCACCTCGGTCAGCTACAATGTCGCCTCGACCAAGGTGATCTTGAGGACGCCCCGACCGAGGCGAACACCTTGACGCCGGCGAGATATATTTTATTTGGCTGAGATATTTGATTTTTGAGAGGAGATATCTTATATTTTTGGGCTGGATTTCTGGAAGGAAGATCATATTTTTGGGAAATCTATTTTAGAGATATGGATATATTTTATAGGATATTATCTTTTTAAGATATTATTATCTTTGGAAGATAATTCTCCTATAAAAAGGGCTGGATTTTCCATAATTCAGCATCGTCGCAGCACCGCAACCCCGCTCCACGACATTCTACACTTCAATTAGGAAGGATTTTTGGGAGTTTGAAGGAAGTTCGGAGATTGAAGGAAGGAAAGTTCATAGCTTTGTGATAGCTTATTGAAGGGATTTTTAAGATTTTCTTATATTCCTTTTGGTTTTATTGTCTTATTGGATTTGTGATCCAAGGAACGCTGCTTTGTTTGATATTTGATTCAGTTATTGAAGCCTTGTTCTTAAGGTTTTTGTGTTCAAATATTCATTCCCTTCTCATATATTTGATTACTATTTTCATGATGATGAGTGGCTAATTTCCTTGTGCGATTCTAGGGTGATTGGCTGAAAGTTGTGGGAAAGACGATGATAGAATGATCTTAATCCCAGTAGGACCCTGAAAGCTTGAGTCTTTAACCTTAACCCTAGAACATCTCGTTCAGTCGATGAACATCTCGGCCGGGGTGGAACTTGACTGACCGAGGTGACCTTTTTTGATCCGAAACTGAGAGTTAAGTGTTAGAGTTTGCCAAATCCTATTCTTATTGCACCTTTCCTGGTTCAATACAAGCCTAGGATGAGACTTACCCGGTGATTCCTTTGTTTGTTTACCCAAGATCATAAGTGTAGGTAATAAAGGTTTATCCTTTATTGGGGTTTGAGTGTGGCTTCATCCCATCGTTGTGAGTTAGCCTGAGACTTACCCGATAAAGGTTGATTCTATTCCCTTAGTTGGTATGTTGGTTTGAGATTATAGTTCCTTTCCTTAGTGCCTTGAGACTTACCCGGTAATAGGAGCTTTGGTTTGGGATAGTGAGTAGTGAGACTTACCCGGTAATCTATTCCCACTTTAGAAACACCTTCCCTTAGCAAAATCTAAGTTTTGTCCGCTTTATCTTTAGATCTTGAGTTGGAACCACAACTAGATGCTTTAATCCCTAGAATTTGCATATTTCCTTTAATTGACCTTATTATAATCTTTTGATTGCTTTAATCGCTTTTGTGGTTATTAGTTACATTGACAACCGATACTTGCTTTGTTTCACCTAAGTCCCTATGAGATCGACACCCCGGAATTCTTGCATTTTACTATAATTGATCCGTACACTGCGGGTTCGCATCCTTGTTTTAAGCATATTTCTTGGGATATAAATTTAAAGTTTGCACACACCGTTTGGAGCGAACATAATCCTTCTAATATACCTACAAGCTCTACTCGTGCTAGCACCACAAGATCTAACAAGATCACACATCACAGTCTAGCACAAAAATATACATAACACATATTATCACATAAGCACATAAACTCAACAAAGATAGAGATAAGGCTAACTCGGTAATCCTTCAGATGCAACTATCTCCGTATAAAACTCCGGATAGTTCCTCCCGATACTATCCTCTATCTCCCAAGTAGCCTCGTCAACTCCCCGTCTAGACCACTTATCCTCATCATCGGTATGTCCTTTGAACACAAGTGTCTCGTACTCTGCTCCAAGATATCTACCGGATGCTCTATAAATGTGTGGTCTGACTCAACCACTAAATCTTCATAACTGACGATGTGTCTCGGGTCTGGTATGTACTACCATAGTTGAGACACGTGAAAGACCTGGTGAACGCCCTCTAGTTTTGGTGGCAACGTGAGTCTGTATGCCACCTTTCCCACTCACTCAAGAATCTTATAAGACCCGACATATCGGGGACTCAACTTCCCCTTAATGCCGAAACGTATGATGCCTCGAGTCGGTGATACCGCAACCAAACCTGAGCTCCACTCTGAACTCTAGAGGTCGACGCCTTTTATCAACATATGATATCTAACGACTTTGAGGGGCCAACATTTGCTCTCGAATCAACGCTGCTCGAGCGATGTCATCTTGTCTCTACTCATGAGCTATCCCACATACACTACTAAACGCATCCCAACATGAAGATGTACGACATTTCCGTCCATACAACGCCTCATAAGGATCCATCTTGATCGACGCATGCCAGCTATTATTATACGAGAACTCGATCAAAGGGACGTGATCAGACCACACTTGTCCCAAGTCTAGCACACACGCTCTCAACATATCTTATAAGGTGTGTATAGTCCTCTCTAACAGACCATCTATCTGAGGATGAAAAGTTATCGTGAAGTGAAGGCTCGTACCCAAGACGGAGTGTACCTGCTTCCAAAACCTCGAGGTGAATCGTCCATCGCTATCCCACATAATGGTCCTTGGTACCCCCATGTAATCTCACTATCTTCTTAGTAAACTCCTCGGCTAACCGACCCACCGACCACGTTTCCTTAAAAGGAAAGAAATGAGCGGTCTTCGTCACCACAACCCAAATAGCACCGAAGCTCCTACTCAGTCTCAAACCGGTGACGAAATCCATGAGATATCCTCCCACTTCCTTTACGGTACTAGCAGTGGATGGAGTTCTCCTCTGAGTTTGTAGTGCTTGATCTTGACCTATTGACAGGTCATACATTGGGCTAAAAATCTAGCCACATCGGGCTTCATCCAACCCCACCAAAAAGAACATCTAATATCCTGATACATCTTACTCGCACCTGGGTGTACTGAGTAAGGTGTAGTGTGATCCTCCTTTAAAATCCTTTGACTCAACTCTCTGTCTGAGGGCACATAAATGCGCTCCTAGCGTATCATCACCCTATCGGCACCTATAGTGAACTGAGGTGCCTCACCTAGAGTCATCTTGTCTCGGATCCGCCACAATGTCGGACAACTCTCCTGCTTCTGTTTGATCTCTCCCAACAGCTCAAGTAACATCTCTAGAGTGGACAGGTGGTTGTCCGTATCCAGAAACTGGATATCTAACTCTAGCCAAACTAGATCTCTTTGTAAATGAGGTTGAGCCGTCAGTCATTCTATCGCCTTCTCTTGAGGTGTCTTCCTGCTAAGGGTGTCGACAACCACATTTGCCTTCCCCAGATGATATAAACTCTCTAGATCAAAGTCTGTGATCAGCTCGAGTCATCTCCTTTGGCAGTTATGTAACTCCCGTTGAGTGAATATGTACTTCAGACTCTTTTGGTCTGCAAAGATCTTGCATGAAACTCGATATAGATAATGCCGCCACATCTTAAGGATGTGTACCACTCCAACTAACTCAAGGTCATGTGTCGGGTAATTCTTCTCATACGTCTTCAGCTGTCTGGATGCATAAGCAATAACCATAGCTCACTGCATCAAAACGTATCCCAAACCCAGCTTGGATGTGTCGCTATAGACTACAAAGTCCTTCATTCCCTCAGGTTGTGCTAAGATAGGAGCAGAGGTCAACCTCCTCTTCAGCTCCTCGAAACTCTGATTACACGGCATGGACCATAAAAACCCGGTATTCTTCTTCAACAGGAAAGTGAGTGGTCAGACGATCATAGAAAACTCTTCCACAAACTGGTGGTAGTATACTGCCAAGCCTAAGAAATTGTGCACTTGCTTAACATTCTTCGGAGGCAGCCATGTCGATAGAGACTCTATCTTTGTCAGATCTAACTTGATCCCTTCGGTGGAAACTACATGACCAAGGAAGTTCACCTCAGGCATCCAAGACTCACACTTAGAGAGCTTAGCGTACATCTCTCTATCCTGCAAGACTCGTAACAATGTCCTCAAGTGTCTTGTGTGCTCCTCTCTACTCCTAGAGTACACCAGGATATGTCATCTATGAAGATCACCACAAACTAATCTAGGAAGTCGTTGAAGATGTCATTCATCAACTCCATAAAGACGGCGGGTGCATTCGTGAGCCCAAATGAAATCACTACAAACTTGTAGTGGTCATACCTAGTCCGAAATGCCGACTTAGGCAAATCTTGCTCTCTCACCCTCAGCTGGTGATATCCTGATAATAGCATTTATTATAATCTATATTTTGGGATTGGTTTAGACGTTTTATCTTCATAAATCTGCATGTATGGATGTATATTCTTTGATTATATTGTTGTTTTGTCTACCTTTGCGGGAATCGAGGTCTACACCTAGTTTGGTTGTAATTGTAGGGAAAATGGCACGTTTTGGACTAAAATGGAGCTAAGGAAGCTTAGAAGTAATTGGAGCTACATTCAGGAGCATTGAAGAGTTATAAAAAGATCTCAAGAAGCATGGAAATGATTCACATGTTAATTTTGGACCAGATTAGAGAGTTGCACTCTCAGTTGAGACTCACCTCGGTCACCTACAGTACCACCTCGACCGAGGTGATCTTCAGGAGCGTCCCGACCGAGGCAAATATCGTAACGGCCATAAGATCTTTATTTTTGGAAAGAGAATATCACATATTTTGGGCTGGATTTCTGGAAGGAAGATATTATATTTGGCTGATTTATTTTTGGTGATATGGATATATTTTCTAGGAAATTATCTTTTTAAGATATTATTATCTTTGGAAGATAATTCTCTTATATAAAAGGCTGATTTTCTGCAATTCAGCCATGCTTGGAGCATCAAACAATCGGCGGATCACCCATTCTTTGAAGTTTGAAGGAAGTTTTGAAGGTTGAAGTTCAAGAAAGGGAGAAATCTAGTTGGAGATAGCTTTGCAGGAGTTAGTAAGACTTTCTTAGTTGGCTTGTTTGTTGTCTTTTCTAGTTTCGATTTGAGGAACGTTGATTGTTTGTTTGATTGTTCGATTGAGTTATTGAGACCTTTGTCTTAAGGTTTTCTTGTTTGAATATTGATTCCTTTCTTATAAATTTGATTGTTGTTATCATGATGACTGTTGGATAAGTTTCTTATACGTTTCTAGGGTGATTGGTTGAAAGTTGTGGGAAAGACAATGATAGAATGATCTTAATTCAAGCGGACCCTGAAAGTTCGAGCCTTTACCTTAACCGACGAACACCTCGGTCAGTCATTGAAACATCTCGGCCGGGATGGAATATAATTGAATGAGGTGAACCTTTCTTGAACCCTATATGAGTTAAGATTCCAGTTTGACAAATACTATCCTTATTACACCTTTCATGGTTCAACGCAAGCTTAGGATGAGACTTACCCGGTGATTCCTTTGCTTGTTTACCCAAGATCATGAGTGTAGGTAATAAAGGTTTATCCTTTATTGGGGTTTGAGTGTGCCTTCATCCCATCTTTGAGAGTTAACCCGAGACTTACCCGGTAAAGGTTGATTTTATTCCCTTGAGTGGTGTGTTGTTTGAGATTATAGTTCCTTTCCTTAGTACCTTGATACTTACCCGGTGATAGGATCTCTGGTTTGGGATAGTGAGTAGTGAGACTTACCCGGTGATCTATTCTCATCTTAGAAACACCTTTCATTTGCAAACCTCAGCTTTGTCCATGTTATCTTTTGAGATCTTGAGTCGGAACCACAACTAGATGCTTTAATCCCTATAATCCGCATTCCCTTTACTTGACTTTTACATCATCTTGATTTGTTGCGTGATTTGTTGATTGACAACCTTATTACCGAATTTTGTTTCACCATAGTCCTTGTGATCGATCCTTGGAATTCTTTCTTTTAATACAATTGATCCGTACATTGCGGGTTCGCATATTGTTCAAGCATACTTCTTGGGTTATAAATATTAAAGCTTGCACACATCTTTTGGAGCGAACACCTGACCTCAGATCTATCGTGGAGAATATAGTAGCTCCCTGCAACTGATATAGTAAGTCGCCAATGCGGGGCAACGGGTACTTGTTCTTGATGTTCACATTATTCAACTCTCGATAGTCGATGCACAACCTCATCGATCCATCCTTCTTCCTCACAAAAAGTATTGGCGCACCCCATGGAGAAACACTAGAGCGAATAAAGCCCTTCTTTGCTAACTCCTCAAGCTACTTCTTCGGCTCTAGTAGCTCGATAGGTTGTTCGCTCCAAATGGTGTGTGCAAGCTTTAAATTTATAACCTAAGATGTATGCTTAAAACAAGAATGCGAACCCGCAGTGTACGGGTCAATCGTAGTAAAAACAAGAATTCCGGGGTATCGATCTCATGGACTTAAGTGAAACAAAGCAAGTATAGGTTGTCTATGTAATTACTAACCACAAAAGCAATTAAAACAATTAAAGATGATAAAAAGTCAATTAAGGAAAATATGCAATTCTAGGGATTAAAGCATATAGTTGTGGTTCCAACTCAAGATCCACAGATAAGGTGGACAAAGTTGAGATTTTGCAAAGGGAAGGTGTTTCTAAAGTGGAATTGATTACCGGGTAAGTCTCACTATTCACAATCCCAAACCGTAACTCCTATTACCGGGTAAGTCTCAAGGAATTAAGGAAAAGAACTATAACCTCAGACCAACACACCACCTAAGGGAATCGAATCAACCTTTACCGGGTAAGTCTCAGGCTAACTCACAAAGATGGGATGAAAGCACACTCAAACCCCAATAAAGGATAAACCTTTATTACCTACACTTATGATCATGGGTAAACAAGCAAAGGAATTACCGGGTAAGTCTCATCCTAGGCTTGCATTGAACCAGGAAAGGTATAATAAGGATAGGATTTGGCAAACTCTAACACTTAACTTTCAGTTTCGGATCAGAAAAGGTTACCTCGGTCAGACGAATTCCACCCCGGCCGAGATGTTCATCGACTGAGCGAGATGTTCTAGGGTTAAGGATAAAGACTTGAGCTTTTAGGGTCCAACTGGAATTTAAGATTATTCTATCATTGTATTTTCCCACAACCTTCATCCAATCATCCTAGAATCACACAAAGAAATTAGCCAATCATCATCATGAAAGCAATAATCAAATATAAGGGAAGAAGGTAAATAATTAAACACAAAAACCTTAAGAACAAGGCTTCAATAACTGAATCAATTATCAAACAAACAAGCGTTCCTTGGTTCACAATCCAATAAGACAATCAACAAGAAGGGAATCTAAGAGAATCTTACAAAACCCTTCACAAAAGCTATAAAAGCTATCAACTTCCTTCCTTCAACCTTTCAAAAATCCTTCCTAACTGGTGTATGCTCTAAGCATGTATAAGCATGGTTGAACTTGTGGAAAATTCAACCCTTTATATAGGAAAACTACCCTCCAAAGATAAAATATCTTGAAAAGATATTTTTCTAATAAAATATATCTATCTCTCATAAATAAATCCCTAAAATATATGATCTTCCTTCCAGAAATCCAGCCTAAAAATATAAGATTCTTCCTTCCAAAAAATAAAAGATCTCAGCCAAGAATAAAATATATATCGCCACGTCCAAGGTGTTCGCCTCGGTCGGGACGCTCCTCTGGATCACCTCGGTCGAGATGGTACTGTAGATGACCGACGTGGCTCAAAGCTGAATGTGAAATCTCTCAAATCTGGCCCAAAGTGAATCTTTAATCCATTTCCATGCTTCATGGATTCTTCCTTAAGCTCTTGAATGTAGGTCTAATGACTCCTTCGCTCTTTTAGCTCCTTTTTGATGCAAAACGTGCCATTTTACCTACGATTACAACGAAACTAGGTGTAGACCTCGATTCCCGCAAAGGTAGATGAAACGACAATATAATCACATAATATACATTCACATGCAGATTATTGAAGATAAAACGTCTAAACAGGTCCCAAAATATAGACTATAAATCATGCTATCAAAATACCCCATACTTAGCCCTTGCTTGTCCCCAAGCAAGTTCCAAATCTTAGATACAGGATAGAATGGATTATAAGTCATAAAGATCAATGAAAAGTATTTCAAAACATTTTAGTGGTGTGCTCGAATCATAGATCACTCTAAGAGAATGTTTCATGGAATTTAAAATCAAAACATGCTCAAAACATTTTATAAATATAAGAAAGTTGTTCATCGTTGCATAAAATCATAGAATGCATAATAGATCATAATTATCGAAATTAATCATGTATAATCTAGTTTAAACCACCAAGTCAATCAACAAGCTCGAGGTCTCAAGGGCTTTTCAAGAGAAGGTGAAGAAACGTGTGAGGGTGGGATGTATATAGGGAATGTGGTGCTAGAATCCGGAAAAAAGGATCTTTACCTCACTTTCTTTTGAACTTCAACATCTTCCACAATAAGCTTTGCTTATTTTTACTTTTTACTTTACTTTTTGGGATGCATGGACAGAGGTGCACAATAACCGAAGCCTAGGAGATCAGCAATCATCAATTCATCGAGATGCCTCAAACCCTTGATGCACATACCATGACCCGTTAGGAATATCGCTCAATCCAACTTTGGCAAGACACATACACCCGGCTATGTGAATGGTGCCGAGTTACTCATCATCATGATTGACTTCCCCAAACCTATTTGTTTCTTTCTAAACTTCCAGCCAACATCTCAACTTTACTTTCATTTGCTTTTCACTTTTGCTTGCTTCCAAATTCCCGGATAGGTATAGGGAGGCAAATATGTATATGAGGGGCTAAGCATGATCAAGAAGAAGAAGAAAAGAGAATGAATTGCCTTGGTCTTTCCAGGAAGAAAGTGAGAGAACTTATCATGTGATGTCAACCTTCAAATTCAACATAATTTGGATAAAAACAAAGTATTAAATATGCCACAATTTTCAAACAAAGCATTTAGCAACTTAAACATATCATAAAACCTTTCAAACATATAAAGATTTCAAAACCAGTCAACAAACAAAATCATCATGGATGTCATATCCAGATAAGAAGCACAAAAATCATTTCGAAAACTGTTCCAGTTAAACCACCTCGGTCGAGATGTTCTAAGTCAACCGAGGTATTGTACCTCGATTGGTCAGAGTCACATCGGTCGAGGTCAATAAAAATTTTTTTTTCAAACCAGTTTTTGACGTTTTTCTGAATCAAATAATCTGTATGCATGCATGTAGTCTCAGATAAACACATAGAGCAAGATAAAACGATAAATATCCGAATCAAGAGTCATACAAGCGTACACATAAGGTCATATAATACATCCACATACCACATACTTGGGACACATTGTCCCAATGGGTCAAAATAAGTCTAAAGAAACATAGTACTCACCGGATAAAGCTGAGCTGCATAATAAATAAAGAAAAGAAATCCGCAAGCTCTAATCCTCTAGTCCCGATCCGGTGGTGGTGGTGGTGGCGCGTACGGGTACTGAGATGGGTCGAAAGGATAGCCCATGATATGCTGAAACTGAATCTCAGCCATCGTGTGCTGGTAGTACAGTCTCTCTTGCATCTCTCTAATGTCCAGGGATAAGGCGCCGTAGGAATCTATCACGTGATCCGTCAGATCATCTATCCGGCGGTGAGCGATTGGATCCCTCTGTCTGCGTACCCTACGCCTGGCTGGACATGCTGGTGCTGCAGCTGGCTCCTCCCCTGTCTTGTCGTCGTCCAGATCGACGACCGGCACACTAGTCCCAACTGTATCCGTACCTGTGTCCATGGCAACACCGCCATCCTCATCCTCATCCTCCTGCTCCTCAGCCTCCTCATCATCATCCTGTCCCTGAGCTGCTGCATCTCTGGCATCCTCCATAAGCGGAATCCATGCGGTCTGCCAGTAGTGCGGGTCATAAACAGAGAACTGAGCTGACCACCTAATACCCTGAGGTGCAGTCTGCACCCAGGGCATCGCCACATAAGGCGTAGTAAGTCCGCGAGGAACCAATATCCTCCTAGTGATCATCTCCTGCAGCCCGAGCGGCTTGGCAGCCGCCACCATAGTACACGCACTCAAATCCATGTCCATGTAACTCGCAATGTGAGTCACTATCCCTCCGCAGCATATATCCCCCTTCGCCTTCGCCTTTATCTTGTGTAGATCCTCCGCTAGCATAACTCCAAAATCCGAAACTCCTCCGGTAACCATACAGTAAAGACTCAGCAGCTCACCCTGTCTAATCTTCTGGGGTGTCTCAGCACGTGCCAGAAGAGTCTCGCTAAAGATCTTGTGAGCAAGTCTAAAAGCTAGGTGGAAGATAATCCGCTTCCTGGAGTCTCCAGGTCTCCACCTATCAGCGTGCTCAACTACGTGAGCTATCTGGCCCCAAAACTCTCGAGCTACGGCTTGAGAAGGAAAATCAGCAACTGTGGGGGCCGAGAAGCCAAAGATGTCCCTCTAGTGGTCCATAGGAACTAGATAGTTCCGGTTAATCAACCGGTACTTAATGGCGCGCTCAGTGGGCAAATAAGTGACGAAGCTAACAAACTCCAAGGTCGGCTCAAGATAGGTTGGAGCTCTAATCTCAGTAAACTGCTCCAGCCCCACCATAGATATCATCCGCCTCAGATCATCATCCACACGGAGGCAGTCAAATGCAGAAATGTCTAGAAACCGTGGTGCAACCACTGGACGTGCCGCTATGCGGTCATAGTCTACTTGGTGACGCTCATGGATCACCGGTATAGAGCGGCGTGAAGAAGAGGAAGGAGAAGGAGAGGATCTATCTCTCAAAACCACCTGCCTGTTAGAACTCATCTCTTTCTATCACTGTCATACCACCTCGGTCACTCTAACAAATCTCAAGAACACCTCGGCCGAGGCACAGGCCGACTGGACCAAGGCGAAGTGTTGTGCGATCGTTTCTCTCAAAAATCTAGTTCTTTTCCCCCAATATCACTACCAATTGTTCCTATAGGGTACTTAATCCTTTTCCAGCACAATGCAGGGGCAACCAAAGCCCAAATCGAATGAAATCAGTGGAAGAAGAGAGAGTTAGGGTTTTTTCGAATTTACCCCAGATTTGGTCGATTCGGTGCATTTTTAGTGCAGATTGTTGCTTGGAAATCAATCCTCTACCCTTTCCTTGCAGTTTGGAAGCGAGAATCGTCGAAAACGAGCGAAAATCGAAGAGCGAGGCGAATTGGGCGTTTCGGTCGAGAGGGAGATAGAGGGAAAAGAGAGAAATTAATCTCCCTTTTATACCCTTTTCTGGAACTGCTATCACCTCGGTCGAGATGTTCTCGACTGGACCGAGGTGGTACGGACCGAGGTGGATCTTTAGTAACCCTAGTCGCCTCGGTTGCTCAAGAATCATCTCGGTAGAGGTGCTGTGACAGCAACCGAGATGTGTCTCAGTCAATCTCCGTCTTCTCAGATTCTCGAACTTCTGTCCTTCCAGTGTTGCTCCTGGGTTGTATTCTTTCCTTAGATGTCACCTGTTGTCTGTCTAGGACGCCAAAAACAAAACAAAGCAAAGCAAAAGCAAACTATCTAAAGCTATACTAGAAAAAGGGAAAAGAAAGCAATACCTTGGGTTGCCTCCCAAGAAGCGCTTGATTTAAGGTCGCTAGCTGGACCTTTCCTCATGGATTTACTCTATGTACCTCGAATATCTTGGAGTGCTCATCACATCCATCATAAAATTCTTCCAAGAAGGTTCTGGCTCCTAATTTCACCGGAAAATGGTAAGATCTCCCACGTACATGCTTGTACGGTTTGATTCTCACCGGAATCCTTCTAGCTTTCCTGCACTTCAATGGGACATAATCTAGCTTGGCGTCCCATCCTTTCCTGGATCGAGAAAACAGCTTCTCGAGAATCCTAGTAGCTTCCCCATCTTTAGTTTGGGGATGGTACAAGGTCCTTAGCATGCGAGGGACCCCATATTTGAACAAAAGACACTTCATCACCTTAGCGGTGAAGCGCTTGTTAACTTCACTCCTTATAATCCAAGGAGCATTTACTTTCAGCAAATTCAAGGGAGGTTTCATCTTGATCTTAGGAGGTTCTTTCAGAAGAGACCTCCAACTCTTTGGTGCATCCTTGAAGAAATCTAGAACTTTAGTAGGAATTTCAAATGGAGTAAGAGAAGGCACCTTATAAAGTTCTCCAAAGCTCGGGACAAGTTTCATGTTAGGTTGATAATCCACCCATGAAATTTCTCCCAACTCAGCTGATCTTTCTTCCACCTTGGCCACAGTCTTAGTAATTTGGCCAAGGTTCTCTGCATCTTCCACTTTCAATTCTACAGATTCTTCTTCCATCTCGGCCGATATCTCTTCCACCTCGGCCGATTTCTCTTTCACCTCGGCCGAAGTCTCAACAGTTGGATCGAGATCTTCCACATCTTCCTCTTCCTCAAAAGCTTCATAAGAAACTTCTGGTTCAATTGGAGGAATGCTTGAAACTTGCAGCACTTCCTCATGCTTCTCTTTCGGCTCAGCATAGGATAGGGTACTTTCTTTGAGCTCCTCCAACTTCTTCATTATCTTCTCCAATTTTGATTCAAGTGAATCTTCAAGAGGTTGCTCATAAATCTTTCTAGGGATATTCAGCTCATCCCATATAGCAAGTTCCTCCTTAATAACCCCTTCTCTTTCTCTTTCATTGTTGAACCAATAGAAGGAGTATTTCTCCTCCAAGTATTCATAATGGTTCGCCCTAGCACTTTGTCTTGCTATCCAGGCTGGATCAAATGTAGTCATCGGATATCTTGAAAACTACAAAACTCATAGGACAAATGGTTAATAGCAATAAGGGAAATAGCCCCGAAAGACAACCGTAACCGGCTCGGTCTAGACCAAGTCCCCGGCAACGGCGCCAAAAACTTGTTCTTTGGCGAAACTCTGTTCCGTTTCCGGAACAAGAACTTCGCGTGTACCTAAGAACATAAATCTGCAAGAACACTCAAGTAGAATGATTAGTAGAAAAAGCAAGAACAGTCCCCGGCAACGGCGCCAAAAACTTGTTCGCTCCAAATGGTGTGTGCAAGCTTTAAATTTATAACCCAAGATGTATGCTTAAAACAAGGATGCGAACCCGCAGTGTACGGGTCAATCGTAGTAAAAGCAAGAATTCCGGGGTGTCGATCTCAGGGACTTAGGTGAAACAAAGCAAGTATTGGTTGTCTATGTAATTACTAACCACAAAAGCAATTAAAACAATCAAAGATGATAAAAAAAAAGTCAATTAAGGAAAATATGCAGTTCTAGGGATTAAAGCATCTAGTTGTGGTTCCAACTCAAGATCCAAAGATAAGGTGGACAAAGTTGAGATTTTGCAAAGGGAAGGTGTTTCTAAAGTGGAATAGATTACCGGGTAAGTCTCACTACTCACAATCCCCAACCGTAACTCCTATTACCGGGTAAGTCTCAAGAAATTAAGGAAAAGAACTATAACCTCAAACCAACACACCACCTAAGGGAATAGAATCAACCTTTACCGGGTAAGTCTCAGGCTAACTCACAAAGATGGGATGAAAGCACACTCAAACCCCAATAAAGGATAAACCTTTATTACCTACACTTATGATCATGGGTAAACAAGCAAAGGAATTACCGGGTAAGTCTCATCCTAGGCTTGCATTGAACCAGGAAAGGTATAATAAGGATAGGATTTGGCAAACACTAAAACTTATTTCTCAATTTCGGATCAGAAAAGGTTACCTCGCTCAGACGAATTCCACCCCGGCCGAGATGTTCATCGACTGAGCGAGATGTTCTAGGGTTAAGGATAAACACTTAACTCTCAATTTCGGATCAGAAAAGGTTACCTCGGTCAGACGAATTCCACCCCGGCCGAGATGTTCATCGACTGAGCGAGATGTTCTAGGGTTAAGGATAAAGACTCGAGCTTTCAGGGTCCTACTGGAATTTAATATTATTCTATCATTGTTTTTTCCCACAACCTTCAGCCAATCACCCTAGAATCACACAAAGAAATTAGCCAATCATCATCATGAAAGCAATAATCATATATAAGGGAAGAAGGTAAATAATTGAACACAAAAACCTTAAGAACAAGGCTTCAATAACTGAATCAATTATCAAACAAACAAGCGTTCCTTGGATCACAATCCAATAAGACAATCAACAAGAAGGGAATCTAAGAGAATCTTACAAAACCCTTCACAAAAGCTATAAAAGCTATCAACTTCCTTCCTTCAACCTTTCAAAAATCCTTCCTAACTGGTGTATGCTCTAAGCATGTATAAGCATGGTTGTACTTGTGGAAAATCCAACCCTTTATATAGGAAAACTACCCTCCAAAGATAAAATATCTTGAAAAGATATTTTCCTAATAAAATATATCTATCTCTCATAAATAAATCCCTACAATATATGATCTTCCTGCCAGAAATCCAGCCTAAAAATATAAGATCCTTCCTTCAAAAAATAAAAGATCTCAGCCAAGAATAAAATATATCTCGCCGCGTCCAAGGTGTTCGCCTCGGTCGGGACGCTCCTCTGGATCACCTCGGTCGAGATGGTACTGTAGCTGACCGAGGTGGCTCAAAACTGAATATGAAATCTCTCAAATCTAGTCCAAAGTGAATCTTTAATCCATTTCCATGCTTCCTAGATTCTTCCTTAAGCTCTTGAATGTAGCTCCAATGACTCCTTCGCTCTTTTAGCTCCTTTTTTTATGCAAAACGTGCCATTTTACCTACGATTACAACAAAACTAGGTGCAGACCTCGATTCCCGCAAAGGTAGATGAAACGACAATATAATCACATAATATACATTCAAACATGCAGATTATTGAAGATAAAACGTCTAAATAGATCCCAAAATATAGACTATAATTCATGCTATCATAGGCTCTATACGGTATGGTGCCTTCGAGATCGGTCACGTCCCGGGCTCTAACTCGATATAGAAATTTACGCTCCTTTGTGGCGGTAAATTGGATGGCTCGTCAAATATATCGATAAACTCGCTCGCGGTTGGGATCTCCTTCGATGCCGGATTCTCACCTTTCTTCATGGCATAACACTAGAAGGCCTCACAATCCAGTCCGATCAGTCTCGCAGCTCAAACTGCACTAATGATTGTACCGGTCTTTCCGAGGTCCAACCTCGGAATATAATTATCTCTCTTGACTTGGTAGTGACCGTCATGGTCCTTTTACCGATGTCTAGAACTACACCATGCCAGTCCATCTAATTCGTCCCTAAGATGATTTCCTCATGTACTAAGTACATGACGAAGAGACCACTAACCAAACACGATTTACCAAACAAATGGAACAATCATGAATCTCCCGATTACCTCTAACCTTACCCCAATTGGGAAACCCTATAATAAAGGATCTCCCCTCTACTGTATCTAAGGCCAATCTCTCAACACAAGCATTGGAAATAAATGAGTGTGTAGCACCCCTATCAAAAAGTACTTTAGAAGGTAAACCATAAATCCAAATGGTACTTATAGTCTTTGGCGTTGTCGGCTCATTTGCGCTCCTCAACTCAAATACTTTGATGTATGCACCTTTCGCGTCAACGGTGCAACCACCATGTCCTTTACTTCTACCATGTCTCGGTGTGAAACCCTGAATAGAAGGATGGATCGGGGCCCGCTGTTGTAGTCCTTGAGTCGGGTACTGAGGCGGTCTCTGTCCACCTTTTGTAGTGTTGGAAGGGGAAGAACCCTGTTGTGAAGGATCCTTTCCCTGACGACAAAAAGTGGCTCGGTGACCTGGCTGGCCACAAGTGAAGTATGTCACGGGTGACTTCTTACACTCATGCCGAATAAGTACACAAATTCCACATTTAAAACACTTATGTCCCCTATCAGAAGTTTGTGGGGTCGATGGATAACTCGGGCGTCCCTGTGTCTGACCCCGCCCATAACCTGATGCTCTAACCCCAATACTGGCTTGCCATGTCCTCTGTCTCTTCTCTAGCCTGGTCGATATTGATAGTCCATTAGGGAATAACAACGAAAACCCGCTAGATATGCACGGGTGCCCTCCCTTAGCCTACGGGAGAACAAATACACATGTTGGTCCTCTGGAAGTGTAGTTGGACCCAATAGTGCTAACTCCTCCTAAAATTTCTTGATTGCATCGGACACAGGAATATCCTTATACCCAGCCTCTACGAAATTCTACAATCTCTCCCTCCTCAGTGCGGCAGGGCAAAATTGCTCCCGGATGAGACTCCTCATCTACTCAAACCTTGTGACCCGACTACGGACGGTCTTCCGGCCATCAATACTGTGTCATGTTTGTAAACAAGGCATGCACCAACTCTACTCACCTAGCCTCTAGGCAACGGATCGAATACACCGCTATATCCACATGCCCTAACAAGTGGTCCACCTCTAATCCCACCTTCCCATCGAGCGGGGGTACTCTCATCTTGTGGAAAGTCTTCCGCCAGTAATCCGGTCTTGGTGCCCTTGGCTCCTCTTGAGCCTTGAAAACCTCAATTCCTCATGCCGGTACAACTGACACTTGTGTCGCTCTCTGTGATACCTCAACTGACTCTTAGACACCGGTGGATACAAGGCATATGTGCATGTCCTACTTGCCTCTTCCACCCAACGGACATACTCTTTAAACTCATACACTCTCATCAAAACACGGCATGTCTCAATTGACTGCGAAATTTGAGCTCCTGGTCTAGCCTACGTCCCATTCCCAACCTCGGGAACTGTACTCTCGACAACCTCATCAAGTCTATCCTCCAGCTTTGGCAGATCAGCAATAGGGACTCGGCCCCGACCTGTCACTACTTCTAGCTCATCCTACAACAGATGCCTCTCTAGTACGGGTCATCTGCGATAAGATCATAACTACGTATAAGGCCAAGCTAATACTATTGCAATAAACCAAGTCTAGAAAAACAACTACAGTCCAACATACAAACTAGGCTGCCAAGATCCATGGAAGGAGTGATGGATTTCCGTACATTCTATCCCATACCGACTATGCACATGATTTGAAACAAAATTCATTTGAAAACTCATATCCCTTTTGAGTTCTGTTTTTTTATATATTCGGCATTTCTAGAAGATTGCGAGTGTCATTTTATCAACCTAAGGCTCTAATACCATGTTTGTAATAACCCAAATTATATGAACTCGGGACGTTACGGGCTAGGACCTCACATTGGGTCCTGAAGCTAGCCTGACAACAAGTTCACCGGATCTTGCAACAAGACACAAATAAATATTAATCGACATAGATAAAATTGAATTTTCACAAACCAAAATATAGATAAGACTCACAACCAAGCATCAGAACTATGCAATCAAGTATCCGTACATACAAAACCCGCATCCCATCCTAACATGTATGGGAACCCTGGTTGATTCCTCCAACCGGATCACTCGACAGCATCTCTATCTTGCACAACATCTACAACAACGGATAAACCGTTAGCTAACATTTTATGTATTCGAATAACAATAATACCACATACAATCACATAAGCAATACTAAACACTTAGCATGCTCACAACAAGCCGATTATTATCTTTTATTAATTGATTTACTTTACTAATTCAACTTAGGTTGTGACACGTAGAACACCCGAACCTCGATCTTGTCCCTGTGTATCAGCAGAAGTGGTTCGATGCATCTCACTGTCTACTTGTTAAGGCTGGTCGCAGAGAACTTTCCGTTATCTCGCAAGAGCTGGTAGTGATGTCACCCCTCGGTTATAATACACTTGAGTCAATTAATACATAAGGTTGTCCTAGTCTGGTTATGGTTATAATATCATACACAACTATTACAGTTAAGCTAATACACAAAAGTCAACTAAGTAAGCCCAATGGACTTACCTGTCTCAAGGTAAACCCAACTATAATCCACACTCAATTTTCTGCAGGAAACACTCTACGCGTGTTCAAACAAGGCACACATATCAACAACTATCCCACATGCTAGAAAGTTTCAACTCCTAGTCTCAATGATCCTCACAAGATCATATAGGTCACATCCATACTCAACATCCTCATTATACATCTCAAAACCGCCTACGTTATTCCATCACAATATAACTCTTAAGCCACTAGTTGGCATTCAACTAGTTATATTAGGTCCCAACCTAACATGGTACACTATGAGGTAAGACGCAACCGCGAAAGAGGAAAATGTGCGGACGCGGCGACAAGGCGTGAGACGCCGCGACTACGGCCGTTGCAGCCGTGGATGCGGCGACACTAAAGGAGGGGCGGACATTGTAAGAAGCAGGCGTGGGTGTAACCACACAACTAACACGACCCTCTTCCTTCTCTTGCCAGAATTTCCACTAATCACCTTCTCCTCTCCTAGCAACACCAAGGACAACCCTGGACTCACCACTAGGCACATAAATACACCAAAAGAAGACAAGAAAACAATGAATCCCCTTAGTTGATTCACAATCAAGGAAGGAAGAAGAACAAGAAGAGGGAAAGGAAAAGATAGCTTACTGCTCTTCTAGATGTGCAAGAAAGACCCTTAGTTGCCACTTTGCAACTGTCCACAACAACTCACAACTTCAAGCTTCAGATTGGGAAGAAGATCAAGGAAGAAAAGAGGAAAAGAGGAAGAGAGAAAGAGAGGAAATGATGAACGTGAACAAGAGAAAGGAAACGTTGGAATGAGTATCTCTTCATTCAGACCTCGATAAGGACAAAATACTTAAAGGAGAAACAAAGAAAAGAAAGTCGGCTAACAAAGAACTGCCCGATCTCTGTTTCACTGCGACCGCGGCCAAAGCTATCCGCGAATGCGGTGCCGCGAAAGCGGAAATGTGGGGTGCGGTTGCGGTGACTCTCATGAAACATTGGTTGTTACATCATTAATTGATATCTAGTGTCACATATAAGACAAGTTAATCCAACTCGACTTATGTTTAACTCTTATGGCTTTTCATCATTATTTCATATAATAAGTGTAACCTTTCTCGGATCTTCCACACCTTGGCTTGAACCCTAATTGCCTCCCCAACACCCCCGGTCACACTAATCTCTCCCATGTGTCGTGCTCCCGTTCGACATACACCGGAATCAATCTAAATCATTAAGAGCTACTTTGATATATGAGATTCCGGTGGATAAGATATGAAGGGGGTCCATCGTTGCATTTTGAGTGCTTATAAGTGTTGGGTTCAAACCCAACACATGATTTCAGTGATATTTCATCTTATAATCAATTGACAATAGGAGAAGTAGACCACAAGACTTATTTATTAGACTTTTTACTTTTTAATTATCGACGTGAGAACATCTCATCCTCCAAGTATCCTCTAATCTAGTGTTCGCCCCTAAACGTGCGTGCAAATAAGTTTTAAATTTATAAAACTAGAATAAAAGCAGCGAACCCGCAGTGCACGGATCGGCGTAGATTAGCAAGTATTCCAGAGTATCGAACACAGGGATTTGGGGAGACAAATTCAATAGTAGATTATCAAGCAGTTTATGTAAGAGTTTTGCAATATATTGGGGAAAACAACAATCCTAAAGATCCAGGTATCCAGCTGTGGCAATCGATTCAAGATATACTTAATGATATAAAGACAGAGTTGAGATATGCAAAGGTATGCGAATGTAAGGTAATCGTACGGTGAAGTTCCAAAAACCTTATATGACTCACCTACAAGACACTCTCTATACAGGTTGTTGAGGCTTCAATATAGAAAGGTTCTAAAGATGAGAATTAATGTCAAATACCCAAACTTATAATCCAAAGGTCAAAACTAACTTAACCGATTAAGGTTGTGACACTCATAATCGAGGTAGAGGTTGTTGAGGCTTCACTACCACCTAGAAAAGACAAGCCAAGACTAAGCTAAAGCAAATCTTTAACTTTGGATTAAAGTAAAAGCAGGCTCGTAAACTTAAGGGAAATTACGGGCAGATCTTGAGATTCCACGGTCGTGGAACTCAAGAACAAACCGTGATTTAGGGTTCGTCGACGATTCTCTCTAACTCTCAGGGTCTAATCTGTTTATGATTGATCTATCATTATCTAAGCCACAACTATCAACCCTTCACCTTAGAATTGTTAAGGGTTTTTAGCCAATAACAGTCATGTTGATATAAATTTCAAGAATTAAAAGATTTAAAGATGGAAACTTCCGAAAACTTTCAATAAACTTCAAACCAATCTCAAAGTCACAATCAAGAACAAATAATGTCACTAATTCCAGAATAGAACAAGTAAACACAATCTTAGGTAAGAAGGAAGAACGGGATGTCAATCCGTCTTCTAAAATCAAACCTAAACAAGAAGAGAAATCTTCTTGCAACAATCCTCCAAATCTTCCGTCAATCCAGGAAATCTGGAAATCCCAACGATAATCTCCACCAAAGTGCAAGATTTGGGCAAATCCAAGCGCAAACGTAGATCTCCAATGAGATCTCAAATGCGTCCAAGCGAATGCCGCGAAAGTCTCTCTCACGGGGATCTAAAGCGAGTAGCGGAGATGACGGAATTTCTCTTCTTCCGTCTTTTTATAGTGTAGGGCAAAATATCGGCCCGGCCCAATCTTCAAAATATCGTGGCTTCAAAGTGTGGCGAAAAAGATCGCCAAGATCACGGTCGTGGAAGGTTCCACGACCGTAATTTAGAGCGTGGAAAGTGTCACGGTTTGAACCATGGATTCCACGACCGTAATAGTTACTGGAATGCATCACGCCTCTCTTGCCATACTTCCACGACCGTGGAACTGAATGTGGAAAAGAGTATGACCGTATTTTAGAGCGTGGTTTAAGGCAAGAACGTGATTCTTCCCTAGCCTCGTGCATTCCTCAAGTTGAACTCCTTTTTGCTCCTAAGAATGTCCTTAATCGATGGACATATCCAATCAACTCGTCTTTGCTCGATTCCGTTCTGAAATAGCTCTTAAGTACCTATAATCAACATAAAGCTTGTGTAGACATCTATATCGATAATATAGGTAAACTAGCTCACATATGCATCAATGTTAAATCAAAGACTATCAATATGAATCAAATACATGTAGAAAACGTGCCTAAAATATCACAATATTTCATGCTAACAAATAACCCCATACTTAACACTTGCTTGTCCCTAAGCAAGGTCTCTCAAAAAGCTTTTTAGAACAAGAGTTAGGATGAAATATGTGTACCTTCTCAAAGCAATACTTCTTTTGGATAATGTGCCTTCTAAACAATAGATCATTCTCAAACCTTTCTTCATTCGTTTATAAGACTTTCATACACTTAATCAAAGAGTAAAGAGTAAAGAAAGCTTCATGAATCAATTAAACTTCAATACAAGCATTATAACCTTTAAACATTATCAAAATCAATCATAAGAAACTTCAATTTAGATCACCAAGTCATATAGCATTCTTTTGATCTTAAGGGCTTTCAAATGAGGTCTAGAATGTGGAAAGGGGAGGGAAAACTTTAAGGAATGTGGTGCATGAATCCGGGAAAGTGGACAACTACTCCTTCTTCTTCTTTTGCGGTTTCCGCAGCACTTTCAACTTAGAGCTTCGCTCTCTTCTTTTCATTTTTCGACTTTACTTTTGGAGTTATGGATAGAGGTGCACAAAAACCGAAGCCTAGGAGATCGGCGTTTCTCAATTTTCAAGAGATGCCTCAAACCCTTAGCGCACATACCATAATCCGCTAGGAATATCGCTCAATCCGACTTTGGCAAGACACAAACACCCGGCTATGTGAATGGTGCCGAGTTACTCATCGTCATGATTGACTTCCCCAAACCTACAATTTCTTTCTATTCTTTTGATTGCAAATAATTGCTTTCATGGCCCTCCCACATCAAACATGCCTTTTTTTTCATTCACTTCTCCAAGTTCCCGGATAGGTAAAGGAGGTTAATATTTCAATGAGGAGCTAAATGATCAAAGAAAGAAGAAAGAAAATCGAATTGCCTTAATCATCTCAACAAGAAGCATAAGAACTTATATTGTGATTTCAACCTTACTTTCTCAACATGATTTAAGTAACATTCTTCACATTATAAAACTTGCAAAAGAGGTAAAATTCATTCATTCAAATTTCTTTTCAATTCACTATTCTTTTAAGCATGCAATTGTCATTAAACTCAATTCACAAGTGATATTATCATAGAATTCATCTCTAACATAGAAGCACATAATTTTTCAAAATTTTTCAAATTTTTATGGGTTTTTCAAGTTCTTTTTCATGCAATGCAATAATGAAACGTGCAACAATATAATGAACATGTAATGATAGTCTCGAATAGAAGCAACATAGTGAACGAGAGTTATTACAAACTTTTAGTACATCCCACCCCATACTTAGGACGAACATTGTCCCTAATGTTCAAATAAAAGAAAGAAAAGAAGAGAAGAAAAAGAAACTCACAAAGTGGTGGTGGAATGTCTAAAGCGAACGGTCATGCAATCAATCACTGTGGCGCTGGCGGAGGCGGGAATGGAGAGAAGCTAGAATCATAAAACCGCCCAAACTGCTGGCGGTAGACATCCCTCATCATGTGGTCGAGGTCGTCTAAGCGTCCATCTCTAGCATCGGCTCGGATCTCCAATGCTCCCACTCTCTCTGAAAGGCCAGTAGTCCAATCCGGCATCTGCTCGTACCATCCCGGAGCCTGACTGTACCATGCTGGAGCGTCGGATGGTGCTGGTGCTAGTGCTGATGTCTGCTCTGTGGACCAAGGAGGTGGAACTCCATACCATGCAGGACGTGTGGTCATCCATGTAGGTCTCTCACTCACGCTAGCGCGGCGAGACGACGAGCCTGAAGCTCTAGCTGGACGTGGAGAACGTCTAGGTACATCGGGGGCCGCCTCCGGCTGATCCGGAAACGTGCCAAACTCCTGCTCGGCTCCTCCTCCACCCTCAAACTGGTCTCTCATATCCTCCTCCTCAACAACTGGTGGTGGAACATATGGGGGAGCTACTATCCTGTTCGCATGCATAGCAGCGAACGTCTCCTTCCAATTATGGCATCCCGCCATAATGGAGTACTCCGGTAGCCACTCTATACCCCTACCCGTCCTGCTCTCCCAAGGCATGGCCGCATAAGGCGGACCTCTATGTGTGGGGAAGATGAGACCCCTAGTCATGAAGGCATGGAGTCCTAAGGGAACGGCCGGTATGCGGGTGCAAGCAGAAAAATCAACACCCAAGCTCCTAGCAATGTGGGTAACTATCCCACCATATCCTATGTTGCCCTTCTTCTTGTTCTTGAGCTTGCTCATAGTAGCAGCCAAGAGAGTGGCACAATCAGCCCGGCGTCCGTACAACATGGAGTACAACAAAAAGAGCTCATCCGTCTTGATCTTTTGGGGCGTCTCCGTCCTAGGAAAGAGACACTCCGAAAGAACACGGTGTGCAATCTTCAAGGCTAGGTGGTACATCAACCTAGCCTTGGTATCAGCAGGTTGCCAACGGTCCTCGTCGGCGTAAATCATCGCTACCTCCTCCCAAAAGTCCTTGGCATAAATGCCACTAGGAAAGCGACCGTTAAAGGTCTCCTGAAACCCGAAAAAGGTCCCAAACTCACGGATGCTAAAATGGGAGTCTCTTTCCATAAGACGGAAAGAGACGGTCCTGTCTACATGGCTGTGCTCAAATGACGTCACAACCTCCCGTGTAATCTCCTCATAAGCGTCTTCTCGGATAGCCGAGAAGACAACTAGTCCGGCTCTATCCAAGAGCCAAGTAAGGTCCTCTATAATGTTGAGAGGAGCTAGATCCTCCAACAACAAGTACCTAGGACCAATCACAGCCCTCTCCTTGATCCTCTCGAGTGCATCGAGGTGATCCTCATGTATGGTCGGGACTCTAGGGTGAGGAGGTGAGGATGGAGGTGAAGGTGAGGATGGAGGTGAAGGTGAGGATGGTGGTACTCTAGAGGATGAGGAAGAAGAGGGATTACCCTTCCTCTTCTTGTTTTGATCATTCTTCTTCTCTTTTATCCTCCCCGAAACTCTCCTCACAAAGTCCATTCTATCAGAAATTACGGGCTGTTCTTGCAATTCCACGGCCGTAATTCTCCCAGAGATCGTGGTTTGTCTGTTTCTTTCGTAAATCTCAGCAAACACACTCAATCTCCACAAACAGGCAGTCCTAATCTAATTTCTTCCAATCTCAATCAGTTCTTCCTAAAATCTCTAACAAAAACGAACCAAATCGACAAAGATCAAGAGGAGTGGAAAAACCTATTTTTTGGATTGAAAAATCCGAATTGCGCGTTCCTTGGTGAATTTCCGCTCGATTCGTCGCTTGGATCTTGTTGGTGGTCGAATTTGCTTCGGTTTAGGAAGAAGAATCGTTAAAAATGATTAAGAAACGAGGAATTTGAGGAGGGTCGTGGATTTCGGCTTTTAGGTCGTGGAAGAGGGGTTTTGTGGTGATTTTTGTGAAGAACGTGGTTTATATAGTCTCAGGCAAAATTTTGAAAATCACGGTCTGTCGAGGTGTTCCACGGCCGTGGAAATGTACGGAACCGTGGTTTTGGTGATTTTTCAAAGGCTTTGGAAATTACGGACACTATAGCTGTTACGACCGTGGTTTAGGCCGTGGAACTCTCTGTAAAGCTCCAAAGTCCAAATTTCGCCACTTTTCTTCAACATTATCCTTCCCTTTTCCTTTTCCATCGTTCCTACAACCAAAAACACGAACATACCGGAAGAAATCGAGGCAAAATAAAGCGAAAAAACGTCTAAACTAAGCTAAACTATGAATCGAAAACAAAAACGAAAATGCAATACCTTGGGTTGCCTCCCAAGAAGCGCTTTGTTTAAGGTCCGTAGCTAGACCAATCTCGCACTTATTCGAGTGCGGTAGGCGCGAACTCTTCAGCTTGGAGTTCCGGCGTATACTTCTTTAGTCGTTGGCCGTTCACCTTAAAACTTCCGCTCGCTTCACCCCATACTTCAACTGCACCATGGGGGAAAATACGCTTAATTAGAAAAGGTCTGGTCCAACGGGATTTAAGCTTACCTGGAAAGAGACGAAGCCTTGAATTGAAGAGGAGAACTTGATCTCCTTCTTTGAAGTCCTTTGGAATGATATGCTTATCATGCCAACGCTTTGCTCTCTCCTTGTAGATCTTAGCGTTTTCATAAGCGTTCAAGCGGAGTTCATCCAGCTCATTAAGGTCTAGGAGACGCTTCTCTCCCGCTTCCTTCATGCCGAAATTCAGCCACTTGATAGCCCAAAACGCTTTGTGCTCCAACTCCACCGGAAAGTGACAAGACTTCCCATACACAAGGTTGTATGGTGTGGTTCCTATGGGAGTCTTGTACGCAGTCCGGTATGCCCATAATGCATCGTCAAGCTTCAAGGACCAATCCTTCCTAGTCCTTGAAACCGTCTTCTCCAGAATTCCTTTGATCTCCCTATTTGAGATCTCAACTTGTCCACTAGTTTGTGGATGATAAGGGGTAGCGACCTTGTGAGTAACCCCATACTTAGCTAGAAGAGCTTCAAAGCGACGGGCTATGAAGTGAGAACCTCCATCACTAATGATAGTCCTTGGTGTCCCAAAACGCGGGAAGATGGTCTTGTTGAAGAACTTAACCACCACCATGGCATCATTTGTGGGAGAGGCAATTGCTTCCACCCATCTAGAAACGTAATCCACCGCCAATAGTATGTATTGGTTTCCACAAGAGGATGGGAATGGTCCCATCAAATCAACTCCCCAAACGTCGAAAATCTCCACCTCTTGGATGTTGTTGAGGGGCATCTCATTCCTTCTAGAAATATTGTCTATTCTTTGACAAGCATCGCAGCAAGAAACAAAGGATTGCACATCTCTAAATAAAGTAGGCCAAAAGAATCCGGATTGCAATACCTTTGCGCTAGTCTTGTTCGAACTAGCGTGTCCTCCACAAGGTAGTGAATGACAATGGCGGATGACACTTTGCATCTCGTCTTCCGGCACACATCGCCGAATGATGCCATCCGGACCTCTCTTAAAGAGGAGAGGCTCGTTCCAATAGTATTCCCGGACATCCTTACAGAACTTCTTTCTTTGTGCGTAGGATAATCCGGGCGGTGTCTCCTGGCAAACCAAATAGTTAACAAAATCAGCAAACCATGGTTCGTTACCTTTGGAGATCACGTTGATGCACTCCTCTATGATGTGTAGGTGTTCGTCCGGAAAGGAGTCATCAATGGGTAAATGGTCGTCCTCTAGATGTGTTAGGCGACTCAAATGATCCGCAACAGAATTTTCTGAACCTTTCTTGTCGCGGATCTCAAGATCGAATTCTTGTAGGAGAAGAATCCATCTAATTAGCCTTGGCTTCGCATCTTTCTTTGCAAGGAGGTACCGGATCGCAGCATGATCCGTGTAGACAATCACCTTCGCACCTACAAGATAAGAGCGAAACTTGTCAATAGCATAGACAATGGCTAAAAACTCTTTCTCGGTAGTGGCGTAGTTGAGCTGCGCTTCATCTAGCGTCTTGCTAGCATAATATATGGCATGGGTTCGCCCTTCCTTTCGTTGTCCAAGAACAGCTCCAATAGCTACGTCACTAGCATCGCACATAACCTCAAAGGGAAGAGTCCAATCCGGAGGTTGGATAATAGGTGCTGAAATTAGAGCTTGCCGAATCGTGTTAAACGCATCCAAACATTCCTGCGAAAACTCAAAAACTACATCCTTCACCAATAGATTAGTGAGCGGTTTTGATATCTTAGAAAAGTCCTTAATGAAACGTCTATAGAATCCAGCATGTCCTAGGAAACTCCTTATCCCTTTCACCGAAGTTGGGGGAGGAAGTTTCTCTATGGTCTCTATCTTAGCTTTATCCACCTCTATCCCTCTAATAGAGATTAAGTGACCTAATACGATTCCTTCCTTAACCATAAATTGACACTTTTCCCAATTAAGAACTAGGTTAGTGTCTTCACACCTTTGCAAAACAAGAGAAAGGTTAGAAAGGCAATCGTTAAAAGAGGAACCGTATACGGAGAAGTCGTCCATGAAGACCTCCATGATTTCCTCTATGTATTCGGAGAAGATGGCCATCATACACCGTTGAAAGGTGGCTGGGGCGTTGCAAAGCCCGAACGGCATTCTCCTATAGGCGAACGTACCCCATGGGCATGTAAATGTGGTCTTTTCTTGATCATCCGGGTGTATCGGAATCTGAAAGAAACCACTATAACCGTCAAGGTAGCAAAAATGTGAGTGTTATGCTAACCTTTCAAGCATTTGATCAATGAATGGCAACGGGAAGTGATCTTTCCGCGTTGCATTGTTGAGCTTGCGGTAGTCTATGCACATCCGCCATCCTGTTACGGTCCGGGTAGGAATGAGCTCGTTGTTCTTGTTGGTGATGACCGTCATTCCTCCCTTCTTCGGAACTACTTGAACCGGACTCACCCACTTACTATCGGAGATAGGGTAAATGATACCTGCATCAAGAAGTTTAAGAATTTCCTTCTTGACAACCTCCTTCATGGTCGGATTCAACCGCCTTTGAGGTTGTCTTGAAGTTCTAAAGTCTTCCTCCATTAGTATCTTATGCATGCATAGGGAGGGTTTAATTCCTACTAAGTCCTCAATAGTGTAGCCTAAAGCTTTCCTATGTTTCCGAAGGACAATCATAAGTTGATCATGTTCATCTATGCTAAGATCGGAACTAACAATAACCGGAAAGGTAGAATTAGGTCCAAGGAAAGCGTACCTTAGATGAGTAGGAAGTGGTTTTAGTTCCATTGCTTTCGGAGCTTCCAATGATCCTTGAGGAGCATCCGGTGTCTCCTTAGAATTTTATAAGGGTGTTGAGTGTGCTGGAGAAGAATCAGAAAAAGTTGAAGAAGTGTCCCGATCACTCTCTTCCACGGCCAAAATTACGGGCTCCCCATGTCTTCCACGGCCGTGGTTTAGAGCGTGGAAGGGCAATATGGTTGTCATGTCTTCTCCACGACCGTATAACTCTTTGGAGTGGAGGACGGTTTTGGTTGTGAAATCCACGCCCGTGGAATACAGTGTAAGACCGTGAATTCTCACATTTTCAGTCTCATCGTGGAGTTTCTCAAACTCCACTTCATGTACCTCTTCTTGTGCTTCTAAGGCTTCAATTGCCTCATTGCACTCTTCTTCTTCCCCTACATCTGTTAGACTCATAGTGATAACTTTTTGTAAGGGGTCATTGAAGAGAATCGCACTTACCTCCTCCCTAGACAAACCTTCTTCATCTTGGATATCGTATATATCCTCGTCAAAGATTGGCTCCTTCACTAGAGTGGAAAGAACGAACTCTACTTTCTCTTCCCCAATATCAAAAGCGAGTCTACCATTCTTGCAATCGACCATGCAGCCGGAAGTTGCAAGAAACGGTCTTCCGAGTATGATCGGGACTGGACTATCTGCAGGAATGTCAAGCACGACAAAATCAATGGGAACAAAGAATTTACCTAGCTTGACCGGGACGTCTTCTACGATACCGACGGGGCGAGTGATGGATCGATCCGCCATGTACAACGTCATCTTCACCGGTTTAGGGTCGTCTAAACCGATCTTCCTGCACAATGCAAGTGGTATGATGCTCACACTTGCTCCTAAGTCACATAAAGCGTCATATGTGGCATCTCCCACTCCTATGGGAATACAAAATGACCCCGGATCCTTTAGCTTTGGGGGCATTTTCTCTTTCATAGTCTTGATGAGATCCGAAGAATCCGAACTCATCTTGACCTCACCAAAATCTTCTAGCTTCCTCTTGTTAGAGAGGAGCTCCTTCAAGAACTTGCCATAAGCCGGCATACCTACAATAGCATTGATAAAGGGTATGTTAATATGCAGCTTACTCATGAGTTCTATGAACTTACCGAATTGTTTATCTAGGCGCGCTCTCGCTCTAGATTGAGGGAATGGTAGGGGAGGTTTGTAAGCTAGAGGAGGAACGTAGACATCTTCCTTCTCCTTCCCCTTCTCTTTGTCCTTCTCTACGGGGACTTAAACGAACTTAGGCTGCGGATCGGTGGTAGTCACTCCGCTCCTAGTTGTTATCGCCATCACCCTTCCCTTAGGGTTGTCCTCCGTCTTTCCTGGAAGTTTCCCTTGATTCCTAGGAACTTCCTCCGCATGGTTGAACATTTGGTTTTCTAAAACCTTTTGAGCTTTATCAACCTTAGAAACTTGATCATCAACCTTGATGATGCGGTTCTCCAACCCTTGAAGCTTTCCCAATATCGTCTCCAACATGGGATCGGGCTTCTCCTTTCCCGATGTGTTTCCTCCATTTGATGTTTGCCCCTGGCTTCTCAAAGGAGTAGAGGAAGAGGAAGGTGGAGTTAGTGAATCGGAATTGGAAGGATAAGAATTACCGGAATTTTGTTGATTGGAGCGCCAATTGTTGTTACTTGAACCCCTATTGTTGTTCCAATTGTTGTTCCGGCTGTTATTATTGTTGTTGTTGCCATTCCAATTATTGCTCCGGTTATTGTTCCGGTTGTTGTTGTTGTTGCGGTTTGTGTTATCACCGCCATTTTTGTTGCCCAAATAACCAACGTCTTTCCCTTGTTGCTTTGGATAGTTGGTCTTGATAGCCTCCTTCAACTCTTTGATCTCATTGTTGAGGGAGAAAATCTGATTTTGAGCTTCATGTGTGAGCTTTGCTCCTTGCTCCACACGATTTCCCTCCACTTTCCGGTGGGAATACTTCTCTATGACTCTTACTTGCTTCTCAATGAAGTCCCAAGCGTCATCTTCTCTCATGTCCATGAATGTTCCACATGAGAGGGATTGGAGGTTGAATTGCGTTCCCGCATCCAGCCCCTTATAGTATATCTCCAGCAAGGCAAGTTTGGATATGCCATGATGAGGGCAATCCAAGAGCAAATCTTGAAACCTTTCCCAAGATTGAAACAAACTTTCGTTAGGTCTCATGGAAAAAGCATTAATCTTACCTCTAAGTTCCGCCGTTTTGGAAGGCGGAAAGAATTTGGTGAGGAACTCCGCGGAAAGGCTTTCCCACGTATCTAGTTTCCCATTAGGAAGAGCTTGGTACCAAGACAACGCTTTCCCTTTCAAAGAGAAGAAGAAGGGCTTGAGCTTGAAGCTGTTGGTAGTAGCATTCTTCGATCTCATCGTCTCCATCATACACTCAAAGTTTTGCAAGTGTTGGTGTGGAGATTCAGCACTTGTCCCGCCAAATTGGTTTTGGCGAACAAGAGTAATAACTTGAGGGTTAAAGCTAAACCCTTGTACATCTTCAGCATCAAAATTCACGCCCAAACGGCGTGGTTGTTGTGTTGGATCCATTCTTTGGCCAAGAGTTCTTGGCTCATTATCCACACGTTCAATCCTCGCATTCCTAGGTGGAACACGGCGATTAGCAGCTCCTTGTGGATGGAAAGGATTTACATTGATCGTGGGATCAATTTCTTCTAGTGGTGGCATGGAAGAATCACTATCATCAGCGGATGAGTGACTTCTTCTTCTTCTTGATCTTGATGCCCTTCTTGAGGATTTCTTGCTTCCCGGATTCTTAAGGTCGCTTATTTCTAGCCTCATCTGGAACATCATGTCCTTTAATTCATCAACTTGGGATTGATGACGATCCATCTCATCCCGGCGGATGTTCTCATTCCATCGGAGTTGAGCTTCTTTCTCCGCCAACTCCGCTTGAAGATCACGTTCGTGTTCTTCAGCCATCTTCTTTTCCTTGCGCTTTTGCCTTAGAGTTTTTTCTAGCTCTTGATCAAGAGGTAAGAGATCTCCGGTGTTCCTAGACCTGCGCATGCACTCAAAAGGATATCAAACAACGAGAGCAAGCTCCCAAGCTTGACAATCGGCTACCGAATTCGATCTAAACCAAATCCCCGGCAACGGCGCCAAAAACTTGTTCGCCACTTAGCGTGCGTGCAATCAAGCTTTTAAATTTATAAAACTAGAATAAAAGCAAGCGAACCCGCAGGTGTACGGATCGGCGTAGATTAGCAAGTATTCCAGAGTATCGAACACAGGGATTTGGGGGGAACAAATCCAGTTAAGATTATCAAGCAAGTAAATGTGTGGAGCTTTTCAAATTATTGGGAAAACAGCAATCCTAAAGATCCAGGAATCCAGTTGTGGCAATCGATTCAAGATATACTAAAGATACAAGGACAGAGTTGATGTTTGCAAAGGTATACGAATGTAAAGTTAATCGTACGGTGAAGTTTCAAAAACCTTATATAACCTACCTAAAAGACACTCCCTATAAAGGTTGTTGAGGCTTCAATATAGAAAGGTTCTAAAGGCAAGAATTAATGTCAAATACCCAAACTTGTAATCCAAGGATCAAGACTAACTAAACCGATTAAGGTTGTGACACTCAGAATCGAGGTAGAGGTTGTTGAGGCTTCACTACCACCTAGAAAAGGCAAGCCAAGACTAAGTTAAAGCAAATCTTTAACTTTGGATTAATGTAAAAGCAAAGTTCGTAAACTAAAGTAAATCACGGGTAGTTCTTGAGAATCACGGCCGTGGAAACCTAAGAACAGGCCGTGATTTAGGGTGTCGACGATATTTCTCTAACTCTCAGGGTCCAATCAAATTACGATCGATCTATCATTATCTAAGCCACAACTATCAGCCCTTCACCTTAGAATTGCTAAAGGGTTTTAGCCAATAATCATAGTCATAGAATCAAATATCAAATATGAAAGGGAGAAAAGGTAAAACCTTGAAATCTCAATAACAAACACAAAACCAATGTCCATAAAACTCAAAAGTAACTTGCGTTCAATAGATGTAGGATAGAATAAGAATCTCTCACAAATCTCCAGGAACAAAGAAGAACGGGATGTCAATCCGCCTTCAAATGAAACCCTAAAATCTTCCAACTTCGCAAAAAGGGAAGTGCGTCCTTCCCCGAATCTTCCCTCCAAATAGCAAGACCTCCAATTCTACCTCTCTAAGTATCCTTTGGAGAATTTAACTCCAAGTCCCGGAGCTGTCACCGTCCTCCTTCAATGTTGAAGGCTCTCGAATATATGTAGGGATAAATCTAGGGTTTTTAAGATGAAACCCTAAATATTTGGGCTGAAAAGAAGTCGAGTCCGCTGGTATCAGAAGATACTCTGAGCCGCGTCATAAGGTATCAGAAAATACTTTGGCGCGTCAGACGGTATCAGAGAATACTTTGGGCCGCGTCCGACGGTATCAGAGAATACTTTGGCGCGTCAGACGGTATCAGAAAATACTTTGGGCCGCGTCCGACGGTATCAGAGAATACTTTGGGCCGCGTCCGAATGTATCAGAGAATACTTTGGTCGCGTCATAAATTCTTTTTATGCTCCTTTTAGTCTTGCTTCAAGGCTTAATCCTTAAATATGCTATTTTGCTCCATAATTCGCCAAATTACCTACAAATGCAATAAAACTCTGTGTAGACCTCTATTCTTGCAAAGTAGGTGAATATACCATAAATGCCATGAATGTATGTCTATGCATGCAAAATAAAGGGAAAATCTATATAAATACATGCCTAAAAATAGGTCATAATTCATGTCATCAGCTAGTATCCCCCAAGTATGGTACTATGCCATCAGAAATCAAACTCAAATCAACTCTGATGTTTGGTAAAAAAAAATTAAACATTTTCCGTCGTTGTCATCTTCAAACCATACGTTTTAGATGACATGAAGGTCGGAACCATCTATCTTTGTCTAGCTCAATTGAATCTCGTTTAAGTTTGTTTATACTAGGGGTAATCCGCGTGCTACGCACGCGGCGACTAATATTAGATAGATGTGATTAGAAAATAAAATATATAAGTTCTATGATGCGAGTTTTATCTCCAGAGATGCCTCAATTGCCTCTTATGTTTTCACTGGAACAGTTGATGTCAACCTCCATCCTCATGGACACTGGTTTAGTCCAACACTAATTACGCATCTTGAAATTTAATACTGCTTCACTATTGTGTCAAAAGAGTAGGGGATAACCATTCAAACATGTAACATATTATGTACATTGAAATTTAATACTGCTTCACTATTGTGCCAAAAGAGTAGAGGATAACCATTCAAACATGTAAGATATTATGTACAGTATTCTTTTGACCGAAAAGTTCATCAAGTTATTAAGGTTGGAACATTGCTTTGTCTTCCCTTATTTCATGAATCATCACGCTCTCTAACTACATCTGATATGACAGTATGCAGTACTTTACCTATGGCTTCTATTGAACCTGTATTTGGACCCAAAATAGCTTTGACGCAGATCAAACAATAGTAGGAAATAAGAACACACTAAAAAGGGTGAGGGTGTAGCATACCATTGGAGAATTTGTTGTATAAAATGTGGATAGGCCTTTCGGATCTTGGCTTGCTCTTTTTCCAACTCCCTTTGTACAGTAAGAAAATCTTGAGGCCAACACAACAAATGATAATTGAAAATCAATTTAACTATAGGCACATATAGGAAGCCATGTTCTCTGCAAATGGAAACCAACTACTAAGGACATAGGGAGGAAAGCTTCTTGCATAACAGCCTCATGCTCGACATTGTTATGACATGAAATTGCATTTATCATAATATGTTACAACTCAAAGCACTTGCAATACCTATGCAATAGGAAAGCATAGATTATTAGATCTCTCATGCCTTTGGCATTCAACTATAAATTAAAATGATAGCGACCTCCAACACTTGCAATTTCATGGATCTAGTGTTTTGCACTAACATTGTTTTTTCTTTGTCGTTTCATCCTTTCCTACAAGATCGGTTTCAATTATCTAGCTTGAGGAATCAGATTTGTTGAGTCAACAACACAATTATAACCAAAGTGCTTGAGATTAAAACATTAAACAATAATAAGCATTTAGGCTAGCGAATCCAAATACATCATTAGCCGGATACTGTAGAAGGCTCAAAACATAAGCAAGGTGAAAATAAAAAGCAGCACCTAAAGCAAAGAGGTCTATATTACAGTCTTTGTTGGTCTTCTATATCATCATATTGTTTGAATCATCGAACAAAGAAGTTACAGTAGCAGTGTAGTCATTTATTTAACTTCATCCCAATCAAGTAAAAATTCTCCATTTGAAGAACCTTATAGTTTTCATGAAAATTTCCAGGAACATTTCGTTTCTGAGAAGAAAAGCCATTTTCAAGAGTTTTGTAAGCACATAATATTGGTGGATAAACACTTGGATATACCTCCGCATAAGTATACAATTCTCCTTGTAGTCACGAACAGAGGCTGCAAATCCTTTCCCTCTGATTAATGCTTTCCCCATTAGAGTTTTAAATATTTCAGTAGCTTAAAAGCGTAGATGGCCCAAAAGCGCAACGGAATGATCAAAATTTATCCAAATATCTAAAATAAATAAACATCAGATTCAATATCACAATCATATGAATAAAACCAACCTACAACATCTTTGCCTCCAGGTGTTGGCGTTTTGAATTGCGAACACTTCCTTCAAAGTACATGGATTCCATGTCATACCTATAGAAGCAGGGTAATGTTTTAGAAATTTCAATATACTTATACAACTATTCTGAAACAAATCTCGTTTCAGGTTACATCTAAATATTAGGTCCTATGGGCAATAAATAGACCAATTTCAGTTATTCACTCACTTATACCAAATTCTCCTAAATAAAAGCCTCATTTAATATCGTTTATCAAAAGATATTAACTTTAACCCCGTTTAACACATCTCCAAGGATGCAATGCTTATATCACTTATATGTAGGGTTGCTACATCATTGTTTTAACAAAAAATAAAAATACAGCAGTAGCAATGATAATATTGTAGGATGATGCTTCTCTACATTTGGTTTACTCAGTTATCCGGCATAAAGAGTGCTTTGACAAATTTGGTTATTTTCTGCTATTCATCCTCACCCAACACGCATCTGACAAGTCATTTATAAATGATTACTGGTGAAGTTCTAATAAGAAACACTCATGAAGTTTACACTTACTCAAACCTCTCAAACAAAAATTTAGAATGAAAAATTACTTGTGAATAAGGATCCATTGCAATCTTCTTCCAAAGCTTCTCTTCTACATCTCGTAAGGACTTGAACTTGAACTTGAAGTTGGGAGGTAGACATGATGTTACCATGTCGAATTCAATAGCTTGTCTGCAAAGCAAATTAAGTTTGTTAAGGTTCAACCACATAAACTAATTCTAAAATTGAAAAATACTCAAAGCTATAGGAGAAGAATATACCGAAAACACAAGCCACTGCCTTCCTATTTGCTTTCTTCAGCAACATATCCGATTTAAAAACTTCAGCTACGATTATCAACTATACGCATGAATTGAAAAGATTAAAAGTTGTAGGAGAAGAATATACCTGGAAAGGTAAAGTTTCTTCAAATTCAAATACCTCTCCACTAATCTTAATGTTGCAACCAATTATCATGCATCATAATAATACAAGTCACAAGAAGATAACAAAAGGAGATCATAACTTCCAAAAATAGAATATATGATACCTTAAACTTGTCCGCCCACACCACAAAGAAGAAGACGCTTCACACCTGCTCCATGTTGTAAGAAACAAATGATACAGTATCATTGACCATGCTTATGAGTCCACATCTTGGACTTTGCAGGCTATATAGCACAAGTTATTCACATAATTGTATGGTGTTCATTTAGTTTCCTAGAACATTGTTTAATATCTAATGGCCTTTTCATCACATATGCAATCCAGGATGCTTTATGTGGGCTTCTCTAGTTGACACCTGTTGAGTTATAAGTGAGATAATAATAGGAAATGACGGGAAGCTAATAAAAATTAAAGTACAATCTAAGCAATGCAAAGTATACCCCACCTCAACCAATGCAAGCGTATTCATATTTGGCGACCAAGTTGGCTTGACACCTTTTCTTGCAATTACTTATTCACGTGTCCTACTACAAATAAATAGTGAAGGGAATTCTATCAACTTCATGAGATACAAAAGAATCCATTTTATAAAACTAAACATCATGGTAATAAGAAGGTCTAAGATATGGTTCCTAAGACCCAAAACCCATACTCTAGGTGGCTTCCGACAAATTAAGAAGAAACCCACAAATAGAAATCAATACTCAAATGACGGAAATCAATCAGCAGAACAATAGGCATACATACAAAAGTGGTGAAGCCAAGAGGAAGAGAAAAAAGTTGAACCAAAAAGAAGGAAACTCACCAGAAAACTATTCGGTGAATCTCTTGATACCTGGAGCCAATTGCATAGGGTTCAATCGTCGACTTTGACAGATGTGGTAGAAGAAGACATGGAGAGCAATCGAAGAAGAGAAGAAGAAGAAGTGGGAGCAAACCGAGAATAGAAAACCCTAGGGGAAAAAAGTGTCACAAAGCCATAACCATGAAACCTATAATCCCGAAAGAAAGAGGAGAGGAGGTTGAAGAGAATAACTGGGAGGCTTGCGTCGGTGAACAAATTTACACACTTTCAAATGTATAGTAACTCAAAAACAACAGTAAATCAATTTAAACAACCATAGGCAACTTTGATGAGAATTTCCACAAATTGATTGAACCCCTTATTTGAACACAATAAAATCTTACAAGGAATGTATGAAGAGAAGAGTTCTCCATCTTTGTATTCAAAATTTGGTCTCAATGGCTTTATAAAGGATTGAAGGCTTGAACGCATGATTTTTATTGATTGTAAGCTATCCCTTGCAACCTTTGAACATCTTGTCAAAGTTGTTCAACCTCCTTAACACACATGATGCATGGGAAGGTGTTTCAGTTGGGTCTCCCAATTGCCACAAATTGTGTTGTGTTGGTGCCTACAGGCTAATAAGATGATAATTTTATGCTATAAATGTACAACCCGATTTCAAACATTTGGATCACAATCTCTATGTATATGAGATAACAACAAATTAGAACTAAAAATAACTGTTAAACTGGAGATCTTTCTAAATGGAAAGAAAATATCAATCATCAAGGAAAAACACATTAATATCAGGAAACTAACTTGAATAGTTGATTAATCGAAAATAGAGTCCCTATAACCGAATCAAAATTTTACCTATATTGATTTGCTTCTTTTGTTCTATGCCTCACGCAACCGTCCACAAAAATTTTCTTCTCAACATCAGTTAAAGGGCTTCCCTGGACCTTATCACGCATCTCCTTCTTCTCCTCCATCTCTGGATCTATTGATCTCACCTTGGAGTCGACATCCAGAGCACAAGCACCTGTCCATACCCTACTGAACCGACACGGATCAAATGGGAAGTATTTGGGCTCGTAAAGTCTAATTGGCTTGACAGACGGATCTGACTCGGTGTAGCTGAACCGGAAATCAAATGGAATGTCCGAACATATGGGCTTTTTTCCGGTTTGGAGAGACGATGGAGGCCTATAGGCTGGCTTGTTCTTCCTGATATTCCTTCTGAGATTCAATTGATTGGACGGAGATTAGGAAACAAAATAATCTCTAAAAATCGATAAAAATGAATCGAATTGGGAATCCTTACGAGAAGGGGAATGGCTCAGCCCGCTTTTGTTCCTCCAATGGCGATTTAGGCATGTTGGAGCCGGAGAATTTGGGGAGCTATCATAATCAAAAACACCAAAAATATCCATTATCCTCCCAAAATCAGCACAATTAGATCGAAATCGAAAAATAAAGAGTAATCAATAAGAAATCGAAACCGAAAGAACAAACTAAACAAGAATTGATACCTGAGCCAATTGCAATCGAAGAAGAAGAAGAAGAAGAAGAGGTGGGAGCGAACCGAGAATAGAAAACCCTAAAAAAAACAGTGTCACAAACCCATAACCATGAAACCTATAACCCGAAAGAAAGGGGAGAGGAGGTTGAAGAGCGTAACTGGGAGGCTTGCATTGGTGAAAGCGACGTTGAGTCATCCCGAGAAGCGATTGCGAATGAGAGAGAATCAAACTCGTACCTTGGCAAACAGAAGAGCCAAAGTTCCAAATCCGAATTCCTCGAAATCTCGTTTGTAGTTGCCGATTACGGTCTCTGGTCTAAATCAAACTTCCAAAGTTTCAGTTGGAAACCAAACCAGAGGAAAGAAGGTGCGACGGTAGTTGTTAAATGCGGGACGAAGGCGTTAAGGCCGTGTAGGCTTGGCCAAGCAGATAGGTGAGGTGGCAAACGGAGAGGCTTGCAAATCTAATCGGTTTATGTTAGGTGGATGTAATGGGTTTTTGGTGGGCTCATTTACATGGATTAAGTTGAAACTAAAAATAAATAAAAAACGGCAATAAGACAGAACCAGGGGCGGCCCCAAGGGGGGGCGGGGAGGGGCGGCCGCCCCCCCTCCGAGAAAAAAAAAAAAAAATTTACTAGACATAAAGGCGTGGTCCACGACCGCGCCTTTAAGTGTAATGTTTTTATTTATTTATTTTTGTTTATTGTAAGTAGATGACATATTAACTTTGTTTTTATCGCTACTTTATTTTCATAGATATATTTATCGAAAATAAAATTTCACCCCCTCTAAAAATCCTGCGGCCGCCACTGGACAGAACTGTAGATAAGGGAGCCTTGCCTTTTCTTATATAGGTGTAGATGTTTGCTGATTCATTTTTTAACTCTATTTCGGTTCATGATTTCAACCGAGTTCTAAACGCATAACAACGTAACCCTGGTAACTTGCTTAAAATAAGTAATCTCAAACATTTGGTTTTCCACTATGAGTGACGTATGGAACCAGTTTTGAAGACTACAGTTCTAGTGTTCATGGGCTCAAGTTTGGGCCTCCATATATGTGTCGTTAATAGGTCATTGTTGTTTTCAACCTAACTAGTTTATAGCTCATGTGCTACCCTATCATTCCAATATGATTTAAGGGCCCGTTTGGTTTACGGAAAAAAGCCCACGGAAACGGATTGATTATAGTTAAGACTAAGTTAAATGTTTAGTTCAAGGTCTAAAAGGAATGAATCCGTTTTGAGCCTCTAATCATTTAGCTCATTTGTTACCCAACTAATTTAATGCATGCGTAAACGTGTGAACCTCATCATCAATTTCTCTATCCCTGATAGACTTTTCCCTCTTATCTCGTTGCGATTCTCATCGTGCACTCATCAAAATTGTACCCGCGCTACGACTCTCATCTCCGACGACTTACCTCGCCTTCACGTTGCCATCCCTCCGGTCATCCTTCCATCCGTAAGGTACACCGATACTCTCTCCCTCACTAAATAACCTTATCCCATTTGTTTTATAGTTGTTTTTTAAGTTTTGTTTCAACTAGGTATTGATTTCATGCTTACTTGTTGCAACTAGCTAGGTATTGATGTTTAATATGATATTCACTATTGACATTAGATAACCTTCCTTTTCAGTCATTATCATCTAATTCTAGCCTAGTCTTTATTCTTTCAATCACTTGTATCTAGGGACATATCAGTTACCGTTATATTTATTTCAAAATTAACAACTTGCTTTGGGCAATATTTCATGCGAACACGTCAACTGGACACTATATATACTTACCCTAGATGAATCTTTTGCTAATAGATCTTTTTGAAGGCTTTTCTTAATGTTTTTGTTCTTCTTCTTTGACCAAGTGTAGGGTGTGTTGCACAATTAGATTCGTCCATATAGGACACACTATACATATGTTTTGACATTATGAACACTATTGAATGATACTTGTGGAAGAGAATGAGAGTATATTTATTGTCAAGTGTCGATATATTACATGAACAGCTAGGTTATATAGGGTACTTGTAACAAATTGTAGAATATGTTACAACCTCCACTTATTTACACAATGACCTTATTACTCTCTATATTATCACATGTACATATATATACTCTATATTTTCCCCTCAACCTGGATCTGGAAAAACAAGATCAAGCTTGCGAGAGATGAAAAAATATTGTGGAGCTCAACACCTTGGTAAATAAATCAGAGTTGTAGGGAAGACTTGTCATGTACTGTTGAGATGAAACCCTTTACGACTTCATAAAAAATGAAGTGGCAATTAATACGAAGGTGCTTTGTTCTTTCATGAAACATCGGGTTAACATTTAAGTGTTGTGCAGCCTTGTTATCACACATCATGGGTATAGGAAAAGAGACGGGGACGTGCAAATCTTTGAGTAAGCCTTCCATCCAATTCAGTTGTAGTGGCAGACAATGCTCTATACTCGCTCTCAACTGAGAAATTTGAAACCATCTTCTGCTTCTTTGTTTTCCATGATACGAACGTCTTGCCTAAAAATAGACAATAGCCAGACGTAGATTTACAAGTAAATGCACGTGAACCCCAATTGGCGTCACTGTAAGCTGAAAGTATGAGGTTATTATCAGATGGATAGTTCAAAGCTAAATCCATAGTGTCTCAGAGGTACTTGAGAAGATGAATTGCAGCATTCTAGTGAGGGAGTCGAGGGCAAGATAGAAACTGGCTAAGTTAATAACATATCATCAAAGATATATTTTCTCTAATTTAGAAGAATGCCATGAGGTGATCTTGAGACTTCCATCCCTATAAATAAACAAGTGAAGAGATTTGTGAAATAAAAGTTGTTTTTATTCCATTGGTCAAACAATATTTATATAAGAAAATATAAAGAGATAAACTAATACTAAAAGATAAGATAGAAAGATAAACTAACAAATAAAGGATAAGCCCTCTAATATATTGGGCTCAAACTCTAACACTCCCCCTCAAGCTGGAGGTGTGATTCAACAACTCTAAACTTGAACAATAGAAACTTGAAGAAGAGCTTGATGTAACTTCCTTCATCACCGGTCTTTATTTTGTTGGCGTCGATATGACGTCGGTGGGTTGGGCCCTAGGACGCAGATTGATTAGCGTCCTAGGGTAAGTTTCGGGCCCTAAGACGCAAGTAATTTAGCGTCCAAGGGTAAGTTTGGAGCCCTCGTACGCAGATAATTTAGCATACTAGGGTAAGTTTTGGGTCCTAGTATGCAGGTAATTTAGCGTCCAAGGGTAAGTTTTGGGCCCTAGTACGGGTAATTTAGCGTACTAGGTTAAGTTTTGGACCTTAGGATGCAGGTAATTTAGCGTCCTAGGGTAAGTTTTTGGGTCCTAGGACGCAGGTAATTTAGCGTCCTAGGATAAGTTTTTGGGCTCTAGGACGCAGGTAATTTAGCATCCTAGGGTAATTTTTTGGGCCTTTGTACGTAGGTTGATTAGCGTCCTAGGGTAAGTTTATGGGCCCTAGGACGCAGGTTGATTAGCGTCCTAGGGTAAGTTTCTGGACCCTAGGATGCAGATTGATTAGCGTCTTAGGGTATGTTTTTGGGCCCTACGACGCTGGTAGATTAGCATCCTAAGGTAAATTTTCGTGTTTAGGATGAACAATAGAGGGCAAAGTATTTTCTGATACTGCGGACAAAGTATACTCTGATACCGCGGCCAAAGTCTTTTGTGATACCACCGCCAAAGTCTTTTGTGATACCACCGCCATCACCTCCGTGATGACGGCGGCGATGACGGCGCAGCTAGGGTTTTGTTTTGTGCGGAAGTGTAGGTTAAGGAACCTGCTCTGATACTATGAAGAGATTTGTGAACTGAAAGTTGTTCTTATTCCATTCGTCAAACAATATTTATATAGAAAAACATAGAGAGATAAACTAATACTAAAAGATAAGATAAACTAATAAATAAAAGATAAGCCCAACATATAATCTAATATACTAGGCTTAAACTCTAACAACAAGCTAGACCAAGGTCTTTAATGGTGAATAATCTATCAAGATATGCTTTGGCATGAACTATCTCTGATGGAGAATTGCCAATTAATAGCATATCATCAACATAAACGAGAGTAATAAAAATGTTGGAGTTGCAATGCTTGACAAAAAGAGAATAATCTTGCTTAGACTGTGTGAATCCCAAGTGAGTTAGAGCTTTGGTCAATTCAACGTTCTATTGCCTATTGGCTTACTTGAGACCATAATCAAACGGACCCTTATTAAATGAGATTAATGATTCCATTCAAACCAAACAAGAAAAAGTATCATTGAGGTCAATGAATCCATTCCTAAATATAACCAAACATAGAATAAAAATAACTATTCCGTTTCATTTCCTTCATTTATTCTTTCCGTTTCCGTTTCCGTTTCTTCTTCCGTAATCAAATGGACCCATAATCTACAAACTGTGTTTGTACTTTTGTACATACTTATGGGTCCGTTAAGTCCATAGAAATGAAGATCCAATGGAGACTAGAGAAATCAAAGTGGCAAGAGGAAGCTTTATAACAAGAACCTGCTTTGAGCTACCACGAAAATTTATAGAAATCACACGAGGATTGACCTTCACTAGCTTAATAGTCTGTATGTAATCATAAAAAGAATGGAATCAAGAGATTGACTTTAAATTTGTTGTTTTTACGTATTTATGAAATGAAATTGTTGTCCTTAAAGTCCAACCTTAAACTGCAAATACGAATCTGCTACAAAAACTTAACTATTAATGATACAAGCACGCATGGCTTTTTTGCTTCTCTTCGTGCCATTTAAAAACAATACTCCCAAGTCTCTTTTGAAGTTGGAAGTAATTGTTCATCCACAAATATTTTTTAATGATCATGTAGTGAGGGTAAGCAACTACAGCGTGACACTACATTGCATTTTTTAATTAATTTTTCATTTGGCATATGTTTTTTTTTTTTGAAAGGTTAATATATATGTAGCAATAAGAATGTACATGGAGGTCTACTAAAACCAGGATACAACATGATCAAAGAGAGACTAAACTAAGAAGCATTACAAAGGTGGATGTCAAGTATCTTAGCCCAAGTGAGTGAGTTTTGGGATCGATCTTTTCAATGATTCGAAGTGTAATTCTTCGTGGCGTTGATGATGTTGTTGGCACATGTGGTTGCGTGAGTGAAGCTTTGATTATAGATGAGGTTATTCCGGAATTTCCATATGAAATAAATATAGCTTGTGATGGTGGAGATGTAGACATAAGAAGCCAAGTCAGTCTTCTAAGGGTTTTGCTTGTTGATCCATTCCCAAATATTGTGACCGTAGGGGTAAGGATTGGACACTCATAACACCTCAGAGATGAGGTCAAGTACAAGTGTAGAGTAGCTGCAAGTGTGCAACAAATAATCCACATCCTCGGTGTGAAGATTACAAAGCTTAGGTATCCTCCCGTATAAGGTTCCAGGAGAGGAGCTTAGAGAGTATTGGCAGACGTTTATGGCTGGCCAACCAAGCTATAAAACTACATTTAGGGACGTTCATGCCATCCCAAATTTTCTCAAGATGGTAGGGATGCAGAGGGGCATATGGCTTCCAGCAAAGATTATAGGCAACAATGGTGGAGAATTTTCCATTTGCTTTGGTGGTGAGTCTGTTGAAGTTATGGTCGTTCATTGAGGTCACAATCTCATCCCGAACTTTGATAATTTGGCCCCAATAGAAGTTTTTCTTGTAATTGAAGTCATATGTTCAAATGGACTGCCCTTTCAGGATGTTAGCATTAACCTAGTCCGACCAGAGGTTTTGGCTTTGGACAGTCGGATTGAGCTCGAGGATGAGCTTGGACAGGCAAGCCTTGTTCCTGGATAGTAATTCCTTAAACCCAAGGTCACCCTCCTTCCTTGAGAGGCAAACCGTCTTCCAGGCAACAAGAGCACGGGTGCTAGTGGACTTGCCTGCCCAAAGGAATGATCGGAGTAGGCCTTTGATCCTAAGAATTAAAAAGGTTGGGATGGTAAGCACTGAGCACCAGTAGTAGTGTAGGGAAGTGAGAATGGAAGAGATAACCTACTTTCTTCCTGCATATAAGAGGTTTCTTGCACTCCATGAATTAATTTTATTTGTGATCTTGGTGACAAGAGGGAGGTATTCCACGGGACTTAGTCTCTTGCTGCCAATAGGGATTCCAAGATAATGAATGGGAGTGTATCCAGAGAAAGCTCAGTGGAGTTTGAGAGAAGATCACATTCCTGCGAAGAAAGGCCACCAATAAAAAGAGAAGACTTGGGTGGGTTAATGAGCAAGCCTGAATAGCGTCCGAAAGAGTCATGGGTATTCTTCAAAATGTTGATACAAGGTGGTGTCGCCCCTACAGAAGAGCATTAGATCATCTACAAAATAAAGGTGAGTAATACGTGGGGTAGCACATTTGGGATGAATGGTGAAATCCGGGGTTGAGGTGCTGTCTCTTATCATTGAAGAAAGAACTTCCATGACAATGACAAAAAGTGGAGGAGATAATGGGCAGGCCTTCCTGAAATCCCTAGAGCCTTTGAAGAATCCCTTTAGAGAGCCATTTATTTTGATAGAGAATCAAGTGGACGTAATATAGACTTCAATAAGGTGAATGAACTTGTCCGGGTAACTCATCTTAGCAAGGCAGCTCAGCACAAACTTATGGTCAATCATATCAAAGGCTTTCGATATGTCAATCTTCATAGCACATCTCGAAAAAATGTGACGCCGATTGTACTTTTTTTGGCATATGTTGATAACTTCTCAGTGTATCATGTAGGACATTCCAAAATACATCTTCTTACAACAGGGTGGTGTTTTTGCTAGTGCCAAAAGACTTGTTATTGAGATTTTCTTCTCTTTATATGGTACCTATGTTCTCGACTAATGTTAGTTGAAAGAAGAATATGACGTCTGAAAGACATGTTGTTGGGTGGACTATTTTTGGACTACTAATGAGAGTCTAAAAGAATATGAAAGGTTTTATGTTTTCTAATTTGGGACTACTAATGTGATTTGTTGTGTGTATTTGTTTGGTAATATTCCGATTGTGATCGTGTTCAGCAACTTTTACAACGCTGTCGACTGCAGGAATGTTATGGTCCAAGCTAGTAATTCCTTAAACTAGAACACTTTATTTTTATATCGAAGAATCAAGTTTTATATTTTATATCATCGAACACTTCTATTGTATTTGTATCATATTTATAGCTTAGACTAGAACACTTTTATTGTATTGTTGAGTGTATTTATAGGTTAATAGTTTGATTCTTATTCTTTTTAATTACACAATAAGAAATTAGGCATAGTCACCATTTATAGTTGGACCGTCCTATATCATCTATGCGAATGTGAACTTCAACTACCCTTGGGATCCTTCTATAGTTGTAGGAACGTCATGGTCCAAGCTAGAGAGTTTGTTCGCAACGCTATCAACTTCCCTGAACACGTATGTTATAGTAACCAGTGATAATTGATCAAGAATTAGTGAATTATCAGAGATGATGATATCGAGTTACCATGGTGGTTTCCGGACTTTAATGATTGAGTTGATGATGGTGATATTATAACCCTCAATCTCGATTTTCGATAAGTTCATAGTTCTTGCTCTTAAAAGGTTGTTTTCGTAGTGCATGTGCTTCTGCTTGTAGAACGGATGAGATCCCACATTGTCCATAACCATATGCAATAGTTGATCTATTGTGATCTCTCATGATGTAGCTAAATGCGCTTTTATTCAATTCGTTTTGATCCATCAAAATTGATTTTGATATTTTCGATATTTGGTTTCTCCTAATGTATGTTTTTTTATTTTCTTGTATTGTATGGTGCTAATTTTGGCATTATTTTTTTTTAATGTATTTGACTTCCATCCGTTAATTTGTATATCAACCAAGTCTTTAATATTCGTTGGTTGTTGATATTGGAAGATACATTGGTTCCTCATGTATCAAATGTTCCACAATATGACTACAAGCTTTTCCATTATTTCGTTATCCAATTTGGCGCGTACATTTGTCATTATTTGCACCATTCTATTTCCGTTGGTGTCTATATTTGTTAGTTTGAAGAAATGAGGAAAATAAGACCCTTAAAATTTTACTTTTGTAAAATGGACCCTACAAAACTAGGCCTGCGAGGGTTAATGAAATGATAATGCCTTTTTAAATTCCATTTTTCACTCTATTTTTTCATTTCTTCATTTTTCTATCTCCTCACTTTCTCTCACTCAAAACTCTCTTCCTCCCATAGCCTTCCTTCTCCTTCCCATGTGCAGTCGCCGCCTCCAATATTCCGGCCACCAGGGATCCGACGACAGCGTCAGGGAGCACTCTCTCGCCGCTATGACATTTGACCACCAAATTGACACCGAAGGGTGAGCGAGAGATCTAGGGTTTCGCCGTCAAGGTTGTCGCGAGGAGGAGGTACGACACTTGTTTCCGTCGCCGGCGTCGTTGTCTGCTCGTCGTTCCGTCACCAACCCTCTCTCTCACCGTTGTTTGCTCCGTTGTTGCCGGGAACAAGATCTGTATTTTTGGGTAGGCTATTTCTACTAGATTTTGGGTATGCATTTGATCGTTTTGTTAAGTAGTAGTGGGTATGTGTTTGATGAATTGAGTATGATTAACCAATTGATGGGCAGGATTATTTTATTGGGTATATGTTTATTGTTATTGTGGTATGTTTTTTTATTGTTGAGAATGTTTAAAGTGAAATGTTGGGCATGTATTATGGTTACCCAAATTGTGTTATAATGACCAAATGTCATTTGGTATTGATGTTTGTGTAAATTTTGGGTATGCCAAATTCAAATTGGGTTTTCTTTTAGTGTTAAGTGTGACTTAAATTGAAGAGAAAAAAAATGGATTAGGTATGTATACATTGAGTATGAATATTTTATAAAACAAAATACTATCCAATTTGTGGGTATGGTATTTTTTGATATTTTAGTTTTTTTGGGTTTTGGGTATGTGTGTTTTCGAATATGTTTATGTAGTTTGACAAAATTATTTTGGGTATGACAATGACGTTTTTTGTAAACGAATTTTTGGGTATGACAGAAACAAACATAAATGGGTTTATAAATAGGGATAGAGAAAGGGCTGTGTTTTTTGGTAGAGGGCTGTGTATTTTTTGGGTCAAAAACTCTCTCCAAAAAATGTCAATCAAAAGTGTCACAACACTTACATCAGTCATGAGTCATCAATCATCACTTTTTCAAATCAAAATTGGTGGACCCTAAATTCCAACTATATAGTGTTGAAGGCCCATAATACCAATTCAGCCGTTAGGAGGTCTTTAATTATTATTTCCTCAATGTTAACTATTGTATAAGAGTATTTTATAAAGAAGTGCTTAACACTTTCATAGGGGTGGTGACATAGTGCAATGTCCACATTACATGGGTAATGGTACGTTCTTCTTTTCATGGTTTTCTTTTGCCGATAGTCCATCTAGAGATAGCTTCCACAATATTATTTTATTTTTGGCTGGACATTTAGTTTCCATATCCATAAAATGTCATGCGGGTTATAACCTTTTTGTTGGTGTGACAGTTGAATTGTTGATTTAGTTGAAAACCATTCTTTCTTGCACGCTTCCCAATATGACCTATCACGGATTACATTTATTCCTAATGAATACAAGCGCATTTCCTTGATGATTTCTCTTGGAGTTTTGTTGAGATTATTATCTATCGCTACTTGATTACAATCCTTATTTGCGATCAAAGAGCTTATTGTCTCGTCATAATTTACTAAATCGGTGTTTGTTGAATAATTTTCTAGTGGTTTCTAACAAATCCATGTATCTCTCCATGCATTAATGGTTTGTCATCTCATGCCCTCCATCTAATGCCTTTTTGGAAATTTGGCCAAGCACTTATTAGTCTTTTTCATTGTTAGAAGATATTCTACTTTGGCTTGTAATTCCATAACATGTTGCATTTTAGGTATTTTTCTTCAATCACTTTGACTCATATGTTATCTGCTTCTCACATGATTTTTCATAGGAGTTTCACTTGGAGTGCTTTGTTTTTGTCCTATGATTTTATAATGAGAGAAAGGTGATATTGCTTCTCCTCATGTGATAGGGAATCCAATATTTTTGTGGTGATTGATGCTTTCTTTCTGGATATTTCGAACAATGAATTTGAAGTACAATTCAACCAACTTTCTAAAAAAATAAATCTAGAAAAATCAAATAAATATTGAATTAAAAAATATATAAGACAATTTTATTATTAGACTAATTCAAAAAATTTAGTTCCTAAGCTAAAAAAAATATGAACATCCACCAATTATTTTATCTTACAACATAGTAAAACACGTTTTTTTGAAAAAATATATATTGTATATGTATTAGATCGTATTATTATTAGATTAATTTTAAATTTTATTAGTTTTAAGTCACAAATAATATAGGGCAAATTTGGTTAGTAGGCTATTTAGAGAAATAGTGATAGTAATTAGGCTTTTTTGTTTTTCAATTAAGTAAATATACCCCTCTTATTTTTTTTACCATCAAACCTTCTCCATCCTCTTGTTTTATTCTTTCTTCCGAATGCTTTTTAAAAACTGAATTTCTTTTTTTTATTTTCTTTTATTAATTTTTTTTTGTCTTTTTTATTTTCTTTATTTTTTATTTATTTTCTAGAATGAAGAATTTTTTCACACACCGGAATTATCACATACCGGAATTATCACATACCAAAATTTCCACATACCGGAATTTCACATACCGGAATTTTCACATACCGGACCGGAATTTTACATACCGGAATTATCACATACCGGAATTTCCACATACCGGAATTTCACATACCGGAATTTTCACATACCGGACCGGAATTTTACATATCGGAATTATCACATACCGGAATTATCACATACCGGATTTTCACGTACCGGAATTTTCACATACCATAATTTTCACATACTGGAATTTCACATACCGGATTTTCACATACCGGAATTATCACATACCGGATTTTCACATACCAGAATTTCACATACCAGAATTTCACATACCGGACATTTACATACCGAAATTTACATACCGAAATGAATTTTTAATTGTCTAATATTTAATTTTGCAAATTTTAGGGGGCTCGTTGTAATTTTGCAAATTTTTTTTTATTGTAATTTGCGTATATGATGACGATTTGCAAAAATGGGTCCATCACCGTCTCTTTTGGTTTCCAAAAGACTTGTTCTTTTTTCCAGTTGACAATGACAAATTGACAAGACGTGAAGGAGTTGAGCATTATTTGAGTGGAGAATTATATGTTAAAATTGTCTCAAAATAAAAGTATTATGTAAACAAAAATAAATAGCGGACGGAAAACACAAGGATCAAGTGCTGATTGTGCCGCTAGTTTTAATTCAGAAATTTTTGGAATGAAATTTCTGGTATAAACTTTTCGTATGAAATTTCTGGTATGAAAAAATTTAATTATGAAAAAAATTCTGGTATGAAAAAAATTCTGGTATGAAATTTCTGGTATGAACTTTTCGTATGATAATTTCTGGTATGAAATTTCTGGTATGAGAATTTCCGGTATGAGAAATTCAGTCCAGAAAATAAAAAAGAAAATAAAAAATAAATAAAAAAAGGCAAGAAAAATAATAAAAGAAAATAAATTCAGTAATTAAAAATTAAAAATTATACTTATATAACAAATAACAAACATCATTTATTCTTTCTTTCTAATTAGAAGGGTTAATAATTTTTACCTACTATTAAATGAAAGTGGTAAAAAATTTGGGGTACATTTTCTTAAACAAAAACTAAAAAAAGCCTAGTATGTCAAATTCTCCCAATAATATATGAATAATTAACGGTAAGTAAAATAAAATTGATATTTACTATACATTGAGGGCCAGTTTGGTTTTAACTCTGAAAACGGAAACGGAAACGAATTTAATCATACGTATATCATTGTTTATGAAAGTTTTTGGAATCATTCCTTGTGGTTTGAAGTAATTGGATTACTTTTGATACCCATAAGGTAACAAAATGGGGGGAGGGAATCAAGTGTATTTAGATTCATTTAAATTCCGTTTTCGGAGCCACAATCAGGGGCTGAATGTTCAATTAATATTTAATATATAGGGAAGTGTTCAAGTAAGACCCATTATTCCGGTACGACCGTGCAGTCGTCTGTACGGCCGACACGTGTCCCGGAATTTTTTTTTTTTAAAACGAGTAAAAGTAATAGTTCAAAACTTATTATGGAATAGTTCATAACTTATAAAAGTATAGTTCATGAATTATAATAGAATAGTTCATAGTGTAAAATTTATAAAGAAATGAAAGTAATAGTTCAAAACTTATTAAGTAATAGTTCATAACTTCTAAAAGGATCGTTCATGAATTATAATAGAATAGTTCATAGTGCAAAATTTATAAAGGAGTGAAAGTAATACTTCAAAACTTATTATGGGATAGTTCATGAATTATAATAGAATAGTTTAAAGTGCAAAAATTTATAAAGGAGTGAAAGTAATAGTTCAAAACTTATGAATTATAATAGAATAGTTCATGGATTATATTAAAAAGTAATAGTTCATGGATTATAACGGAATAGTTCAAAGTTTATAGGAGAATAGTGCATAAATCTATATATATTACTAAAACAGAACCCATTTAGTCCACATGTCGCGTGTTAAGGCTAGCCACATCAGCTTTTTTCCAATTTATTTACAATATTGCCACAAAATATTTACGGATTTGCCACAATATCTTTATAATAAAAAAATCATTAAAATCAAAAAATAGTCAGCATGCCAAATCATCTTTAATCAATAAATCATCATGCCACATCATTTTATCATCTTTAATCAATAAATCATCATGCCACATCATTTTTACTTAAATATTAATTAAACAAAAACAAATTTATATCAAAACATAACAAACACATATCTACAATTGATTTTTTTTTTTTATAATTTTCAATAATTAATGTAGGCACATATTTAATTTCCAAACCTTAAATTTTGAAATAATTTTTGAATTTCGAATTTTATATATCATATTTGTTTTTTTATTTTAAAATTTTGAATATTTTTTAATTAATTATTTCATTTTGAATATATATATATATATATAT
>BSUD01000007.1:133777641-133789448 GCA_033239045.1 Fagopyrum esculentum | reverse complement strand
TTTGTTTTCTTATTTTTTTATTTTAAAATTATATATGGTAAATAGTTAATAATGGTTAATAATGGTTAACAAAATAGAAAATTTTACTGATTTTAAAAAAAATGAATACCACATATTTTTTTTCTTCAAAAAAAACAATAATTAAAAACAGTTCCTTTTTAGAAGAGTATATCATGTAGTTTATTTATCATATTAAAGAAATGTCCTTTATCTTTAATTATTACCGATAAAATTAAAATAATTTAATGCATATTTTAACCAATAATAACAAAAATTAAAAACAATCAACACCAAATCTTTTTAGAAGAGAAGAATGTGTAGTTAGTTCAATATATTATAGCAACACCCTTTTATTTCAATTCTCGAGGATAAGATCAAACTATGATTTACCAATAAAAACAATAATTAAAAACAAATCAAACTAATTATTTTTCACAAGATATATTCTAAGATCTATTAAGGAAGTTATAACTTCAAAAACACTATTATATTTGACTAAAATAATTAAATTAAGTGAAACATACTATACAACTAATTAGTTAAACAAAATTTTCATATATCTTTTTGAAAATATTTCCCCCCTAAAATCTAGACCTCTATGATAAATTTTGAAGTCATATATATATATATATATAAGCATAATTGATCTCATTTGAAATTATTTCGGAACATTTCTTGGCAAAAAATTCTCTAATTATATATCATAAAATTCGATAATTTCTTGAAATTAATTTCGATCTTATTGCCTCAATATTATTAAAATCGATAATTTCGATGTTATCTCTTAAATGTGTATTTTTGTTTACCTTTTTCCCAATCAGTAACTCCGGAGTTTATCTCATTTACCAAGATAATCCCAATACTGTATTGTCAATATCATATTCTACCTTTTTTTTAAAAATTTTCTTAATAACCTTGTACCCGATTCTATTATTATGTTTACGTCTAATTTGAATTTATATTTTATCTCTTTTTCAATCCATAATTATGAAATATGTTAACATTTATAACTTATTAAAATAAAAACCCACACAAGGTGCGGGTAAAAAAAAATCTTCTAAAGTATACATATTTTTACACAATTATTTTAGATGATATAAGTTTTTGTATGTTTATAAGTTAATTTAGCTTATAATTTAAAAAAAACTTTCTATTTAATTATTATTCACTGCATAATATATAAAAACAAAAAATTATTTAAACAGACCCCGCACAAGGTGCGGGCATTAAACTAGTTATAACATAGTAGTTCAAATAAATTTTCATTAGTTTCCGGAAAAAAAAAATAAATTTTTTTTTTTTCGGGACACGTGTCGCCCGTACGGTACGACCGTACCGCAATATAAGGGCCGTACCTGAACATTTACCTTAACATACAATTTAATATTTGTTAATCCTATAATAACTTGGATGCATCGATACATTAAATGTTGAAGTCCTTGAATAAAGTTTGAAGTCATATGATCTTACCACAAGTTATGAACATGGATCGATACATTATAAAGAAAAAAAGGTTTGGGGTGAGAGAGGCTCGAACTCTCGACCTCAGGATAACTCGAAGCTATGAGACCTACGCGCTAACCAACTGCGCCACCACCCCTTCTTGTTTGGTCTCCTACGTTTAGATTCTCGATTAATAAGGTTATTATCCAGCAACTTGATTAGTTAAAATGTTTGTTTTAGTTTGTAAGTTTTAAGTATTTAGGATTTTGAATAATGTCTATGAAATGATTATTCTAGGGGCGTGTTATACACACGACACAAATTTAGAAGTCCAACAAAACTCGCAAAGCGTTAGCGTCTAGCTTGAACACTATCAGATGACGTTGACACCTAAAATGTTTTTTTTTAATCAAACTACCAGCGCCACCGATTTTTTTTTAACTGAATCTATTTATAAATAAAATAAATTATTTCCCAATTTAGGCGTCTGCGCACGTTATGGTATCCTTGTCTAGGTTTTCTTCATTTCTTGCTTATCTGGTAATTTTCCATTATATGATGTTTACCATTTGCAAGTGTAAAACTTAGCATGTAGCTCATAAATTGAGTAAATTGATCTTAGTCTTCACACAGAGAAGACTGAATATGTATTCCATAGTGCATTATATATTATCTTTTACACATGAGTATATGTATGAAGATTTTGGCATGTAGTTACTTGAACCGACTTTTAATCGTAAACAAGGTGTTCTTACTATTGGATAAATTATTCTATGGGTGTTGAATGTGTAACTTCTGGATTTTTATAGGCTAATAAACATTGATTGCGGTGACTTTTCCATTATTATTATATCAGTGAGATAAAAAATAAAAATAAAAAAACTATTGTTTACACTTGTTTCCAATACATGAAGAATTTGGGTATTGTCTTGTGTTTGTTAGTTCTTGTGAGATTTATGTTTATAAGGAAATTGCTTGAGTTACCTTGCTTGCAATAAACATCAATTTTTGCAGTGTTTTCATCTTCTGATTGATCATATGCATTCGTCTCTACGTTAATTCATGTTTTTGTTGACAATTAGTTACTTGTTCATCGTCTGATTGGTCCTATGAACTTCATGTTATTGCCGAATATGAACTTCATGTTATTGCTAGAAATTGTTCATTGCTTTTGTATTGATCTAATCAACGACTCTATTAATAAATACGGAGACATTGATTAGAAAACATGAAATAAGTGTATCTTTGTCCATAAAAATTACTATAAAGGATAAAAACCCTGACATTTCTTTTCTCGATCGAAGGAGGTTCGGTAACCTCAAGTCACGCTTTAAGCCCAAAATATAATCAATAAGTTTTGAAATAAGGTGAATATTTTCAATTGATAAATTTGTCGTCATAACTATTACTTATTTATTATATGAATTAAAACATTTTAAGCATTAATAACAAGTGCTCATTAGTAGTGGTGTGTTGATTAATGCAACTAAGCACAATAAACTTTCTTTTTTTTTGAAAATATATTTGTATTAGTAACATGAAGACATTTACAAAGGGAGGCAACTAGCCCAGTTCATGAACTATATCGAAAGAGTAAGGAGTAGGAAAGGGAATGATTAAGCAACAAAGAGTAAGCATTAAGAGGGTGAATGCCAAGAATTTGCGCCCAAGCTATGGACTCTTGAGATCTTTCCTTCCAGTGGCAATTCAAGTGTTGTGTTGTGGCATTGATGATGTTGTGGGCGCATGTAGTGGCGTGGGTGGTCTTTTGGCTATAAATGAGTTCATTCCTAGCCTTCTAAATGAAGTAAATGTAGCTGATGATGGTGGAGTGTCGGACCTGGGATATTAGATCGGCTTTCCTGGGTGAGACGTTTGTAATCCAGTTCCAAATATTCACTACTACATTACAGGGCTAATGAAGCGGTCGATTACCGCTTCAAAAGGGAAAAAAACCGTTGCAAAAGATCTAATGAAGCGGTTTGTGACCGCTTCATTTGCTCGCGTTGCATTAGGCTTTATGAAACGGTTCCTAAAAGCTATTGCAGCGGTTTAATACAATTATGTGAAACCGCTGCATTTGACTAGTAAACCGCTGCAAGATAACCTAATGAAGCGGTTTTCTAACGCAACTTAAACCGCTACATCAATGTAAATAAACCGTTGATTAATATCAAATGAAGCGGTTTTTTCACCTGTTTATAGATGTTATCTATTGAATATATGCAACGGTTATCTTGAAATTGTTGCGGTTGCAAGGTGTGCAAAATTTAAAATTATGCTTTTAATTAGAATAACTTTTGAGTCTGTAATAAAAATTCCTGCATATATAAAAATCTGAATGCTTATGAATATCATCAAGAAAAGAGGAATACAAATACTCAAAATTTGATTTCCTTGCTACATCAACAATTCAGACTTAATGATCTCAATTATCACAAATACCAAGTATTCTAATGAACTTCGATTTCCTTGTGTGGTTCAGCTAGACAAAAAGGGTTCCACACTGTTCAAACCAAAGTATCATTCATATACCCAAAATTATAGAGTTATGCCTATTCAACTAATTCATACCCAAAAAGATAACTTGGTTGTGTCCTTGTTTGTGTCCTTTCCCTAATCAAACCAAAATCACCTGCAAACGAAAATGAACAAAAATAATATTAACAAGGAACCTTCAGCTGAGTTAAATAGTAAAACAAATAATCCACGACAGACATTCCTCAAGTTCCAGTTAAACTAAACAAGCCAACTTGCCACTAAAGTCATTTCATCAAGTTTCTAGAACGGCCTTCAGTTGAACTAAATGGTAAGTCAATTAAGTACAAAATCTTGTAGTTTCCAACAACAAACATTGAACAACATTGAAAGCAAAATATCTTGTCTAAATTCAGCGACGGTAATTCAGCAGTAATACAACCAAATATCTTGTCCACATTCAACAACAGACATTCAACAACAAACATTCAGCCCACATACATGCTGACATACTAATTTGATCATGAAAACAAAGAAGACATAAATTATCTTGTCTAATTGTCATGTTATATTATCGTAATTAAAAATGATAAGCCACTCACCATGTATAACCTGTAAACCTTTTAGGATTTAGCGTCCGGGATGTTTCTTCTTAGTAATAACCTTATGATATGGATCAATTTCCTCATTGCCATCATCCATGATTTAAGTGCTTTCATTTTTTCCTAATTAAGAAATCATAAGAACAATAAGAAAATACAGCAATGAGTATATGGGTTTAGTATATGAATCAAAATAGACTTAAAAGTCTTTTACTCACAATGTTCTCTAAAGTCTCCTCATTTGGTGACCGGTATATACGTCTTGGAATTATCTTTCGAGATTCTATATATACTTTAGCTTGTGATGGTATCCGTTTGTTAGGGTCCTTTTGTTGCTATAGAAAAACAACACATGAAAGATAGAACAAATCACAAAATTAAAGCTTTCGTAGTTTTTACATATACATCTACATAGGAAAAAAAAACTAAAATGACATACACATATATAGCTAATATTACCTATACATACAGCAAGGTCTGGTTTGATGGGCTGCAGAAACATCAACATTGTAATTGATCAGTAACTATGTCATGACAACATCAAATGACTCTTTATATCATGTCTTTCTAATTCCAATAATTAAGAGAACTTTATATCATGTCTTTTCAACTTACATTCAGGCCTCTTCAACTCACCTAATAAAAACAAGTCATTAGTTCACTAAGAACATATTTTAAGAGAACTTTTCAACAAATAACCTTTATTTCAAGTTCCTTATCTTGGTCAATTGGTGATTACAAGGTCAAAAGAACTCTACTTGATGAATCAACACCACAAAACCCCTATTCCCAAACTTCAAATGAAAGCGGAGCATAATTTATTTGCACAGATATGTCAAGTCCTAATCCAGTCTAAAAATGGTGATTACCTTGAGGTCCAGCTCATCCGGACTGAAAATGAATAGATAACCCTTAGAAGACTTGAAAAACTTCAAAAGGCGACAAAAATGTACACTACTTCTCACTAGCTCAATGGTATTTGATAGCCAACATTACATTTCATGTAAACAGAAATTCATAATTTCCAACCGAGTAGGCATCACTACCAAAAGAACAACATAGATTTGTACAATTAACTCTTTCCGAGCATTTCATAACTCAATCGCGCCCAACAAGAGCAGCACATATTTCAACCAACAAAAATCAAACTTCAAGCGAAGGGCAGCAGTGCACATTAAATGGACCTAATCTAAGATTTCAGCAAAAAAAAGGTGCATGTAAATTCAGATTTGAGTCAAACCTAATAAGATAGTCAATAGACTTTACCAGAAAAAGGACAACAATTAAAAAATATTTCCATTAAAAAGATACAAACTTTTGATTAAAAGACATACGAGAAAAAGATAAGCCATTCAATTCAAATAACTCAAATGATCAACCACCATAAGCACAACAATAAACAAGAACACTAATAAGCCATTCGGTTCAAATAACTCAAATGATCAACCACCATACATCAAAGTTTGAGATGTCAATTAAACTCTAGTCTGTCTATGTAGAAAAGATTCAACAACAAACTACATTGAAAAGGTGTAACCTAGATAAAGAGCAGCAAGACCATGAATATCGACAAACACCCTTTTCATAATCTGATGAAAAACAACATTAAAAAGTTTGGAATTTATACTAACTTCTCCTTTTACCTTTTACAAGACCATGAATATCGAGAAGACATTCCCCTTCCTCTTAGCATAATAAGCCTGTCTATGAAATCTGCAAATCAAAAGCCAAATTAGTGACTGGAAAAAATTACGAAGAAGATGGAGGGTTGAGAAAAATGTGACCTTTGAGGCAAAGTTGTTGATTAGAAAGGTGAGAAACCTCCATGAAATGTGAGTGTTCAAGCTGGCCATTACGAGTGAGATAATACACAACTTGCACCTTCTTCAAAACCTTCATAACTGTTCTCATTGACGGCGTCATCGTGACAGCCACCTCTCCGCTGGATGCTCTGCCTCTTTCAAGGCTGATTTCTTCTCTATTTGCACCTACTGTAACAACTCCCTTCTCCTTTCTCTTTCTCTTTTCTTCCTCAAGCTCTTGATTTTTTAAAGTTTAAACCCAAAACAAGAAAGGTTAGCAGTGGACTGAACTATTGAACAAGATAGGTAAAAGAACAAAGTACCCAAAATGAGCTTTTATGTGATGATAGAAAAAAAGAGTGGATTTAGGATATGGAGTTAAATTGAATTGCAAACTAGGAGAATTTTGGAAGGAAAAATGTCAGCGTTCTTTGGACAATAGCTTTAAACTTTTGTTGCATAGGTAAAAATGAGCTTTTATTGGTTAACCTTATGAACTTAACCAATAAGCTTATTTGTACTTTTAACTGAAACAAACTTCGGTATCAGCTAGACCAAACTCTATGCCATTTCTTAATCATAAGTATCACCAACAATCCATCACACCATTATAGACTATAGTTACTATACTAAGTATTTGGATTGGAGTTATCTCTTGATACAAAGTACAAACACACATAATTGATGCAAAAATGATTTCATATAAATTAATACAATTTCTCAGATGTGCTTGATCTGCAAAAAAAAAAAAGAAGAAACTGCATAAATAGTAACAGCAACTACTAAACTTAAAATTATTTCATATAGATGAATCGTGCTTGATCATATACACCATTTTGTTTCTCCCCAATTATTTTTATTTTCATTATTATATAGCTCCAAAGTTGAATACAATCAAATAACAACAACTTCTGAACTTAAACCGCAGTAACAGTAGGATATCATAATTTCTAAAACAAAAGCATGAGAAACGTATCAGATCAAAGATGAACATATCTACCACTTCCAATCATCCATATACTCAAAAATTCTAAAAAAACTAGAGCCACCAACTAAACAATGGCATATTCTCTTTATTATATCAGAGGAACTAATTAAAATACCAGCTGTTAGGTAGACTTTGGTAGGAAGAGGGAGGAAAATACTGGATAAAGATCAACAAATAAGAACACCTTAAAAAGATGGCATTGTTCTAATATTGGCTAAGTTGAAATGCCACTGTGTTTTATTGGATCGACAGCTTAAAGCTTTGCGTTCTTTATCCACATTTCTACAGCAAATATTTGGGAAAGACATAATACCCATAATCCCTGGATTATACAACTAATCGATGTTTATGCCCTAATCATGTTATTCAACCGAAAATCCCTTCCCTAATAGTGCGCAACAGTTTTGCACAGTACAAACCAAAGATTTCAATAGAATGTAGAACATATAAATTATAGGGTAAAATGATGTGCTAACCTTGTAGAATGGTTAAGGCTCCAATGGTGAACCCAATAGATTCATGGTATAACGATTCGGAGGTCAACGGCGCTAAACCCTGCACGAGGTGTTAATGGAAATGGTGAACACGGTGAGGAAGAAGGCAAAACGAATCAGAGGTCGATGGCGAATCGGAGGTCGACGGTGCTAGCTTGGAATTGGGGAAGATTGACTGAAGCGTGTTTTCTATTTTTGATGAACAAATTCATTTCCGGCAAAATTTTATGAGAGTTCAGCGAAAAATTGGGCGCTCATGACCCGCGCCTTTTTTTTTTTAATAAACCGCTTCGTTAGATATATTTTATTAAACATTAAAACCGCTACAATAGGCCCCTAGTAACCGCTTCACTAGATTTTCGGCCTATTAAAATATCACATATTGATTAACCGTTTCAAAAACCGTTGCAATAGACAAAACTGTTGCTTTAAACCGCTTCTTTAGCCCAACCGTTGCTTTAAACCGCTTCATTAGTGAAAACCGTAGCAATGAACCGTTTCATTTGCTCGTTGATGTAGTAGTGATTATTGCTATAGGGATAGGGGCGGGGAAGCCGAAGCCAGCTCGAGACGAGGTCAAGCACAAATGACGAGAAGCCACATTGGTTGAGCAGATGGTCTTCATCTTCGGCATTTCCCATGCAGAGATGGCAGGTGCTGTTACTAATGATACCCCAATCGTAGAGCTTAGTGAGAGTTGGGAGCCGATTATGGCTCGAGATCCAAGCGATGAAGCTACATTTAGGGATACAAAGCCGGTTCCAGATCGAACCCAATCAGTAGGGGGTACTAGGGGGTGGGGCTTCTAGCAGCTCATATAAGCAGCTGATGTAGAGAATTTGCCAAGTGAGTTGATGGTGTTGATGCTGAAAGAGCGGCCACTCATCGTTGAGATAATGTCATCCCTGACCTTTAGAATTTGGTTCCACGTGAAGCTGTAATTGAAGTTTGTAGTGATACACCATATGGATTGTCCCTTAAGGATGTAAGCTTTAATCCAGTCAGCCCAGAGACTTTGGTGATTGGGAGAGTCCAATTCGATAAGGAGTTTTGCAAGACAGGCTTTATTCCAGGAGAGAATTTCTTTAAACCCCAGGCCTCCTTCCTCTTTGGAGAGGCAGACCGTATTCCAGGAAACCAGGGACCGAGAACTAGAGTCTGAACCAGCCCAGAGAAAAGCACGGAGGAGACTCCTGATCTTGTGCAAGATTGAAGTGGGAATGAGTAGAGCCGTGCACCAGTAGCAGTACAATGACATAAGGATCGATGAGATTATTTGCTTTCTTCCAGCGTAGGAGATGTTTCTCATGCTCCACGAGTTGATTCTTTCGGTGATCTTGGCAATAAGAGGCTTGTATTCGGAGGTGCGTAGTCTTTTACTGCCCATAGGAATGCCAAGATAGATGAATGTTAAGGTGCCTAGGGGCAGGTTTGCAACAGTTGCAAGGGAATCTTGGTCCTGAGCAGAGAGACCACCGAAAAAGACTGAAGATTTAGCTGGGTTAATGTGGAGCCTTGAGTAATGCCCAAAAAACTCAAGCGTCCTTCTTAGAATGCAGATGGAGGTAGAGTAACCTCTACAGAAGAGCATCAAGTCATTAGCAAAGCACAGATGAGTAATTCTAGGGGAGGTACATTTGGGGTGCATGTTGAAGTCAGGGGTTGTGGTGTTTGTCGTGAGCATCGAGGAAAGAACCTCCATAGCGATGACAAAGAGAGGGGGCAACCTTGTCTCAAACCTCTTGAGCTTTTGAAGAAGCCTTTTAATGATCCATTTATGTTGATGGAGAAGGAGGCAGATGTGATACAGACTTCAATAAGATGAATGAATTTGTGAGGGAAGCCCATCCTGGCAAGACGGTTCAGAATAAACTGATGATCAATCATGTCAAAAGCCTTTGAGATATCAATTTTCATAGCACAACTGGGGGAAATATGCCGTTGGTTATATCTTTTGAAGATCTCCTAGCATAGAGGGATGTTATGCTTTATGGTTCTACCCTTAACAAATGCTCCTTGGTAGTTCCCAATCAGTGTCGGAAGGATAGAGTTGAGTCTAGCAGCAAGGATTTTGGCAATTACTTTGTACTTGGTGTTGCAACAAGAGATAGGTCTATAGTCTGAGGGGAGGTTTGGGTTTTGTTTTTTTGCAATCAAGGAGATAGCCATGTGGTTCACACTGTTGGGTAGCCTGCCCGTGTTAAAGAATGCAAGGATAACGTCGGTGAAATCCTTACCATTGGTAGCCCAAGTCGACTTGAAGAAGAGTGAATTGAACCCATCCGGACCAGGAGTTTTGGAGTCTCCGATACTGAATAAGGAGGATTTAATGTCATCGATAGAAACATAATCACAAAGCCGATTCGCATCATCCAAGGAAAGAGAAGGAAGCGGGCAATCAGGGAAAAGATTCTGAGGGTTGTTAGGGCTGATTGGATTAAGGATCATTGAGAAATGCTTAATAAGGATGCCAGAGATCTCCTCCAAATTAAGCGTGGGGCCGTTTCCAGGATTTGCGGGATTTATCAGGCTCTTTATAGCGTTTGTTGCCCTACGTGAAGAGATACTCTTGAAGAAGAATCTGTCGCATTGATCGCCGTGTTTGATCTAGGAGATCTTTGAGATTTGAGCAAGGGTAGTGCGGAGGCTATCCTGTGAAGAGTTGAGGCGTTTAAGGATCTCAGACTCCGCCTCCAAAAGGATCGCATCACTAGGGTTTGATTGGAGGGATGTCTGCGTGTCGTTCAACCTTGCTTTGAGGCCCTCAATGATGGTGTGAAGGTTTTCCAAAGACGTGCTCGGGAACTTTTTGAGTGACCGTTTAAGAAGATTCAACTTCTCAAAGATGCTCATCAAACCTCCAGCCCTGGATAAATTACAAGTCCATACAGTAGCTACCGTGCTGTGAAAGTCTTCTTGGGAGATCCAGTTATTGTTGAAGCGGAACTGCTTTTTGGGCACTGGGTCTTTTGGGTTTAAGGTAAGGATAGCCGGGGAATGGTCGGAGATGAACGGATTGTCGAAGAAGTCCGAAGAGATCGGAAAGTGGGAACCCCAGTGATCGTTAATCACAATCCTGTCCAATTTGCACCATATAATTGCGGTTTTTTTGCTTGTTATTCCATGTCAGTTTGTGCCCAGAGTAAGCATGGTCAAAGAGGTGATTCCTTGAGAAGCAGTCTGAGAGTTCAGATGAAGGCGTCGTTAGGGTGACATGCCCGATAGAAAGTTTCTCATCAAGGCGGAGTGTGGTGTTGAAATCTCCAAGAAGAGCCCAAGGAGCTCTTTGGTTGAGGAGGGAGATGGTGGCAATATTGTCCCAGAGGGAGATGCGCTTCTCCGGACTGTTATGCGCGTAGATGAACGAGCATTCGAATCCAGAAAGGGTTTGCAGATGGAGAAGGGTAATTTTGCAGTGAATGACTTGATCATTGGAGAGAATAGGGGAGACGAGGATGGACTTCGGATCCCACCAGATCCAAATACGGCATTTATTACCAGGGGTTTTGTTTGAGGTTTGGTTCCAACTTGGAACAAGTGATGAAAGCCTAGTCATGATATCATCAGCTAACTTAGTCTCCAAGATAGCGATGAGGTCAAGGTTGTGTCGTTTAATCAAGTCTCGAATGGCCTTTTGTTTATTGGGGTGGTTTAGGCCACGGACATTCCAAGCACCTATCTTAATCGACATTGACATGGGACATTTTTGGGGAGGAGGTAGCATCCTTGATGCATTCCAGGGTTGGATCAGTGGGGGGTTTGAGAGGTATAGTGTTTGTGGTGACTGCTTGGATAGAAGTAGGGGGTGAAGAAGTGATAGTATGAGCAGTTTGGGATGAATCGGGAAGGGTTTGGATGGGCGGGGGTAGTGGTGGTAGACTGGGAGAAGGTTTGGGATTTGTATTTGAAGAAGATCCTGGAGAGGTAGCAGGAGTTCCTATAGAGGGGTTGGGAGTGTTTTGGGGTACTTGAGCGGAGAGGCGGGGGGGGGGGGGGGGGT
>BSUD01000007.1:133739215-133777526 GCA_033239045.1 Fagopyrum esculentum | reverse complement strand
GGGGGGGGGGGGGGGGGGGGTATTGTTGATACGTTGGGATTCATCTGGGTTGGTAGAATGGGTTCTTTGTTTTTGGAGGGGGCGTTGTGGTGTTGACTAGCTTTAGTGGTACCATTCAAGCCCCTTTGCTTATTGCATCTGTGTCCGAATACAAGGCAGGAGGGGCAGTGCTCCGGCAGCCATCCGTAGGAGATCTTCTGGACAATAACATCGTCATTTGGTCCTCTGAACGTGAGTTCTCTAAGGAGGGGCTTTGAGGCTTGCACCTCCACAAGAATCCTGGTGAATTCTAGTCGTCCATGATTAGCAGAGCAATTATCCGTTAGCAAGGGAAACCCGATGGCCGATCCCATTTTTGCGAGCATGTGAGTGGACCAAAAGCGGTAATCCAGGTTGTGAAGAGAGGCCCAGATTGGGATCGAGGACAAGCTGGAGTAATCCAGTTTCAAGCCATGGCTCCAGCTTTTGAGGAGGATTGATGATGCTCCATTGACAATCCAAGGACTTCCGAGCAGGATGGAGTTAACATCATCATCAGAAGCGAAATGAAAGACATATACACCATGCTCATTTCGTAATATCTTTGGCTTGCTAACATGATTCCAATGTGTTGAAGCATAGTTAGCCATGCGGTGGAACCCTAGAGGGCCACCCATTGGGAAGCCAATGAGGGTCTTTGACCATTTGGATATGTTGTCAGACACATCATCACTAGAGAAGTGAATGATACCGTTTTCATGACCTGGGGAAAAGGTTAAGGGCACATGGTCCCATGCGGATGTTTTGGAAAGTATGTCTTTGTAAGTTCCTTTTGGGAGGTCAACCGCCTCAGTGCATTGAATGGGTTCATGGGTAGGGTGGGTACCCGAAGAGTCAGCCGTTTGTGGGAATGAGGAGGGAGGCAGGGGGGAGTCGGGTCAGCTTCCTCCAGGGCAGTGAGCATGGAGGGAAGAGGAACCGGTGGGTTTGAACATGGGGTAGTTGATGAAGGGGCATCAGCAGTGGGTTCTTTTGTGGGAGATTGAGAGAGTGGGGGAAAAGCAGTCTCCGAAGAGATGGGTGGTGGAGGGGGTACCATGCATCCTTTGGTGGAGGAGACAAGCCGGTTATTGTTGGAGCGGATTAGTTCCTCCGGGATGGATTCGAACGGGCTGTTTTGCTTGGGGGAGTTATTGGGGGAGGATGGGCGGTTTGGGCTACGGGTGAGATCTGAGATCTTGATGGAACCTTTCTTTGAACGTTTTGAGCCCCCCATGGCTGGAGCAGAGGGAAGCAATGCACCGGGTTGGCTGGGTGATGCACGACGGTTTGCTAGGTGTTGTTACGGCGGTTGGGAAGGTGAGGCTGGAGGGCTAGGTCGCAATGGGAGAGAGCGTTTTTTTACTAGATTTTTTGACTAGGTTAATACACAATATTAGGACGTGGGAAATTTGTTACAGCACAATAAACTTTCTACTTGAACTTTCATTGAAGCACGTATAAGGGCCTGTTTACCTGCGGGTTTATAAACTTCATTTAGTTTATAAACCCGAGTTTTATTTGTTGGTGGGTGTTTACATGTAGATGAGTTTATTTTCGAATGGGTTTATTCGGGTTTATAAACCTCTAGAAAATAACCTCCTCAATCCAAGGTTATTTTTCTTGGATGAGTTTATTTTTTCCATATACCCGAAATTACCCTCATTCGTATCTTTACAAATCCGACCCTAACATTCACACCCGTGAAATTCTTTTCTTTCAAAACAACCACATTATTGTCGTCCACAACTATACCTTCGAGATTTGATTTTTCGATTACCCTCCTATTCACATATATATATATATATATATATATATATATATATATATATATATATTGGATTATTCTTTAATCTTTTTAGGGGTAAAAATGTATTTTGCACTAAAATAAACCCAAAAAAAAACCTTAAGTAAACATCTTTATCGAAATAATATATATAAATTGATCGAGTTTATAAACCCGAAAATAAACCATAAACTCATATAACCCATATAAACCCATTTAGTTTATAAACCCATAAAAATACAAACTTCTACTAAACATGCCCTAAGTAATCTCATAAATTGTCCAAAAACCAATGTATTGCAAGAAAAACATAATTTAAGAAACACAACTTATTTAAATTCGATGACTTTAACTAGAAATGATTACAAATTTGATGACTCTAAGATCATAAAAATGTACATATCTCTTAGTTGTAATGTAAAACACACATTATTTTGGTCATGATCCAACAAGGATATGCATAAGTACACCCATAACCTCGACGACACATCACCTTCAATGGAACAAATTAGACCCCATATCAACCCTATCCATTGGGTTGAAGTCCCAATCACCCATATCTTGAACTTGCCCATCCATCGGGTTCATACCCGGATTGCCCATATCCGGCATAGGCACCGGAACACCAAACGGATTCATATATGGATTTTCCATATCCGAATTCAAGCCCGTATTGGCCAAATCCATTATAGGCTCCACTCTACCCATTTGGTTCACACTTTGATTTTCCATATTCATAAGTGGATACGTCATATCCGTATAACCTAGATTTGGAAGGGGGAGTAGTTCACTAGTTTGGTTCATATTTGAATAATCTATATTTGGAACGGGAAGTAGTTCACCCATCTGGTTCATACCCGAATAACCCATATTCGGAACAGGCATCTGACATGTACCCGAATAATCCATATTCGGAACGGGAAGTAGTTCACCCATCTGGTTCATAACCGGAACATACACGGGGTTTACTCCTCCCATGTTCGGAACATGAACCATATTACCCATATTGTTCATATCCGAATGACCCACGGGGTTCATAACCATATTGCCCACGTTCGGATCATTAACCAGTTCGAAACCACGATTATCCATATCCGAAACGAAACTCGGACGGGTAAGATTCGGCTCCCCGCCCATACTTACTCTCATCCTAGTCACAGCATCTTCAAGTGCACGTAGACATGAATTCATCTCATCAAGCTCAGACTCGGTCATCTTCTCAGTAGGTTTCAGCCATTGAAGCTCAGTCTTCACTCTCTCATCAATGGCTGCCGAACGTTTCCTCTCCTCCTCAAGTTCAAGCTCCGCGGTTTTCACGTCTTCGTGCAACTGCCCCAAGTTGGTTTCCCGGTGAGCCTCCACAATCCTCCCACCATACCTCATCAAAACGTCGTCGTTTCTCTCTCCTCCTTCAGGAAAGCACCTATTCATGATGTTGTTCACAGATGGATGTCCAAAGGAGAACACCTTCTTTCCAGGAGAGAACACCACAATCGCCATCTCCGTCCCCGTCAATGTGCATAGCTCGCTAGCCTTCTTGAACAACCCAGTTTTACGCTTCGAAAACGTCACTTGAAGATTGCTTTTCTTCTCTATCAGTGCCATGTTCATCTTCTTCCTTCCACTTCCGTTTCCCTGAGATGTGCTGGAGGAAGCCATTGAAAGATCTGTTAGCTTGATAGAATGAAAGAGAAGTGCTTTGTTTTTGGATGAAGAAATTATGAATGAATTATGTGTTATGTCATGACTTGCTTATATATATCTATAGAGTTTGGAAATTGATGAAAAAATCTTATAAAATAATTAGTTAATATCTTGACATTTAATTCTCTTAAAAGTTGGGTTAATGTGGATTGACTAAATAAATTGAACTGAATTATCATAATGAGAAATGAATAAGATAGTATGGTAATTCTCTTGGTATTCTAGAATAATAACAATTATTTTTTTACCAAAAAAAAAGATTGTTTTGGGATAATTGATATGTTGATAAAATCCATAAAGACGAGTTTTCGTGAGTAATTAAGTTCGCAAGATTGGTAAAAAAAAAAATTAACGGCCGCGAGTGAAGGACGGTGATAAGTCAAATGACTTGCAAGATTGGTGTGAGGGGTAATTCGTAGGAAAGTTTGATGTTGTTTGATCATGACAATAAGTTCCATTCGTCTATCATATTTTCCGCGGAGTTGAATCAGACACGAGCAAACAAATTTCCATGAGCAAAAAGTAAAAGGCACTTGTTATTAATGCTTTGTTTGAGGTAGATCGTAAGGGTTTTAACCCGACATTTATTGAAAGCTTTGTTTTTAAATCATTTGCTTTAATAACAATGGTATAAACACCGACAAAAAGTTTGTGTATATGCATGTTTAATTTATGTGACGTGGTGGATAGTAATTCATACCACATATATATCGATATTGTTAACTTCGTGCTAACCAAAATATTTAGAATTTTTTTGCAAAAATTTAATACGGAGTATTATTTTTTCTGTAAATAGTAAGTTAAAAATAAAGATAAATGTAATACACAAATTGCACAAATTAAAAAAAATAGTGCTCTTGAAGTGAACCATTTGAATTATCATTCTTTGAGTCTTTAGATGGTTTTAATGCGAGTTTTAAAATATAAAAGTGCTCATGATTTATTTTAGTTTTAGAAAGTCCTCGGCGTTATGGGTAAATGAGATTATGCGAATTGCAGTAACACTCAGAAGTTAATGACAGTAACCAAGGAAATCTGAATGAATTATGTTTGTACACTCAAGACTTACTAAAGTAAAGTAAGACCAAGTGAAACCCTAGGTTTTGTATGCAGATCCTGAGTAGTTTTGAAAATTGTATCAAATCCTCCTCAAATTATAATACCTTCTTCCTTGTATATGAACTATTATATTTCCATTCCTTATTTTATTCATCCGGTCACTCTTTCCTGCTTTGTCAACAACCCATGAAACTCAAGGGGAACGGCTCAAAATGATGACGATGAAGGTATCGAGTTCAATTGCGGATGCTGTAAAGGAAAGCCTCTTCTATTATCTACCTCAAAATCATGATTATTGGATTTTGTAATGGATTATGTGTATAGGGATAAAATTCAATGAATTCACATTAACTGAATCAGCTGAGCTTTAAGCCGTATAAATAGTGTGATATCCTCTTCCTTTTAGGCTAGTTGCGACCGTGCCTGACCTTGCAACAGGTGCGGGCCACCGCAGGCGCGGTGCTGTCGAACCGCGACTGCGGCTAAGGCGGTCTCAACCGCCTTCTTTGACCCCGTTGATCCGTGCTTTTGTTTCCTTACCCTATAAGTTTCCTCCTTTCCTTCAGATGAAGGGTTTCTTTCCTCCTCCAAACGTCTTCATCTTCTCCTCCTCACGTTCTTCATCTTTTCCTTCTTTCCTTGATTTCTTCTTGTTTTGAGTTGGATCTTCTTCAAGTTGCAAGCAAGATTTCGTGATGACGTGCTGTGTTGTGGATTGTTGTGTTGGTTGAGAGCCTACATCTTGTGCTCTTCCTTGATTCTGGACAGAGAAGTGGTTAGATGATCCCTTCTCTCCTCCTTGTCCATCTTTTCTTCATTTGCTTCCTTTTCTTGTGTTCTCTTACAAGATTTGGATCTTGGAGTTTGATTCTGGATATTTTGGATGTGTTTATGTATCTATGTTTGAAGGCCGAGGTGCCTAAGGGTGATTCCTTGAAGTAGAGACGAGTGTGGAGCAAGAGAGTGATCAAACAACTCTTAAGAGTTGTCATTTCTCGAGCTTGCCGCCCCCGCGCCCGATCTTTTCCACGGGTGCACCTTCCTTAGAACTTGTCAAGTGTTGGTAAGTTCTCTTCCATCCTTGGCTTTAGAGCATCCACAAATCATATACCGTAAGTTTCTTAAGTTTTATAAAAATAAAGTTAGAACAAATTAAACCTGCTAAGTTCACATTTTTGCAGAGAGGTAGTTTCCTATTGTCAGTTATTTAGTCCCCGTAGTAGAGTATATTGGTAGAAAAATAGAATACTTTATCTCACAATTCTTGTACCGTGCTGTTTTACTCTTTATTTTACCTTTATTTTATTTTTATATGAGAAACTTGAGGTTTCTTCATTGCTGATGCTCTTAGGCTTTGGTTTAGGATCATGTTAGAGTTTATGGATGAGAGTTGGTTGATGCTATCATGAGTTGGATATATGCCCTGATGTGGCTTTAAGGTTTAGCATGTCATTCGAGGTTTTGCAATGTTTATGATCCTTATGGATCCCTTGGGTCTAGGTGTGATCCTTTTGATTGATAGGAGGTTTGACACCTCTTTATTCTTTGTTATTAGGCAGTGCATTCCTACGAGTTGGAGTTTGATCGTTGTTGAGATTACCCTGAGTTGAGGTAAGTCTGTAGGAATTACTTAGCTGCATTCCTATATTGGATGTATGCATGAGTGGTTATTTTTATGTACTTTATAGAATGCGATATTGATTATTACCGAACTGTGATTAGCCCTCTTATAGCAGCAGTGATAACCTTTCCCTTTCATCCTGAGGGAGTGTGGGAGGTTCTCTGTAGGTCATGCCATAATTGGTATACGGACCGGATACGTCACCTCCCCATTCCATATGGCCTACGGTGACGTGCGCCGGATGCCACTCCAAGATGACTGTTGTACCCAAAGGCAATAATGATATACTTCTCATGTCACATATGTATATATATGGATTGAGTGTATATCGTTATAAAGATAATTAAACGGGTAAATGTGTGCTAGCATGTTGAGTGCTTTACAGTATTCAGATGTGTGTATGTGCTTATGCATTATATTATATATAAATTGTTAGCTAATGGTTTCATACCGTGTTGTAGATCCTTTGCGGGTTAGGAGGACTGCAGAGTGATATGGAGGAGTGATCAGCCGAGGACTTCCGTACCTCTAGGATGTTATGGGCTTTTGGATGATGTTCTATATGTATGTTATGTATGTTTTATACTCAGTTGTGGGGTTTTGTGTATCTTGTGATACTTGATCTTTACCGTTTTATAAAGAATGTTTTATATTTATTTGTGCCTTGTTGTAAGATCCATTAAACTTGTTGTCAGGCTAGAGTCAGGACCCATTGTGAGGCACTAACCCAGTAGCGCCCCGAATCCTGCGGATTTGGGATGTTACCAATAGTCCTCGAGATAGAGCCATCTGTCGTATATAAGTTTGAACGAGGAGGCTGCATTATATTAAAGTTAAGAAATTGTTAAAAGTTAGTTAGATGTTATTATAAATATAATGATGGAAATGCTATATTGATTGGAATGCATAAATATACCGAATTGTTTGATGAATTGTGATTGGCGATGGAAGATATTATTGAGAGATCATTGGTTGGCTTGAAAATAGTAAACTTAGATTTATCGAGAAGTTGTTCATCGATTTTATATTGTTCTATATCACCAAGAAGCAAATATGTACGTCTTTCCTAACAATACTTGCAAATTACCGGGTATAGATTCTAAGTCGGATTGTTTTATCACGAACCCACATAATATAAGAATGAAATTAGGAAATGAGCCAAAATATATAGACGTAAATGAACACATTAAAATATGGTTGAATACCTTATTGAGAGAGTAAATAATGGATGATACGTCATTACTCTCGTTGATATCATATACATACCATAAATGAAGAACACGAACTCAAAGTTGTTCATATAAATTAGCTTTTATATTCAAATCGGAAATGTAGACAGATTCATGTGCCATGAAGCTAGGAGGAGTGAGTTTGAAGTAGGAGAGGGGGTTCAACTAAGTTCAATATTGTACTAGTAGATGGGGTTGAGGGAGTAAGTAACTAGATTTGCTCTTATTTATAGTATGGTCGTAGACTTTCAAGATCTCACATAACAATTTTCAATTAACATATCTTACATAACAAAAATTATAATTGTTGTGCTCATTTTTTTTTAAAAACTTTCTTGTATTAGAAAAAGGTAAGGATATATAGGAACTTCCAAGTTGAGTTACATAGCAAGATCATTAAGAACCCTATAAAAGGGGGACAACGAGGAGGAGAGGGGGATGAGTTAGGGGAAATGAATGTCCAACATGTTAGCCCAAGAGTGCGAATCAGAGGAGCGGTATTTCCAGTGCATTGATGTATGGTTCTTTATGGCCAAAACAACTTCATTTGCGTAGTTGATGGCAGGGGTAAAGGTGTTTTGGAACATCATGGTGTGACGGGCTTTCCAAGTGTAGTAGATGAATGCAAAAATAGAGGTAATGCGGAGGCAGCCCTTGAGGTTGTTCTTGTGTCTTTTTTGAGCACCAAGTCAGGACCATATGTTGTGAATGTAAGGTGAAGGATAAGGCATTCTGGTCCATCTGGATATGATATCCAAAACAAGGGAGGTGTAGCTGCATCTTGCCCATAGGTGATATTCGTCTTGCGGGTGGGTTCGGCAGAGGATGCAAGTGGGGTTAATGGAGAGGTTCCAGCGTGCCAACTTGGTCAGTGTGAGGAGCTTTTTGTGGCAGACAATCCAAATTATGAAGCTGGATTTGGGAATATTCAAGTCCTTCCAAATGGCTTTAAAAGGGTTTGGTAGCAAGGGTAAAGCTAGTCTCTGAGTAGGCTGTAGGTTTTCTTGGTTGAGAAGGCTCCAGAGAGGGTGATGGAATGTTATGAAACTCCCTTAGTATTGAGACCAAAAATGATTTCGTCTCTAACGTTTAGGATAATGTTCCAGGAGCGGCTTTGTTGTGTTCATTTTGAAATCAAATAAAAGGTCTTTCACATGAACATCAACATACAAATTTTCAGTAACTCTCATGGATCTAACCGAACAATATAATGTGCTACGATATTCCCAAAACGACGTACATGAGTACGTTCACAAGACTCAAAAGTAGAACCAACGGAAAGGAAATCGTTGACTTGAACATCAATATATGTTTTTTAATCAATGACTCTGTAAAAATATGAAGTCGTTGATTAGAAAACATGAAATAAGTATATCTTTGTTAAAAAAATTTACTATAAAAAATAAAAGCCCTAACTGTGTTCTTTTGTCGAAGGAGGTTTGATACCCTCAGTCTACTGTCACACTTTAAACCAAAAATATAATCAGTAAGTTTTTAATTGATAATCTGTCATAACTATTAGTTATTTATTATATTTAAGCATTATTAACAAGTGATCATTGGTAGTGGTGTTTAGATTACTACAACTAAGCACAATATATTTTCTACTTGAACTTACAATGAAGTACGTACGCCATCAAGTTACCATATATCCAATAATTATCTCATAAATTGTCCAAAAACCAATGTATTGCAAGAAAAACATAATTTAAGAAACACAACTTATTTAAATTCGATAACTTTAACTAGAAATGAATACAAATTTGATGACTTTAAGATCATAAAAATGTACATATCTCCTAGTTGTAATGTAAAACACACATTATTTTGGTCATGATCCAACAAGGACATGCATAAGTACACCCATAACCTCGACGACACATCGACACCTTCAATGGAACAAATTGGACCCCATATCAACCCTATCCATTGGGTTGAAGTCCCAATCACCCATATCTTGAACTTGCCCATCCATCGGGTTCATACCCGGATTGCCCATATCCGGCATAGGTACCGGAACACCAAACGGATTCATATATGGATTTTCCATATCCGAATTCAAGCCCGTATTGGCCAAATCCATTATAGGCTCCACTCTACCCATTTGGTTCACACTTTGATTTTCCATATTCATAAGTGGATACGTCATATCCGTATAACCTAGATTTGGAAGGGGGAGCAGTTCACTAGTTTGGTTCATATCTGAATAATCTATATTTGGAACGGGAAGTAGTTCACCCATCTGGTTCATACCCGAATAACCCATATTCGGAACAGGCATCTGATATGTACCCGAATAATCCATATTCGGAACGGGAAGTAGTTCACCCATCTGGTTCATAACCGGAACATACACGGGGTTTACTCCTCCCATGTTCGGAACATGAACCATATTACCCATATTGTTCATATCCGAATGACCCACGGGGTTCATAACCATATTGCCCACGTTCGGATCATTAACCGGTTCGAAACCACGATTATCCATATCCGAAACGAAACTCGGACGGGTAAGATTCGGCTCCCCGCCCATACTTACTCTCATCCTAGTCACAGCATCTTCAAGTGCACGTAGACATGAATTCATCTCATCAAGCTCAGACTCGGTCATCTTCTCAGTAGGTTTCAACCATTGCAGCTCAGTCTTCACTCTCTCATCAATGGCTGCCGAACGTTTCCTCTCCTCCTCAAGTTCAAGCTCCGCGGTTTTCACGTCTTCGTGCAACTGCTCCAAGTTGGTTTCCCGGTGAGCTTCCACAATCCTCCCACCATACCTCATCAAAACGTCGTCGTTTCTCTCTCCTCCTTCAGGAAAGCACCTATTCATGATGTTGTTCACAGATGGATGTCCAAAGGAGAACACCTTCTTTCCAGGAGAGAACACCACCATCGCCATCTCCGTCCCCGTCAATGTGCAGAGCTCGCTAGCCTTCTTGAACAATCCAGTTTTACGCTTCGAAAACGTCACTTGGAGATTGCTCTTCTTCTCTATCAGTGCCATGTTCATCTTCTTCCTTCCACTTCCATTTTCCTGAGATGTGCTAGAGGAAGCCATTGAAAGATCTGTTAGCTAGATAGAATGAAAGAGAAGTGCTTTGTTTTTTGGATGAAGAAATTATGAATGAATTATGTGTTATTTCATGACTTGCTTATATATAGAGTTTGGACATTGATGAAAAAATCTTATAAAATAATTAGTTAATATCTTGACACTTAATTCTCTTAAAAGTGGGGTTAATGTGGATTGACTAAATAAATTGAACTGAATTATCATAATGAGAAATGAATAAGATAGTATGGTAATTCTCTTGGTATTCTAGAATAATAACAATTATTTTTTTTACCAAAAAAAAAGATTGTTTTTGGGTCATTGATATGTTGGTAAAATCCATAAAGGCGAGTTTTCGTGAGTAATTAAGTTCGCAAGATTGGTAAAAAAAAAAAATCAACGGCGCGAGTGAAGGACGGTGATAAGTCAAATGACTTGGAAGATTGGTGTGAGGGGTATTTCGTAGGAAAGTCTGATGTTGTTTGATCATGACAATAAGTTCCATTCGTCTATCGGAGTTGAATCAGACACGAACAAACAAATTTCCATGAGCAGAAAGTAAAAGGCACTTGTTATTAATGCTTTGTATGAGGTAGATCGTAAGGGTTTTAACCCGACATTTATTGAAAGCTTTGTTGTTAAATCATTTGCTTTAATAACAATGGGATAAACGGCCACAAAAAGTGTGTGCATATGTATGTTTTATGTGACTTGGTGGATATTAATTCATACCACATATCGATCGATATTGTTAACTTCGTGCTAACCAAAATATTTAGAATTTTTTTGCAAAAATTTAGTACTGAGTATTATTTTTTTTTGTAAATAGTAAGTTAAAAATAAAGATAAATGTAATACATAAATTGCACAAATAAAAAAAAAAATAGTGCTCTTGAAGTGAACCATTTGAATTATATCATTCTTTGAGTCTCTGGATGGTTTTAATGCGAGTTTAAAAATATAAAAGTGAACTAGTTGAACAACTCATGATTTATTTTAGTTGTAGAAAGTCCTCGACGTTATGGATAAATGAGATGACATGTTATTTATTGTTAAGGAACCCAGGTGACCATAAATTATTGTTAATAAATTGGGTTTGAGTTTAATGAGGTTATGCGAATTGCAGTACCCCTGAGAAGTTAATGAGAGTAACCAAGGAAATCTGAATGAATTATGTTTGTACACTCAAGACCTACTAAAGTAAAGTAAGAGCAAGTGAAACCCTAGGTTTTGTATGCAGATCCGTGAGTAGTTGTGAAAATTATATCAAATCCTCCTCAAACTATAATACCTTCTTCCTTGTTGTGTTGGTTGAGAGCCTACATCTTGTGCTCTTCCTTGATTCTGGACAGAAAAGTGGTAAGATGATCCCTTCTCTCCTCCTTGTCCATCTTTTCTTCCTTTGCTTCCTTTTCTTGTGTTCTCTCACAAGATTTGGATCTTGAAGTTTGATTCTAGATATTCTGGATGTGTTTATGTATCTATGTTTGAAGGCCGAGGTGCCTAAGGGTGATTCCTTGAAGTGGAGACGAGTGTGGAGCAAGAGAGTGATCAAACAACTCTTAAGAGTTGTCCTTTGTCGAGCTTGCCGCCCCCGCGCCCGATCTTTCCCATGGGTGCGCCTTCTTTAGAACTTGTCAAGTGTTGGTAAGTTCTCTTCCATCCTTGGCTTTAGAGCATCCACAAATCATATACCGTAAGTTTCTTAAGTTTTATAAAAATAAAGTTAGAAAAAATTAAACCTGCTAAGTTCACTTTTTTGCAGAGAGGTAGTTTCCTATTGTCAGTTATTTAGTCCCTGTAGTAGAGTATATTGGTAGAAAAATAGAATACTTTATCTGACAATTCTTGTACCATGCTGTTTTACTTTTTATTTTACCTTTATTTTATTTTTATATGAGAAACTTGAGGTTTCTTCGTTGCTGATGCTCTTAGGCTTTGGTTTAGGATCATGTTAGAGTTTATGGATGAGAGTTGGTGGATGCTATCATGAGTTGGATATATGCCCCGATTTGACTTTAAGGTTTAGCATGTTATTCGAGGTTTTGCAATGTTTATGATCCTTATGGATCCCTTGGATCTAGGTGTGATCCTTTTGATTGATATAGGAGGTTTGACACCTCTTTATTCTTTGTTATTAGGTAGTGTATTCCTACGAGTTGGAGTTTGATCGTTGTTGAGATTACCCTGAGTTGAGGTAAGTCTGTAGGAATTATTTAGCTGCATTCCTATATTGGATGTATGCATGAGTGATTATTGTTTTGTGCTTTATAGAATGCGATATTGATTATTACCGACATGTGATTAGCCCCCTTATAGTGGCAATGATAACATTTCCCTTTCATCCTGAGGGAGTGTGGGAGGTTCTCTGTAGGTCATGCTATAATTGGTATACGGACCGGATACGTCACCTCCCCATTCCATATGGCCTACGGTGACGTGCGCCGGATGCCACTCCAGGATGACTATTGTACCCAAAGGCGAGAATGATATACTTCTCATGTCACATATGTATATATATGGATTGAGTGTATATCGTTATAAAGATAATTAAACGGGTAAATGTGTGCTAACATGTTGAGTGCTTTACAGTATTCTGATGTGTGTATGTGCTTATGCATTATATTATATATTAATTGTTAGCTAACGGTTTCATACCGTGTTGTTGATCCTTTGCAGGTTAGGAGGACTGCATAGTGATATGGAGGAGTGATCAGCCGAGGACTTCCGTACATCTAGGATGTTATGGGCTTTTGGATGATGTTCTATATGTATGTTATGTATGTTTTATACTCAGTTGTGGGGTTTTGTGTATCTTGTGATACTTGATCTTTACCGTTTTATAAAGGATGTTTTATATTTATTTGTGCCTTATTGTAAGATCCATTGAACTTGTTGTCAGGCTAGGGTCAGGACCCATTGTGAGGCACTAACCCAGTAGCGCCCCGAATCCTGCGGATTTGGGGTGTTACCAATAGTCCTCGAGATAGAGCCATCTATCGTAGATATGTTTGAACTAGGAGGCAACATTATATTAAAGTTAAGAAATTGTTAAAAGTTAGTTAGATATTATTATAAATATAATGATGGAAATGCTATATTGATTGGAATGCATAAATATACCGAATTGTTTGATGAATTGTGATTGGTGATGGAAGATATTATTGAGAGATCATTGGTTGGCTTGAAAATAGTAAACTTAGATTTAGACCGAGAAGTTGTTCATCGATTTTATATTGATCTATATCACCAATAAACAAATATGTACGTCTTTCCTAACAATACTTGCAAATTACCGGGTATAGATTCTAAGTCGGATTGTTTTATCACGAACCCAAATAATATAAGAATGAAATTAGGAAAATGAGCCAAAATATATAGACGTAAATGAACACATTAAAATATGATTTAATACCTTATTGAGAGAGTAAATAATGGATGATACGTCATTACTCTCGCTGATATCATATACATACCATAAATGAAGAACACGAACTCAAAGCTTTTCATATAAATTAGCTTTTATATTCAAATCGGAAATGTAGACAGATTCATCTGCCATGAAGCTAGGAGGAGTGAGTTTGAAGTAGGAGAGGGGGTTCAACTAAGTATAATATTGTACTAGTAGATGGGGTTGAGGGAGTAAGTAACTAGATTTGCTCTTATTTATAGTATGGTTGTAGACTTTCAAGATCTCACGTAACAATTTTCAATTAACATATCTTACATAACAAAATTTATAATTGTTGTGCTCATTTTTTTTAAACTTTCCTGTATTAGAAAGAGGTAAGGATATATAGGAACTTCCAAGTTGAGTTACATAGCAAGATCATTAAGAACCCTATAAAAGGGGGACAACGAGGAGGAGAGGGGGATGAGTTAGGGGAAATGAATGTCTAACATGTTAGCCCAAGAGTTCGAATCAGAGGAGCGGTATTTCCAATGCATTGATGTACGGTTCTTGATTGCCAAAACAACTTCATTTGCGTAGTTGATGGCAGGGGTAAAGGTGTTTTGGAACATCATGGTGTGACGGGCTTTTCAAGTGTAGTAGATGAATGCAAAAATAGAGTTAATGCGGCAGCAGTCCTTGAGGTTGTTCTTGTGTCTTTTTTGAGCACCAAGTCAGGACCATATGTTGTGAATGTAAGGTGAAAATTAAGGCATTCTGGTCCATCTGGATATGATATCCAAAACAAGGGAGGTGTAGCTGCATCTTGCCCATAGGTGATCTTCGTCCTGCAGGTGGGTTCGGCAAAGGATGTAAGTGGGGTTAATGGAGAGGTTCCAGCGTGTCAGCTTGGTCAGTGTGAGGAGCTTTTTGTGGCATACAATCCAGATTATGAAGCTGGATTTGAGAATATTCAAGTCCTTCCAAATGGCTTTAAAAGGGTTTGGTAGTAGGGGTAAAGCTAGTCTCTGAGTAGGCTGTAGGTTTTCTTGGTTGAGAAGGCTCCATAGAGGGTGATGGAATGTTATGAAACTCCCTTAGTATTGAGACCAAAAATGATTTTGTCTCTAACGTTTAGGATAATGTTCCAGGAGTGGCTTTGTTGTGCTCATTTTGAAATCAAATAAAAGGTCATTCACATGAACATCAACATACAAATTTTCAGTAACTCTCATGGATCTAACCGAACAATATAATGTGCTACGATATTCCCAAAACGACGTACATGAGTACGTTCACAAGACTCAAAAGTAGAACCAACGGAAAGGAAATCGTTGACTTGAACATCAATATATGTTTTTTAATCAATGACTCTGTAAAAATATGAAGTCGTTGATTAGAAAACATGAAATAAGTATATCTTTGTTAAAAAAATTTTACTATAAAGGATAAAAGCCCTAACTGTGTTCTTTTGTCGAAGGAGGTTTGATACCCTCAGTCTACTGTCACACTTTAAACCAAAATTATAATCAGTAAGTTTTCAATTGATAATTTGTCATAACTATTAGTTATTTATTATATTTAAGCATTATTAACAAGTGATCATTGGTAGTGGTGTTTAGATTACTACAACTAAGCACAATATATTTTCTACTTGAACTTACAATGAAGCACGTACGCCAACAAGTTACCATATATCCAATAATTATCTCATAAATTGTCCAAAAACCAATGTATTGCAAGAAAAACATAATTTAAGAAACACAACTTATTTAAATTCGATGACTTTAACTAGAAATGAATACAAATTTGATGACTCTAAGATCATAAAAATGTACATATCTCCTAGTTGTAATGTAAAACACACATTATTTTGGTCATGATCCAACAAGGACATGCATAAGTACACCCATAACCTCGACGACACATCGACACCTTCAATGGAACAAATTGGACCCCATATCAACCCTATCCATTGGGTTGAAGTCCCAATCACCCATATCTTGAACTTGCCCATCCATCGGGTTCATACCCGGATTGCCCATATCCGGCATAGGTACCGGAACACCAAACGGATTCATATATGGATTTTCCATATCCGAATTCAAGCCCGTATTGGCCAAATCCATTATAGGCTCCACTCTACCCATTTGGTTCACACTTTGATTTTCCATATTCATAAGTGGATACGTCATATCCGTATAACCTAGATTTGGAAGGGGGAGCAGTTCACTAGTTTGGTTCATATCTGAATAATCTATATTTGGAACGGGAAGTAGTTCACCCATCTGGTTCATACCCGAATAACCCATATTCGGAACAGGCATCTGATATGTACCCGAATAATCCATATTCGGAACGGGAAGTAGTTCACCCATCTGGTTCATAACCGGAACATACACGGGGTTTACTCCTCCCATGTTCGGAACATGAACCATATTACCCATATTGTTCATATCCGAATGACCCACGGGGTTCATAACCATATTGCCCACGTTCGGATCATTAACCGGTTCGAAACCACGATTATCCATATCCGAAACGAAACTCGGACGGGTAAGATTCGGCTCCCCGCCCATACTTACTCTCATCCTAGTCACAGCATCTTCAAGTGCACGTAGACATGAATTCATCTCATCAAGCTCAGACTCGGTCATCTTCTCAGTAGGTTTCAACCATTGCAGCTCAGTCTTCACTCTCTCATCAATGGCTGCCGAACGTTTCCTCTCCTCCTCAAGTTCAAGCTCCGCGGTTTTCACGTCTTCGTGCAACTGCTCCAAGTTGGTTTCCCGGTGAGCTTCCACAATCCTCCCACCATACCTCATCAAAACGTCGTCGTTTCTCTCTCCTCCTTCAGGAAAGCACCTATTCATGATGTTGTTCACAGATGGATGTCCAAAGGAGAACACCTTCTTTCCAGGAGAGAACACCACCATCGCCATCTCCGTCCCCGTCAATGTGCAGAGCTCGCTAGCCTTCTTGAACAATCCAGTTTTACGCTTCGAAAACGTCACTTGGAGATTGCTCTTCTTCTCTATCAGTGCCATGTTCATCTTCTTCCTTCCACTTCCATTTTCCTGAGATGTGCTAGAGGAAGCCATTGAAAGATCTGTTAGCTAGATAGAATGAAAGAGAAGTGCTTTGTTTTTTGGATGAAGAAATTATGAATGAATTATGTGTTATTTCATGACTTGCTTATATATAGAGTTTGGACATTGATGAAAAAATCTTATAAAATAATTAGTTAATATCTTGACACTTAATTCTCTTAAAAGTGGGGTTAATGTGGATTGACTAAATAAATTGAACTGAATTATCATAATGAGAAATGAATAAGATAGTATGGTAATTCTCTTGGTATTCTAGAATAATAACAATTATTTTTTTTACCAAAAAAAAAAAGATTGTTTTTGGGTCATTGATATGTTGGTAAAATCCATAAAGGCGAGTTTTCGTGAGTAATTAAGTTCGCAAGATTTGTAAAAAAAAAAAAAAATCAACGGCGCGAGTGAAGGACGGTGATAAGTCAAATGACTTGCAAGATTGGTGTGAGGGGTAATTCGTAGGAAAGTCTGATGTTGTTTGATCATGACAATAAGTTCCATTCGTCTATCACATTTTCCTCGGAGTTGAATCAGACACGAGCAAACAAATTTCCATGAGCAAAAAGTAAAAGGCACTTGTTATTAATGCTTTGTTTGAGGTAGATCGTAAGGGTTTTAACCCGACATTTATTGAAAGCTTTGTTTTTAAATCATTTGCTTTAATAACAATGGTATAAACACCAACAATATCGATTGATATTGTTAACTTCGTGCTAACCAAAATATTTAGAATTTTTTTGCAAAAATTTAGTACTGAGTATTATTTTTTTTTGTAAATAGTAAGTTAAAAATAAAGATAAATGTAATACATAAATTGCACAAATAAAAAAAAAAATAGTGCTCTTGAAGTGAACCATTTGAATTATATCATTCTTTGAGTCTCTGGATGGTTTTAATGCGAGTTTTAAAATATAAAAGTGAACTAGTTGAACAACTCATGATTTATTTTAGTTGTAGAAAGTCCTCGACGTTATGGGTAAATGAGGTGACATGTTATTTATTGTTAATAAATTGGGTTTGAGTTTTATGAGCGAGGTTATGCGAATGGCAGTACCCCTGAGAAGTTAATGACACTAACCAAGGAAATCTGAATGAATTATGTTTGTACACTCAAGACTTACTAAAGTAAAGTAAGAACAAGTGAAACCCTAGGTTTTGTATGCAGATCCGTGAGTAGTTTTGAAAATTGTATCAAATCCTCCTCAAATTATAATACCTTCTTCCTTGTATATGAACTATTAATATTTCCATTCCTTATTTCATTCACCCCGTCATTCTTTCCTACTTTGTCAACAACCCATGAAACTCACGCTGAAGGTATCGAGTTCAATTGCGGATGCTGTAAAGGAAAGCCTCTTCTATTATCTACCTCAAAATCATAATTGTTGGATTTTGTAATGGATTATGTGTATAGGGATCAAATTCAATGAATTCACATTCACTGAATCAGCTGACCTCAAGATAGAGCCTTCGCCCGTATAAATAGTGTGATATCCTCTTCCTTTTAGGCTAGTTGCGACCGTGCCTGACCTTGCCGCAGGCTCGGTGCTGTCGAACCGCGACCGCGGCTAAGGCGGTCTCAACCGCCTTCTTTGACCCCGTTGATCCGTGCTTTTGTTTCCTTACCCTATAAGTTTCCTCCTTTCCTTCAGATGAAGGGTTTCTTTCCTCCTCCAAACGTCTTCATATTCTCTTTATCTTTTCCTTCTTTCCTTGATTTCTTCTTGTTTTGAGTTGGATCTTCTTCAAGTTGCAAGCAAGATTTCGTGATGGTGTGCTGTGTTGTGGATTGTTGTGTTGGTTGAGAGCCTACATCTTGTGCTCTTCCTTGATTCTGGACAGAGAAGTGGTAAGATGATCCCTTCTCTCCTCCTTGTCCATCTTTTCTTCCTTTGCTTCCTTTTCTTGTGTTCTCTCACAAGATTTGGATCTTGGAGTTTGATTCTGGATATTCTGGATGTGTTTATGTATCTATGTTTGAAGGCCGAGGTGCCTAAGGGTGATTCCTTGAAGTGGAGACGAGTGTGGAGCAAGAGAGTGATCAAACAACTCTTAAGAGTTGTCCTTTGTCGAGCTTGCCGCCCCCGCACCCGATCTTTCCCACGGGTGCGCCTTCCTTAGAACTTGTCAAGTGTTGGTAAGTTCTCTTCCATCCTTGGCTTTAGAGCATCCACAAATCATATACCGTAAGTTTCTTAAGTTTTATAAAAATAAAGTTAGAACAAATTAAACCTGCTAAGTTCACATTTTTGCAGAGAGGTAGTTTCCTATTGTCAGTTATTTAGTCCCTGTAGTAGAGTATATTGGTAGAAAAATAGAATACTTTATCTGACAATTCCTGTACCATGCTGTTTTACTTTTTATTTTACCTTTATTTTATTTTTATATGAGAAACTTGAGGTTTCTTCGTTGCTGATGCTCTTAGGCTTTGGTTTAGGATCATGTTAGAGTTTATGGATGAGAGTTGGTTGATGCTATCATGAGTTGGATATATGCCCTGATGTGGCTTTAAGGTTTAGCATGTTATTCGAGGTTTTGCAATTTTTGTGATCCTTATGGATCCCTTGGGTCTAGGTGTGATCCTTTTGATTGATAGGAGGTTTGACACCTCTTTATTCTTTGTTATTAGGCAGTGCATTCCTACGAGTTGGAGTTTGATCGTTGTTGAGATTACCCTGAGTTGAGGTAAGTCTGTAGGAATTACTTAGCTGCATTCCTATATTGGATGTATGCATGAGTGGTTATTTTTTTGTGCTTTATAGAATGCGATATTGATTATTACCGACCTGTGATTAGCCCCCTTATAGTGGCAGTGATAACATTTCCCTTTCATCCTGAGGGAGTGTGGGAGGTTCTCTGTAGGTCATGCCATAATTGGTATACGGACCGGATACGTCACCTCCCCATTCCATATGGCCTACGGTGACGTGCGCCGGATGCCACTCCAGGATGACTATTGTACCCAAAGGCGAGAATGATATACTTCTCATGTCACATATGTATATATATGGATTGAGTGTATATCGTTATAAAGATAATTAAACGGGTAAATGTGTGCTAGCATGTTGAGTGCTTTACAGTATTCTGATGTGTGTATGTGCTTATGCATTATATTATATATTAATTGTTAGCTAACGGTTTCATACCGTGTTGTTGATCCTTTGCAGGTTAGGAGGACTGCATAGTGATATGGAGGAGTGATCAGCCGAGGACTTCCGTACATCTAGGATGTTATGGGCTTTTGGATGATGTTCTATATGTATGTTATGTATGTTTTATACTCAGTTGTGGGGTTTTGTGTATCTTGTGATACTTGATCTTTACCGTTTTATAAAGGATGTTTTATATTTATTTGTGCCTTATTGTAAGATCCATTGAACTTGTTGTCAGGCTAGGGTCAGGACCCATTGTGAGGCACTAACCCAGTAGCGCCCCGAATCCTGCGGATTTGGGGTGTTACCAATAGTCCTCGAGATAGAGCCATCTATCGTAGATATGTTTGAACTAGGAGGCAACATTATATTAAAGTTAAGAAATTGTTAAAAGTTAGTTAGATATTATTATAAATATAATGATGGAAATGCTATATTGATTGGAATGCATAAATATACCGAATTGTTTGATGAATTGTGATTGGTGATGGAAGATATTATTGAGAGATCATTGGTTGGCTTGAAAATAGTAAACTTAGATTTAGACCGAGAAGTTGTTCATCGATTTTATATTGATCTATATCACCAATAAACAAATATGTACGTCTTTCCTAACAATACTTGCAAATTACCGGGTATAGATTCTAAGTCGGATTGTTTTATCACGAACCCAAATAATATAAGAATGAAATTAGGAAAATGAGCCAAAATATATAGACGTAAATGAACACATTAAAATATGATTTAATACCTTATTGAGAGAGTAAATAATGGATGATACGTCATTACTCTCGCTGATATCATATACATACCATAAATGAAGAACACGAACTCAAAGCTTTTCATATAAATTAGCTTTTATATTCAAATCGGAAATGTAGACAGATTCATCTGCCATGAAGCTAGGAGGAGTGAGTTTGAAGTAGGAGAGGGGGTTCAACTAAGTATAATATTGTACTAGTAGATGGGGTTGAGGGAGTAAGTAACTAGATTTGCTCTTATTTATAGTATGGTTGTAGACTTTCAAGATCTCACGTAACAATTTTCAATTAACATATCTTACATAACAAAATTTATAATTGTTGTGCTCATTTTTTTTAAACTTTCCTGTATTAGAAAGAGGTAAGGATATATAGGAACTTCCAAGTTGAGTTACATAGCAAGATCATTAAGAACCCTATAAAAGGGGGACAACGAGGAGGAGAGGGGGATGAGTTAGGGGAAATGAATGTCTAACATGTTAGCCCAAGAGTTCGAATCAGAGGAGCGGTATTTCCAATGCATTGATGTACGGTTCTTGATTGCCAAAACAACTTCATTTGCGTAGTTGATGGCAGGGGTAAAGGTGTTTTGGAACATCATGGTGTGACGGGCTTTTCAAGTGTAGTAGATGAATGCAAAAATAGAGTTAATGCGGCAGCAGTCCTTGAGGTTGTTCTTGTGTCTTTTTTGAGCACCAAGTCAGGACCATATGTTGTGAATGTAAGGTGAAAATTAAGGCATTCTGGTCCATCTGGATATGATATCCAAAACAAGGGAGGTGTAGCTGCATCTTGCCCATAGGTGATCTTCGTCCTGCAGGTGGGTTCGGCAAAGGATGTAAGTGGGGTTAATGGAGAGGTTCCAGCGTGTCAGCTTGGTCAGTGTGAGGAGCTTTTTGTGGCATACAATCCAGATTATGAAGCTGGATTTGAGAATATTCAAGTCCTTCCAAATGGCTTTAAAAGGGTTTGGTAGTAGGGGTAAAGCTAGTCTCTGAGTAGGCTGTAGGTTTTCTTGGTTGAGAAGGCTCCATAGAGGGTGATGGAATGTTATGAAACTCCCTTAGTATTGAGACCAAAAATGATTTTGTCTCTAACGTTTAGGATAATGTTCCAGGAGTGGCTTTGTTGTGCTCATTTTGAAATCAAATAAAAGGTCATTCACATGAACATCAACATACAAATTTTCAGTAACTCTCATGGATCTAACCGAACAATATAATGTGCTACGATATTCCTAAAACGACGTACATGAGTACGTTCACAAGTATCAAAAGTAGAACCAACGGAAAGAAAATCGTTGACTTGAACATCAATATATGTTTTTTAATCAATGACTCTGTAAAAATATGAAGTCGTTGATTAGAAAACATGAAATAAGTATATCTTTGTTAAAAAAAATTTACTATAAAGGATAAAAGCCCTAACTGTGTTCTTTTGTCGAAGGAGGTTTGATACCCTCAGTCTACTGTCACACTTTAAACCAAAATTATAATCAGTAAGTTTTCAATTGATAATTTGTCATAACTATTAGTTATTTATTATATTTAAGCATTATTAACAAGTGATCATTGGTAGTGGTGTTTAGATTACTACAACTAAGCACAATATATTTTCTACTTGAACTTACAATGAAGCACGTACGCCAACAAGTTACCATATATCCAATAATTATCTCATAAATTGTCCAAAAACCAATGTATTGCAAGAAAAACATAATTTAAGAAACACAACTTATTTAAATTCGATGACTTTAACTAGAAATGAATACAAATTTGATGACTCTAAGATCATAAAAATGTACATATCTCCTAGTTGTAATGTAAAACACACATTATTTTGGTCATGATCCAACAAGGACATGCATAAGTACACCCATAACCTCGACGACACATCGACACCTTCAATGGAACAAATTGGACCCCATATCAACCCTATCCATTGGGTTGAAGTCCCAATCACCCATATCTTGAACTTGCCCATCCATCGGGTTCATACCCGGATTGCCCATATCCGGCATAGGTACCGGAACACCAAACGAATTCATATATGGATTTTCCATATCCGAATTCAAGCCCGTATTGGCCAAATCCATTATAGGCTCCACTCTACCCATTTGGTTCACACTTTGATTTTCCATATTCATAAGTGGATACGTCATATCCGTATAACCTAGATTTGGAAGGTGGAGTAGTTCACTAGTTTGGTTCATATCTGAATAATCTATATTTGGAACGGGAAGTAGTTCTCCCATCTGGTTCATACCCGAATAACCCATATTCGGAACAGGCATCTGATATGTACCCGAATAATCCATATTCGGAACGGGAAGTAGTTCACCCATCTGGTTCATAACCGGAACATACACGGGGTTTACTCCTCCCATGTTCGGAACATGAACCATATTACCCATATTGTTCATATCCGAATGACCCACGGGGTTCATAACCATATTGCCCACGTTCGGATCATTAACCGGTTCGAAACCACGATTATCCATATCCGAAACGAAACTCGGACGGGTAAGATTCGGCTCCCCGCCCATACTTACTCTCATCCTAGTCACAGCATCTTCAAGTGCACGTAGACATGAATTCATCTCATCAAGCTCAGACTCGGTCATCTTCTCAGTAGGTTTCAACCATTGCAGCTCAGTCTTCACTCTCTCATCAATGGCTGCCGAACGTTTCCTCTCCTCCTCAAGTTCAAGCTCCGCGGTTTTCACGTCTTCGTGCAACTGCCCCAAGTTGGTTTTCCGGTGAGCCTCCACAATCCTCCCACCATACCTCATCAAAACGTCGTCGTTTCTCTCTCCTCCTTTAGGAAAGCACCTATTCATGATGTTGTTCACAGATGGATGTCCAAAGGAGAACACCTTCTTTCCAGGAGAGAACACCACAATCGCCATCTCCGTCCCCGTCAATGTGCAGAGCTCGCTAGCCTTCTTGAACAATCCAGTTTTACGCTTCGAAAACGTCACTTGGAGATTGCTCTTCTTCTCTATCAGTGCCATGTTCATCTTCTTCCTTCCACTTCCGTTTCCCTGAGATGTGCTGGAGGAAGCCATTGAAAGATCTGTTAGCTTGATAGAATGAAAGAGAAGTGCTTTGTTTTTGGATGAAGAAATTATGAATGAATTATGTGTTATGTCATGACTTGCTTATATATATCTATAGAGTTTGGAAATTGATGGAAAAAATCTTATAAAATAATTAGTTAATATCTTGACACTTAATTCTCTTAAAAGTTGGGTTAATGTGGATTGACTAAATAAATTGAACTGAATTATCATAATGAAAAATGAATAAGATAGTATGGTAATTCTCTTGGTATTCTTATCCTAGGAATAATAACAATTATTTTTTTTACGAAAAAAAAATATTGTTTTTGGGTAATTGATATGTTGGTAAAATACATAAAGACGAGTTTTCGTGAGTTATTAAGTTCGCAAGATTGGTAAAAAAAAATAAATCAACGGCGCGAGTGAAGGACGGTGATAAGTCAAATGACTTGCAAGATTGGTGTGAGGGGTAATTCGTAGGAAAGTATGATGTTGTTTGATCATGACAATAAGTTCCATTCGTCTATCATATTTTCCTCGGAGTTGAATCAGACACGAGCAAACAAATTTCCATGAGCAAAAAGTAAAAGGCACTTGTTATTAATGCTTTGTTTGAGGTAGATCGTAAGGGTTTTAACCCGACATTTATTGAAAGCTTTGTTGTTAAATCATTTGCTTTAATAACAATGGGATAAACAGCCACAAAAAGTTTGGGCATATGTATTTTTATGTGACTTGGTGGATATTAATTCATACCACATATCGATCGATATTGTTAACTTCGTGCTAACCAAAATATTTAGAATTTTTTTGCAAAAATTTAATACGAAGTATTATTTTTTCTGTAAATAGTAAGTTAAAAATAAAGATAAATGTAATACATAAATTGCACAAATAAAAAAAATAGTGCTCTTGAAGTGAACCATTTGAATTATATCATTCTTTGAGTCTTTGGATGGTTTTAATGCGAATTTTAAAATACAAAAGTAAACTAGTTGAACAACTCATGATTTATTTTAGTTGTAGAAAGTCCTCGATGTTATGGGTAAATGAGATGACATGTTATTTATTGTTAAGGAACCTAGGTGACCATAAATTATTGTTAATAAATTGGGTTTGAGTTTAATGAGGTTATGCGAATTGTAGTACCCCTGAAAAGTTAATGACACTAACCAAGGAAATCTGAATGATTTATGTTTGTACACTCAAGACTTACTAAAGTAAAGTAAGAACAAGTGAAACCCTAGGTTTTGTATGCAGATCCGTGAGTAGTTTTGAAAATTGTATCAAATCCTCCTCAAATTATAATACCTTCTTCCTTGTATATGAACTATTAATATTTCCATTCCTTATTTTATTCACCCGGTCACTCTTACCTACTTTGTCAACAACACATGAAACTCAAGGGGAACGACTCAAAATGATGATGTTGAAGGTATCGAGTTCAATTGCGGATGTTGTAAAGGCAAGCCTCTTTTATTATCAACCTCAAAATCATAATTGTTGGATTTTGTAATGGATTATGTGTATAGGGATCAAATTCAATGAATTCACATTTTAGGCTAGCTGCGATCGTGCTTGACCTTGCCACAGGTGCGGGCCACCGCAGGCGCGGTGCTGTCGAACCGCGACTGCGGCTAAGGCGGTTGAGACCGCCTTCTTTGACCCCGTTGATCCGTGCTTTTGTTTCCTTACCCTATAAGTTTCCTCCTTTCCTTCATATGAAGGGTTTCTTTCTGTTGGGAAAACTCCGCGTTCCCGACTCTCCGAGTATATATAAACGGGTATTTTGTTGCGCACTCACACTCGAACAAAACCTCACTTACAAGCTCTCTTTAGAAGCCTTTTATTACTCTCTTGTGGATGAAGTTACACAAATGAGGGGTGGTCTCCCCTATTTATAGCAATTGTCACCTCCTCTAAGAGAAGGTTCCGGATCTCGATTCTCCTAGATTATTCCGGACTCTTCTCACTCAATCTTATACAAGTCTAGAACTCTCCCTAGATTTCTAATATAGTCTACATGGTTCCATCGAGTTCAAAATGTCTCCATCATCTTCCGGGGTGATCCGTCTCCTTCTGGAAGGTTCCTCCACGTTCGGGAATATTCTATTTCATTCCAGAAGGTTCCACCATCTTGCGGAATATTTCGTCTTCTTCCGGAATGATCCTCCTTCTTCCGGAATAATCCATTTTCACAATATTTATATTTGAAAATATGAATTAGCCTAACACTTTCCTCCTCCAAACGTCTTCATCTTCTCCTCCTCACGTTCTTCATCTTTTCCATCTTTCCTTGATTTCTTCTTGTTTTGAGTTGGATCTTCTTCAAGTTGCAAGCAAGATTTCGTGATGGTGTGCTGTGTTGTGGATTGTTGTGTTGGTTGAGAGCCTACATCTTGTGCCCTTCCTTGATTCTGGATAGAGAAGTGGTAAGATGATCCCTTCTCTCCTCCTTGTCCATCTTTTCTTCCTTTGCTTCCTTTTCTTGTGTTCTCTCACAAGTTTTGGATCTTGGAGTTTGATTCTGGATATTCTAGATGTGTTTATGTATCTATGTTTGAAGGCCGAGGTGCCTAAGGGTGATTCCTTGAAGTGGAGACGAGTGTGGAGCAAGAGAGTGATCAAACAACTCTTAAGAGTTGTCATTTGTCGAGCTTGCCGCCCCCGCACCCGATCTTTCCCACGGGTGCGCCTTCCTTAGAACTTGTCAAGTGTTGGTAAGTTCTCTTCCATCCTTGGCTTTAGAGCATCCACAAATCATATACCGTAAGTTTCTTAAGTTTTATAAAAATAAAGTTAGAACAAATTAAACCTGCTAAGTTCATATTTTTGCAAAGAGGTAGTTTCCTATTGTCAGTTATTTAGTCCATGTAGTAGAGTATATTGGTAGAAAAATAGAATACTTTATTTGACAATTCCTGTACCATGCTGTTTTACTTTTTATTTTACCTCTATTTTATTTTTATATGAGAAACTTGAGGTTTCTTCGTTGCTGATGCTCTTAGGCTTTGGTTTAGGATCATGTTAGAGTTTATGGATGGGAGTTGGTTGATGTTATCATGAGTTGGATATATGCCCTGACGTGGCTTTAAGGTTTAGCATGTTATTCGAGATTTTGCAATGTTTATGATCCTTATGGATCCCTTGGGTCTAGGTGTGATCCTTTTGATTGATAGGAGGTTTGACACCTCTTTATTCTTTGTTATTAGGCAGTGCATTCCTACGAGTTGGAGTTTGATCGTTGTTGAGATTACCCTGAGTTGAGGTAAGTCTGTAGGAATTACTTAGTTGCATTCCTATATTGGATGTATGCATGAGTGGTTATTTTTATGTGCTTTATAGAATGCGATATTGATTATTACCGACCTGTGATTAGCACCCTTATAGTGGCAGTGATAACTTTTCCCTTTCATCCTGAGGGAGTGTGAGAGGTTCTCTGTAGGTCATGCCATAATTGGTATACGGACCGGATATGTCACCTCCCCATTCCATATGGCCTACGGTGACGTGCGCCGGATGCACTCCAGGATGACTATTGTACCCAAAGGCGAGAATGATATACTTCTCAGGTCACATATGTATATATATGGATTGAGTGTATATTGTTATAAAGATAATTAAACGGGTAAATGTGTGCTAGCATGTTGAGTGCTTTACAGTATTCTGATGTGTGTATGTGCTTATGCATTATATTATATATAAATTGTTAGCTAACGGTTTCATACCGTGTTGTAGATCCTTTGCAGGTTAGGAGGACCGCAGAGTGATACGGAGGAGTGATCCGTCGAGGACTTCCGTACATCTAGGATGTTATGGGCTTTTGGATGATGTTCTATATGTATGTTATGTATGTTTTATAGTCAGTTGTGGGGTTTTGTGTATCTTGTGATACTTGATCTTTACCGTTTTATAAAGGATGTTTTATATTTATTTGTGCCTTGTTGTAAGATTCATTGAACTTGTTGTCAGGCTAGGGTCAGGACCCATTGTGAGGCACTAACCCAGTAGCGCCCCGAATCCTGCGGAATTGGGGTGTTACCAATAGTCCTCGAGATAGAGCCATCTGTCGTAGATATGTTTGAACTAGGAGGCTGCATTATATTAAAGTTAAGAAATTGTTAAAAGTTAGTTAGATGTTATTATAAATATAATGATGGAAATGCTATATTGATTGGAATGCATAAATATACCGAATTGTTTGATGAATTGTGATTGGTGATGGAAGATATTATTGAGAGATCATTGGTTGGCTTGAAAATAGTAAACTTAGATTTAGACCGAGAAGTTGTTCATCGATTTTATATTGATCTATATCACCAATAAACAAATATGTACGTCTTTTCTAACAATACTTGCAAATTACCGGGTATAGATTCTAAGTCGGATTGTTTTATCACGAACCCACATAATATAAGAATGAAATTAGGAAAATGAGCCAAAATATATAGACGTAAATGAACACATTAAAATATGGTTGAATACCTTATTGAGAGAGTAAATAATGGATGATACGTCATTACTCTCGTTGATATCATATACATACCATAAATGAAGAACACGAACTCAAAGCTTTTCATATGAATTAGCTTTTATATTCAAATCGGAAATGTGGACAGATTCATATGCCATGAAGCTAGGAGAAAAAGTGAGTTTGAAGTAGGAGAGGGGGTTCAACTAAGTACAATATTGTACTAGTAGACGGGGTCGAGGGAGTAAGTAACCAGATTTGGTCTTATTTATAGTATGGTTGTAGACTTTCAAGATCTCACATAACAATTTTCAATTAACATATCTCACGTAACAAAATTTATAATTGTTGTGCTCATTTTTTTATTTTGAAAACTTACTTGTATTAGAAAGAGGTAAGGATATATAGGAACTTCCAAGTTGAGTTACATAGCAAAATCATTAAGAACCCTATACCTCAAGGACTGCCTCCGTAGTGCCTCTATTTCTGCATTCATCTACTACACTTGGAAAGCCCGTCACACCATGATGTTCCAAAACACCTTTACCCCTTCCATCAACTGCGCAAATGAAGTTATTTTGGCCATCAAGAACCATACATCAATGCACTAGAAATACCGCTCCTCCGATTCGAACTCTTGGGTTAACATGCTGGACATTCATTTCCCCTAACCCGTGTCTTCTTTGAGCACCAAGTCAGGACCATATGTTGTGAATGTAAGATGGAGGATAAGGTATTCTGGTCCATCTGGATATGATATCCAAAACAAGGGGGGTGTAGCTGCATCTTGCCCATAGGTGATCTTCGTCTTCCGGGTGGGTTCGACAGAGGATGCAAGTGGGGTTAATGGAGAGGTTCCGGCGTGCCAGCTTGGTCAGTGTGGGGAGCTTTTGTGGCAGACAATCCAGGTTATGAAGCTGCATTTGGGAATATTCAAGTCCTTCCAAATGGCTTTAAAGGGTTAACATTGGTAGTAGGGGTAAAGCTAGTCTTTGAGTAGGCCGTAGGTTTTCTTGGTTGAGAAGGCTCCAGAGAGGGTGATGGAATGGTATAAAACTCCCTTAGTATTGAGATCAAAAATGTTTTCGTCTCTAACGTTTAGGATAGTGTTCCAGGAGTGGCTTTGTTGTGCTCATTTTGAAATCAAATAAAAGGTCATTCACTTGAACATCAACATACAAATTTTCAGTAACTCTAATGGATCTAACCGAACAATATAATGTGCTACGATATTCCCAAAACGACGTACATGAGTACGTTCACAAGACTCAAAAGTAGAACCAACGGAAAGGAAATCGTTGACTTGAACATCAATATATGTTTTTTAATCAATCACTCGATCTATTGACAAATATGAAGTCGTTGATTAGAAAACATGAAATATGTATATCTTTGTTAAAATAATTTTACTATAAAGGATAAAAGGCCTGACTGCTTTCTTTTGTCGAAGGAGGTTTGATACTCTCAGTCTACTGTCACGCTTTAAACAAAAAATATAATCAGTAACTTTTCAATCGATAATTTGTCATAACTATTAGTTATTTATTATATTTAAGCATTAATAACAAGTGCTCATTGGTTGTGGTGTTCAGATTACTACAACTAAGCACAATATATTTTCTACTTGAATTTACAATGAAGCACGTACGCCATAAGTTACCATATATCCAATAATTATCTCATAAATTGACCAAAAACCAATGTATTGCAAGAAAAACATAATTTAAGAAACACAACTTATTTAATTCGATGACTTTAACTAGAAATGAATACATATTTGATGACTTTAAGATCATAAAAATGTACATATCTCCTAGTTGTAATGTAAAACACACATTATTTTGGTCATGATCCAACAAGGACATGCATAAGTACACCCATAACCTCGACGACACATCGAAACCTTCAATGGAACAAATTGGACCCCATATCAACCCTATCCATTGGGTTAAAGTCCCAATCATCCATATCTTGAACTTGCCCATCCATCGGGTTCATACCCGGATTGCCCATATCCGGCATAGGTACCGGGACACCAAACGGATTCATATATGGATTTTCCATATCCGAATTCAAGCCCGTATTGGCCAAATCCATTATAGGCTCCACTCTACCCATTTGGTTCACACTTTGATTTTCCATATTCATAAGTGGATACGTCATATCCGTATAACCTAGATTTGGAAGGGGGAGTAGTTCACTAGTTTGGTTCATATCTGAAGAATCTATATTTGGAACGGGAAGTAGTTCACCCATCTGGTTCATATCCGAATAACCCATATTCGGAACAGGCATCTGATATGTACCCGAATAACCCATATTCAAAACGGGAAGTAGTTCACCCATCTAGTTCATAACCGGAACATACACGGGGTTTACTCCTCCCATGTTCGGAACTTGAACCATATTACCCATATTGTTCATATCCGAATGACCCACGGGGTTCATAACCATATTGCCCACATTCGGATCATTAACCGATTCGAAACCACGATTATCCATATCCGAAACGAAACTCGGACGGGTAAGATTCAGCTCCCCGCCCATACTTACTCTCATCCTCCCCACAGCATCTTCAAGTGCACGTAGACATGAATTCATCTCATCAAGCTCAGACTCGGTCATCTTCTCAGTAGGTTTCAGCCATTGAAGCTCAGTCTTCACTCTCTCATCAAATGGCTGCCGAACGTTTCCTCTCCTCCTCAAGTTCAAGCTCCGCGGTTTTCACGTCTTCGTGCAACTGCCCCAAGTTGGTTTCCCGGTGAGCCTCCACAATCCTCCCACCATACCTCATCAAAACGTCGTCGTTTCTCTCTCCTCCTTCAGGAAAGCACCTATTCATGATGTTGTTCACAGATGGATGTCCAAAGGAGAACACCTTCTTTCCAGGAGAGAACACCACAATCGCCATCTCCGTCCCCGTCAATGTGCAGAGCTCGCTAGCCTTCTTGAACAATCCAATTTTACGCTTCGAAAACGTCACTTGGAGATTGCTCTTCTTCTCTATCAGTGCCATGTTCATCTTCTTCCTTCCACTTCCATTTCCCTGAGAAGTGCTAGAGGATATTGGAAGATATGCTATATTATATTTAGAGAAGTTATCTTATTATTTTAGTATAGTATCTATTTTATATTATATAGTGTAATCTTTATTATTCTCCTCTAACCCTATAAATAGGGTGATAATAAACTCAGTATCAGTGTGGTTCTATCTCCACCATTTGTGTGGTCTTCTTCCACCAAAATCTATCATGGTATCAGAGCGGGTTCGATTCGGGACCTTAATCTCGTCTAAATCTACATTTACCACCGATTTACTGGTGGTCCTATCGATCTAATGTTGTCACCGATCTATTGGTGGTCATATCGATTTTACAAGTGGTGTTTTTGTCACCGCTCATTGTTGATCGAAGTGTTCAATGAAATGGTCCATTCTTCAGCGTTGTCCGTCTACCCACGCTTTGACTGCGGGGGTGTATTGAAGGATATAGTATATTCTATTTAGATAAATTATCTTTATATATTAGGTTACTTTGAATTTGATTTTATCCTGCTAATCTTCATTAGTTTCCTTTAATCATCTTGTAATTCCTATATATATAGGATCATTATATTATCAATAAACTTGTGGTTCTACCTCCACCATTTGTGTGGTCTTTTTCACCAAAATCTATCATGGTATCAGAGCAGGTTCGATCTCTAGTACCCTGACTTATCGGGTTTGTCTACCTTACGACACTAAATGCGGGCATGAACAATAATAGTTCGTCCAATTGGGCTAGCTGGCCTTAAGGCATGTCGTCAACCTATCGGCGTCTAAATCTATCATTGCTACCGATTTACTGGTGGTCATATCAATCTATTAATGTCGTCGATCTACTAGTGGTGTCACCGCTCAACCGATGTACTCGTTGATCCAGTCTTCAGCGTTCGTTTGCGTACGCACGCTTCGACTGCGGGAGCGTATTGGAAGATATGCTATATTATATTTAGAGAAGTTATCTTATTATTTTAGTATAGTATCTATTTTATATTATATAGTGTAATCTTTATTATTCTCCTCTAACCCTATAAATAGGGTGATAATAAACTCAGTATCAGTGTGGTTCTATCTCCACCATTTGTGTGGTCTTCTTCCACCAAAATCTATCAGAGGAAGCCATTGAAAGATCTGTTAGCTAGATAGAATGAAAGAGAAGTGCTTTGTTTTTGGATGAAGAAATTATGAATGAATTATGTGTTATGTCATGATTTGCTTATATATAGAGTTTGGACATTGATGAAAAAATCTTATGAAATAATTAGTTAATATCTCGACACTTAATTCTCTTAAAAGTGGGGTTAATGTGGATTGACTAAATAAATTGAACTGAATTATCATAATGAGAAATGAATAAGATAGTATGGTAATTCTCTTGGTATTCTAGAATAATAACAATTATTTTTTTTTACCAAAAAAAAAAGATTGTTTTTGGGTCATTGATATGTTGGTAAAATCCATAAATGCGAGTTTTTCGTGAGTAATTAAGTTCGCATGATTGGTAAAAAAAAAATCAACGGCGCGAGTGAAGGACGGTGATAAGTCAAATGACTTGCAAGATTGGGGTGAGGGGTATTTCGTAGGAAAGTCTGATGTTGTTTGATCATGACAATAAGTTCCATTCGTCTATCATATTTTCCTCGGAGTTGAATCAGACACGAGCAAACAAATTTCCATGAGCAAAAAGTAAAAGGCACTTGTTATTAATGCTTTGTTTGTGGTAGATCGTAAGGGTTTTAACCCGACATTTATTGAAAGCTTTGTTGTTAAATCATTTGCTTTAATAACAATGGGATAAACAACGACAAAAAGTTTGTGTATATGTATGTTTTGTGTGGCGTGGTGGATAGTAATTCATACCACATATCGATCGATATTGTTAACTTCGTGCTAACCAAAATATTTAGAATTTTTTTACAAAAATTTAGTACGGAGTATTATTTTTTCTGTAAATAGTAAGTTAAAAATAAAAGTAAATGTAATACACAAATTGCACAAATAAAAAAAAATAGTGCTCTTGAAGTGAACCATTTGAATTATATCATTCTTTGAGTCTCTGAATGGTTTTAATGCGAGTTTTAAAATATAAAAGTGAACTAGTTGAACAACTCATGATTTATTTTAGTTGTAGAAAGTCCTCGACGTTATGGGTAAATGAGATGACATGTTATTTATTGTTAAGGAACCCGGGTGACCATAAATTATTGTTAATAAATTGGGTTTGAGTTTAATGAGCGAGGTTATGTGAATTGCAGTACCCCTGAGAAGTTAATGACAATAACCAAGGAAATCTGAATGATTTATGTTTGTACTCTCAAGACTTACTAAAGTAAAGTAAGACCAAGTGAAACCCTAGGTTTTGTATGCAGATCCGTGAGTAGTTTTGAAAATTGTATCAAATCCTCCTCAAATTATAATACCTTCTCCCTTGTATATGAACTATTAATATTTCCATTCCTTATTTTATTCACCCGGTCACTCTTTCCTACTTTGTCAACAACCCATGAAACTCAAGAAGAACGGCTCAAAATGATGACGCTGAAGGTATCGAGTTCAATTGCGGATGCTGTAAAGGAAAGCCTCTTCAATTATCTACCTCAAAATCATAATTGTTGGATTTTGTAATGGATTATGTGTATAGGGATCAAATTCAATGAATTCACATTCACTGAATCAGCTGACCTCAAGATAGAGCCTTCGCCCGTATAAATAGTGTGATATCCTCTTCCTTTTAGGCTAGCCGCGATCGTGTCTGACCTTGCCACAGGGGCGGGCCACCGCAGGCGCGGTGCTGTCGAACCGCGACTGCGGCTAAGGCGGTATCAACCGCCTTCTTTGACCCCGTTGATCCGTGCTTTTGTTTCCTTACCCTATAAGTTTCCACCTTTCCTTCAGATGAAGGGTTTCTTTCCTCCTCCAAATGTCTTCATCTTCTCCTCCTCACGTTCTTCATCTTTTCCTTCTTTCCTTGATTTCTTCTTGTTTTGAGTTGGATCTTCTTCAAGTTGCAAGCAAGATTTCGTGATGGTGTGTTGTGTTGTGGATTGTTGTGTTGGTTGAGAGCCTACATCTTGTGCTCTTCCTTGATTCTGGACAGAGAAGTGGTAAGATGATCCCTTCTCTCCTCCTTGTCCCTCTTTTCTTCCTTTGCTTCCTTTTCTTGTGTTCTCTCACAAGATTTGGATCTAGGGGTTTGATTCTGGATATTCTGGATGTGTTTGTGTATCTATGTTTGAAGGCCGAGGTGCCTAAGGGTGATTCCTTGAAGTGGAGACGAGTGTGGAGCAAGAGAGTGATCGAACAACTCTTAAGAGTTGTCCTTTGTCGTGCTTGCCGCCCCCGCACCCGATCATTCCCGCGGGTGCGCCTTCCTTAGAACTTGTCAAGTGTTGGTAAGTTCTCTTCCATCCTTGGCTTTAGAGCATCCACAAATCATATACCGTAAGTTTCTTAAGTTTTATAAAAATAAAGTTAGAACAAATTAAACCTGCTAAGTTCACATTTTTGCAGAGAGGTAGTTTCATATTGTAAGTTATTTAGTCCCTGTAGTAGAGTATATTGGTACAAAAATAGAATACTTTATCTGACAATTCCTGTACCATACTGTTTTACTTTTTATTTTACCTTTATTTTATTTTTATATGAGAAACTTGAGGTTTCTTCGTTGCTGATGCTCTTAGGCTTTGGTTTAGGATCATGTTAGAGTTTATGGATGAGAGTTGGTTGATGCTATCATGAGTTGGATATATGCCCTGATGTGGCTTTAAGGTTTAGCATGTTATTCGAGGTTTTTGCAATTTTTGTGATTCTTATGGATCCCTTGGGTCTAGGTGTGATCATTTTGATTGATAGGAGGTTTGACACCTCTTTATGCTTTGTTATTAGGCAGTGCATTCCTACGAGTTGGAGTTTGATCGTTGTTGAGATTACCCTGAGTTGAGGTAAGTGTGTAGGAATTACTTAGCTGCATTCCTATATTGGATGTATGCATGAGTGGTTATTTTTATGTGCTTTATAGAATGCGATATTGATTATTACCGACCTGTGATTAGCCCCCTTATAGTGGCAGTGATAACCTTTCCCTTTCATCATGAGGGAGTGTGGGAGGTTCTCTGTAGGTCATGTCATAATTGGTATACCGACCGGATACGTCACCTCCCCATTCCATATGGCCTACGGTGACGTGCGCCGGATGCCACTCCAGGATGACTATTTTACCCAAAGGCGAGAATGATATACTTCTCATGTCAAATATGAATATATATATGGATTGAGTGTATATCGTTATAAAGATAATTAAACGGGTAAATGTGTGCTAGCATGTTGAGTGCTTTACAGTATTCTGATGTGTGTATGTGCTTATACATTATATTATATATAAATTGTTAGCTAACGGTTTCATACCGTGTTGTAGATCCTTTGCAGGTTAGGAGGACTGCAGAGTGATATGGAAGAGTGATCAGCCGAGGACTTCCGTACATCTAGGATGTTATGGGCTTTTGGATGATGTTCTATATGTATGTTTTATATTCAATTGTGGGGTTTTGTTTATCTTGTGATACTTAATCTTTACCGTTTTATAAAGGATGTTTTAAATTTATTTGTACCTTGTTGTAAGATCCAATGAACTTGTTGTCAGGCTAGGGTCAGGACCCATTGTGAGGCACTAACCCAGTAGCGCCCCGAATCCTGCGGATTTGGGGTGTTACCAATAGTCCTCGAGATAGAGCCATCTGTCGTAGATATGTTTGAACTAGGAGGCTGCATTATATTAAAGTTAAGAAATTGTTAAAAGTTAGTTAGATGTTATTATAAATATAATGATGGAAATGCTATATTGATTGGAATGCATAAATATACCGAATTGTTTGATGAATTGTGATTGGTGATGGAAGATATTATTGAGAGATCATTGGTTGGCTTGAAAATAGTAAACTTAGATTTAGACCGAGAAGTTGTTCATCGATTTTATATTGATCTATATCACCAATAAACAAATATGTACGTCTTTCCTAACAATACTTGCAAATTACCGGGTATAGATTCTAAGTCGGATTGTTTTATCACGAACCCACATAATATAAGAATGAAATTAGGAAAATGAGCCAAAATATATAGACGTAAATGAACACATTAAAATATGGTTGAATACCTTATTGAGAGAGTAAATAATGGATGATACGTCATTACTCTCGTTGATATCATATACATACCATAAATGAAGAACACAAACTCAAAGCTTTTCATATAAATTAGCTTTTATATTCAAATCGGAAATGTAGACAGATTCATCTGCCATGAAGCTAGGAGGAGTGAGTTTGAAGTACGAGAGGGGGTTCAACTAAGTACAATATTGTACTAGTAGATGGGGTTGAGGGAGTAAGTAACTAGATTTGCTCTTATTTATAGTATGGTCGTAGACTTTCAAGATCTCATATAACAATTTTCAATTAACATATCTTACATAACATTTATAATTATTGTGCTCATTTTTTTTTAAAACTTTCTAGTATTAGAAAGAGGTAAGGATATATAGGAACTTCCAAGTTGAGTTACATAGCAAGATCATTAAGAACCCTATAAAAAGGGGACAACGAGGAGGAGAGGGGGATGGGTTAGGGGAAATGAATGTCCAACATGTTAGCCCAAGAGTTCGAATCAGAGGAGCGGTATTTCCAGTGCATTGATGTATGGTTCTTGATGGCCAAAACAACTTCATTTGCGTAGTTGATGGCAGGGGTAAAGGTGTTTTGGAACATCATGGTGTGACGGGCTTTCCAAGTGTAGTAGATAAATGCAAAAATAGAGGTAATGCGGAGGCAGTCCTTGAGGTTGTTCTTGTGTCTTTTTTGAGCACCAAGTCAGGACCATATGTTGTGAATGTAAGCTGAAAATTAAGGCATTCTGGTCCATCTGGATATGATATCCAAAACAAGGGGGGTGTAGCTGCATCTTGCCCATAGGTGATCTTCGTCTTGCGGGTGGGTTCGGCAGAGGATGCAAGTGGGGTAAATGGAGAGGTTCCAGCGTGCCAGCTTGGTTAGTGTGAGGAGCTTTTTGTGGCAGACAATCCAGATTATGAAGTTGGATTTGGGAATATTCAAGTCCTTCCAAATGGCTTTAAAAGGGTTTGGTAGTAGGGGTAAAGCTAGTCTTTGAGTAGGCTGTAGGTTTTCTTGGTTGAGAAGGCTCCAGAGAGGGTGATGGAATGTTATGAAACTCCCATAGTATTGAGACCAAAAATGATTTTTTTCTCTAACGTTTAGGATAATGTTCCAGGAGTGGCTTTGTTGTGCTCATTTTGAAATCAAATAAAAGGTCATTCACATGAACATCAACATACAAATTTTCAGTAACTCTCATGGATCTAACCGAACAATATAATGTGCTACGATATTCCCAAAACGACGTACATGAGTACGTTCACAAGACTCAAAAGTAGAACCAACGGAAAGGAAATCGTTGACTTGAACATCAATATATGTTTTTTAATCAATGACTCTGTAAAAATATGAAGTCGTTGATTAGAAAACATGAAATAAGTATATCTTTGTTAAAAAAAATTTACTATAAAGGATAAAAGCCCTAAATGTGTTCTTTTGTCGAAGGAGGTTTGATACCCTCAGTCTACTGTCACACTTTAAACCAAAAATATAATCAGTAAGTTTTCAATTGAAAATTTGTCATAACTATTAGTTATTTATTATATTTAAGCATTATTAACAAGTGATCATTGGTAGTGGTGTTTAGATTACTACAACTAAGCACAATATATTTTCTACTTGAACTTACAATGAAGCACGTACGCCATCAAGTTACCATATATCCAATAATTATCTCATAAATTGTCCAAAAACCAATGTAT
>BSUD01000007.1:133669318-133738669 GCA_033239045.1 Fagopyrum esculentum | reverse complement strand
AATTTGTCATAACTATTAGTTATTTATTATATTTAAGCATTATTAACAAGTGATCATTGGTAGTGGTGTTTAGATTACTACAACTAAGCACAATATATTTTCTACTTGAACTTACAATGAAGCACGTACGCCATCAAGTTACCATATATCCAATAATTATCTCATAAATTGTCCAAAAACCAATGTATTGTAAGAAAAACATAATTTAAGAAACACAACTTATTTAAATTTGATGACTTTAACTAGAAATGAATACAAGTTTGATGACTCTAAGATCATAAAAATGTACATATCTCCTAGTTGTAATGTAAAACACACATTATTTTGGTCATGATCCAACAAGGAAATGAATAAGTACACCCATAACCTCGACGACACATCGGCACCTTCAATGGAACAAATTGGACCCCATATCAACCCTATCCATTGGGTTGAAGTCCCAATCACCCATATCTTGAACTTGCCCATCCATCGGGTTCATACCCGGATTGCCCATATCCGGCATAGGTACCGGAACACCAAACGGATTCATATATGGATTTTCCATATCCGAATTCAATCCCGTATTGGCCAAATCCATTATAGGCTCCACTCTACCCATTTGGTTCACACTTTGATTTTCCATATTCATAAGTGGAAACGTCATATCCGTATAACCTAGATTTGGAAGGGGGAGTAGTTCACTAGTTTGGTTCATATCTGAAGAATCTATATTTGGAACGGGAAGTAGTTCACCCATCTGGTTCATATCCGAATAACCCATATTCGGAAGAGGCATCTGATATGTACCCGAATAACCCATATTCGGAACGGGAAGTAGTTCACCCATCTAGTTCATAACCGGAACATACACGGGGTTTACTCCTCCCATGTTCGGAACTTGAACCATATTACCCATATTGTTCATATCCGAATGACCCACGGGGTTCATAACCATATTGCCCACATTCGGATCATTAACCGATTCGAAACCACGATTATCCATATCCGAAACGAAACTCGGACGGGTAAGATTCAGCTCCCCGCCCATACTTACTCTCATCCTCCCCACAGCATCTTCAAGTGCACGTAGACATGAATTCATCTCATCAAGCTCAGACTCGGTCATCTTCTCAGTAGGTTTCAGCCATTGAAGCTCAGTCTTCACTCTCTCATCAAATGGCTGCCGAACGTTTCCTCTCCTCCTCAAGTTCAAGCTCCGCGGTTTTCACGTCTTCGTGCAACTGCCCCAAGTTGGTTTCCCGGTGAGCCTCCACAATCCTCCCACCATACCTCATCAAAACGTCGTCGTTTCTCTCTCCTCCTTCAGGAAAGCACCTATTCATGATGTTGTTCACAGATGGATGTCCAAAGGAGAACACCTTCTTTCCAGGAGAGAACACCACAATCGCCATCTCCGTCCCCGTCAATGTGCAGAGCTCGCTAGCCTTCTTGAACAACCCAGTTCTACGCTTCGAAAACGTCACTTGGAGATTGCTCTTCTTCTCTATCAGTGCCATGTTCATCTTCTTCCTTCCACTTCCATTTCCCTGAGATGTGCTAGAGGAAGCCATTGAAAGATCTGTTAGCTAGATAGAATGAAAGAGAAGTGCTTTGTTTTTTGGATGAAGAAATTATGAATGAATTATGTGTTATTTCATGACTTGCTTATATATAGAGTTTGGACATTGATGAAAAAATATATCTTATAAAATAATTAGTTAATATCTTGACACTTAATTCTCTTAAAAGTGGGGTTAATGTGGATTGACTAAATAAATTGAACTGAATTATCATAATGAGAAATGAATAAGATAGTATGGTAATTCTCTTGGTATTCTTATCCTAGGAATAATAACAATTATTTTTTTTACGAAAAAAAAAAAGATTGTTTTTGGGTCATTGATATGTTGGTAAAATCCATAAAGGCGAGTTTTCGTGAGTAATTAAGTTCGCAAGATTTGTAAAAAAAAAAAAAAATCAACGGCGCGAGTGAAGGACGGTGATAAGTCAAATGACTTGCAAGATTGGTGTGAGGGGTAATTCGGAGGAAAGTTTGATGTTGTTTGATCATGACAATAGGTTCCATTCGTCTATCACATTTTCCTCGGAGTTGAATCAACACGAGCAAACAAATTTCCATGAGCAAAAAGTAAAAGGCACTTGTTATTAATGCTTTGTTTGAGGTAGATCGCAAGGGTTTTAACCCGACATTTATTAAAAGCTTTGTTTTTAAATCATTTGCTTTAATAACAATGGTATAAACACCAACAATATCGATTGATATTGTTAACTTCGTGTAAACCAAAATATTTAGAATTTTTTGCAAAAATTTAATTCGGAGTATTATTTTTTTTGTAAATAGTAAGTTAAAAATAAAGATAAATGTAATACATAAATTGCACAAATAAAAAAAAATAGTGCTCTTGAAGTGAACCATTTGAATTATATCATTCTTTGAGTCTCTGGATGGTTTTAATGCGAGTTTTAAAATATAAAAGTGAACTAGTTGAACAACTCATGATTTATTTTAGTTGTAGAAAGTCCTCGACGTTATGGGTAAATGAGGTGACATGTTATTTATTGTTAATAAATTGGGTTTGAGTTTTATGAGCGAGGTTATGCGAATGGCAGTACCCCTGAGAAGTTAATGACATTAACCAAGGAAATCTGAATGAATTATGTTTGTACACTCAAGACTTACTAAAATAAAGTAAGATCAAGTGAAACCCTAGGTTTTGTATGCAGATCCGTGAGTAGTTTTGAAAATTGTATCAAATCCTCCTCAAATTATAATACCTTCTTCCTTGTATATGAACTATTAATATTTACATTCCTTATTTCATTCACCCCGTCATTCTTTCCTACTTTGTCAACAACCCATGAAACTCACGCTGAAGGTATCGAGTTCAATTGCGGATGCTGTAAAGGAAAGCCTCTTCTATTATCTACCTCAAAATCATAATTGTTGGATTTTGTAATGGATTATGTGTATAGGGATCAAATTCAATGAATTCACATTCACTGAATCAGCTGACCTCAAGATAGAGCCTTCGCCCGTATAAATAGTGTGATATCCTCTTCCTTTTAGGCTAGTTGCGACCGTGCCTGACCTTGCCGCAGGCTCGGTGCTGTCGAACCGCGACCGCGGCTAAGGCGGTCTCAACCGCCTTCTTTGACCCCGTTGATCCGTGCTTTTGTTTCCTTACCCTATAAGTTTCCTCCTTTCCTTCAGATGAAGGGTTTCTTTCCTCCTCCAAACGTCTTCATATTCTCTTTATCTTTTCCTTCTTTCCTTGATTTCTTCTTGTTTTGAGTTGGATCTTCTTCAAGTTGCAAGCAAGATTTCGTGATGGTGTGTTGTGTTGTGGATTGTTGTGTTGGTTGAGAGCCTACATCTTGTGCTCTTCCTTGATTCTGGACAGAGAAGTGGTAAGATGATCCCTTCTCTCCTCCTTGTCCCTCTTTTCTTCCTTTGCTTCCTTTTCTTGTGTTCTCTCACAAGATTTGGATCTAGGGGTTTGATTCTGGATATTCTGGATGTGTTTGTGTATCTATGTTTGAAGGCCGAGGTGCCTAAGGGTGATTCCTTGAAGTGGAGACGAGTGTGGAGCAAGAGAGTGATCGAACAACTCTTAAGAGTTGTCCTTTGTCGTGCTTGCCGCCCCCGCACCCGATCATTCCCGCGGGTGCGCCTTCCTTAGAACTTGTCAAGTGTTGGTAAGTTCTCTTCCATCCTTGGCTTTAGAGCATCCACAAATCATATACCGTAAGTTTCTTAAGTTTTATAAAAATAAAGTTAGAATAAATTAAACCTATTAAGTTCACATTTTTACAGAGAGTTAGTTTCCTATTGTCATTTATTTAGTTCATGCAGTAGAGTATATTGGTAGAAAAATAGAAAACTTTATTTGACAATTTCAGTACCATGTTGTTTTACTTTGTATTTTACCTTTATTTAATTTTTATATGAGAAACTTGAGGTTTCTTCGTTGTTGATGCTCTTAGGCTTTGGTTTAGGATCATGTTAGAGTTTATGGATGAGAGTTGGTTGATGCTATGATGAGTTGGATATATGCCCTGATGTGGCTTTAAGGTTTAGCATGTTATTCGAGGTTATGCAATGTTTATGATCCTTATGGATCCCTTGGGTCTATGTGTGATCCTTTTAATTGATAGGAGGCTTGATACCTCTTTATGCCTTGTTATTAGGCAGTGCATTCCTACGAGTTGAAGTTTGATCGTGGTTGAGATTACCTTCAGTTGAGGTAAGTCGTTAGGAATTACTTAGCTGCATTCCTATATTGGATGTAGGCATGAGTGGTGATTTTTATGTGCTTTATAGCATGCGATATTGATTATTACCGACCTGTGATTAGACCCCTTGTAGTGGCAGTGATAACCTTTCCCTTTCATCCTGAGGGAGTCTGGGAGGTTCTTTGTAGGTCATGCCATAATTGGTATACGGACCGGATACGTCACCTCCCCATTCCATATGGCCTACGGTGACGTGCGCCGGATGCCACTCCAAGATGACTATTGTACCCAGAGGCGAGAATGATATACTTCTCATGTCACATATGTATATATATGGATTGAATGTATAGCGTTATAAAGATAATTAAACGGGTAAATGTGTGCTAACATGTTGAGTGTTTTACAATATTCTGATGTGTGTATGTGCTTATGCATTATCTTATATATAAATTGTTAGCTAACGATTTCATACCGTGTTGTATATCCTTTGCAGGTTAGGAGGATTGCATGCAGAGTGATCTGGAGGAGTGATCAACCGAGGACTTCCGTACATCTAGGATGTTATGGGCTTTTGGATGATGTTCTATATGTTATGTATGTTTTATACTCGGTTGTGGGGTTTTGTGTATCTTGTGATACTTGATCTTTACCATTTTATAAAGGATGTTTTATATTTATTTATGTCTTGTTGTAAGATCCATTGAACTTGTTGTCAGGCTAGGGGCAGGACCCATTGTGAGGCCCTAACCCAGTACCGCCCCGAATCCTGTGAATTTGGGGTGTTACCAATAGTCCTCGAGATAGAGCCATATGTCGTAGATATGTTTGAACTAGGAGGCTGCATTGTATTAAAGTTAAGAAATTGTTAAAAGTTAGTTAGATGTTATTATAAATATAATGATGGAAATGCTATATTGATTGGAATGTATAAATATACCGAATTGTTTGATGAATTTTGATTGGTGATGGAAGTTATTGTTGAGAGATCATTGGTTGGCTTGAAAATAGTAAACTTAGATTTAGACCGAGAAGTTGTTCATCGATTTTATATTGATCTATATCACCAATAAACAAATATGTCTTTCCTAACAATACTTGCAAATTACCGGGTATAGATTCTAAGTCGGATCGTTGCATCATAAACCCATATAATATAAGAATGAAATTAGGAAAATGAGCCAAAATTTATAGACGTAAATGAACACGTTAAAATATGGTTGAATACCTTATTGAGAGAGTAAATAATGGATGATACGTCATTACTCTCGTTGATATCATATACATACCATAAATGAAGAACACGAACTCAAAGCTTTTCATATAAATTAGCTTTTATATTCAAATTGGAAATGTAGACAGATTCATCTGCCATGAAGCTAGGAGGAGTGAGTTTGAAGTAGGAGAGGGGGTTCAACTAAGTACAATATTGTACTAGTAGATGGGGTTGAGGGAGTAAGTAACTAGATTTGCTCTTATTTATAGTATGGTCGTAGACTTTCAAGATCGCACATAACAATTTTCAATTAACATATCTTACATAACAAAATTTATAATTGTTGTGCTCATTTTTTTTTTAAAACTTTCTTGTATTAGAAAGAGGTAAGGATATATAGGAACTTCCAAGTTGAGTTACATAGCAAGATCATTAAGAACCCTATAAAAGGGGGACAACGAGGAGGAGAGGGGGATGAGTTAGGGGAAATAAATGTCCAACATGTTAGCCCAAGAGTTCGAATCAGAGGAGCGGTATTTCCAGTGCATTGATGTATGGTTCTTGATGGCCAAAACAACTTCATTTGTGTAGTTGATGGCAGGGGTAAAGGTGTTTTGGAACATCATGGTGTGACGGGCTTTCCAAGTATAGTAGATGAATGCAAAAATAGAGGTAATGCGGAGGCAGTCCTTGAGGTTGTTCTTGAGTCTTTTTTGAGCACCAAGTCAGGACCATATGTTGTGAATGTAAGGTGAAGGATAAGGCATTATGGTCCATCTGGATATGATATCCAAAACAAGGGAGGTGTAGCTGCATCTTGCCCATAGGTGATCTTCGTCTTGCGGGTGGGTTCGGCAGAGGATGCAAGTGGGGTTAATGGAGAGGTTCCAGCGTGCCAGCTTGGTCAGTGTGAGGAGCTTTTTGTGGCAGACAATCCAGATTATGAAGCTGGATTTGGGAATATTCAAGTCCTTCCAAATGGCTCTAAAAGGGTTTGGTAGTAGGGGTAAAGCTAGTTTCTGAGTAGGCTGTAGGTTTTCTTGGTTGAGAAGGCTCCAGAGAGGATGATGGAATGTTATGAAACTCCCTTAGTATTGAGACCAAAAATGATTTCGTCTCTAACGTTTAGGATAATGTTCCAGGAGTAGCTTTGTTGTGCTCATTTTGAAATCAAATAAAAGGTCATTCACATGAACATCAACATACAAATTTTCAGTAACTCTCATGGATCTAACCGAACAATATAATGTGCTACGATATTCCCAAAACGACGTACATGAGTACGTTCACAAGACTCAAAAGTAGAACCAAAACCAAGGAAATCGTTGACTTGAACATCAATATATGTTTTTTAATCAATGACTCTGTAAAAATATGAAGTCGTTGATTAGAAAACATGAAATAAGTATATCTTTGTTAAAAAAATTTTTACTATAAAGGATAAAAGCCCTAACTGTGTTCTTTTGTCGAAGGAGGTTTGATACCCTCAGTCTACTGTCACACTTTAAACCAAAAATATAATCAGTAAGTTTTCAATTGATAATTTGTCATAACTATTAGTTATTTATTATATTTAAGCATTATTAACAAGTGATCATTGGTAGTGGTGTTTAGATTACTACAACTAAGCACAATATATTTTCTACTTGAACTTACAATGAAGCACGTACGCCATCAAGTTACCACATATCCAATAATTATCTCATAAATTGTCCAAAAACCAATGTATTGCAAGAAAAACATAATTTAAGAAACACAACTTATTTAAATTCGATGACTTTAACTAGAAATGAATACAAATTTGATGACTCTAAGATCATAAAAATGTACATATCTCCTAGTTGTAATGTAAAACACACATTATTTTGGTCATGATCCAACAAGGACATGCATAAGTACACCCATAACCTCGACGACACATCGACACCTTCAATGGAACAAATTGGACCCCATATCAACCCTATCCATTGGGTTGAAGTCCCAATCACCTATATCTTGAACTTGCCCATCCATCGGGTTCATACCGGGATTGCCCATATCCGGCATAGGTACCGGAACACCAAACGGATTCATATATGGATTTTCCATATCCGAATTCAAGCCCGTATTGGCCAAATCCATTATAGGCTCCACTCTACCCATTTGGTTCACACTTTGATTTTCCATATTCATAAGTGGATACGTCATATCCGTATAACCTAGATTTGGAAGGGGGATTAGTTCACTAGTTTGGTTCATATCTGAATAATCTATATTTGGAACGGGAAGTAGTTCACCCATCTGGTTCATACCCGAATAACCCATATTCGGAACATGCATCTGATATGTACCCGAATAACCCATATTCGGAACGGGAAGTAGTTCACCCATCTGGTTCATAACCGGAACATACACGGGGTTTACTCCTCCCATGTTCGGAACATGAACCATATTACCCATATTGTTCATATCCGAATGACCCACGGGGTTCATAACCATATTGCCCACATTCGGATCATTAACCGGTTCGAAACCACGATTATCCATATCCGAAACGAAACTCGGACGGGTAAGATTCGGCTCCCCACCCATACTTACTCTCATCCTAGTCACAGCATCTTCCAGTGCACGTAGACATGAATTCATCTCATCAAGCTCAGACTCGGTCATCTTCTCAGTAGGTTTCAACCATTGCAGCTCAGTCTTCACTCTCTCATCAATGGCTGCCGAACGTTTCCTCTCCACCTCAAGTTCAAGCTCCGCGGTTTTCACGTCTTCGTGCAACTGCTCCAAGTTGGTTTCCCGGTGAGCCTCCACAATCCTCCCACCATACCTCATCAAAACGTCGTCGTTTCTCTCTCCTCCTTCAGGAAAGCACTTATTCATGATTTTGTTCACCGATGGATGTCCAAAGGAGAACACCTTCTTTCCAGGAGAGAACACCACAATCGCCATCTCCGTCCCCGTCAATGTGCAGAGCTCGCTAGCCTTCTTGAACAACCCAGTTCTACGCTTCGAAAACGTCACTTGGAGATTGCTTTTCTTCTCTATCAGTGCCATGTTCATCTTCTTCCTTCCACTTCCATTTCCCTGAGATGTGCTGGAGGAAGCCATTGAAAGATCTGTTAGCTTGATAGAATGAAAGAGAAGTGCTTTGTTTTTGGATGAAGAAATTATGAATGAATTATGTGTTATGTCATGACTTGCTTATATATATCTATAGAGTTTGGAAATTGATGAAAAAATCTTATAAAATAATTAGTTAATATCTTGACACTTAATTCTCTTAAAAGTGGGGTTAATGTGAATTGACTAAATAAATTGAACTGAATTATCATAATGAGAAATGAATAAGAGATTAAGGTAAGTCTCTTGGTATTCTTATCCTATGAATAATAACAATTTTATTTTTATGAATTGCATATTGTGTGCTGATTTCATTTAGAATCCATACCATATGTGAAAGGTTTTGTTGATTATTGGTGATTGTAATATAATTATTATATTGAGGTATGTGCATGTCTGTACGTGAAACTTATATGGTTCATAACGAATTGATTTTATCATTTCATGATCGATTTTTAACTTTTTTTCCAAGATTTTGTGCTAAGATGGTTTTTGCAATGAATGGTTCATAGTTTGATAATCTTAACCTATTCAATTTGATTTAAGGTTTATTAGTCCGTTGAAAATAATTCACAATAGGATCCTGATTAGGGTAGAAGTTCTCGATTAACTACTTGGTCGGAGTTAATTAGTTAATTAATATGCGGATCAAACAATTTCCTTAAGCAGAGATAGTAATTACGCATCACTAGAGGATGAGTCGATTACTACTACGATAAATGTATAAGGTTATGATGATTTAACCTAATTTTTATTTAGAAAAAAAATGAACAGATCTAATATTTGTTGGTAGACCGTCCTCGTACATCCATAATAGTGAGACTATTTACGTCTTCAAGTTGCCATAATGAAGGTTCCACTTCGCCGTGACCGATAGCAGCAACACAATCAACAACCTTATTAATCTCCACTAGACAAATCGAAAATATAATCACTATTAACTTATTAAGGTATTAGAAATTGTCAGAAACAGACACATCAATCCACAGAGAATCCTAGTTCCGATTAATCTCGTTGATCAATGGAAAATTATAACCTTCAATCATAATTTGTTTAGTCCCTAGTCGAAGAGCAACATTAGTCATTCATGAAGGGCACTCAGTCGACGGCACTCAGTCGGCGGTAAGAGCCGGCGTCCAACCTTTTTTTTATTTCTTATTATTTTAGAGAGATAAAAAAAAATTGGGTGTTGGAGTCATTGTGGGAGGATAAGAAATTAGGTCTCTAGACGCCAACGCTTGGCGCCGGCACTTACTTTAAAAAAAATGCACGTTGGTGTCATTCAAAGACGTTTAGATTGAAAACCGACACCATGCAACTATCTTCGGTAACAAGTAAATTGAACAACGAGTATATAACACGCCTCATAAAATAGTTTAATTTCTAACTATTTAGATACACCACCGACAATATTGATCCATCAAAATTTACTATCACTTGACAACTTTTGGTTTGTTGACAATATTGTTATTGCCAAGAGAGAAGAGGTTCAGGTATCCAAAATATCACCGTTGGATTTTCCAATAACTTGTCTAGTGTTGGGAAATTTAAGCAACGCGTTTTCAAGGTTTTCTTGGAATAGTGATAAAGGACATGTTTTCAAGGGAAATTTTAGGTCGAACTAATTATATTCCTGTATAACTAGAACTAGTCTAATACCCGCACTTTGTGCGGGAAAAAATTTAATTATTAATTGAAAATTTATTATTTAAACAAATTACAATTTTTTTTTAAAAAAGCGCTAAATGTTAAGAATAATATATTAATATCAGTATGATTAGATCATGTAAAAAAATTAATTATTAAATTTATAATAATTTCCAAAGTGTTAAATAAAAAAAATTACGTAACAAATTTCTAATTTTTTTTAATATTATTACCTATAACTAAAAAGGTAAATTTTTTGTTAATAAAAATATTTTTTTTAAATTGATTATTTAAAAAAAAATTTAATTTAATAAAACGATTATTAAAATATTTATTAACGATAATACAAATTTTTAAATAAAATATTGTTATATCTCATATTGTAACCAATAAGATTTAAATATTAGTTCAGATTTATTTTGTAAAATTTAGATTCCAAACAAAATCCACTGAAATCTCTAAATTCGGTTGGGTGATATGATATTTTTTTTAAATTATTTTTATAATCGTAAGATATTGAAAATGATGACACGAAATTATTTGCTGAATTGGCATAATGAGGTGGAAAATATTTTAATTTTGACTTAAAACATTTATTGAATAATGGTATAATAGTAATTAAAATGTGGCAAAATTGTAAATATTTGACAAAAAGTCCTAGGTGGCATAGTTAAGGTGTTGACATGTGGAAGAAAAGGGTTCTATTTTAGTAGTATATATAGATTCATAGCATATTGTGTTGAGAACCATCCATTTTGGTTACACTCTTTTACTCATTCCCCCCTTCCCCTAGAAGCTTGATATTTGAGGGTTTCCCGTCTTTACAAAACATCTACAACTATCGAAGAAAGAAGGTCTATAAGATGTTTGAATTGTCCTGAAATACCCTTCTTCTTAATCTATTCCCGCGTCATTTATTCCATTTAATATTTGATGTTTATTATTCTAAACCAAACGTTATTCAGTTCATTCATTATTTATCATAGCAATATCATTTGACTCCAACCTTCATCTCAATTGTCTTCTAATGCAAGTACTCCCCAAGTTGTTTGGTTTATGCACCTCATTCCAACTTATTAACGGTCGACTTTTGTGGTTTTCTGCTCTAGAAAAAATTCTTGTTGATTTTATCTAATCCATTAGGAGAGTTTGTACTATAAAGAAACTCAACATGATAAAATTAGGTTTGATGCTCATATTAGCGTTAATCGAGATTAGTATTCGCTCTTCAAAAAAGGTTTAACTTTCCATTTCGTTACTTGTTGTTAGGATTTTATAATCGCACCCTCAAAATATCTCAATAGGCTCTCTTTTTTTTATTAATAATCGGGCATCCAAATTATTTGTCCAGTTTGAAGGATGTTGAATTCTAAAAATATATGCTATATATCATTCCTAAAACTTAAAACGTCTTTCGTAACTTGGAAGGACGATTTTTAAATAAAAATATTGGCCCCAAATCACAAAATAACTCATGATAGCATCACTAATAAGCTTACAATCCGGAATGTTAATAAAAAAATGATAATGTTATCCGCATAAGCTAGTAAGAAATAACGGTACCCTTCTTTATGATCCGAAAACCAACATGACTCTTAATCTTATTACATCATTTTTTATACATGTTTTTAAAAACAAGCTATCATCATTTACTTTTTTAACCCACTATTTAAATAATAGAATCTTAATTAAAGACTTGATAGACTAATTTGTCGTAATAAATTAGTTAATTAATAGGTAGATCAAACAACTTTCTTAAGCATGGATAATAAATGTGCATCATTAGAGGGTGGGTCGATTACTAGTAGAATAAACCCACGTAACTTCTTACCCGATACAAAATCTAACAACTTTAACAGTAAAATCATTAGCTAACAATCATAAACCGCATAATGTCAGTAACTAACCATACAATTTTCATTGTTTTGTTCCTTAATGGTAACAAAGTATATTCATATTTATGATTTTTAATAGGGGTATGATGTTTTAACCTAATTTACAAAAAATACTATAAATGATGACAAACCTTTAACAATTGACTTGTTTGTCGTAATCAATAGGCATGTTCACTAACCATTTTTCTAAATTACAAACAATAATCACTCACCATAGGATCCTAATTATGGTAGAAATTTTCGATCGACTAGTTGGTTGTAAGTAGTTAGTTAATTAATATGTAGATCAGACAATTTCCTTAAGCACGGATAATAACTACGCATCACTAGAGGGTGAATCAATTACTACAAGGGTAAATTTATTGGCTAATATATAATGTTTCAACATGATTTTTATGGAGAAAAACTAGAAAGATATATTAGTAGCAAGACCGTCCTAGGACATCCTTAATGATAAGACTATTTACATCTTCAAGTTACCATAACGAAAATTTCAGTTCATCATAACAGATAGAAACAGTATAGTCAACAACTTGGCTTGTTAATCTCTCTTAGACATATGGACATACAATCACCATTAACCTATCAAGACATTGGGAATCATCAAAAATAAACACATCAATCTCCACGGACAATGCCAATTCTGATTGACCTCGTTGGTTATATTTTGTATAGTGTCTAGCTGAAGAGCATCATTAATCCCTTCACAAAGGTCAATGCTCCCTTTTTTAAAGTTGATATTCCTCTTAGTTTTCCGTTCCTTATTTCAACAACATTAGAAATTTCCAATTCTTATGAAAAAAATCGAAAACAACATCTATTACTCGGTTTGAAACCCTTATAATCAAACTTATGGTAGTTTTGTTTGATTATTTTCCATATATAATTTTTCCTTTTCAGTTATTATGCACATTTCCTAATTTTTGTTGATCATGTTTCCTTCATCTTTCCTCGTTGAATCATTCCAGTTCTTAATTTGACTAATGATAAGGTCATTAAAACTTCGGTAATGAGATGACTATTAAAAGTTGAAAAGGCTACATTGTAACACCCCGAATTCTCAGAACTCGGGAAGCTACTGGTTAGGACCTCACAATGGGTCTCGACCTCAGTTTGACAACAACTTTACTAGGATCTTACAACAAGACACAAATAAAGAAAACCGAAATTTATAAAGCGATGGTTCAAATGATATGAATGTAACAACATACGTCTAACAGCCAACAGTACTTAACAAATTAAAAGTCTAGGGAGTACGGAGACCCGGCTGACCACTACTTCCGGATCACTCAGTTGCTGCTCTAACCTGTGGTAAATCTAAACAACAAAATAAATCAACCGTTAGCTAGCTATCTAAACGTTAGATAAATAAAATCGCACGCACACACAATAGCAACACTAAACACACATCATGCTTTCAGAGAATCCATTTATTATCTTTATTTAGGTCATTCACACTTTACTAATGATACTTATTTTGTGACACGAGGGATTCTCAAACCTCGCCTCCGCCCCGTGTATCCATCAGGAATGGATCCGATGCACCCCCACCTTGTACATGTATGGTCAAGGTATAGAAAACCTCTCAGTCTCATGTCAGAGCTGGGTAGTGATGTCACCGCCCGTTATACATATGCTTGGGCCATAAAAATAATAAAGGTCGTCCTATGCATGTTATAATTATTAAACAATCAATACACACCGCAATCATTATTCAGCTAACATCTAGAAACCAGCTAAGTAAGTCGCAAGGACTTACTTGAATCAAATCTCAACTCTCTTAAACTCAACTCGGTCTGCGACCGTAGAAACTCAATCGTCTATCATAAGAGGCAAGTGGATTAATAATGTATCCCACTTTCTTAGATGTCTATAACTTCTAAGATATACAATCACATCATAAGCAAACTTACTAAAATACCCTCTTAAGGTAAAATGACAATTTTACCCTTGGTCCCGAAACTCCAGAAAATTCTATAACCTAGTTTTAAACTCTCCTTTGGAACCTATTTCCACAATCTAGCTCTGAAGATATAGTTCGCTAAAGATTTAGAAGAGTTAAACACATTCTTGATTTTCATAAAAGATCTCTAAGGTCCGACTTTGGCTTAAGATACGAGGCTCGAATAAAAAAATAAAAAATTCCGAAATAAATCTCTAGGTCATCTATGATATTCATGCTACTCATAGGATCAAAGAACTCTCAAAAACTCTAAACAACAACTCCTACACAAATCTTTAAAGATGGTTCCAAAATCTAGAAATTCCATACTTAGCCAAAATGTGAGAGCTTTCACAACTGCTCAACCAGTCTACTTTGAGCCCTTACAAATCCAGATCCGACCGTTGGATCGACCTCAACTTTTGATACATCACATTATACATATTCCTCTATATCATACTAAAATTTAAACGGTGGATGTTCGATCTAAGGTATTGCAACCTATGCTTAAAGTCAGCAGTGTTACACCAATTTCTGGAAGCAAACAGATTTCACTAGATCTTTACTTTGATTCCTCTGGACAACAGTCTCCTTTGATTAAACCTACCTAATGATACAAGGTTCTAAACTCAACGTCAGCAACCATATTTCTCTCTAACCTGTCCTCATATCAAGAACTCAGCCCTACCTATCAACGATTCAAGAGGGCAAGACAAGAACTTGTTTACCTAGGAGTAGAAGCAATGTGGAGCACTGCAGTCCGACACTCAGGTTCGGTCTCCTCCCACGTATGAGTAGGTTGTCCAGCCGTGTCTCCTTTGTCTACTGTCATCACTTACATCTGCAGCAGATCCGACAAGGCAAGGATGGTCTTGTTGGTCTGACCGGCTGTGTGTCTTCCTCCAACTGGTTTCATGAAGGGGAAGTGCAGGGCAGTGGATCTAAGAGAGAGACATTCAGAGTCGAGGCTAAGGTCGTGTAATACAAGGGTTCTGAGGAGGGCTTTACCTGCGCATTTGGTGACGTTAGGTCGATGCAGGAGGATCCTTGTTGTTAGCTCGATGTCGGAAGGGTCACGAGTACATGTCCGCTGTGTGCCGGTCTGAAGGGAAGCCTCCCTTCGTTTGCTGTCGAGGCCACTAGTTAGGCACGCTTTTGTTGAAGGGAAGGAGAGGAGGGTACAGAGACTTACCTCACTGTCTCCATTGTTGGCGCAGGAAGGGTCGGCGACAACAATGTTCGAGAAGGAAAGGTTGAAGAGTGAAGATGTCCGCGTGCAGAATCCCTTGGCTTGTTGTACTACTCATTTCTTCAGCGCTTGAATCCAGAGGGAGCTAATGCCTCGGCTAGGGTTTCGGGAGTGTGAAAATGATGGAGGAAGGAGATCGATCCGACTGCGTGAAAGAAGGAAACAATCCGGCTGGGAAGGAAAGACGGTCAAGGTTGCTATACTTGCCATTCTAGACGGGGCTGTAACTGCTGTACGTGTGAAGTTTCTGCTACGCATTTCGACGTAAGGGCTTCCAGATTCATAGTGTCTCACCTCCTTGTTGGGTTGACGATGTGCGGGCCACTGGAAAGAAAGTTAGAAGAGTTGAACGGCCCACACTAGGTTGCGAGATGGCAGTCGGGCTGGTATGCTACACATGGGCCGCAGAAAAGAAGGAGGGAGTGGCTTGGATGGCTTGTCAAACACTTGGGTTGCATAATGGAAGAAGGAGGTGGGCTGGAGTCCTAGATAAAGCCTAAGAATGGGCTTGTCAAATACTTGTCATGGACATGTCATGAACTTGTCATGAGTATGTCAAATAAGTCCAATGTTGTTATCCTTGTGAGGATGTTTTATCTATGATATTATATGATCAACATTTACATAAAAACATAGAAGTTGATAAAAAAAAAATATTATGTGTTTATTACTTCACATAGAATGACAAGATTTAAGTAGATTCGGAAAAGAACGGAAACAAAATTTTCCGGGTATTACATCAGTACCCCCTGAAGATAAGTTTTGTCCCGAAACTTAGAAAAGGAATATCACTCAGATAACTTTCTATAAGTAGAGTCGAAAAGTTCAACTTTAACTTTCTAACAAGAAAGGACCACTCAAATCTCCTAGTCAAGCAATACGGAAAAATACATTTACTCAACCCAATATATAGTCATACAAGTCACACAGAACAATATCCGAGTATTAACTCGTTGGTACAGAAGTATCGGCTAACTGTGCCAAGAACTCGGGATAACTACGTCTAATGCTCTCCTCTGTCTCCCGGATAGTCTCATTAGTTCCTCGTCTAGACCATTGGAAACTCTTCAAAAGTATGATTCGGCCCAACTATGAGATCCTCATAGCTAGTGACATGTTCCTAGTCCCGTATGTGTTCCTTTAACTGTTACACGTGAACACTGGGTGCACACCTCTAGTATGGGTAGGAGTTCGATTAATAACTTCCGAATCTTCTTTAAGATCTCACAAGCTTACATTCCTCGACTTACTTTCAGTTACTCTTGGTAACTTTACAAAAATGACCCCAATACTTTACTCCTTTTATTAAATCCAGTTGTTCCCGACTTTTCGAAAGTTCCCGACTTTTCGGAAGTTCCTGACTATTGTTTTTGAAACAATGATATGAGACATCTTCCGGCACTTTAATAAGTCTAATGCTCTTTGTAAGACCAATCACTTGGTCTTGTCTCCTAATATGATTCAGTCGGACCATTCGTCAAATAATGACTCAACACCTAAATCTTGTCAGGCATTCAACTTGTTGAACTCCGACGTCACACTCCCAACAGAGGTTTTCATAAAGATCTCTAATTCTTTAAATTGAGGTCATCGATATAATATCATTAAGTTTCCTGATCTGTGGATTATGGGCCCACCACACTTCCGCTGCGCTACTCTGATCGATCTGTTGCCGTCCATTACTCATAATGGCGTCCTCCGTGAGTCAGGATGATTTACCAGACTTTCGCCTATAAATTCCTTTCTAATAACGGTAAGGTCCTTTCGAACAAACCATCATTCTAAGGATGATTCACTACAGTACAGTGAAAGCTTGTACTCTAAGCCGTGTGTATTAGTTGGCCAGACCTCGAGATAAACTGTTCGTATTTGTCAAAACTATGGTCCTCGCCCCCCATTGAGTTTCACAATTGGTCTAAGAACTCCTCAGCAAAATAACTCACCGGTTACGCCTTCTCGGAGGGATTGGAACGTGTGGTCTGAGGATTTCCTCGAATTCACTTAGGTCTCATCGGAACTCTACTTACTACTTGTCAGGTCTACTCAATGTGGTTATCCTTCCACAATCCCTTTGACCTCTAATATAGGGCACATCACGTTGACTTACAAGATCTTACCTTTATCTATTTACAATCTTGACATGGAGTTTTCTATTTGCCTCCAAATTCTCGAGGTGTGGTAATAAGTCTATACCGAGACAATAATACCAACCATATGATGGTCTCTCATGCTTGTCTTGTGAACTCTTCTACTAGGTGACTCATCTTATATATTTTCCCCCTCTGAATCGGTCTCTAACTGTCAGTTGATCATTACTACCCACCGTGTTGGAACCTCAATTACGTTGTACTCTTGAATAGACTCCATAAAGACATCCTCATCTCAACACTTTATTTAATTTAGCAAGACCCGCCTTCTGATACATGACTTTCCCTCTCACTGGTTAAGTTATTCGCTTTGTTTACACTTTATCAATCATAGAGTTATTGGTCCGATAATATGACTTTTATTAAACATCTACTAGTACCATTTGGATAAGAAACCTCAAATGCATACGATTTTCTCAAAAATCAAATTTCTCGACTGCATTTATTATGTTGTCCTTATACTCATGTCGCTTTACCATCTTCTAAATCATTACACCAAGTATGGTAATTAAATCTCTTTAAGCTTTCTCATACAACCTTTATGGATTATGTTGATTACGTTTGGTGTTTTCAGCAATTCTTTTCTCATTAGTCTAGAGAAGACTCCAGGAGTCCAAGGTATACCATTTGTACGCGGTTCCAAAATTTACTCCTCCATCCACCTATGACCGGTTATCTTGGCTATTGAAGTGCTACCATTTCTCAGTAAACTCTTATATAAACACTTTTCGGTAATCATCTTATTGGGGTGGTACGGATCCGTATAACAACCTTCAGTCATTCCACTTTACTCTTTCTCCTGTTTGTTCCAGCAAAGATGTAGACTTCATCCACAATCACCTCACAACTCAATAAGATATTTCATCAAGGCATTAAATCATCCTTCCTATGTTTGTGTCGCCTCTATAATTCCAATTATTTTGTGTCACATCTTTAGTCACACGGGCTTCCTTTGTCAATCTAGAAAATTGACCCCAACTTTTTCTCGAAAGAGCACCATCAATCTCATTTGTGTGGAATGTTAAGTACTCTGTTTGGACTAGACATAGGTCAAAATCATCTGCTTCTTCTTACTCCTCTAGTTCTTCTTATACGAATCAATTTGTATTAATTGTGATCTATAAAATTTTCCTTAGTCAGTAGGAAAGCAACTACTCAAAACAATCCTCTTTATACCATTTCTGATATAAGGGGTCATTTTTGACCGCCAACTCTTCCTCTAAAAATTTTAATTAGAGTTACTGACTTGCTTATTCAGTGTTACCAACACTCGTATTGATTTGACTTCACAATTTTCGTAGTTGATCTCTTTAAGAATTTCTCCACATGTCGATAATATTCTTTTGTAACTCTGTTGTTACTCTTCTTCTCTGTCAACCAGTCATCACTAGTTAACACGCACGTGTAAAGTCTCAGTTGTTACCAATTAGTTTGTAGTTGACCTTATACAAGATCATAGACGTACTTTTCTTCTACCTCTTTTGAAGTTTGATATACTTGGTGAAAATCTATCTCCTCCAGTTTTTCCATTTCTACTCCTTTAGCTCCTTCTACAATCTACACTTCTCTTTCTCTCTATAAGATCGTTATGCTCTCACGAGTCCAACTGCATCATTCCTCTTCCGTCAACGGATTTACCTAATTTTTCTATGATAACTTGCAGGTGTGTCTCCATGATTCTTTTTACCCTAGTCATGGTTGGTTTGCAGTCCTCTAGTATGAACCGTCGGTGTTGGTAATTTGATTCTCTTTGTGAGTGAGGAGTTAGAGCGAGGAGTTATTATGGACACTCGGGTCCACTAACGTCATTCTCACACATTCTTCCCCCTGGGTTGGTGTTGCTTTGTAATGCCACCTGTGTAGAAATCCGGTCTTTGTTGTATCCCGATCCTTGTGGTAATTCTCGTGTGTTCTAGGAGGTCACTCCACTTCCATGCTAGTGAAATCTGCCTTCAACTTCCTAGCAACCCGTAAGCTTCCATTTTGGGGCTCTTTAATCCTTCGAATTTGGATGGACAATGTATCTCATCTTGACTCCTATGCTTATGATTGTCTCGGTTTTCCATCTTGATTGTGGTGTCGAATAGCTTGTCGAAAGTGATCATATTCCGTCCTACTGCTAGCATCAGATTTTCACCTTCTGGTCCGTCAGTAAGCTTAGATTCAAAGTCTCTTGTCTGGCTCGCTACTATATTTCACTTTGACATCCTTTAGGGGGTTCGAGGTAGTTGTCCGGATGTTCGCCTAATACAATGTTTATAAGTTGATCATACTTATCCTCGCGTCGACACTCTTGAAAATCTACCTAGGTGTGTCAACGAAGTGAGGGTCTCGTCCTGCTATCTCAGCAAAGGACCTAATATAACTATTATGCTACTAACATACTGCCTATACTTATCCATATAACATATCTTTAATAATTAAGCTAATAAGTCAACATAACAATGCTAAAAGTACTAAGCTGCCGAGATCCGCGGAGGTAGTGGTGGTCATACGTACTTTCTATCCCATCCCGACTTATGCATGTACTTTGAAAACCAAAATTTTCTTGGAAAAGTTCAGACCCCTTTCGGGTTCTGTTTATTTACTTATTCGGTCCTTTAGAAGATTTCAAGTGCCATTGTTGCCAACATAGAGCTCTAATACCATGTTGTAACACCCCGAATTCTCAGAACTCGGGAAGCTATTGGTTAGGACCTCACAATGTGTCCCGACCTCAGTTTGACAACAACTTTACTAGGATCTTACAACAAGACACAAATAAAGAAAACCGAAATTTATAAAACGATGGTTCAAATGATATGAATGCAACATCATACGTCTAACAACCAACAGTACTTAAGAAATTAAAAGTCTAAATGTCATCATACTATAAAGGAACATCAATATAAAACCCAACCCCATTCTAGGGAGTACGGAGACCCGGCTGACCACTACTTCCGGATCACTCAGCTGCAGCTCTAACCTGTGCTAAATCTAAACAACAAAATAAATCAACCGTTAGATAGCCATCTAAACGTTAGATAAATGAAAATAGCACACACACACAAACAATAGCAGCACTAAGCACACATCATGCTTTCAGAGAATCTATTTATTATCTTTATTTAGGTCATTCACTCTTTACTAATGATACTTATTTTGTGACACAAGGGATTCTCAAACCTCGCCTCCACCCCGTGTAACCACCAGGAATGGATCCGATGCACTTCACCTTGTACCTGTATGGTCTGGGTATAGAGAACCTCCCACGCTCATGTCAGAGTTGGGAAGTGATGTCACCGCCCGTTATACATACACTTGGGCCATAAAAATAATAAAGGTCGTCCTATGCATGTTATAATAATTAAACAATCAACACACACCACTATCATCACTCAGCTAACATCTAGAAACCGACTAAGTAAGTCGCATGGACTTACTTGAATCAAATCTCAACTCTCTTAAACTCAACTCGGTCTGCGACCGTAGAAACTCAATCGTTTGTCATAAGAGGCAAGTTGATCAATCATGTATCCCACTTTCTTAGAAGTCTATAACTTCTAAGATATACATTCCCATCATAAGCAAACTTACTAAAATACCCTCTTAAGGTAAAATGACCATTTTACCCTTGGTCCCAAAACTCTAGAAAATTCTATAACCTAGTTTCAAACTCTCCTTTGGAACCTATTTCCACAATCTAGCTCTCAAGAGATAGTTCGCTAAAGATTTAGAAGAGTTAAACACAATCTTGATTTTCATAAAAGATCGCTAAGGTCCGACTTTGACTTAATATACGAGGCTCGAATAAAATTATAAAAAATTTCGAAATAAATCTCTAGGTCATCTATGATATTCATGCTACTCATAGGATCAAAGAACTCTCAAAAAATCTAAAAAACAACTCCTACACAAATCTCTAAAGATGGTTCCATAATCCAGAAATTCCATACTTAGCCAAAATCTGAGAGCTTTCACAACTCCTCAACCAGTCTACTTTGAGCCCTTATAAATCTAGATCCGACCGTTGGATCAACCTCAACATTTGATACATCACAGTATACATATCCCTCTATATCATACTAAAAATTGAATGATGGATGTTCGATCTAAGGTATGGAAACATAAGCTTAAAGTCAGCAGTTTTACACCAATTTCTGGAAGCAAACAGATTTCACTAGATCTTTGCTTCGATTCCTCTGGACAACAGTCTCCTTTGATTAAACCTACCTTATGATCCATGGTTCTAAACTCAACAACAGCAACCATATTTCTCTCTAACCTGTCCTCACATCATGAACTCAGCCCTACCTATCAACGATACTAGAGGGCAAGGCAAGAACTTGTTTACCAAGGAGTAGAAGCAATGTGGAGCACTGCATTCCAACACTCGGGTAGGGTCTCCTCCCACGTATGAGTAGGTTGTCCAACCGTGTCTCCTTTTTCTACTGTCATCACTTACATCTGCAGCAGATCTGACAAGGCAAAGATGGTCTTGTTGGTATGACCGGCTGTGTGTCTTCCTCCGACTGTATTCATGAAGGGGAAGTGCAGGGCAGTGGATCTAAGAGAGAGACATTCATAGTCGAGGCTAAGGTCGTGCAATACAAGGGTTCCGAGGAGGGCGTTACTTGCACATTTGGTGATGTTAGGTCGATGCAGGAGGATCCTTGTTGTCTGCTCGATGTCGGAAGGGTCACAAGTACATGTCCGCTGCGTGCCGGTCTGAAGGGAAGCCTCCCTTCGTTTGCTGTCGAGGCCACTAGTCAAGCACACTTTTGTTGAAGGGAAGGAGAGGAGGGTACAAAGACTTACCTCACTGTCTCCATTGTTGGTGTAGGAAGGGTCGGCGACAACAATGTTCGAGAGGAAAGGTCGAAGAGTGGAGATGTCCGCGTGCAGAACCCCTTGGCTTGTTGTACTACTCGTTTCTTCAGCGCTTGACTCTGGAGGGAGCTAATGTCGTCGGCTAGGGTTTCGGGAGTGTGAAAATGATGGAGGAAGGAGATCGATCCGACTGCGTGAAAGAAGGAAACAATCCTGCTGGGAAGAAAAGACGGTCAAGGTTGCTACACTTGCCATACTAGGCGGGGCTGTAACTGCTGTACACGTGAAGTTTCTGCAACGCATCAATAGAGTAAGAAATAACGGTATCCTTCTTTGTGATACGAAAACCAACATGAATCTTAATCTTATTACATCTTTTTCTGTATACATGTTTTTAAAAACAAGCTATCATCATTTACTTTTTTAGGCCACTACTTAAACAATAGAATCTTAATTAAAGACTTGATAGACTAATTTGTCGTAATAAATTAGTTAATTAACAGGTAACAACTTTCTTAAGCACGGATAATAAATGTGCATCATTAGAGGGCGGGTCGATTACTAGTAGAATAAACCCATGTAACTTCTTATCCGATACAAAATCTAACAACTTTAACAGTAAAATCATTATCTAACAATCATAAACCGCATAATGTCAGTAACTAAACATACAATTTTCATTGTTTTGTTCCTTAATGGTAACAAAGTATATTAACATATATGATTTTTATAGGGGTATGATGTTTTAACCTAATTTACAAAAAATACTATAAATGATGACAAACCCTTAACAACTGACTTGTTTGTCGTAATCAATAGGCATGTTCACTAACCATTTTTTTAAATTACAAACAATAATCACTCACCACAGGATCCTAGTTAGGGTAGAAATTTTCGATTGACTAGTTGGTTGTAAGTAATTAGTTCATTGATATGTAGATCAGACAATTTCCTTAAGCACGGATAATAACTACGCATCACTAGAGGGTAAATCAATTACTACAAGGGTAAATTTATTGGCTAATATATGATGTTTCAACATGATTTTTATGGAGAAAAAACTAGAAAGATATATTAGTAGCAAGACCGTCCTAGGACATCCTTAATGATAAGACTATTTACATCTTCAAGTTACCATAACGAAAATTTCAGTTCATCATAACAGATAGAAACAGTATAGTCAACAACTTGGCTTGTTAATCTCTCTTAGACATATGGACATACAATCACCATTAACCTATCAAGACATTGGGAATCATCAAAAATAAACACATCAATCTCCACGGACAATGCCAATTCTGATTGACCTTGTTGGTTATATTTTGTATAGTGTCTAGCTGAAGAGCATCATTAATCCCTTCACAAAGGTCAATGCTCCATTTTGTAAAGTTGATATTCCTCTTAGTTTTCCGTTCCTTATTTCAACAACATTAGAAATTTCTCATTCTTATGAAAAAAATCGAAAACAACATCCATTACTCGGTTTGAAACCCTTATAATCAAACTTATGGTAGTTTTGTTTGATTATTTTCCATATATAGTTTTTTCTTTTCAATTATTATGCATGTTTCCTGATTTTTGTTGATCATGTTTCCCTCATCTTTCCTCGTTGAATCATTCGAGATCTTAATTGGGTAAAATGGTTAAGTAGGCACATTTTCCATCCTTGTGTACAAAGTAGCTAGTTTTGAGTTTTCATTAACAAACTAGGACCCTAGAGTATTAAAAATAAAGATTTAATAATAATCAAAATAAAGATCTCATGATCTTTCTCTCTCCAATTAAACCATATTTATTTCCAAAATTAATTATTGAAGTTGAAGGAAATAACTGTTTGAAAAATATTAGCAGCCACGATCATCCATAATTATGATCTGTTTTGGACGAGATAAGGTTCTCCATTTTCAACGAAATCACAGGACGAAGGTTATCGCCATTTTTTGGGTAAACGTTTGAGCGATTGTGAACTTCTACTGGATCGGTTTTTTGGTTTTATCATCATCGTCTATTGTAACCAGGTACCTTATATGTGTACGTATATTTTCTGAATTTTTGAAGCTTTTAATATATGCTTCAATGGCGGACGAATCATTCTTCTAAAATTAAGTGTTATCTTAGAAAGTTTTAATGTATATATATGTGATGAATGAATTAGTTATAGTGTTCTAAATGTATAAGTATATTGTTATAATCTTCAATCGAACTGGTAAGACATAATCTGGAAAAACAACGAATGTCTGTAATTGATGGCATCATGTTGAAGAAAGTAACTTGTGTACACATTCTATGATACAATAATTTACGATTGTGTTTTCGACCACAACATAATATGTATAGATGAATTACATATTATGTGTTCTTGTTTGCGATGTTTTGTTATGTACATAAAATTATGTATGCATGTCTTAACAATGTGTACATTTTGTTGGATACAGTATTGTACATATGTGTTCTAAAACGTGTGTATGATATATATACATATGTTATATATTATGTATGACATGATGTGTACACATGGAGTATGTACATATTCCATGTGCACGAGTGTTTTGTAAATGTGTACATACTGATCCATACATTTATGTAACGCATATTTGTTGTTTATCTAATTTGTATGTACATTATGTCATAGGAATGTCTTCTTTGTTTGTCACCGTTTATTACGGAGGGAAATGGGAAGTTGAACATGATATTTGGAATTATAATGGAGAAGTCTCAAGCAAACCAGTAGTTGTTGATGAGTATTGCACCTACGAGGACCTGATACATAAGATTGCATTAAATTTTTGGAAAATGCGTGTCAGAGTGTGATATCAAACTAGCATACAGAAATCCGTTCAATGCTTCATTGAAACCATTTGATGTAAACACAAGGGGAGATTTAGACACATTTGTTCAAATAAATGGGATGCAACAGTTTATGTGTGGAGTGTTCCGTTATGCGTCACGATCGTCGGAATAGAAAAACCTGATGGAGGTGGAGGGGTCATGCTGGGCGTAAATAATGTTGAAAAAGGTAACAAAATGTCTATGCTTCAAGTGAATGCTGATTTGGAACATAATACATATTGTCAAGACATTGGTAGCTCACATCTTGAAATATGTACATCCGCATCAAATGTTCTTGAACCCTTGCATAAAGATGACGTAATTGATGATAACCTTGCAATAGTTCCTCTTTCAGATATTTGTGTACCTTATGTACATGATTTTCAACTTGTTGTTGGTAAAACATATCGTACAAAGGTTGAGTTGAAGAATGCATTGTGCTTGCATTCAATATCAGAATGTTCACAATATAAGATTGTTAAGTCGAAGATGAAGGCAGTAACAGCCCGGTGTATTGATGATTCATGTAATTGGAGGGTTCGATTCACTAGACTTGGTGAATCAAGTTACTTCACGATGACACGGTTTGTGTCAATGCACACTTGTTCCTATCACGTAAGGAGGGCTAGAAACAAGGGCGCTTCATATCACGTCATAGCTGAGAAAGTTAAATCAATGTACGGATTCAAATGTCACATCTGTATATTTATATTTATGTACAAATTTATAAAAATGTGTATTGACATGTTATTACGTGTTTGTGTAGGTTTGCTAACTCAAAGAAACTACCTTCTGTAAATCAAATTGTCACTGTTATGAAAAGTTTGCACCGCATAGATGCTAGTTATTGGAAATATTGGAAGGCCCAAGAAGCTGTGAAAGACATGATTAGAGGAACATCGGAGGAAAATTACAGCTCAATTCCGGCGTATTTGTATATGTTAGAAGAAGTCAACAAAGGTACATATGTTGGTCTAATACTTGACGATGACAATTGTTTCAAGTACGTTTTTGTTGCTTTTGGACAGTCCATTAGGGGATTTGATGTTATGTGAAAGGTATGATACATATTTCGTTTGATTTGTGTACATAAGTCCATCATGAGTACAGTAATTACAGCCTTAATTTAGTGTTTTATTGTCTATCGTCTTATTTGTTGTTAGGTTATAACTGTTGATGGCACACATCTCAGTGGGAAATATGGAGGAGTTATGCTTGTTGCAACAGCACAAGATGCAAATCATCAAATTTACCCCATTGCATTTGGAATTGTTGATAGTGAAAACGACGCATCTTGTGATTTTTTCTTTAAAAATATGAGACATATCGTACCAGACAACAGTGAACTTGTATTTGTGTCTGATCGACATACATCGATTAAGAAGGGTATAGCAAGTAACTATGAGTTGGCATTCCATGGATACTGCATTTGGCATTTGAAGGGCAATCTCAGGAAGAAAACAAGATCAAACAGAATCCTCCAGTTGTTTATTGAAGGTGTTAAGAAATGTAGGGAAGCTGATTGCATGGAGATACTTAATCAAATATCGTCGGTAAATTATATAGCTTTCCATAAGTTATTAATCTACTCTATTTCCAATGTCCATTAACCTTGTCATAATGCAACATTTGCACAAATACAAGAGAAGCCAAAGGTTGGACAAATGCTTATTGATATGGGGATATCAACTTGGGCACGTTCACTCTGTCCTGTGAAGAGGTACAACATAATAACGAGTAACAACGCCGAGTGTGTAAATACAGTAATGAAAGAAGGAAGGGAATATCCAGTTTTATCAATGCTAGATGAAATAAGACAATTCATAACTAAGTGGTTTGCTGAATTCCGTCATAAGTCTCAAGCTTGTTTAGATGTATCGACATCAAAGATTAAAGATGTTATTTCGTTTGATGAGGCTGGATGTTATTTCACTGTTAAGTACATACAGTACTTAGCATCCGGCATAACACCAAAAAGCTTCACAACCCTGACCGATAAGTCTCGTAGCTCGAACTGCGCTGATGACTGTACCGGTCTTCCCAAGATCTCATCCTCTGAACATCTCCACATGGCCTGCATTTGTAGTTACCTTCACTGTCCTCTTGCCGATGTCCAAAACTTTTCGATATCGATCCATCCAATCCATGCCCTGAATAACTCTTTCATGTACTAAGTACATGACGAAGAAGTCAATTGGCCAATCGTACCTCCCAATCTAATAGGGCAATCGCGAACCTCACGTGTACCTCTAATCTTACCCCCGTCGGGTAATCCTATAAATAAGGGTCTACCTTCTACGGTAACTAAGGCCAATCTATCTACGCAAGCATCAGATATAAAAGAATACATAGCACCGGTATCGAAAAGAACTCTGATAGGAAAACCATTAATATGAATGGTACTTGTGGTCGTTGGCGTTGTCGGCTCTACAACACTCCTCGGCTCATAAACTCTAGCTGAGGCACCTCTAGCATCAGAAGTACCACCTCCTCGCCCTCTGCCTTGTCACGTAGTGGAACCTTGAAGAGCAGTAGAACCTGGAACTCTCTGCTGCTGCTGATACTGAGGTCTCTGTCCACCTCCTACAACACTAGCAGGTGAAGATCCCTATTGAGATAGAGTCTTGCCCTGACGGGAAAACGCAGCTCTATACCCGGGCTTCCCACAAGAAAAGCAAGTCACTGCAGGCTTCTTGCAATCAGCTCGGATGTGTCCAGCACCTCCGTAGTTATGACACTGTCGTCCTCTGTCAAAACTTTACTTGAAACCAGAACGTCCCGGCGTCTGACTACGTCCAAACCAACTGCTCCAGCTCCAACACTGGTTGGTCCAGTCCTATGTCTCTTCTCAGGACCTCCTATCTGAGAAGCTCTCCTCTAACCCGATCAGTCTCTCTCATACGCAGATACTCTATCCTGATAGTCCGTCAAGGAATTGCAATGGAAACCGGCAAGATAAGAGCGTGTCGACTCTCTCAACCTCCAAGAGAAAAGGTAAACATGTTGATCCTCCGGTGGTGCAGACGGACCTAGCAAAGACAACTCCTCCTGAAACTTGTTGATATCTCAGCAATAGGAAAATCCTCAAATCCAGCCTCGAGGAACACCTCAAGACGATCCCTCTTCATCGTTGCAGGATAATAGCGATCCCTGATCACCGTCTTCATCTGCTCATAACTGGTGATCTTACTGCGAGAGGTCCTCCACCAGGAATGAGCATGATCCTTCAGCAACGTCTGTGCTATGTTGACTCGACGTCCGTCTGGGCAACCGATCGCCTCCATAGCAGAATCCAGTTGTCCTAGCCACAACTCTACCTCCAATCTTATCTTCCCCATGAAACTGGGGACCTTTAGCTGGTCGAAAGTCTTCAACCAACTGTCGGGCTTCGACTCTCTTGCCTCAGCCGGCGCTCTTACAACCTCAACAACTCTATCGGACGGGGCGACGATCTGTGTAACCCTCTGCGAAATCTCATGTAATAGTCAAAAATCGAAGATGACCTAATCGAGAATTTTAAGGAATTAAACCCGTTTTAACACGAGATACCTCTCGAGGTAACCTGCTCCTAGATGATGTTACACCCCGGTGTTATTTGGAGCATTTGGGAGCTTCAATTAATAAAAATGTAGTTGAGAGAAATGATCAGGACATCGGACATGTCCAGTCCTGGATATGAAAAAACATAGAAAGGCAAAACGGCCAAAAGAGTCGCTATTTCGTTTCTTAGCGGCTAAGAAAGACGGCTTAGGAATACGCGTTTTACGAGACAATTGCGGAATAATTATCCATACAATATTCCAGATTTATTATTCCAATATCGAGAAGTTTGGAGAAGGGGGCTTAAACTGCTTTCGGATCGGTGAAAGGATAATTATCAACTCCGCTAAAGGATAATTATCGTCTTCGCTATAAATAGCGGAAATAACGTTTATTAATTCATTTCCTTTCACGTTTTCTCGTAAAAACTCTGATTTCTCTCAACTTCAAACTCAGATCTACTCTTTGTTTCTAATCCGATTTCAAATCCGTTTGAGTTTTTGGATTCCTCTCTTCATTCTCTTCATTTTGGTACCGAGTTTCTACATTTACGAGCAAGGGAAGGTCTGGTCGAGCATATATGATACTAGGGAGGTTCCGTCGCTCAGATTCCGGTGAATTTGATGGTGTCCGAGCGTAGCCTGCGTCGTTGTGATTCCGAATCTTCTTTCGGATCGTCAATCGGGTTAGTAACGAATAAGTTATGAATTTATTCGTTTTCCTTATGGGCTGTTTGTTTGTTGAGATTTGATGACAAGTGGGTTCAGAAATTGCCTGCGGGCAAAACGTTATTCTGACGAAATTTAATTAATTAATTGAAGGTTAATTGATTAAATTGGGATTATAGAGGAGGATATAAGTTAATTAAATTCAAAGGAATGAATTTAACTGGTGCTTGAAGCGAGAAGTTTAATACAAGGAATATGATATTCTCAACAGGTGTTGTTGAAGGTTTCGGTTTAACTATAGCTTAGTTGCTTTGTGAGTGTATCCAAGCACGATAAAGGAGGATAGTCCGAGTGGGAAACGGACTCAATAGTTAGTTTGCGAGGTTTTATTGTTCTTACCTGCGAGGTAAGTGTATATGAATTACACTTCTTAATATATATTATGTATTTATTATGCCATGATTTTTATGCATGCTTGTGTGTATATATATGTTTGTTATGACTGTATGCATGCCTATGTATATGAGTGATATGATAATGAAAAGGATGTGATGAAAGAATATAATGATAGCATGAAACTGAGTTATGTTATGAAAGTAATAATATAGGGTGGTAATTGATTAGTTAGCCCAATTGGATCCCGCACGAGTTTCTGGGGGACGAGGTCGCTACTTGATCTACAGGGGGATCAAAGGTCGCTACCTGATCTACAGGGGGCCTCAAGATGAGAAAAATAGTCCAAGATCGCAACCTGATCTACAAGGGGTCTTAGGACAAGATAGTCCGAGATCGCAACCTGATCTACAGGGGGTCTCAGGACAAGATGGCCGAGGTCACTACCTGATCTACAAGGGGCCAAGGACGCTATCGGGTTGACCAACCTAACAAAAAAAAGAGAAAGAAAGAAAAGAATTACGAAAACACATGAGAAAATATATCGTACGATCAGTTGGGGCTAGTTAGTTGATTATCACCTATGCATCGATGCAATCGAGTCTAGCATGCTATATGTTATGTTATGATTATTTATATGTGATGGTATGATATGAGATATTTATATGAGATTATATGTTTATATGTGGTGTGATAATATGCTTGATTGTTTATATGCTATGTGTTATGGATGGTTGTGGATGTAATGTGAATGTGGACATGTATGTGTGTGCTTTGGAATGTGAGAAAAGGGTATAGAGTGTCCTTTGGGGACGGGATATTAGATACTTATATATATTGGGGAGTGTGATTTGTATACCCTTACTGAGCGTGTGGCTCATTGTTGTTATATCCACATAATATTTCAGCTAATCAGACTCGGCCTGACCAAGGCAAGGACGTTGGACCCAACACCTGAATTTGAAATCATATCAGGTGGGCTGTTATGGGATGCTACCGCCTAGGATGTTTTGTGTGGTTTGAAACAGTTGTGTTTTGTTAAACAGGGTTTTATGACGTATGTAAGTATATATATATATATATATATATATATATATATATATATATATATATATATATATATATATATGTTGTGAAGATGGTTGTAAGATAAAGTTTTAAAATTTTACGGTTTCCGCTTTTCCGCTTATTGCTTTAAACAGGGTTAATTAACTAGTAATCAACTAGAAATGAAATAGGTGTCACATCTCAGCCGATCTCACAGGAACAGGCGGTGTTGGCGTAGGTCCTCCAGTCCTGATAGTCTCCTCAACTCTCTACACATAGTCGCGATATGCAAAAGCTCCGATGGATACTTGCGCGAACTCCATCGAAGGAGCTCTCTGTGCTCCGGATCTAGCGGCGGTCCCGTTCCCAGCCTCAGTAACAACATTGTCAACAACTTCCTCGGCAAACGCCTCAGCGATAGGCGGATCAACAACTAGGGCTTGGCCCCGACCTCTAGCTACTGGAGGTCTTCTTGCACGTCCTTGTCCATGGATGGCAGGTGGAAGTGGTGGTTGACCCCTTCCTTGCCCCATAGCATATGTAGCATTAGTATGCATCATCTGCTATAAGTATATATATATATATAAGACCACGCTACAGCTAAAGCAGAAATCCAAGAAAAGCATATAAAGGCCAACATATAAGAACTACACTATTGAGATCCGCGGAGGTAGTGGTGGTCGCCCGTACATCTATCCCAGACCGACAAGTTTAAAAACAAAACCCCCTTTTGAAAATGTAGACCCCTTGCGGGTTCTGTTTATTTATTCATCCGACCTTTAGAATATTTCGAGTGCTATTGTTGCCAACCTAGAGTTCTGATACCATAATGAAACACCCCAAGTTCTGGGAACTCGAAGCGTTACGGGCTAGGACCTCACAATGAGTCCCGACACTCAGAGTAGCAACAACACAGCGGATCTTAAAACAAGGCACACACAAATAAAAACCAAAACTCAAAATAAAACCAAAGGTTTGAACAAAGGGAAGCGTAAAAGACTCGCAGCAGAGTTCAAAAAAAAAGGGAAAACAACAACTGAAACATAAACCCGATCCCGTCCTATAATGTATGGGAACCCCGGCTGACCACGCTATCCGGATCACTCAGCAGGATCCTGAACCTGTGGAACAACTACAACAACGGTATAAACCGTTAGCTAACATTCTAGATATCAGAAAGAACGTAAAGACACAAACACACATAAGGTAAATTAAACATATAACATGCTCACACACAACCGGTTATTATCTTTCATTTACTTATTCCCATTACTTATTCAACTTCTTTTGTCACACGAGAATCTCCCGAAACTCGCCTCCGCTTCCGTCTACCAATAGGAATAGATTAAACTATTCGTTACCTACGGGTATGGGTTGCAAGAGCACATTCTAGTCTCCTGTAGAACTAGACAAGTGGTCACCGCCCGGTTATCATACATTTGGGCCAATTAAGGGGTATAAAGGGTGAATCCTATTCCGGTTATCCGTTATAACGTGATAAACAACACAAACAAGCCAAAACACTCAAACCAATATGTGGAATGAAGCTAAGTAAGTCCAAGGGACTTACCTCACTCGAAGGTAAACTCAAAGCTCAACAAAAACTCAGAGAACGACTCAGTTTCCCTCAGGAAAGGAGCATGGAAAGCATGTTCACACAAGCATCAAGAATCAAGAACTGAAACGAATGCTAGAAGTCTATAACTTCTAGTCTCCATGACCTCTAAGAGATCTACACAAGCTAAGGTCTCAACCTTAGTCTTACAGAACACTCAGGGGTCAAGAAACATCCAGAAGGAACAGGAAAAGGAACAAGGAAAGCAAGGAAGGAAGCAACTCACAAGAATGGGAGTTAGTGCAAAAGAAACCGTGGGGCGGCTGGACAGGCGCAGGGGCAGGAACCCGCGGGGGCGGCACAATAGAAGCGCGGGGGCGGTTTCAGCAACAGAGAACGCCGACTTCTCCTTCGACAGCATGGAACTTCACCTAAGGCCAAAGTTTGGCTTTCTCAACACACCACCACGTCACAACTCAACCAAGGGAGACTGTGAACATCAAAGGATCATCAAAAGAATGCTCCACAAGAATCAAGGATCAAACTTGATTCTTGGAGAAGAAGAAAAGAAGAAACGAAGAGAGAAACGAAGAAGAAGCGAAACGAGGTGCAAGAGCACATGACCGTGATAAAGAACAAGGGAGGAAGAACTTACACGTTCAGCAAGATCTCAGGAAGCAAGGCTGCAACACTCTAGGGTTGAAAAAACGTATGCAAACGGCCGGAAAAACGTGAAGAAGGCGGGATTATATAGAAGAGGAAGAAAAGATAAAAGGAAGGACGCTTTAGGGTTTAGAAGATTCAGGAAAGTCGTCCAAAGATAAGAAAATCGGATCTTCTAAGATAAGAAACAAGATAAGAACCGAAAAAGGAAAGAAGATCAACGCAATATGTGGCAATACCGTAGGGGCGGATTGCCCGTGCCGCAGGGGCGGCCCCTTGTCACCGCGGGGGCGGTGACAGACACCAAGACCTAGGGCTGTTATATGAGCCGAACGAGCCGAGCCTTGGTATGCTCAGGCTCGGCTCGTTTTGAAACGAGCCGAGCCCGAGCCGAGCCTGAAAATTGGACTGAGCCTAAATTCGTGTTCAGGCTCGTGAGCTCGTTCGGCTCGTTTGGGCTCGTTCGGGCTCGTTTGGGCTCGTTCGGCTCGTTAACCTGTTTCTTTTTTAAATTAAAACATGTGGCTAATTTTACATAAAAAATTCACATAAACTACAATCTTACAAATGCCAAAACAATAGAATATTTAAACCAACAAAGTTCAATAGTTTAAATCCGAACAAACTAACAAGTAACATCCCGATAGCAAATTAAAACACAAATGCAAAGTATCCAAAGTATGTTACACAACCATAAACCAAGTTCACATAAAAAACATACAACCCAACAACACATCTTGGACCGTATGGCAAAACGTGGTATCCTCACTTGCTCACCTACAACAAGAAAAACATCAATTTTTAGAAGCCACATCCTTACAATATCAAATAACATTATTCTAAATTAAGTTAGAGCAAGAAATACTTACATCACACTTCAAATTCAGCTCGGAACCAATTTGATGCACAATTTTCTTCATCTTAGCCTTTTCTTCCGCATACAACTTCATTGCACGATCTCGAATAGCAAGGCGGCCAAAAGGTTCATACTTCGGGTTAAGCATCTTACTATAACCTCTAAAGAACTTGTGTTCAACCATCATGAATGGGTACTCATGTACCATGATCATCTTCGCCGTTATATCCTTGATTGCTTCTTTATCATACTTGTAAAGTGCTAGTGCTCCAGTTCCACCGGCATCAAAACTAAGCAATGCTTGCACTGGACCGACTCCTTTACCAGAGATCTTACTCTTACGAATAGCACATATAACAATGTGTCTCTTATAGTGTGTTGTTGGTCCTCCTATTCTATAAGACATCCGAACCCCACAATGGTTGCATTTCACACATGTGACACCATTCTCTACAACTTCACTCACATCATTCCAAACATTGGAAGTTTTTCGCCGCTTGGAAGGATTTTCAGTCACTTGAGATGGAGCCTCATCAACTTCCTCATCAATATCAACTTCCTCATTAACATTCGTAAACTGGTCCGTTTCTGAAGCCGACATAATCTAAAAAAGTATAAATTAAAAATCAGCATAGTAAAAAGAATAGAAATAAGCAATTTAGCACATATCGTTCATGAAAGTGCGGTAGCAACAACCCATAAAATCAATAGAAAGTAAATGAGTTACAGTAGACAATAAATGAGTTACAGACAAATAAACACAGCAGCCCATTAAAATCAATAAATCATACACATACAAAAAGTAGACAATACTACATTAGATAACCAATCACAAAACCAACAACAACAAGTAGACTAGAGTTATATCTCCATGAACACAAGCAAAGTAGACAGTAATTAGTAAATGAGTTACAGTAGACACTAAATCAGTGTTCAAAAGAGATTTACACAACAACAAATCAATCAATATACAAAGAGTGCATACTGCAGAGGGTTGTGATATCACTAAATCAAATCCAAAATGAGCTCAAAATAAACAAAGTATTCGATCACAAAAGAGATTTACACAACAACTGGTCAGTCAATTAAAAACCTCAACCAATCAACAAAATCCACAATCACAAAACCAACAGAAGATGATGTGAATCAACAAAAGTCAGTAAGTCACACAAGAGAACTGAAAGTGTAAATGAAACATCAATCGAGAAAGAGGTGAGGAGATACTCAAAAATTACAATACCAAAGGTCCAAAGCAAGCTAGTCGGGAGAGTGCAGAGGGTTGGTGAATAAGTTGGAGCCTGGAGGTAGCCGGAGAAGCGACCCACTGGACCAATTAGCCGGAGAAGCGAACCACTGAACCAGCGAACCACTGAACCAATTAGCCGGAGAAGCGAACCACTGAACCAATTAGCCGGACAAATGAAGGAGAAGACTGAGAAGAAAGAATGAGTTGGCGTTGATTCCGCTGAAGAGAAGCAAGCTAGTCGGACCACCTCACTGCCGGAACACTAAAGGAGAAGAATTGAAAAGTTTGATAACTTTGATTAGTGAAATAGAAGACTGAGAAGAGAAGCGAACCAGACATAGGGCTTCAACTTACGAGTCTCGCCGCCGAACAGATGCGAAGGAGTGTCGCCGCCGAACAGAAGCGAAGGAGTGTTGCCGCCGAAGGAGGGTCGCCGTCGAGTAGCCAGAGCCGGAGCCAGAGGAAGATGGTTGAAGGTGGTTCACTGGTTTGCCAATCGCCGCAGTTGATAGTCGAGAGAAGAAAGGAACGCGGCCGCCCTTCAGCCTTGCCCTTCTCACTTCAGTTTTCTTCAAAAAATCAAAAACCCTAGGCAATATTTTGTTTTTTAATGAGCGGCTCGTTAAGGGCTCGGGCTCGGCTTGGCTCGGCTTGGGCTCGTGACGAGCCTAGTAATAGGCTCGGGTTCGGCTTGTTAGACTACACGAACGATCACGAGCCGAGCTTTTAGTGAGCCGAGCCCGAGACGAGCCCGAGCGGCTTGTCTCATGTAACAACCCTACCAAGACCGCTGGGGTGGCCTCTTTCACCGCGGGACGGTGAAGGTGAAAAGTGGGATCTTACAATTTAAGCAACATGTTTTCAAGGTTTTAATTGGGATAGTCAAAGAGGACAAGTTTTCATGGGAAATTTAAAGTTGAACTAGTTATATTCCTTCTTTCTTTTATAGTTAGAATCAATAGCAGATTATATTGAGAATCATCCATTTTGGTTAGATGATCAATACACTCTATTACTCTCTTTTTTTCTAGAAGCTTGATATTTAGGGGATGAAAAATCAGACTTTTAAGGATTCATCTAAAATCCAAATATCTTTTCAAATTTAATAGTATTCGCGTCTCCACAACCCATCTATAACTACTGAAGAAAGGTATATAAGATGTTTGAATTGTCCTGAAACACCCTTCTTCTTGACTTATTCTCATGTCATTTATTCTATTTAATATTTATTATTTATCATTCTAACCCAAACGTTATCCAGACCATTCATAATTTGTCAAAGCGATTTCGTTTGACTCCAACTTTCATCTCAATTGTCTTCTTGATGCATGTAACACCCAAGTTGTTGTGTTCATGAACCTCATCCCAACTTATTAGCGGCTGACTTTTTGGGTCTATGTTCTAGAAAAAATTCTGTTGATTCCATCTAACCATTAAGAGAATTTATAGGTATAAGGAAACTCAACATAATGAAATTTGGTTTGATGCTCATGTGGCCTTAATCAAGATTAATATTCCCTCTTCAAAGAAGGAATTAGCTTTCCATTTGATTATTTGTTGTTTGGATTTTATAATCACACCCTCAAAAATATCTCTAGTAACTCTTTTATTAATAATCAGATATTCAAATTATTTGTCCAGCTTTAAGGACGTGGAGTTTTCAAAATATTTGTTATCTTGTGAAACGTCTTTCGTAACTTGAAAGGACGATTTTATAAACTTTATTTTTTGGTCCGAACCCATACAATAGTTACAGATAGCATCACTGATAAGTTTATAATCGGGAACATTTATAAAAACAATAATCCCATATGTAAAAGCTAGGAAGACAGTATCGGTCCCCCTCTTTGTAGTTTGAAACCCAACGTGACTCTTAATCTTATTACATTTTCTTTTTATACAAATGTTTTTTTTTAAACAAGCTATCAATATTTAGTTTTTGAAGACATTACTTAAACAATAGGATATTAATTAGGGGACAAATCTTGATTGACTAATTTCTCGTAGTTAATTAGTTAATTAATACGTAGATCAAACATTATTATTAAGCACGGATAATAATAACTGTCCATCATTAGTGAGCAACTTGATTACTATAGGATAAATTTATAATGCTTTAAACTAATTTACTTATATAGAATTTTTTTTTAAAAGATCTAATATTTGTTAGTAGACCATTCTAGGACATCCTTAATGATAAGACAATATAAGTCTTCAAGTTAACACAACAAAGGTTGTGACAAATTATAGTTTTAATCTAGTACTTCTTTATTTGCACATCCCTCAAGGTTGTAACAAATTTAAGCTTTAATCTAGTACATCCACACACACAAGTGTGTATTTGGCTTGATGCTTGCTATTGTTAATGATATGAAAATCGTCTTTATATGTACTCATAATTGTATTACATCATGAATTTTTAAACCCGAAATACTATGATTGAGAATTTCACAATGGTTCTAAACTTAGTTTGACAGTACACACACAAGTGTGTATTTGGCTCGATGCTTGCGATTGATAATGATATGAAAATCGTCTTTATATGTACTCATAATTATATTACATCATGAATTTTTAAACCCGAAATACTACGATCGAGAATTTCACAATGGTTCTAAATTTAGTTTGACAGTACACACAAGTGTGTATTTGGCTTGATGCTTGTGATTGATAATGATATGAAAATCGTCTTTATATGTACTCATAATTGTATTACATCATGAATTTTTAAACCCGAAATACTATGATCGAGAATTTCACAATGGTGCTAAATTTAGTTTGAGAGTGAGAATACATGAACTTGTAAAAAGGCACAAATGGTAAAACCGAAATATTTTAATATGCGTCATAGTCATGACATGAAAACTTAACAACATTTAGCATCCTAAAAACATGTAGTAATAAAGTACTACCATAAACAAATATAATTTACCACCAACCGGTTCAAATAAGTACGTAAATTTGGTTGACAACCCGATCCAAAACACCATGTAACTTATTACCCTATACAAAATCTAAGAACATAAACAGTAAAAAACAATCATAAAACGCATAATGTCGGTAACCAAAACACCATGTAACTTTATACATTTGTGTTTTTTTTGAGCTTGGGAGGCCTTGTGTTTTTATAGGACTTGTTCCTAGCTTTGACTTTATTTCTTTTAGGGATGGTGGTTTGCGTTTCTAAACTCCGATATTGTTGGCCTCAAGTTTGACCCGTTTGTGGTTGTATGTTGTTGTTGTTGTTGTTTGAACCCTTTGGGTTTGACGTCATGGATGATGGTTGATTTTCATTCTTTATCGTTGGCAAGTTTATGCCCTTGGTTTCTATCTCTTTATTTAGTTATTTATTTATTAAGCCTTAAGGAGTCCTCGTTCAGGCTCCTAGAACTTTAACACTTATCCCGTTTTTGGGGCGTTACAATTTGGCTTATGTTTTGGGTTTGGGCCTAACGTGCATGTGAACACGAATACACATGGCCCCCATTCTATACTTTGTTTGTGTGGGCAAGTGTCACCTAGCTAGGTATGTACCCTATTTGTTCACATTTAAAATGGGGACAACCTGAGCTTAGTATATAAGGTCGGTTAGCTACTCCTCTCATTGCTAGATGGTTTTAGGATAAAACATCATCGGTTTTATGTGTTGGACTTGGGTCTTATGCACATGTCCAATCATATATACACAACTCCCGCTCTATAGTTTGTATGTGTGGGACTTTAACAATATAAAAGTAAAATAGGTTTTGGTTAGTAAAATGAATAAAAAAATAGATGAAATAAGATGATTACCTAACCTTCAAATGAAAACATGTTTGTAGTGTACTGTAAGAGCCTTAGTCTCTTAGGGCTAACCGCCCCTGCGGCTTTGTGGACCGACCCAGCGGTTCTATTGCCCGCCCCTGCGGCTCAGGGATCTGCCCCAGTGGTTTCCAGCGGCTGCAACCACTTTTGTTGACTCTTGACTGGTGCTTTACCTTAGCTTTCTATATAAGTTTTCTCCTTCTTCTGATGAAGGGTTTGCTTCACTCTCCAGCCTCTCCTCACGTTCTTCTGCTTTTCTCCTTCTCTCTTTGATCTTCTTCTTTGATCTTGTTCTTGTTTTGGATTTAAGAGTGGATCTTGATCTAGGTTGTGCTGGTTGAAGTTTGGTTGATGTTGTTGCTAAGGTTGTGTTGTGGATGACCTGTTGTTGAGGTTGTAGTTGTGGGAATCGTCTCTTGAGCTTTGGTGGTGAGTTCTCCCTTCTTTCATTCTTTTCTTCCTTCTTCCATCTCCTTTAGCTTAGGAATTCACAAGCTTAGGCCTGTATGGATCTTTCTTGTATGTATGTATGTATGTATGTATGTATGTATGTATGTATGTATGTATGTATGTATGTATGTATGTATGTATGTATGTATGTATGTATGTATGTATGTATGTATGTATGTATGTATGTATGTATGTATGTATGTATGTATGTATGTATGTATGTATGTATGTATGTATGTATGTATGTATGTATGTATGTATGTATGTATGTATGTATGTATGTATGTATGTATGTATGTATGGTTTTTGAATGATGAAGAGGTGAAGAAGAGCAAGTGAAGGATTGAAGAGAAGTCGGAGATTGGCTTCTGCACAGACAGCCGCCCCTACGTCTAGTGTGCCGCCGCCCCTGCATGAGAGTGTTGTCGCCCCTGCACCTCCTGGTGTTTCGCCCCCTGCGCCTTCCTGTCACGCAAGTGCGTCTTGTGCAGGACCTACCTAGGGTGGTATGATCCTTTCCTTTCCTTTCCTTTCCTTTCCTTTACTTTCCTTTCCTAGTATGACTGGGCTAGCAGCATGCTAGTTTTGAGTATGAGTATAGGATGATGATGATAATGATATCGATATATGCCGGTTATGGCTTTGAGGATTAGTATATTGATGAGGCTTATAGGTTGTATATGATTCTTATGGATTCCTTGGGTATAGGTGTGACCCATTTGATTGATAGGAGATTTGATATCTCTTTATGTCTTATATTAGGCAGTGCTATCCTCTGCATTGGAGTTGATCGTGGTTGAGGTTATCTTGAGGTTGAGGTAAGTCCGTAGGACTTACTTAGCTATCATCCCTATATTGGATGTATGCATGAGTGGTGATTGTTATATGATTGATAGCATGCGATATTGATTATTACCGACCTATGGTTTATTGGATAGCCCCCTTGCAGTGGCAGTGATAACATTTCTCTTTCATCTTGTAAGGAGTCTGGGAGGTTTTCTGTGGTTAGGCCAGTACTGGTATACGGGATGGGCACTTCACCACTCCCTTAGGGTACACGGGAAGTGCGCCGATACTACTCCAGATGGTTATGGTACCCAGAGGCAAGGATGATATATTCCTCGTGTCACATATTTATATATGTGTATATATATATATATATATATATATATATATATATATATATATATATATATATATATATATATATATATATATATATATATATATATATATATATATATATATATATATATATATATATATATATATATATATCTTGATTGTATAACGTTATAAAGATAACTAAATGGGGGAAATTCCGGATGGTACCCTCGTGGTTTGGGGTATTCTGAATTTTGCCCAACACTTTTTTCAAGTTCGGATAGTACCCTTAAATTTATGTTGTTTTCCGGATTTTGCCCAAATTCATTAAACTTTTTTAAATTCCATTACAAACATACAAAAGAAAATAAACTAAAATTAAAAAAACAAATTAAAATAGAAATAATGATTTATTTATTTTAAACCTAAAGTAAAACAATTAAAAATAATTTAAAAACATAATGTCTTAAATTAATTAGAAAATAAATTAATTAGATAATTTTAAAAAAATTCAAAAAAAATCAGTGTTTTATTTTATTTTAAAAATAAATAAATTAGATTAGCATTTTTTTAACAAAATCTAAAAACATAAGTGTTATATTTTATTTAAGAATAATAAAATAAGGATTCTTTTAAAAAATTAAATAAATCACTATTTTAATTTATCATTAAAATAAATAAATCAGTTTTCTATTTATTTATTTTTTAATTTTACTTTATTTTCTTTCTTTTAGTTTTGGGAAATAATGATTTTTTTTGAATTTTTTTGCATGTTTTAATGAAATTTGAAAAAGTTTAATGAATTTGGGCAAATCTCAAAAACAACAAAAACATAAGGGTACCATCTGAATTAGAAAAAATTGTTGGGCAAAGAATCTATTATTTGATTCCTATGGTATTAAAAAGTTTGTTAATTTTAAAAAAAATCTATTATTTGATTGATTTTGTAGAATTATTTATATTTATATACATATCTAAACTTCATGGAAATCTCTCACAACACATAAGATTTTCATGGAATCTGTATTAACTCTATATAGAATTAAAATATCCCACAGAATTAGCAAATTTAAGAATTTGTCAAAATCTTTAAAAGTTTGGATTGAATACACCCCGAAATTTTGACATTTTAAGTTTATTTTATTGTAGATATTTTATCTTTTTCTAATTTGACGGAGTTAATCAAATTTATAAATCCAAATTCGGTTAACATATATGCCATTAGCCGATATATGATACGTGTGCCCATATTACTTGAAACAATGTATTATTGGTCAAATTAACTAATTAAATTTAGATTTTTCTAATAATTATTATAAATATGTTTAGTAATTGTATCCTTAATCAAACTCATTGACATTCCGATTTTAATGTAATAAAAGTTGTAAAAATTGAAGGTTATACAAATTTAATGAACATAAAAAATAGGTATTTGACCAAATTGTTTCTATATTATTTGATCAAATATTCATAATAGATAAAATACTTTATTATCGGGTTTTTCGGCGGACAATCTACGACTTTAATTTTCCGAACAAAAAAATCCACGACTTTAATTAAATGAAAAAGAGTTAGCAGTAAATATATCCAACACGTAGAAAGTGGAAGAAACCTTAGCTGGACACGTGCCAAGTCAACTTCGTACTCGTCGCCACCCAAAGAGCAGATCTCGAACGACTAGATGCGGGGTAAAACGGTCTTATACAGTCCCGATACACAGCCAATCAACAGCCGCCACGTACTCAACCCTCTGCACTTGGGAAACCAAGCTCCATGAAAACCTTGAAGGAAACCCGAAAAGAAATATAAAAAACTACATATCTTTTGTACCACTCTCTCCTCTCAGATATTTAGCTTCAGAATCTGCAAATTGAAGTTGAATAGGAGCGCGATTGAAGCTCTGAACTTCAATCCAGGTACTTGCGATTTTTGCTTTCTATCTTCCAATTCATGATTTTTTTGCCTCAATTTATTTCCCTTTTTTCCTGTTTTTGTGTTGCTGTTCCATGGATGAATTTGCAATTCAATTGGGGTGTTGCCTTAGAAGTGATTTTCAGTTGCTTTTTGTTTGGGCCTGTTGATCTGTTAGTGTGATTGATTGATGTTGAAGAAGAAGAAGAAGATGCGATTATTACTGCAAAAGCCAAACTCTATTTGATGTTCAATTGATTATCATTGGTAAACGAGTAGGGTTTCATAGATTACATCTTGGATTATAGCTGTGTGATTTGTCTGATTTAAACATCAATTAAACATTTAATAGGTAACGCAAGTGAAGTAATTTGTTGTGTTTGATTGGATTTGTAATCAATGTGGGAGCTGAGGTTGTGAAGTTAAACAATTTTGATGAATCATGCAGATGATCGGAATGAACGACGCTTATGAATCCATGGTTTAGTACCAAAATGTCATTTGCATTGGCTCTCCTTGTAAGAAAATCATGGCCCCTCGAGCTGTTTCCCGTCTCGCCTCCCGTCGAATCCCATCGAAGTTCTTCTTCATTATACTCCTCATTCTGGTGCCTATTGTAATGGTTGAGCTCTTCAATCACTACCAGAAAATTACCTACTTTTTCCGGCCGTTGTGGGACAATCCTCCGCCGCCTTTCATCCGCATCCCTCACTACTATGCCGAGAATGTCTCGATGGATCACCTTTGTAGCCTTCATGGATGGTCAGTCTTGTCCCAACCACGCCGAGTGTTCGATGCAATCATCTTCAGCAATGAGCTGGAGCTGTTAGACATCCGTTGGCACGAGTTAAACCCGTTGGTCACAAAATTTGTGATCCTCGAGTCGAACACGACCTTCACAGGTATCCCGAAACCGCTGTATTTTTCTTCCAACAGGAAGAAATTCGCCTTTGCTGAGCCGAAGATCGTTCACGGTCTCTTCCCTGGTCAGACCCGGGCACGCAGCTCAAAAGACGACCCGTTTCGACTAGAGTCCTCTCAGCGTATGGCAATGAACGCGTTGCTCCGTCGAGCTGGCGCCTCAAGTGGCGACCTCGTCATCATGTCAGACACGGACGAGATCCCGAGCCCACACACGGTAAGGCTGCTCCAATGGTGTAATGGGATCCCGCCCATTTTACATCTCGAGCTTAAGCACTTCATGTACTCGTTCGAGTTCCCTGTGGACTATAGCAGCTGGCGAGCCACGATCCAAGTGTTCGACTCTCGAACATGGTACAGGCACTCGAGACAGAGCGACGTGATCCTCTCGGACGCGGGCTGGCATTGTAGCTTTTGCTTTCGTAGCTTGAGGGATTTCGTGTTCAAGATGACGGCGTACAGCCACGCTGACAGGGTCCGGAGACGGGAGTTCTTGGACTATAGGGTGATCCAAAAGCGGATCTGTGGCGGGGACGATCTCTTTGACATGCTTCCTGAGGAGTATAGCTTCCGAGAGCTGATCAAGAAGATGGGTCCGATCCCGCGTTCTTCTTCGGCCGTTAATCTCCCTGCTTACCTGATCGAGAATGCAGAGAAGTACAAGTTCATGCTCCCAGGTGGGTGTTTACGAGATCCCGTATAGATTGTAGGAACTTGTACAACCTTGTAGGATCATTTTGAGGCTTTTTTAGTGTTGTCAAAGGTGTTTTCATTTGTATAGTTTCGACCTCAAGTCTAAACTTTATGCTGCAAACGTTTGAATATTCCAAGTCTCGATCGTTCCATTATAATGTTAAAATAGATATGGAGAAGTTAATTATTATGAGGTCAATTTGTATAAATGTTATTTATACATTATGATTCATGATAGTTTCTTTTGTTTTTATTCAAATTTATATAATATATAATTTGTTGTTGTTTTTATTAAAACTTATACAGTACATAATTTAAAAATAAGGATTTTATAATTTTATTTATCGTAAATAGTTTAAATTTATGTTGATATTTATTATAAAACAGACGTGTTTCTTTTTTAACTTAACTAGTTCATATCCCGCACCTTGTGCGGATATTTTTAAATATTGATGGATCTTCACAAGCAGATCTCGGAAGATATCTCTAAACAGAGAATAGTGAAAACCAAAGTTGTTGAAATAACAGTTATTGAAAACAAATTAAGGAATCAATAAACATAGCAAAATGAGTGTGAGGATTGAAAACGTAGGGGATAAACTGAAAATTTAGACGAAGGAATCTGATCTCCAATATTGGAAGACAAAAACTGTCAGAAAAAGATGAGGTATTATCGACATATATAGCGTGAGAGATAAAACGTGGAGAAGAAGTAAAATGTACATGAAAAGTTTAGGTTTTATGATCAGCCAAGGTAAATTGTGGAATTAGTAGATTTTGTTAGATATTGATATTTTTTTAATTTGATAAAATGTACAAGAGAAGTTTAGAACGTGATATACTTAATTTTTGACATGATATACTTAACTTTTTGGATTATTTTTTACAAGATTAGTTAAAAAAAAGATTTTTTTGCTTAATTCTTGATTTAATAAAAAAATTTAATTCGAGAAAAAACGTGGAGTCGTCACGTCAGCATCAGTGTAGTCTACTTTAGTAGTATATATAGATTGTTTTTGTACTTTATACACCCAACACGTCTCCTCAAGTGTGATTATCTTGTACTAGTTGACCCTTAACACAAAGCTTGATGCATGTTAATTTATATTTGACAAAAATGCTCTAAATATCATAACTTTTGCTAATATTGCGGAAGGTGACACGAACTTTTAAACTTGCGGAAAAAAAACACGAACTATAAAAGGGTGTTGCACTTTTGAGCACCGATAACTAATCCGTTAAAAAATGTTGTACATTTTATAATTTGGTAAGATATGAATTTAAAAATGGAAACTAAATAATGGAAAAAAAAAAAGCAAAAAAAATAATATATATTTTATCTTGATAGGACAAAATTTTTTAAAAAGAAAAAAAATAATAAAAATTTATAAATTATATGCAACAAATTATTTAAATTACATAAAATATAAATTATAAAATGAAAATAGATTTTTGTGCTTTGCTTCTTTTTTTTTCTTTTATATGAAACATAAATATCAAACATAAACAAATATTTTTTAACTAAGCATAAAAAAATTATTTTTTTCATTTTATAATTTGTAGTTTATGTAATTTAAGAATTTGTTGCAAAGAAGTATATATTTTCATTATATGTTTTCCTATTTTAAATTTTTATCCTACCAAGTTATAAAATTTATAATATTTTTTGCTTATTATCCTTTTTTCCTCATGTAAAACATAAATATCAAACATAACGCTAAAAATTTTTCATTATTTTTTTTATAGCTTACCAAATTATAACCAATTTACAAAATGTACAATATTTTTTTAACGGATTAATTACCGGTGCTAAAAAGTGCAACACCCCATATAGTTCGTGCTTTTTTCTACAACTTTAAAAGTTTGTGTCACCTTTCGCAATATTAGCAAAAGTTATGCTATTTAGAGCATTTTTGCCTTTATATTTTTATATCCGACGGATCTAATGCATAGAGGGGATGTATATCAAGTGAACTTACACACAAATGACACAAATTTACTTTAATTCCAACTTCTGTAATAGTTTAGTTCAATTATGAATACACAAGTTATCAAAATTCCCTCATATCTTATCTGGTACTAAATTATCACGTCTTTTGGTATTTGTCAATTATTCTACTTTGAAGTTGCATGCTTAGGTGTTATAATTGCAGTTGACTATCTTTGATGAGCTCTCGTTTCTAATAGAGAAGGTAAAAAATCGAAAACAATTCAGATAAGGAAAATGACAATAATAAAGGTCAAAATACCTATTTACTTTGACGATGACAATGAGTTTGGAACGCTTTTTTTGACCAAAAACCAAGTAGATATCAACAATTTATGTTGATGGTTATTTAAATTATTGAAATGCATGTTGTTATGTGCATTTATATGGATGTTTGAAAGGTTTTAATTCGAGTCTATTTGCTTCAATAGGCGGACAGAGAGACATACAATGACATGTCATTTCAACAAGGAGAAGACTTGCCTCAAGCTAAGTGTTTTGTGGATGATGACTTTGTGTTTTTTCACTTTTTTGTCTCTCTTTTTGGGTTTTGTTCAGTCAAGCAAGGCCTGTAGTAGGAGATTTTTTTTTGATACATGGGTAAAAAGATTAGGAGGATCAAGTTCTAGACACCGATCGGCCTAGGACATCCTTTTGAATGAGGTCTTGAACATCTTTCGGAATGACATTTACATCCATGTGTTAGGCTTCGTCTAAAATTTGGAAATAATATTTTGGCAAGTCAAATTTATATTTAAGTTGCTGGCAAGGTATTTGTTTGGTTTCAAGATTTGCTTTAGTTTTATGGCTTATTCAACTTGGTCTTTGTATACTTTGTGTTCATATAAGTGTTGTTCATGTGCGTTGATTGTCCAATTTACGGGTTTTACTTCTTGTTCGACTCACATTGTCCTGTTCAAAAAAACATTCTCCTTCAAAAATTTTTGTTATAAATTTCTCACTTAAGCCCCTTATTCGTTTTTTGGCATTAAGTCAAGGTGACGACCTCATTCTGAACCAAGTTTTTATATTGTTATTGATATGAACTTATTACTAAATGATCGATTTTTTATTTGATGTACAACGAATTCCAAAATAATCAACGTGTGCGCGTGTGAATCACGCGCACACGCGACACACATAGTATAATAGAAAAGTGTATGATAAACAGTGTAATGATTGAAGTTCGAAAAATAGATAAAAGCCAACAAAACTCTTAATTTTTTTTACTGAAAAGGGTCTTTGCTATTTCCACCACCTAGGTACACTATGACAATGATCGGACAATTTTTTGTTTTTTACCTTTGTTTTTAGATTTATTGCAATTTCCAAGCACAACTTTATATGTTACACAACTTTATTCAAACTAACGAACTAAAATTGATTTATAGACTTTACATTGTACTTGCTAACATAATCTACTAATTATATTGTGAATAATAAATTTCTTATGATCACAAGCCCATCATGCTCTGTAATGAAGAAGTTTTCATGAGGGAATTTTGACCGTTATCTGGACATAATATAATTGGACCTCCGTCGGAACACTTTAAATATCTTATTTTCTTATAATATAAAGATAAGATGAGGCACCAACCTTGATCTCAACGGGAAAAAGGCTTTTTGTGTGGTGCTATCAAGGGAAAAGCAAAACCACTCTAGCCTACTTCCTAAATAAAAAAAATTTATAAAAGACACTTGTAGCCAAAAATAAGATCAAATTAGAATTGAGGGAGGTAAGTAAGAAAGGTGTGGTGTTCAATTCTGATAATTCGCGATAGCTCACAATCTTCCACTTGAACATGTAAATCTCAAGAAAGAACAAGATAACACTTAAAGGCTTCTTCTTCTTCTTTTTTTGCCTTTATCAAATCTTTTTTTGTTTGGATTCAATAACCACTTTTTCATTGCACCCTCTTTTTTTTTACTTTGCACTTTTCTTTTTTTAATATAGAAATGAACACAAAATACGAATCGGGATGGTTTGGATGGTGAACCAGGTTCGTCTTTATCTCCATTGGACCTAGAGTTGGGTCAGGGTTAAGCAAAATCGCCGAACCGACGGTTTACCCTTTTTTTTGCCAAACCGCCGGTTTGGCGGGGAAAAAAAAGAGAGAGTCATTACTCTTTTAGCTTCCCAACAACTATTTCATATAGCCGTTAGGCGGACCCCATATTCCAACGGCCATATAGCCGTTGGGAATATGGTTTTTGTTTTATTTTATTTTATTTTATTTTTCTATAAAAATTATTATATAAAAAAAATCCACTCATTTCCTATAAATATTCAACCCCTCTTTCATTTTATCTCACACTAACATTCTCAACTTTCTCTAGTACTACTCTCAACTCTGAGTCTCAATCTCGTATTCTCAATTCTCGAATTCGTTTTTCGCCTCTCAATCCCGTAGTGGCAAAACCGAGCGACAACACTCATCCCACTTTCTTACCTAGCACCCAAGAAAGCAAAACCCAAATGCCTGAAATGTCATAAGGTGAAGGGGCATTTCGACAAGTTCCTCCACCAAAAATGCTTACATCCAACATTTTTACAAAGCATTACAAGAAGGGTGAGGTGGTGAGCGACTATTGCCAAGTCTCGTGCAACTAATGTGTGAAGGTGTACAAGTGGAGGTGGAAGGACGGTATAGGACTTTGCAAACCCACATGCAAAAATTCCATCCTGAAAATTGTGCAACAACAGAATGCCCCGAAGTATCCAACCTTGATCAAAATTGCAAACCCATGGCATTCATCCGCAAGTGCGGAATTTCAAGATTATCTAACTACGTGTTTTAGTTTTGATAGTGAATCTTTTGAAATTTTGGATTGGTGGAAGAAGTTATCCCCAAAGTATCCAACCTTGATCAAAATTTTGTAACAACTCATGGTCGTGTCCGCATCAACGGTTGTCGTGGAGCAAGCATTTAGCCAAGGAGGGAATATGCTCACATACAAGAGAAGTCAATTGAAGCCCGAAAAATTGGAGGCACAAGTATGCATTCAAGATTGGATAAGGGCCGAGAAGCAGAAACAACGGAATGCCCCGGTTTATGACTCAAAATGGGATTCCAAATCCGATGACCCGAGCACAAATTCCGAGTCCAATGCATGAAGGTAAGCGGGGTAACTAAACAATTTGGAAGTCCAACAAAAGGTAAGAGAACTACGTGGGCTTTGATTCCTATTAATCCGAGAGGATAGGTAGGCAACCGAAAAATCGGTTCAAGCCCTTTTCTTTTTTTAATTAAATTACTAATATCACCAAGATTTAAAAAACCGAGATTTTGAATATTTTGACCGAGATTGCTCTTGACTTTTTTTTTAATTAAGTTGTTGTTAAACCGTCAAACCGCCGGTTTGGCGGTTTTGTAATGGCCGGTTTAGGTTTAGGTTTGTGACCCAAGTCAAACTTGACCGGCTCAAAGAGGTGAACCGCTTTACTTGTTCGGTTCTCTGGATCCGGATCGGGTAGGGGTTTCAAATTCGATTTTTTAAAGGTAAATGTAAATTCATATAAAAAGGTGAAACAATATAACCGGACCCATTAAGACTCAATTATACTAAAATAGCAAAGCTTATGTACATGTTTGCGACATGTGGTCTGTGGCCGAAACATCACACAAAAATACTTCAGAGAGACATGCAATCATCCTAAACATACCAACTACTCTGAAACTGATGAAACTGCAATTATATCCCAAGTCCAACACAACTCATGAGGCTCGTCCACCTTTGGCAAATCCTTCAGCAAATAGAGCCACTCACAAGCCAAACATGTGCCGAAACAACCTCGGGACAATGACCAGTCTACCTTCAGCAAATCCATTAACAAACTAAAACCAAACCCGGTACATACATAGATAAGTATACTTTAAACAAGGAGAAGAATACAATTTCGGTAAAAACCAACTATTAAGATGCAATGCTCTCTAGCTCCAACGGGAAATGTATCATATAGCAACATGTGGACGTGGGTCTTGATCATTCTCACGAGGATATCTATCGGAATTCTATTTTGGTCAAATACCAAAGCATTCCTAGAATATCAAAGGTAGTAGACCGTAGCAAATAACGTGTATATCTTGGATCTGCTCATCCAACTCCTGCCATGTACAATGTAGTCAACCAATCCAAAACCTCTAATATTTTGGCGATATCTCCAGGAATCCCAAAGTCCGCACCAACCTGCCTCAAACCTCACGTGTATATGTGCATCCAAAGATCAAGTGGTCATGAGACTCACTCTCACATGTGCACCAACTACAGGAAGGATTAATACCAAGGAAGTGTAACCTATCTCGGGTAGATAACCGGCCAATGATCGTCATCCATAGGATAAAGCAAAATGGGTTGGGTTTTCGGATACGGGTTACGTGTAGAGGGTAGGGTTTCAAATGGCTTCATTTAGGGTTTTGTTGTAGAGAGGAGAGGCGTCCAACCGAGGGAGGGTTCTGGTCGGTTGGGGTAGCCGATGGTGGTGGTGGTGGTTTGATGTTGGAAGGTGGCAGTATTGGTGGCGAGAAGGCTTCCGGTGAAGGTTTCCAAAACCGAAAGGCTCGGTAGTGGGCTGGGGTGATAGACGATAGTGGTGAGTATTGTCGAGGTAGCGGTGGTGGTGGCAAGGAGAGGCAGCAAAGAAGTTGGTGGTGATTGGTGGTGGTTTCTAGCAAGAGAGACCGACGGTGAGGGTTTCGGCGAGGGGGACTTCAACTAAGGGCGTGATGGTGGCGTGGAAGACTGGTGGTGGTGGTGGAGACCCACCTTGATGGCGGTGTTGTGGTGGTGCTAGCTTAGTGGTGGCGGCAGAGGTTAGACGTAGGTGACAACGGTGGTGGATTGCGGATATCCCAGGGTTTCTTCGGTGAGTCCCCAAGGGTTGCGGATATCCTAGGGTTTCTTCATGCTACAAGAATCAATTAAAAGCAATTGAATCTAAAATAAAAAAATAGTAAATAACAAGATGATAGAAATACTAACCGTAACGGGTGGCTGCTCCGGTTGACTCCTTTTGTGGAGATCTTGTGAAAGATCCGATTTTTTTATATTTATTTGAATAGAAAGATAAGATGTGGCGTCGAGTAACCGAAAGTTCTGATACCATGAAGATAATCTTCTTTCCATATCTCTTTCTATGTTTGCATGGCAACATGGATTATCGGGTGGCTTCCTACATGGACGTGTATGGGGGAGCTTCATCCGTGGTTTTGATCTCCATCTCCGATGATTTGTCTTCACTTATTTGTTAGAGATGGTCTTCATTCTTTCTCCAGGATGAAGGTCATTACCTTCGAGAAGTGGTCCTCATCTCCCTCCTAGAATAGGTCTTCATTTCTCTGTTGGGAATGATTCGTACATTTCTTCTTTGGAAATGTTTTTCGTTTCTCTCCTATAAATGATTTTGATTCTTCCTCCTCTTCTTCTAAAAGTGTTCCTCACTCCTTGTCTCTTTGTTTTGATGTTTATGGCCTTGAATCAAGCTATGTCTAGAGATGCTCCAACATCAACCCCTTTCTTTAAAAGGATTCGACCACAAATCCGAGTTGTCTTGGTGGGTCTCCATAGGGGAAACATCCAGGGATATATAACACATGTTAATCGAAGAAGAAACATGTCTTCAAAGCGAGGTGTAAAAAATCTCAAGTGGAAATCTCAAGTGACGGGCCGTCTCGGCGCCACAACGAGAAACTTCCAAATATTTGATTTCATCTATGGAGATTGTATATTATGTGTAAAACTTAGACTTCGATTTCTCCTCTATATAAACACCCCAATCTTAGGTTAGATACGTTGATTCTTCCGGAATTTAGTATTCTTTTATTCCCTCTTTATTCTAGCCGTCAAATACTGTTATTTTTGCATGAAGGTTGCCTTGAAGGAACAAAACTCTTGTAAGTTCCACCCTTCTTGATTTAATATATGGCCTTTGATTTATATTTCATCATGATTGGATAAACTTCCTCCCTAATCCAATGATTGGATGATCCCTATAATGCTTAGATATTTTGTTTGCATATATCTTTATGAATTGAAGTTTTGATATTGTTTCTTTTTAAAGTGTTTTATTCCTAACTTTTGAAAACCTCCAAAAGGAGTAGCGTTTTTTTACTAGTTTAGATAAAACAAGTAAAGGGTCAAAAGAGAAATTTATTGTATTGGATTTATTGAAAAAAATGATTTTGAGAGTATTAGTTTATCAAAGCTTCGAGGATTTCAAATCATTGTAGAAAGTTCCGATCTTTGAACCTTTTTAAACTTGAAGGGCCACAAGTGAAGATTTTTATTGATCTTTTCCGAAATTCTAAGTTTTAAATGGGGTTTCCAATACTCGTCAAACCGTTGAATTGAGAGCTACGTGAGTTGAAAATTGCGATCTTGGTTTGTCTATGCCCAAAAAGATTTTAGATGGTTACCTACTTTTATTATTATCCAATGTTCATGAAATATATATATATATATATATATATATATATATATATATATATATATATATATATATATATATATATATATAGATCCTAACTCATATGTAAACAACTCTTATCGTGTGAACGTGTAAACACCGAATATACGTAACTATACCGCTGAATATATGTGACTATACCGCCAAATATATAGAATCAGGTCCGACGAATATTTCTGCCATTAATAACACGATTCCCCCCCCCCCTTTAATATCGCCTAATCTCAGCCATCTATTTAACGATCTAACGGATACAATTTGTTCTCATTGTACATGTTAAGAGTTGTTTACATGGGAGTCAACCTCTATATAGATATATGTTAACTCATTATAGTAGGATTCCTATTTTCTTAGATCGCCTTCATCCCATTGATATACATCTACAGTTGTTCTCTTTATCACCACTTCTTGATTTCCTACTTCCTTTTTTACTTAAAATAATTAAATATTAGTGTTATCCAATTCAAACACAATCCTTGTAAATTCGATACCCGATTATACTACAATCAATCTTGTATTCTTGCGAGGGAGGTCGTTGTACTTCGATAAAACTTCCACGATCAATGTGCTTATATAAATTCTTAGTATAATAAATATTTATTGATATTAGTATAATTTATTGAGATTAGTTATACAAGTGCAATGATCTTGTATTATCGAAGGCTTAACTCTCGTACTTTGATAAAACTTTCACGATCAATTTTGCAAGCTATCAATCTGATACGTTGTATTGATCTTGTTTTTCATGCAATTCATTCTATGATCATCGCAACGTGTCCGTACAGGTGCACAATTGATATTCATGTGTACGGGAGTTAAGCCTTTTGCTAGTGATATACCATGATATCGCTCAAAAAAAAAACGTTACATTGCACATGCATGTTCATGATCGTGCACATGCACGAGCGATGCAAATGCACGAGCGATGCAAATGCACGAGCGGTGGATATTTATCATGCACACACGTGCACGTTCGTGATCATGTATATGCACGTTCGTGCTCATGCACATTTGTGTCCATGCACGTTTGTGTTCTAGTTGAAAAATTTATGAAATTTATCAAAGAAAAGAATAATAAAGTTGTGAAGAAGAAAAAACCCCTCAAGCAAATATCTCAGCCTATATAGTATTTGTATGAATGTTCACTGATCATTTGAGGCATACATATGAAGATTAATACGGTTTGAGATTAATGAAGATAACATGTACTTATATTTCCTTGTACAAAGATCTTGTATACTCTCTTTCCTAAAAATATTTTGTTTTATTTTTTGAAATTATTCTTGTATTTGTTGTGTGATTATTGTCTAAAATGACTTATGACGGTCCTTTAATCACAAACGTTCATCTAAAAATTCAACAACTCTTAATAGTTCTCATTCCTTATCATAAGAAAAATTCTCACTCCTTATCGTAAGACACTTGATCTCCACCAATGTAAAATATTCCTATGATAACCAATAATCTTCAAGAAAAATATTTGACTATACACTTTTTTCTTAAAAAAAATTGTTAAAAAGTAATGTTTTAATTTGTTTCATGATTTAAAATTCAATAGTTTAATTTTTTGAATAATTGGTATAATTTGTTCTCAAATTCGTATATTTTGTTTATTGTATGATTGATATCATTCATTATCAAATAATAAAATAAAAAACATCCATCTTGCTTCAACTTATTATTATTTTTATTTGTAGAATACTTCCTTTATATGATTATTATCTTATATTATAAATTAAATAAAAATGTAAATATTTTGGTCAAATAAATATAAAAAAAAATCCACCAAATAGAGGTACGTTATATATCCAAGCAATTTATTCATTTATTAGAATTTTCAAATCAATTCTATATTATAAAAAGTATTATTGACGTGATTTAAATATAATCACTAATTAAAATATAATTAACTATATGTATAGACCTTGCGATTGGGCCTCTCACGGCGGATCGGGCCTAGCGTTTTTTTTACTCGGACCGGGCTCGTTGTATTCGAAAAGTTGGACAAACTTTGAAGTTCCCGCCAAAAAGCGCACGCAACTTTCATCTCTTCCAATTATCTCTCAACATTTTCCGATAGGGAAGGGAGCGTACATTGAACACAGTGACATCGACAGAGAGCAACCATCAAGCATCTTAGAGTTGAGATTTCAGAGTTGCAAGTACTCAGGCAGCTCAGATCCGGTACATTTGAAGTGGAAATTCTGAGATTTTGGAATCGGAATTCGCCTAAGAGGGAATATGGGGTCGACCGATGAAATTATGGCCGACGAGCCCGAGTTGACCCGGGAGAGCGTTCAAGGACCCACTCCCAGGCTCTTCATCAGGGAGATGGTCATGAAGAACTTCAAATCTTACGCCGGGGAGCAGCGCGTTGGCCCTTTTCACAAGGTTAGGGTTCTCTCCTAATTTCCACTGCTTAGGTTTTCCCCGTATTTGATCCCTTAGATTGCTTTAAGTTGCTGAAATGGCTTTTCCCCTTTCGGAATCAGAGTTTCACTGCTGTGGTTGGGCCAAATGGTAGTGGGAAGAGCAATGTGATTGATGCCATGCTCTTTGTGTTTGGCAAGCGAGCAAAACAGGTTCATTTTCGGGTTTCTTTGTAACTGTAACCGTCTGTTCCTTGATCAACTGAAGCTGAGGAGATGCGTTTGAAATTATCGTTAAATTGTTTTTTCTGTTCTGGGGAAAATTGTGCAGATGCGTTTGAACAAAGTTTCTGAGCTGATTCACAACTCAACGGAGCATCAGAATTTAGACAGTGCTGCTGTATCTGTCCATTTTCAAGAAATAATTGATTTGGTTATGGCCTGATCCACTATTTCTCCGAATTTTGAGCTTCTGTGTCTTATGGTACCAACATAATGAGCTTTATGTAGGGCAGGTCTCTTGAATTTGTTTCTTGCTTGCAGGAAAATGGAGAATTCGAAATTGTTCCAGGCAGTCAGTTTTCGATAACTAGGATAGCATTCCGAGACAATTCTTCCAAGTACTATATCAATGAGAGGACTAGTAATTTCACAGAGGTTACAAGGAAATTGAGAGAAAAAGGAGTTGACTTGGATAATAATAGGTTCTTGATTCTTCAGGTTTATCATATTTCCCTACCATTTTTGAGTTTGCTCTATTGTACAGATATTTTGGAATACTCACACCAAAAAAAAAAGATACTTTGGAATACTACTGCTGAAATTCTGACATTGTTAGGGTGAGGTGGAGCAAATTTCATTGATGAAACCAAAGGCACAAGGACCACATGATGAAGGCTTTCTTGAATATCTTGAGGACATAATTGGAACCAAGAAATATGTAGAGAGTATCGATGATTCATATAAGTTGTGAGTTTCATGCTACCATTTGTTTCTGAAAATCTGACATAGTAGTTGTCATCATTTATAATTTAGATGATTGTATCATATTATCCTTTCAAATATGATAAACACTGATTATTATTATTTTTATTATTAAAGATTAGCTATCTATTCCTATTGCTATTTTGATTTTCTTGTTGGTATTTTGATACACGAATCCTTTATCAGGTTAGAATCTCTCAATGAGAAAAGATCTGGAGTGGTACAGATGGTTAAGTTAGCAGAGAAAGAAAGAGATAGCTTGGAGGTATGTTTTTTTTTGTGTTAAGTGCTTCTTGAACACTATGTTTCGGACCTTAACATTTCCTTCTTCTCAATTCGCCAATGTTCAATAGAATGTGAAGAATGAGGCAGAAGATTATATGCTGAAGGAGTTGTCTCTTTTAAAATGGCAAGAGAAAGCCACTAACTTGGCTTCTGACGACAACAAAAGCAAATTATCTGACTTACAAAGCAAATTGTCTGCACTGGAAGACGATTTGAAGTGTAAAAAGTACTTTCTTTTTTTTTATTATGGAAAACTGGTATCTTAAATCCTCACCTGCACTTAACACACTCAACTCTAAAACCCTTTCACGTTGTTCAGAGACAAAATACAAGAAAATAAATCATCTTTGAAGGACCTTGAGGCGCTACACAACAAGTATCTCAAAAGACAAGAGGTATGCATCATTTCCTTTCAAGTTTCTCTTTACTAGTTCATGTTGTCATCTCGGGAGTGTTGTATAAGTATAGTACATTTACTTGTTGCAGGAGCATTTTGGTTACATAAAATATCAATTAATTCGGTGTCACGTTTGCAGATATCCTGATTGCTTATGGTGATTGAATATGAGATTCTGTACTAATTTGCTAACTTTGGCTTGCTTTTGCAATAATAGGAGCTTTATAAAATCATAAAACCTTACTAAGTGTTGCAATTTTGGAAGCGTTGTACAAGTATAGTACATTTACTTATTGCAGGAGCATTTTGGTTATATATACATTCAATTGAATTTCGTGTCAAGTTTGCACATATCCTGATTCCTTATGGTGATTGAATATGAGGTTCTGTACTAATTTGGATACTTTTGGTTTGCTTTTGAAATATTAGGAGCTTGATAAAACCCTTACTAAGTGTAATGAAGAGTTCAAGGAATTTGAGAGGCAGGATGTAAAGTTTCGGGAGGATTTGAAGCATTCAAAACAGAAGGTGAAAAAACTTGAGGACAAAAGTGGAAAGGTAACACCGCATTGACCTTACTATCCATTTACTGATGTATGAAAAACTGTCATTACTTGGTGAAATCAGAAAATCTGGCAGGGAAAAAAATGAATAATGACGATTCGAAGAATTTTTTTTTATTTAAATGCATCCAACAAATTGTTTCGATTGTAGGATTCAGCTAAGATTGACGACACTACTAAGCTGCTTGAGAACTCAAGAAATATGATCCCTAGACTGGAGGGAGAGATCCTTTCACTGCAGAAACTTTTAGTGGATGAAGAGAAGATTCTAGAAGAACTGAAAGAAAAATCCAAAGGTAATACAGGTTTTTATAATGCTAGTATATTGACAGCTAGGATCAATATAAAACATTCAAATTGTGTAATGTTTAGGTGAGATATTAAACTCACAGTAGGTAATAACTTAATCTTATGCAAAAAGCTTTCATTTTTTTTTAATATGTGTAGAATGCTCTAATCTGAAATAGCACGTATACGAGGAAGCTGTACTTGAAAAAGACTCTAGTTACTGCTGAAAGTGATTAAATAACTGGTCAAATAAAAAAGTGTTTTATTAGGCCTTGTGACATTGTGAGTTATTCATGATGATGATAGTAGTCCTTGTTACATTTACCCTTGACTATTATAGTGTGAATTTAATCTGTCATGATGATAGTTTTAGGTAAAAGTATTTTTGAACTTTGTAATTATTTATTTGTGATGCTTATGTTGGATGCTTTGTATTGTATGGACATGAATTTGACTATGAAATCAAATAACATAAGCAGCTAATGATATAAATCTTCTAGATCTACTAATCTACTTGCGCATTTTTATAGTATTCCCCGAGAGATGAATTTTCAAAATTGATTTACAATAGTTTTTAAATATGCAGAGATTTATGTCTTTTTCTCTATAAGTAGTTAAGAATTGTTAATGCTGATTTTCACCCTTATTTGTCCCTAAATTTACATTTGATTATGCTTTCTTCTGCATACTTTATCTTGATACTGGCTAAAAATTCTATCTATTTAATGAAAAGATGAAACCGAGAGGTTACGCTCTGAGTTGACCAAGGTTCGAGCTGAACTGGAACCTTGGGAGAAGCAATTGATTGAGCACAAGGGACAGCTTCAAGTTGCAAGTACTGAATACAAGCTTTTAAACGAAAAGGTAACGCTTGGTAAAGATGATTGAGGAAAATTTAAGAGCAAAGAGCTCGCTGTTTATTGGTCTAGTTATGGCCTTTCATTATTTCTCCATTATTCTTTCATATATGATGAAACAATCTTTCCCCATTTAAGTGGTATTTTTCACTGGCAAGTTTTCAGTTGTAATTTTCCTAAAATATATGTATATACCGAGAGCTAGAAAATCAGTGGGTATATCATAATGGAAAAAAAAAATCAGCAGATAGAGAATCTAGTTTCAAGCTATTTTCTCCAAACCTGTAAAGGATATAGATTCTCCAAAAGTGATTATTTCTACTGATTGTTCTTCTGCACTATGAATAGTTCTTTTGAATCATTGAAAGTATAAATGCTTACTTTCCAGCACGAGAGTGCTCTTAAAGCTTTCAAGGATGCTCAGAAGCTGATCAATGATGTACAAGAAACAATGGAGGGCAAGCAGAAGGACATATCAAGAATTCAAAATGAACTTGGGAAGCATGAACATGAAGCTTCTGAAGCTCGCAGAGTGGAACAAGTATCTCTCCATTTCCTTCAACTCATTTCTTTTATATACGGATATACCTCGTAATGTCAATTTATTTTTCTTTATTCTTTTATCTTGTGTGGGGGCAGTGTTGTGGAGTTGCATGGCCAGCATAAATGTCTTGCATGTTTTGCAGGAATGCATCAAAGAGCAAGAAGCTCTAATCCCTCTAGAACAAGCTGCTAGACAAAAGGTTGCTGAATTACTATCGGTTTCAGAATCTGAAAAGAGCCAAAACTCTGTTCTGAAAGAGATTTTGCGAGCAAAAGAAACAAACCGAATTGAAGGAATATATGGGCGGCTAGGTGATCTTGGTGCTATTGACGGTATGAGTTTCTTCTTCTCCTTTCCCTTGACCACAGGTGGCTATTAATTTGTTCTTAGACCTCAAAGTCCCTTTCCTGAGCTTGAGATAATTTAGGCTGTATCTTTCTGATAAGCTTTTGCATGCAATTTCTTTTCTGAGTGATCTTTATTTGTACTGCGTTCCGAAACTCATGATGTTTCTGCTCTCTTGCAAATACAAGTCAATCTTAGTGAATTACGTTTAGTTCAATACTCCTTGCTGAACTCGAAAAGGTGAAAATGATTTTAAGGGTTATGATTTTTTCATTGACTCTTTACGTCTCTCCCATTAATCTGTGTTTGTGTAAGTTCCTTTCTTGATCTGGCATTAAGCTGACAGAAACATCAGCATTCTCCTACGGAAAGTTTATGGTCACTTGCACCTCTGATTTAGTTGATTTATTTTCCTCTGATTATGTTCTATTCACTCAATATTACTGATTGACCTCTTGCAGCTAAGTATGATGTCGCTATATCAACAGCATGTGCTGGACTTGACTATATTTTAGTTGAGACTGCTGATGCGGCACAAAAATGTGTGGACTTACTTCGAGAAAAAAATCTTGGTGTTGCTACCTTTATGATCCTGGTTAGCTTCTAAAGTCCCTATTTTGTTTTCGTGACTGTATAATTGCTTGTGTTCCAGCACCTAAGGCAACTGCTTATCTTGGTATCTCAGGTATTTTGAAGCATTATCAGTTGCTTTTTCAGGGTAGCTTATGGTTGCTCTTGTTTTTTTTTTACACAAATATCTACTTGTAGGAAAAACAAGAAAGGCATCGGCGTGAATTGTCGCAAAAAGTAAACACTCCAGAAGGGGTTCCAAGGCTTTTTGACCTGGTAAAGGTTAAGGATGAAAGACTGAAGCTTGGTTTCTATGAAGTACTGCGGAACACAGTTGTGGCTAGCAACATTGATCAGGTGGGCACCTCTTTTTGCAGACTCCAGATCTGCGTACCTTGATTTTCACATTTGGGATGCATTTTGCTATCAAGTAATAGTGGTTGAAATTACCTTAAATCTAAATGCTAGAGAGTACCTTCTAAAACAGAGTTTGAAATCAAGCTACCACTAGGCACTTAATACCCTTAAAATTATCAAACACAAAACTCGGCCTCTACAGCTACTTCTCTGGCTTGCCAAACAGGCACTTGATCGGAAGTCATTGAGATTATGACAAAACACTTCTATGCTGCTCAAGCCTACTACTGTATTATAGTTTATAACTTTATATCATGGGCTAATTGCCAAGGTGTGGAACTTGGGACTAATTAGCTATTGACTAAATTGAATGGGTACATTGACAATTCTACTCATTGATGTTTTACATTTTTTTTCTCTGTGGAATGGGATGTGGCTTTTTAGTTATAATCAGTGTGGAGAAAGTCTTTTCTATGCATGAAGTTTTGCTACATCACATGGATATGAGGTGTAATTATGACTATTTTGTTGTAATTCATGAAGCTGTTTATACATTGTGTAATTCTTATTGATGTTCATCTTTGTAAGGCAACCCGCATAGCATATGGTGTAAATAAAGATTTTAAACGGGTTGTTACCTTGGATGGTGTGCTATTTGAGAAAGCTGGTACAATGAGTGGTGGAGGAAGCAAGCCCCGTGGTGGGAAAATGGGAACATCCATTCGAGCTGCTACCGTATCTAGAGAAGCAATTGCTGATGCTCAAGAGAAGCTTGAAACAATGGTTGACAAGCTGGACAAAGTTCGACAACAGAAGCTTGATGCAGTTAGAAGATACCAATCTTTGGACCAAGCTATTGAACGCATGGCAATGGAATTAAAAAAGATTCATTCAGAGGTAACAGATTGTTTTAGATGTTGCCAATGGCTATACTTGTAATAATGTACATATCATTACAACGTACCAGATTGATAGCTTGCAAAAACAACAAAAGGATCTTGAGAATCAAGTCAGTTCCCTAAAGGAAGCATCACAGCCAAAGTTGAACGAAGTTAATAGACAGGAAGAGCTTAAGCAAGTAATTTCTACTGAAGAGAATGAAATTAACAGACTTGCTGAGAACTCTAGGCATCTTAAAGAGAAGGTTTGTACTTTGTAACTGTTATGTTAAAAGAGTACCGGCTTGTCATCTGTTTTTTTACTGAGTTATTTACTTCAAGCGGAAGTATTGGTGACTGATGAAAAATTGCTTTAAATTTCATAACACATCACTCAAGTAATAGTTTTCTCTCATCTCTTCAGGCCACGGAGCTTCAAGCAAAAATCGAAAATGCTGGAGGTGAAAGGCTGAAAAACCAAAAGACAAAAGTGGATAAAATTCAGTCCGTAAGTTTGCATCCAATCGCAGTAGCATTCTTGAAAATCAAATGATGCGTGCAACTGATTCATGGTTTCATCCTCCAGGATATTGACAAAAATGGAACGGAGATCAACCGTCTCAAAGTCCAAATAGAAACAGGGGAAAAGAATATTAATAAGTTAACAAAGGGGATTGAGGATTCGAAGAAAGAAAGAGAGAGAATTCTGGAGGAGAAAACAAAACTAATGTCCTCTTTCAAAGAGATAGAGCAGATGGCATTCAAATGCAAAGAGAATTATGACAAGACACAGAAGGTTTTTCTTTCATTGATACCTTATTTGTGCTGGACTTAAGTCACATTCTCATTTTACATTTACGGTGAATTTGAAACTCCTTTTCTTTGTGTATTACTTCTGTGTTTTGATTTCTCTTTGGACCTTTTTGCTTCCCTTGCTCTTCTAGCTGATTGATGAACACAGGGAGGTGTTAGATAAAGCAAATGCTGACTATGAAAGCCTAAAGAAGACAGTGGATGAGCTTCGGACATCTGAGGTTCTCTAATCATATTCGATATGACTTAGAAATTGGATTTGAGTGTCAATATGGTACTAGTCATAACTGGTTGTGTAACAGGTTGATGCTGATTTCAAACTTAAAGAGATGAGGAAATATCACAAGGAATTGGAGATGAAGGAGAAGGGTTACAACAAGAAACTTGTTGATTTGAAAAATTCCCTTACACAACATATGGAACAGTAAGAATTTCATCTAACACCTCATGCTTCAACTATAGAATTTGCATGTATGCATAATTTTCTTAATTGTGAGTTAACTACAGAATAAAGAAAGACTGTCTTGACATGGACAAGCTTGAGGCAGCTCTAGCAGATGAAACTCTTACCAATGCATGTGATCTCAAAAGAGCTCTTGAGACGGTGGCATGTCTAGAAGCTCAACTTAAAGAGATGAACCCTAATCTTGATTCAATAGCAGAGTATGTTCCACTCATGGTTTCTCATGATTTCATATTTTTTTTATTTCGCCTTTCCTAATTTATATGTTGGACAAATTCAAATCCTAGATACCGCTGCAAACTGTCCCTGTACAATGAACGGGTTGAGGAGCTTAATGTGGTTACACGAGAACGTGATGATGTAAAGAAGCAATACGATGAGTTGAAAAAGAAAAGGCAAGATCACTCACCCTCCATATGTTTTTTTGGCACCCATATTATACCTATTAGTCTAGTGACTATTGGTAAAGAAGCAGCATATTGTTGAAAAAAGACCTCCATCCTCCGAATCTCAGTCTCAGATCTATGATTCATTTAAATTATTTATAATTGCTTTGATACAAATTCCAAAATTGATACTCTCTATTTACTATTGTTGCAGGTTAGATGAGTTTATGGCTGGATTTAATACCATATCTTTGAAGTTGAAAGAAATGTATCAGGTTTGTAAATATCATAATCTGCTGTATCTACTGTGTTTTGATGGGCATGTTCACTGATGTCAAGAGTTTTGGACAAATTGTCTACAGATGATCACGCTTGGAGGAGATGCAGAGCTTGAGTTGGTGGACTCGCTGGATCCTTTCTCTGAAGGCGTGGTTTTTAGTGTTAGACCACCAAAGAAAAGTTGGAAAAACATTGCAAACTTATCAGGCGGCGAGAAGGTAAACCTCAAGCATTTTGTTGTGTCATTAGAGTATGTTATAGATCTCGTCCTAGTTCAACCATTTCTAACAGTTAATATCTGCTGAATTTCATTTTATCAGACTCTGAGTTCACTAGCTCTTGTTTTCGCTCTCCATCATTACAAGCCTACACCGCTTTACGTAATGGATGAGATAGATGCAGCTCTTGGTATGCTAATGCATTTCTCTTTGGTTTTAATCCTGCCCTTTTCCAGGTTTTAACCATGAATCGTTTGCTGTTTTTTTTTGCAGACTTCAAGAACGTTTCGATTGTCGGGCATTATGTGAAAGATCGTACCAAGGATGCCCAGTTTATAATCATCAGCCTTAGGAACAACATGTTTGAGCTTGCCGATCGACTTGTTGGGATATACAAAACCTCTAACTGCACAAAAAGCATCACGATTGATCCTGGAAGCTTTGTGGTGTCTGAGAAAGCTTCTTGAGATGTTCTTCATCCGCCTCTTCTTTTAAATTGTGTAAAGTTCATCATCTGATGGTGTGTGTTTGTTCATGTTGCTCGTGAACAAATTCTGTGCTATCATTATCTTCTTTTTTAATTGTTGTTGTCGTGAGTTGAACGAGTTAATCAGTGAAATAACATAAAAGAGTAAATGTATTTTATTTTGTTGCATGGAAATGGAACTTGCATCTAGGGTTTACAATATACTTTTTCTTCTGCTTGTCTCGCTCGCCTTGGCCTTTAGTATCAATCTACTTAGATTTACTGTCTTATTACAACTGTATTTTTCTTTAATTAAAGTTGTTTATTGTGACTTCAAAAGTCTTATTCTCTAAGTTATGTTTGGTTCAAATTTCCATTGCACTTAATTTAGTGTAAAATCACAGATGCTTAAGCTATGAAATTGCAAAGTGTAAATGTGGATTTACTGAATACAGGAATGCTTAGCAACAACATACAAGTTTAAACATAGAAGAACTAACGAAATTCATGCTCTCAAAATTGGTATTGGGAGACATGTATGGAAAAATTGGTATTGAGAGGGTATCCCATAATGGGCCACTGTATATACCCTATCCGGACGTAGGCGAAGCCGAACCGGAAACGTACCATTTTTAAAAAAAAAAAAAAAATTCATGCTCTTAATACAGAATTGAAACATCTCTAAAGCCAACATGACGATGATTATTCTTAAAAGAGGGACATCCATTTCCAAGGAGGTTGACAGACTTCATGATGGTTATAGGAATTTACTAGTACAATACCTACATTCTTCTATCACTTGTTCACAACTTCAAATCCACTTTGTTTGATCTCAAGAAGGCTCCAGAATGACCTTTTCGTAGAGGAGGTGTTCATGATATAAATAGGGGAGACCACTCATTTTCATTATTCACTAAACTTCAAGCTATCAATTGTAAAAGTCTGTTTCAAGTAAGAGAAGTTACAAAGTGTGCCGACAAGATTCCGAGAGTTTCTTAGCCATTTGGACCAAGCGCTCGAGTCAAGGAACGACAAGGAGTAAGATTGATCTTAGTTTGTCGGGGTGACGACAAAGGTAAAAGATGTGCAGTCTGAATGGAGAATAACTCAACTTGTGACACTTGTACACCGTCACTGTTTGTCGTTGTTGCTTGGATGAATTCCGCATTCACTATAACCCCTTGGATGGGTAAAAAAGAAGTTAGAAATTTTTTTTTGTGACAAATGGATTGTAGACCTCTTACCATTGTTGGCTTGCTTAGCCTTAACATTTGCAAAAGGATGAATATATAGTCCCCAAGTAGAAACCTGAATGCAAAAATGGCGATTTCATCTCCAAGCACAGAAACCCTAATTTTTTAATGTAAGCTTCATATCCTGAATTGTCTTTATGATGTTTTATTGGTCAATGATACCAATTGACAATATTCATGGCCTAATAGGATTTATTTCATATTCCTCTTCAAGAAATCTATCAAAACAAAGCTTCCATCCATAACAGCCAAAACCTACTTCCATTGATTGATAGGTAAAACAAACAAAATATTGGCTCCCAATATCAAGGGAAGTAAACACGTGATGATGTAAAAAAAAGATCATTCATTTCAATTAACAGAAAATTGTTCCACTCAAGAGTTGAGACTTAAAAATGAAAAGTCAAATTCAATATTCAATTTCTTAATGAGGGAAACCAAGATGAAGAGTTGAAGAAGCAACTCTTATCATGATGATCTGGTAACAGAATAGCTGGTAGTCTTTGTTCAAAGATGTTTAATGCCATTTGGCTTGTTTTCATCAGCAAAGAACATGGTTAATAGTATAATATCAAGTAACTCAGGGCTAAATTTCAACAATATATCATTCTCCTGCTCTAGTTAATTGGGCATGTATTTTTGTGTTAAAGGAACATATCAATATAATGTCTAGTATGCTAGCTGAATATAAAAATGAACGAGATGCCATTATAAAATGACATTGGCTGATACTATTGCTATAAGAGTCCATATCATTCACCTTGTAGACATTTTTAGGGACCGGGAGTGGGTTTGGGAATCAAGTTTTACCCGTTTACATTGTTAGAAACCTTCAAAAACTATATACAACAATGTTCTTGTACCAAACACATTAATCCCTTCACTTCTTCTCTGTTCTAGCATCAGTTTTTTTAAAAACTGAAAGAATTCACAGATCAAAGTAGACAACATACAGAAATCACTAAGCTGACTTTCCTATGCTTCTTTTGTTTATTAATTTGTAGCGGACACAGATTTAAATTGACGATTTTTTGACAGGCTCTTAAAAGTTGTCATTGCTTTAATATTTCAATCCTCCTCTGAAGGTAGACATCATTCAAATGAGGACAAGTAAAAGGAAATCACATAAGCATCTGTAAACTTTATGATCCATGTTTGTATAGGTTAGATTACGTGTGTGCACGCGATAGTATTGACTCGTAATGCCCCTAGAACTAGCTTAGTTGGGATAAGGGTATCGACGTGTGTTATAGTTGACTCATGATGTACTCGTTGCCGGTTCATTGGACCTTGGCGGCTTGTACTGATTAGGAAGCTGATGCATGTGTTGTATACTTATCTTATGCATGTTGTGGTGGCTTCGTGGCATGAAATGGTGTCTGACGGGCAACAGGTTGTGGTGTTTTATTGGACCGGGTTCGCGGCGTGAGGATATGTTCTGAGACGTGTTTTTTGGATCGGTTCAGAACAGCTTAAATGAAACGCTGCGTTTGAGCTATCAGGTGGAGGTATAAAAGCGAAGCTTGGCCTCCTCTAACCCTAAGCAAGTTTGCAGCCCTTTGCCGCTGTGAGAGAAAGAGAGCTTCTCAGAGTGAAAGAAAGAGAGTGCGATCGGAGAAGAAGATTGGAGGTGGTTCGCTAGGGTTTGAGACGCTCATCCTCACCTGCTCCTCTCCTGAAGAAGATCTTCACACAGAAGATTGCAAAGCTTTGACAGAAAGCTTTGCGTAGCCACACAGGGGCTATTTCTGAACCTTGTTCTTCGTATCTCTTGATTCTGACTTGTTTCTAGGTTTAGGGTTATTGCTTGTTGATCTTGCGTGCACCTTTGTAATCAAACCTATATTGTAATCGATCTTGAATGCCTAGTGAAATACGGGATCGGACCTCCCCTCTTGAGGTTACGCAGACGTAGGGTTTTAACACCCGAACTGCGTAATCATATCGTGTGTTGATCTTTCCCATTGGTATTAAAATCATATGAAAGCATAATAAGAAATTCTACAGATTGGTATCAGAGCTTTCTGTTGCATCTTTTTTCTTTTGAAAAACGATTCCTTTTTGTTTATTATGTACATATGATCCTGTCTTCCGCTGTATTGTTTTTCTTGTTGGTGAAAGATCTGTTTCTGCACGTTTTTTGGTTTTTTGTTTCCCCTTACTAGTGAATTCTGGTATCCCCTTGTTTGTGTGAGATCTGTTTACTTTGCTTTTTTCCCAGTTTTTCTGCATAAGCACTGACTTGTTTGTGTGTGGCTCTTGCAGGGGTAAAACATGACAGACTCCACAGTGAGGATGAAGCCATTCGATGGGAGTGGTGACTTCACCATGTGGCAGGTGAAGATGAGGGCTATTCTCACCAAGGAGAAATGCCTCAAAGCCATCACTGGAGACTACCTGGCTATGACGTCCGACGAAAAGAAGAAGGAAATGAGTGAGCAGGCACATGCTGAGATCATGATTAGGTTAACTGACGACGTGGCTCGTCAGGTTGTAAGTTACACTTCTGCTAAAACCCTTTGGGATGCTTTAGAAAAGTTGTACTTAAAGAAATCATTACCTTCTAGAATCTCTTTACTGCATAGACTGTTTACCTTTAAAATGGACACTAACCTAACTCTTAATGATAACTTGGATAAGTTCTTAAGAATGAATCAGGATTTAGCTAGATGTGATGATGAAATAAAAGAAACTCACCTTGTTGTCTTGTTATTAGGGTCCTTGCCCTCTCAGTTTGATACCTTAAGAGATGTTATTCAATATAGCTCTGAAAATATCACTCAGGAAAAGATAATAGAGGCTATAACAGAAAAGAATGACACATTAAAAATCTTTAAGAGTAAAACTGAAAAGAAATCAGATGTGAAACCTGAAGTTCTTATGGCTAAGGGAAACTCTAAAAACTTTAAGAACAAGAAGAAAGAAAAGTATGAAAAGGATAAATCTGGACCTTCTGACTTTGATAAAAATAACAAGAAATGTTATTATTGTGAGAAACCTGGTCATTATGCAAATGAATGTAGAAAGAAAAAGAGAGATGATGCTAAGAATAGTAAAAACTCTGATGGAAAGGTGTCTCTATTTGAAAAAGTTCAAATTGAATATCCTTGTGAACTGCTTATGTGTTCTGAGCATGATTCTGTAAATCCTAATGTCTGGATCTTGGATTCTGGTTGTACTATGCATGCTTCCTTTAATAAATCACTGTTTAGTTCTTTGCATGAATTTGATGGTGGAGAAGTTATGTTAGGAGATAACACTGCCCTGAGTATTAGAGGGGTAGGAAATGTACCTATATGCATGTTTGATGGTAAAATTAGGGTTTTACAGAATGTTAGATGGGTTCCACAACTTAGGAGAAATCTAATGAGTGAATCAGCTTTAGATGACTTAAACTGTCAAATTAATACGAGTAATGGGATAAGGGAAGTCATAAGAAATGGGATAACTCTTATAAAAAGTATCAAAAAGGGTGGATTATACCATGTTATAACCTCACCTAATTTGATTCTTACCACTGCTAATAATAAAATGACATTAAATCATACTAAAATCTGGCACAATAGACTTGGACACATTGGTAACACTGGCCTTAAAAATCTGTACAAACAAGGCATGTTGGAAAAAGAACCTGTAGATATTACTCTTTGTGAAAATTGTATCTTAGGTAAAAAGAATAAACACAGCTATAATAACTCATCTTATAAAGCTCAAAAACCCTTAGAATATGTACATTCTGACCTATGGGGACCAGCACAGGTTGACACCATAGGAGGAAAGAGATATTTTATCTCTTTTATAGATCATTATTCTAGGAAAGTCTGGACTTATCTCCTTAAAAACAAAAATGAAGCTTTTGAGTTTTTTAAAGAATGGAAACAAGCTGTAGAAAATCAAACTGGTTATACCTTAAAATGCCTTAGGACAGATAATGGCCTTGAATTTTGCAATACTGAGTTTAATGACTATTGCAAAGAAAAAGGAATTAAAAGACACTTAACAGTACCTGGTACCCCACAACAAAATGGGACAGCTGAAAGAATGAACAGAACACTCCTTGAAAAAACTAGGTGTATGCTCATTAGTTCAGGGATGAAACACTCAATGTGGGGGGAAGTCCTAGTAACTGCTACATACCTCATAAATAGATCCCCTTCCTCAGTAATTGACTTTAAAACCCCTCAGGAAATGTGGACTGGAAAGAAACCAAATCTAAGTCATCTAAAGCCTTTTGGTTGTACTGCCTATTCCCAAATTTCCCAAGGAAAATTAAATCCTAGAGCCCTAAAAGCTGTAATGCTAGGATATCCAGAAGGTGTTAAGGGATATAAACTCCTAATAATTCAACCCCATGGTTATAAAGTCATCACTTCCAGAAGTGTAATTTTTAATGAAGAAGAATTTCATTTTAAAAATAAAACTGAGAATGCTGAAACCCATAGGTCAGAGGAGAATGATGGTATAGAGATTGCTAGCTCATCCAGAACTTTCTATAATCATAATGAAGAACCTCACATAAATCATAATGATGAAGAAGAATTTGATATAGGCCATTATCAAACTGAAAGCTCCAGCAACCCTAACACCCCTCAATTAGACATTAATGAGGATGAAAATAACAATGATGACAATACTCAACAATTAGGGGGGGGGGGGGGGGGGG